>CM063298.1:3907500-5107500 GCA_032173965.1 Sitta carolinensis | reverse complement strand
TCTGCATAAGAGAAAAATGTATGTCATGGTTTCCATAGGCTGAAAGTATATTTGAAATGTTTGAGCTGCACCACAGTTTCCAAATGCAGAATCAAGGAGGAGAAAAGCAGATACTGTTTTGGGAGTATCATGTTAAGTAAAATCAGATTCTTTATAAAAAAGTGTTTTGAAGATATATTTATCCAAGAGAAGGAACATGGAAGACTATCTAGAATAAAGCAGAAATGTGTTTAGAACCTAAGTTTCTTCTGCGGAAAGGAGTTAACTCAGCCTGTACCTGATCCATGGCCCTGGCTGCTCTACCAGAAGCACTGACACATGCAGACTAACCAGTGTCCATGTCTCATTACAATCCCTTAGGAATAGAAACCTGCCTGGGCTCTGAGCTTTCTTTGAAGGCCTATAAGCCAAAACTTCTTTCCGCCACATCATGAAATCTCACCCTGTGCTGCTACTTCCAGACATCTCAACAGGTAGCCACAATGCAAATTGAAAAGCCTCCTCAGTGCTGTGCTGGTTTAATTTCTAAATGAAGACAAGCACCTGACAAAACTGTTAGCACCATGACTCATACCAGATGCACAGATGCTTATTCAATCAGAAGAGACAAGATTTGTAATTAGCTGTGGGTTTGACTGTGTGGGCTGTTCAAGTAAGCATCTATCTCAGTATGGCTTTGCATAAAAAATCAACCCCTGCTCTTAACTGCTGAAAATTTTTGATGCAGCCCAGTGAATTTGCCCAGGCTTCTGAGGATATTTTGTCACCTGGGCCTGAGTATAGTTTGATTCATATTCTGTCACTCTGCCAGTGAAAATGCTTCACCAGAAAGGTGTTGTCTTCAGATGCCTGATTGCTTATACAGAGGGAGCTCCACATGCTGTCATCTCTAGAACTCAGTCCTAGGTGGTTTGTGCTCATTGCCACCTTCCTAATGCTACTGCAAAGCTTCATTTTATGAATTATTTCTTGTTTCATCAAGAAAGCTCAGAAATTCTTAATTGTATTGCTAACCTCTGATAAATCAGTTCAGACTACTACAGAAGATTCTGACACTTCCAATTAATATCTCAGGTATAAAAAATTACTCCCTAAAAATATCCAAATGTATTTAATGCTGAAAGGATTTTCTATCAAGTTGTGACTTTAAGGAGCACAGTCACATCAGCAAAGGGCAGAGCAGAAAACAGTTAGTATGTATACACATATTTTTCATCTTTTTGAAAGCAAAGTGAAGGCTTCCATAACAAAGTAAGAAAAGGTACTTGGGATCCAAAGATCCCACATTTGTTCTGACCAAATAGAGTTGTTTAAATGTTGGCACATAAAAGCATGAATTAGTGTATAACACCCAAGAGATCTGGGGGTATTGTTCTGTCTCCAAAACATTATTAACATTACTTTATTATAAGAATTTCCCAGCTATGTTTTCCCAGATACAACAAATGTCTGCTACAAAAAAAGGCCAGTATATTATACTATGCTCTAAATAGTTGAGAAATTCCACAGAAATTGTACTAAATAATTTGTTAATGCCCTACCAGCTTATTCTGTAACATTTACCCCAACAATGCAAAGACAACATGGATTATGTCTCCATATGAGTAAATGTACCTGTATAGGAGAGGGGAAAAATCTAGAGATGCTTGTATGCCACTAAGAACATAAATCAGGATTTCATGAATAATTTAAGATGACAAATCACCCTGACTTTTAGCTGGCTATGGGCACACAGAGACATTCCTCTGCATAACAGGAGGTGCAGGCTGTTACTTGTTCTGTGACAGATTTTCCTCTGCTGGTCCTTTCCTGTGGTTTGTCTTACTCCTCCTTGAGGGAAGCTGCTCTTCCCCATTTCTATGTGCTGATGGGGGTATGAATAGTCTGAAGCAGGGGTACAGAGCAGGTGACCTCTTCTGCACCTGGGACAACTCTTAAAAAGGAGTGTGACTACAGCAAGCAATTGCTTTTAAAAATCATCTCCACCCTGAATGGAAAAGATTTTAATTTCCATCTTTTTAATGCTTATTCCTGTGCTATTTATAAGAACTTGTTCTGCAATCCCAGTATTTTATGAGCCATAATTACTCTAAAATGAGCATCATGGCCTTTTACATGGGCTATATAATACACATATACAACAGAACATCCAGAGCTACTTCTGCAGTGAAGCTGTACCAGAGGTGAAGCTGATGTGGTGTTTGGAAACTGGAGATCATAAAACTGGGATTTTGTTCTCTTTGGCCTCATTTCCAGCACAATGGGCTGGACTTTCAGTATATCCACTAATATTCCTACCAGACACAACAGGATGAATAAGAGATCCAGTGGCAATTTGTAAATTGCCATATAGTATTAATTACTCATTTAAAGAAAAAAATGTGATCTTCCCATTTAGTCTTGGTAGATGATCATGTGGTTGTGGCTTACTTTTATTTTTCAGAATATTTCATGTTTCATACTCTTATAATAAAGCACTTAAGCTCAGTGCTTATGATGAAAATACCTCTACATATATATTTTTTATCAAAGAGGTCTTTAGGTGAGAAAAGACCTTTAAGATCAAGTCAAAGTATTTATCCATCACTGCCAGATGTACGACTAAACCATGCCCTTAAACCCCATGTCAACACACCTTTTAAATAACTCCAGAGTTGGTGACTCCACAAAGCTTTTTAAAGCCATAAAACATTTCTTGCCCATAAAATGAATAAGGAATATTATTTAAATTTCACATATGGCTTTGGATGTATTAGCAGTACATTGAGAGGAGTGCAAAGTGTTTGTGTATCCATGGCATCAGCCCTGTCACACAACCTACTCCAGCCTCAGAGCCACCTCCTACTGTGCTCCTCCCAGCCTTGAACTTCCTAATATCTGCTCCTTGAAGCCTTGGAGCCATGATTGAGAAAGTGATTGCTGCAGCAACATTTCACCTTTAACTCCATATTTGCACTTTTACAACAGAAAGTTGTCATTAATTTGCACTGATTAAATGAAAAGGGTTGAAGCCCAGTAAAGGTTTGGGAGGAAAAATAAATTAAGTAGTTGTAGAAGAATGAAGGTCAAGTGAGAAAGGATGGACAAGTAGATTTGATTTCTTTTTTTTTAAATGATGTTGTTGTTATTATTATTGTTATTATCATTACAATTATTATTACTACATATGTAGGACAGTCTTGGAAGTGTTCTGTGTGCATTGATCAGGGTGGCATCTGAAGTGGGCAGTAACTGACAAGGCAAGGAAAAAGGTGTTTGATGTAAGGTAACACAATGCTCACGGTTATCCCACATCTGGTAGGCTCAGAACACCCCCTTTCCCTGGAAAATCTGGCTGTGGCCAGGAAGAGCCCAGAGCACTACCCAGCCCTTTGGTCTGATTTGCTCTAACAGTTTCTAGAGCTACAGGTGAGAATTTTGCACTTATTTTGCACATATTCATCAGACAGTAGATGTACATGTAAAATCATCTTTGGAAACCTGATTTTTAGATCTTAAGCACCTTACTGTAATTACTGTACAAGCTTCTGACAGAAGGACTTTTTTAAATAATAGAACTACTGGATTCATTTGGGGCACTAATATAATAGTATGAGGTTGATATTAAATGCACAAACATATTAGTAAACTGAAAGCTTTAATTCTTCAGTTGGATAGCACAATTTGTTATCCTAAATTAAATTTCCAAAGGAGTATTTTTTTCAGATATTACATACTTCATAGCTGACAGGGACAGTATCTAATTAGCTATTTATATGCAAGGCATACCAGGGGATAATTAGAAACATGGATTATGCAAAGGCAATCAGACTGGCAGAGGGCAAAGGAAGCTAACATATAAAATCAAATTTGTATATATACTTATATAGTTTATCATGTGTCATTTGGGCTGTATTACCTTAATGCTTCATTTAATATTTTGTTACACATATTACTGTAATCCACTAATTTGTAAATTAAACATGGGCTCTCCTAAAACCAGTATCTATTGGCCCAATGAGTCAGATTAGCCTGCAGAAAAAGGCTTAATTAATGTACATATGTATCCTGCCCTTGGGAGTTGCCCTGCACATTGTGATTGGCATTTGTCTTGGGTCACACAGGAGTTTTGTGGGTTCCTGCCTATCATCTCTCCTGCTCAATATTTGCATTGCTAGAGTGGTTTTGGTTCGTCAATTTGAAATTTCCCAATGTCGTAGTTTGAAAAAAATGAGTTTTTTGAACTTCAGTGGTCAAACCAATGAGTGCTCAGGTTTAAAGACTGGCACCTGGTGTGGCCACTGAGGACAAGGATCCGCCTCTGAGAACACAAGGGGTTAAAAGCAGAGGGCTCCCCGAAAGCTCTCTCTTGGTTCCGTCCCTGAGGACGGAGGGATCTCCCCTGCCCAGCGGCTGGCTGGGCGGGGAGGGGAAGCCATGCGGCCTGGGTGAGGGAGGCTGGAGCCTTGGGCACAGAGGGGGAGAGGAAAAATCCTGCAAGATGGAAGGGTGGAGAGAGTACAAGAACCTTAAGAGGCATCAAGCAGCCTTCTTTTCCTGCCCCCGCCCCCGGAGAGAGAGAGAGAGACTGAGAAACCGTGTCTGTGATCTGTGTCACCTTGAAATTTGATATCAGTAGCCGGGCAGCACGGCCGAAGGAGTATGGGGGGGGTGGCGCGAGAAGAGTGCCCAACAGCAAAGATACTGTGAGAGTTCTGAGGAAACAAAGCCCAAGATTTTAACCCTTTTCGTAGATGATGGAAACTTTATAAATGCTAATCCTCCTGAATTTGAAGAAGAAAGATAGAGAGAACTAAGCAGAGATGATGAAAGTTTGTGTAAGTGGAAGATTGTCAGAGAATGCTGAAAAGAATCCTAGGTGGGAGGAGATGATGGAGTGGCCTTTGGCTGGACTTTTTTGTATAGCCATGGATGGACTCATTTCTTTTCTGTAACACAGAAACGGCATCTGGGGAGAGGTTTGGCTTGGAGCCAAGAGTGGACAGTAGTGTGAACAGAGATGAGAGGAAGAGCTCTGTTCTCAAGGCCCCTCGGCCCCAGGGGGTAATATTGGGGGGGACTGGTGTCCCAAAATTTGAGAAGCTGTCGTTTCTTGGAACTAACCAAAGCATCTTTAAAAAGAGAAACCCTAGAAGCAGCTCTGGTCCATGCACAGTGGTGAGAGCACTGGACATGGAGGAAGAGGCCACGATGTGGTGCAAGGAAGACTCCTATCTCTCCTTGATGAACTGAGTACTGATTATCGAAAGGGTGGTAATAGACTAAGGATTAATTATCTAAAAGGTGGTAACGTGATTGGGAATTTTTACTTTGTTTTATTGTGTTGAGAACTGGTGGGGGGGGGAGGAAGAGTGTTTTTTAAAGTTTTCATGTTCTTCTGTATGTGTCTTCTTTGTATATTATAAGTAATAAAGTTCTTTTCTTTTGCTTTCTAAATTAGAAACTGTTTTGCTCTGTTTTTGGTCACATCTCACAGCAAATACCAGGGACAGTATATCCTCATAGGGGCACTGGCCTTGTGCCAGCGTCAAACCTTTGACACCCAATTAAGAGCATAGCAGGCTTAAACTTTAAAGGTATAAGGAAAATTTATTAACAGAACTAAAAGAAGAATAATAATCAGAATAAAACCTTCAGAACACTCTCCTCCCTCCCTACACCTTCTTTCTTTCTCACTGACAATGTACAGAAACCACACCCAGAATTCTCAGTCGGTTTTCTAATTCTAGGATAGTCTTTCTTCAGTTCACTTAGGGAGAGGAGCATCTCTCGTTTGTATGGAAAAATTTTCCACAAACAACACCTGCACTGATATCTGTGTTCTTTAAACTCTCCTCCCATGTTCACAGGCTTTTCACAGCTGGGCCCCTAGGCCAGGTCAATGTATGCAGTTCTTATTTTTAAAGATAAACTGTGCAAAAGCAAAGGTTCTCTTTATCTATTTTTAAGATCATCAAGATCATCTTCATCTCAGGGATTTTCTTCTTCCTCTTCGCGTCTTCCTCTTCTCATGGCAAAGGGTCTTTATCACTTCATCTCTCTGGTCACACTTCTCGAACTCACAGCCATTTGAACATTGGCTCACTTAACACTGCATTCCTTTGCACAGGTCTACAATTTGAGATTTCCATCTCCCCATATTTCTCTATGGTTTAAAGGAAATATCTCAATATATTATAGTCCACCACCATAGCTTACAAGAGATTTTTCAGCCTAAGGAATGAGGTAACTCGTCATCTTCCTTCCATGTGGGACATTACTCCTTCTTTACTAACCTCTGTGTCTTCATGTTGTTTCTCTATGCCTCTTCACTCCTCTTATTTCCCTCACTTGAGAGAGGATCGAGGGTCTACAGGTCTCATCTGTGCATGAAAAGAGTTACTGGGGGCTCGCTGCAGCAGCCGGAGCAGCCAGGTGATGAATTGCAGCTGTGCTGGGGAGGGGTGCCAGGATCTTCAGGGCCTGTTCTGTGCAATTCCAGCTGCGCTGAGAGAGGGGCAGCTAGGATCTTCTCAGCCATGTCAGGACACAGCTATGACCCACCAAAGGCCGACTGCCTCCCCTTCTCCCTGTCCCACCAGGCAACCACATGGGCCTGGCCCAGCCCCAGCCCGGACTCTGTGGCCAGCCCACCCCAGCCCAGCAGATCCCGGCCCCGGCCAGCCTTGGCTGCGGGCCCCGGCAGATCTCGGCACCCTTTTGGCTGAGGGCCCTGGCCTCTCCTCTCCTCCCACTCCCTGCCCAGACACCGGGACAGGAAGGGGGAAAGGGAACTCTTGGCCCAGCCTGGCCGCACAAAGGCACCGAGCCGAGGTGCTACCTTTCCACCCTGGAAAGCCAGAAAGACCCACGTGTGGCCTTCTCATCCTAAAATGTGTCTTCACAAAAGGCATCTCCACCTGTTTTTTTTGTTTAATCATGTGTCAATACTAGAAATTGGCCAATCAGGGCCAAACCAGAACAATTGCCAAGGTGATGGTGAAATGAGGGGGGTGGCTGTCTCTGGGCCAAGCAAAGAGAGGGGGAATGGGAAAACGTTCTTTTCTTGAGTCAGGAAAAGGAGGAAAAAAAAAACATGTCTGAGTTCAAGCAGGTGAAGAAAGACGTGTTTGCTGTATAAAGATGTTCACAGATAGCTCCTATGAATAATAGGAGAGGGAGGCCCTAAACCAGCTGGATCCGTCTGTGATGGTTTGGGATTTGGTCAGTTTTTTACCCTGGACTTCAACAGAAAGTTGAAAGGGCTTGTTCAGCAAGGTGGTTACCAAACAAAGAACAGGTGGAAAGCCTTTCACATCTGCAGATACGTAAGTTTTCCCTACTTTCTGGCCACCTCAATCAAGCAAATGTTTTAAACAAAGAGCTGTTCAGGATGTGCTAGGCCTACAACAAATATGCATATACCGTTGCAAATCAATGAGAAGTTTTTCTAAACTTTTGAAAATTTGACAAATGTAACTGTTTCATTTGGCAAGTCAACAACTGGACAAGGAACAGCTTCTGAAACCTAGATGATGCTTCTACTGCTGGGTTAAAAGACTGTGTCTAATCTGCTTTTACTATGTTTATTAAACATTCAGAAGTTGTCATTCCAGTTTTTGATGAAAGGATGGTCAATTCTTTTAAGATCTAATTGTAGGAAAATCACGTAACAAAAGCAAAGGACAGCAAGAGATATAAGTAATTGTATCTACAACACACATGAGACTAGTGATATTTTATCTGAGAGGAAAGAATCTATATTGTTCTTTGTCCTGGATCACACTTAAGGTAAACAATGAAAGAAATGCCTTTTAGGTTGATTCAGTCCATTCCTTCAGAGGAATTCCCGCTGTTTCCTTTTATTTTCTTCTGGTAATTTAGGGCTAAGCACTTAGGGATCATTAGTATTGAGTCTTGGGTAGCTGCCAGCAGATTTTTTTTCTTCAGAAAGAGCTGATGTGATCATGGAGGCATGTAAATGTGGCCGTCATTGAAACTGCATTTGAAAAACTCCTGAAATAAAATATCTTGCTCCTTAAATCTGAATGGTTCTAATCTATAGTGACTTCTGACTCTATGTAGATAAATGTGAATTTGGGTGATGGACAGCAGACAACTTGAAATTCCTCTGATAGTGCTCATCCTCCAGCAGATTTCTCATGGGAATTGGTGGTGTGCCGCTTCTGACACAATGAGCTTCCAAATCGTCACAAACTCTCCATTTATTCATGCTCTAGTCCTAACTTAAATAATATTACTGGCATACGAATGTTGGCATAGTTGAGTACAGAATTTACCTCCTGGACTTTTGTATGCTTTTAATATTTATTTGTTGGTCTTTGCTAGAAGAATATTTGTCATCTTAACTGGCTTTCTGGATGGGAATCAATGGATCATTAGTTTTCATTATAATATATCAGTGTCATGCTTGTACAATTTCTATCTAATGAAATTAATGTCAATGATATACAGTACTGCTATCACTAAATTCTTCATAATAACTATAAATACTGAAATCTGTTTTCTTTACATTATTCACAGATTGATTTATCCGCTACAGTCCAATCAAACAGGCACCATTTTAAAAGTGATTTCCTGTTAATGGTGGATGAGGTGCAGCTGTACTGGCCCATCCAGCTCTAAGATGGGAACACCTGCCGTGGCAAGTAATATATAGATGATGTGTTGTGAATAAAGATTGGACTGGGAATCAGGAGACTGAGTTTTGTTCCTGATGCTGCTACTGCATTGTAGATTATCTTTTTCAAAATCAATTGCATCTCGGCATCTTTATTTGTCAAGTTGCTTTCTTCGTGAAATGGCTTGATATAAGCAAGAAAGCTGCTTTATATTTGTCATTGTTAATAATAGTGTGTTTCCTATCAAGCTTGTTTGACTGGATCAGGCCTAGGGACATCAGTAACTTCTGAGGAAAAGCCATAGACATGGAGCTGCCTGAATGTCTGTAGTGATTGCTCTCAGCTTAGACATCCTGAAATTAAACTGTCCTAAACAACAGGTCAGTTCTGCACATGGCAGCACCATCAAATGTCAAAACAAATAAGTTAAGTTGGTAGCCACTGACAGACAAAACAAAACTGATCAAGGGTACAATAAGTAATTTATATTACTGCCTAAGACATGGGCCACATTTATTTGATTGAATAATAATAATAATATCAAGGTCAATAGTTCGCATGAAAGGAAAGTAAACAGTATTTTAGTGTTTTAGGAAAGTGTTCCTGAACCCATTCAGTGCCCATCTGCAGCGCCACTTGCACTGACACCAGAGTCTAACACCTTGTGCTACAACCAAATTCAAAGAATTTCTCCAGGTAAGGAGAATGGTCATTTTTAAAGCTAATTTACTACAGAGTCCCATGGCATCTTGTGGTGGTGTGCTTTTTCAAGTTTTAAAATTCTTGTATTGTTAAATAGTTTGTTCTGTATACACCTCCCTCCCCCCCTTTCTTTCCTTGCCCATTACTCTGTGGCATTATTCCTTTGTCTGAAAAATTCTTGCAAGTTCAAAAGTGATTGGACAAAAGTTTCAGACATCCCCTCCTGCTGTTTCTTAGTTTGTTTTACAGTTGGTTAATTTGTTAGAGAGACATCCCCTGTTTATCTCTTATTGGCCCTAAGACAAATTCCCCCCTGATTATGCCCCCCTTCAAAAGTTGATGCACCCTGGGCCCCCCAGGGCTTTTGCTTGGAGCTTTGCCAGAACTAAGATCATCCCAACTATGGAATAAATAAAACTTTTCCTTAATTCCAAGCTAAAGTCTCCCTCTCTTTGGACTCCTGCCTATCGTTGCCTGCGGCTTGATAGACTGGCCAAAAACCCTGAAGAAACAGCTGAGTAATTGAACTCTTTGTTCTAATTACGAAGTTAAGGCTGTGTGGGACAGACTCTTAGCTGACCCACCAGAGCATCTAGGCTAAACACAGATTCTTTGAAATCAATGATTTACTTGCTTTTAAATCTTCTTGCTCATAGGTTTTTTTTTTCCTCCTGAAGGCTAATTAATTTTAATATGCTCTGTTTTATGTCCTCCATTAATGAAACCTTTACTTGGATAGCTCAGAATATCCAAATCACTTTGGCAGCTAAAAATATGGAACAAGGTATAATTGTAGTCATGTTTATTTCCTGAGTCTTCTTGGGAGAAGTTTGCAGGTTTCCTTTGCTGAGGAATACTCTGAATAATTTATTTTTTTTCTTTGCAGTACATGAAGTTATTTGAAACATCTCCAGCTTTGCCTTTCAAAGTTTCCCATAAGATTCAGGCACAGTGACTGTGAAAAAAATTGATGTACAAAGAGTCCATGACTGGACTTGCTCCTTGTCCCACTGTATGAGAAACCCCATCTCTGCTCCTGGTCTGGGACTGTTCCAAGTCTGCTGTACTGAAAATGTGTCCTTGTTTTGAACTTCATGTTGCTTGGGACCAGCATTTGTCTGGCAATGCTGTGACTACAGACCAAATCAGGAAAAAACAGATAAGAACCACAACACTAATTCCTGTTATATGCTTTATTCCTTCACTTCTATCTACAAAATATCTTCTCTATTCCATCACAGTCATCATATGTAGATGTACTTTGTTATGGTCAATAATCTAGTATCTTAGACTCTTGATTATTGAGAGCAAGGAGAGTTGGCACTTCTTGTTGGCAAATGGAATTTCTTGCTATTTTCTTTCTCTTCTGCTCAGGTGAAATATTACAGTTTCATGGATGGTAAATTACATGTGAAATATAATTTGGCATCTAAAACATGAAGTCCGTTCCTGTCTTCTGTGACCTGGCTGTATGGGGAGCTATACGGGATGACAAATCACATTTTAGTGTGTCACTACTAATGGTTCAGCGTAACTTCTTTATGAAAATTTAGGATTTTTATAAGTGCTTTAAAAAGAAACATCTTTTTATACAGCTAGTCAAGTTAAACTCAGGAGCATCGTTAATTAGCTCCTACTCTTTTTTTTTTCCTTTATGTATTTTTTCATCTGTCATGTAAACATGCATCTAGTTTAGCTGACCAAAGTGTGAAGTGCTTGATTACTAAGTTTTTTTGATCACATTACCATGGGAAAAACCCACAACTCCTTCCTAAAAACAGAGCACAAACAAGGTACAACAGGAAAGTAATAACTTGTATAAGATGATCACAGAATTCTCAACCTGAATCTGACTATATAAGAGGAATAATACCTCACCAGAATGGACTTTTAACATCACAAAGTACATTTCAACTTTTTGCTGCTGCAGCTTCCATAGAACTGTTAGTGAGGCAGCTTCAAGCATTGCCTCACACCCTTGTGCATACTTGCAAAGGAACACCTTAAAATGCCAAAAAAAATGGTTATTAAGTTGTTTAGGGAAAAAAAAAACCACAACACCTATATGTTGGGGTTGGTTCAGCAGAAGAAAGAGAAAACCTCAACTCAAGACCATGGGAAAACCCTTGTAGTCATGGTGAGCAAAAGGCTCACTCCCAAGATCCCTCAGTTGTTTTATGTAAATTGTTGCTAGAAAGTTCTCAGTTCTCCCTGTTACTATTGGTTATGCTTTGCTGCAAGAATTATAATATTCCTAATCGCTCTCTCCCATTGGACCCTTCCCTCAGATCTCCACTCTAACTCCTCCTATACATAAATGTATAAAAAGCCCTGCTCTACCCTGGACCCTGCTCTTTTCTGGTTCCTTCCTGGTAATGTGCATGCCATCCTGTTTGTTGTTTTCACCTTATTAAAGTTCTGTTTCTGCACAATTGGATCAGAGTGGTCTCTTGTCGGAGAAAGATCAGCGGGAGACAGACACCATTCTATAATGATCAATCAGTCTCCGTTTATTAGGATCAGAAGTCTACATTTATATCATTGTTAATTAGCTCATGCATATTGCAAAAGTAAAGCTCATCATTGGTCACGCATATCACCACTAACTCCCCCTAAGTTTACATTCTTGCAGTCAGAGTGGGCATTTTAGTCATTCTTTCCCTATTACAATGTTTTGTTGTTTTTCTAACGATCACTTACAAGGGCACAGTGCCCTTGTCAGCCTCAGGATTAGGCTGAGTACTAAATTTAGTTAATTCCACATCTGAATTAACTATCAACAAGTCTCTTGTTCTTCAACCATTCTTTCACAATATTCTCCACAGTCTCTCTCTCTCTCTAAAGTTGCCAGAGGCCGATTCCCAAGGAAACCACTGGTAAGACTGTCCGGGATAGGACCGAGGGGCTTCACCTATACCAGAAACCTTGGTGTTATAACAACACCTGTAAAACATACAGAATATTCACAACAAAAGAGGTGTCCTTCTTGAGGAAGATATAATTGACACACAGTTGGACTTGATGGTCCTAAAGTTCTTTTTTGGTCTAAGTGATTCTAAGATTCTGTGTCATAATGGTTAAAAATCAAGCACATGGTCATCTGGTGATTAATTCACCCAGAAATACATTTGCTGTAACAGTAAAAGAAGTGCTTAGGATTATTTTTGTCCGTGCAGAAAAATGCCAATGAGTGTTTGAATCAACAAGAACATTTAGAATTGCTATAAACTGCACAGCCAACCACAACTATTTTGTTTGGGTGGGTCACAGGAGATTTGAGCCACAAAGGACCCAGTAATGTGCAGAAATCATGAGCTATCTAATTGGTGGCAGAAATGATTTTTCTTTAACCAGTGTTTATTTTGTCATTATTTTCTTAGTTTTCTTAAGTACATGTCAGCACTGACCATTAGAGAAATAAAAGAGCCTGAGTAGATCAGTATCGGTCTGAAATGCTGTCTTCAGTCTTCCAAAAGAGAGAGATTAAACCTCTCTGCTGGCTCATTCATGTGGCAAATATGATGAAGGAAAGCCAAAATTTTTATATAAAATTGATAGTATTTCCAGAACAGAAAAACATGGGAGTTAATGCCTTGAATCAGTGCAGTGTCTATGTAGCCCATATCTGCCACAGAAAGGCTTTATACCACAGGCTTCACAGGCAAATACAAATAAAAGACAATTATAGTCTAAGGAACTCTAGGGGGAAAGCTTTCCCCATCTTCAAAACAGGAAAAGATCTAGAACTATCCCTGAAGCACAGGAGTTTATATGCCCTCCATAGCATTTAAGGGCTGAGGTATTTGGTTTGAATTTATTATCACAACACTAAATATTACTGATATTTTTGCAAATGTCTAATCTCTGTAACTCCTCAATCACTTTTGGACTCATAGATGCACTGTGTCAAGAAATTCTCCAGTCTGACTCTTTATATTTTTGCCATCAGTTTAGAGAATGACACTTGGTGCTTCTGGAAAGAAGAATGTGAGCTCATCAGCTTTGTTCCTGCTCTGCAAAATGGGATCATTTTGCTCAGTCACTGCAATAGTGTTCCTCAGAATATCCACATCCTCCATGCATCACCCACATGGATTCCTAGGCTGTGGATCCACCCAGCGACAGAGAAAAACAAAGTGTCACTCCTGAATTTACACCTGGGTCAGTGGCAGTACAAGGGATGCTGCCTTGCTCACACAGGCCAGTAACCTGCCCATTAAACCCATGTCTCTGCCAAGTGATAAACATGACAAAAGATACAACTTGTCCAGTACTGTGCAGTAATAAACAGCTGTTTTGTGGTTCTTTAATCTCTTTTATACTGTGTATGAAATTAACAGGAGGAGGAAAAACAGTGAATATGATGCTGATAGATTGCTAATGGTCAATGTGTATCATACCAAACAAACACAACTAGGGAGAGTCAAGGGAGTATCTTTTTGTATTCATGTTCTTTCTAGCTGCCTAAATGTGATTGTTATACTGAATTGCAGATTGATATTTCTTGGCAATATATTTGCATAAAAGGAAGTTAAACCAAAAACTTTTGCCAGGAAAATTCTCAGTGCCCAAGATTGTGTTCACATTCATTTTATCTTTTTCTCTTGTGACTGAATGGGTTACTCCAGCCTTGCTCACAGCAATTGATTGGTGACTCTCCTCCCTTTTGCAGGGATGGAACAAAAGAAGCTGTGTAAAATGGAAGAAGCTTTCAGAGTGCCAAACAGGCATGAAAGAAAACTCTAGTCTGTGATTTGAAGACTGTTGCACACATTTAACCATCTGTATCTCTCCAAGAAGTGAAGGTTGCTAAGTGACCAGTATTACTTATCCAATACTGAATCAACCAAAATGTTTATTACTGCCTCTTTCTGTTGCTAAGACTAGTGGGTCCCAAATATGCTCTGCAAGTCATGATGCACTTGAGTGCAGCCAAAACTGTGCATGGCACACTGTTCCAGCCAATAGTTCCCCCACAGATTGTCTTGGTGGCTGCTGTGAAATTCATGGCAAGCAAAGCTGGCTCTTTGTGCTAAACAGCCCTTCCACAGACACCTGAAGGCAGCAAATAGCTCCATATGGGATGTCAGTGAGGGGGCTGAGTTCTGTGTGATGATGTACTGTTGTCAACCAGCAAAGGCTGTTTTATAAAGGAATATTGATGGAGAAAGGTCTGACCTATTCACCAACAACTCCATCCATATTATAAATGCTAAGGAACAGAGCTGCAATAAGAGCTTTATATCAGTATTCCCAGTGTCACAGTGTGCATTACAGGAGTGCTTTGCATTGGCAGTCAAGTGCCATACACAAATGAAGAAAAAACGAGCATCTGACTCTGCTCCAAGCTGTGCCATGGCCAAACAACCTTATGATCTGCATGGGGAGTATGAATGTAACAATGCCTGCCTTGCCAAAGTGGCTTGAGAAGCTGTGTAAGAGAGTAGAGTATTAATGCCCTTCCCTGGTAACGTGCAAACATAGGCTTGTTTAATAAAATTAATAATCGTTTGTCTATATTTTAATGAGGTGATAAGATGTACCTTTCCCATCAAGTGACTGTAAAAGCTGTTGTAATAGAGTTCAGGATTTCTTTTCTTTCTGTATACTTTTGAGCAAGGATTTATTTTTCTCACTTTGCATTAGCTTGGAGGATTGTCTTTAAACTGCAGCTTCAGGTATTCACAGTGCAAACCAGGTCCTCAGTTATTCAGAGATGGTTATAGGTATGCTGTATGAAAAAGATCTTGTGTAGCGGTGGGTTTTAGGAAAGAGTTAGGGCTGGGATGAGCTGGGCATTCTGGAGAAGTGGAGTTGAAGGCAGCCCCAAGAATAAGTTCCTTTTAGTTGGAATCATACAATGTACATTCTTAGCCTGTGTGCAACCTGTCCTGAGGCTATTTGGTGATTGCACTTATCAGTTATTCTTACCTGTTATTTATTAACCTACCAGGTCCATTTCCAGCCTGGTTTGGTGATGTACCTGTGGGGTTATGCTCAAATGTTTAAATTAACAGTTTCTCATAAGAAACACATGAGTTTTCTTGAAGCTGTGGCCTCTGTTCTTTATTTTGGCCAATCGTTCCCATGCATGTTCTTTTGCCTTAGTATTTTTTTTTTCAGTGTCTGTCTCCTAGTGTCTTTATTATTTAGCAGACTACTTAGCATTCACATGAAGTGCCTATAAAGAATCTGGCTTATGTGGGAGCATCTCCTAATAAAATATACTGGACAAGGAAGATTCTGACAAGCATGCAAAACAAGAGTGGTAGATTACAATCTCTAATTATGAAAAACAGTAGAAGATTACAGTTATAGGAGCAACTGGATCTCAGATCTCAAATGGTGACTTGAGCTTTGTGTAGATATCTTCTAAGTATTTTGAAGACTGAACCCTCCACAGTGGCTATCTGTAGCCTCCACCACAGCAGAGGGGAGTTCACCCCCTCTCCAGCCTTAAAAATATTTGCCCCTTAGGCTCATACCCTACAGAAAGTACCGGAGTGGGCCACTACACAGATTGCAACATGCTGACCCCTGCAGGCAAAGCACAAGGCAGCATCTTCACCCTTCAGTTAATGAGCAATTAGACCAACATCTCCTCCAAATGCACATTATAAATATAATTAGTGAAATGCATAAAATTGATTTGCATACCTAAAGGAAGAAAAACTTCCTCTGAGAAATGCTAGAATTACTAGTTTTGGACAAATAAAAGATTATTCTCTAAAGCAAATCTCATTTTTTGCTATAATTAGCTGGGGTGATTTAAATTGTTTATCCTAAGCCTTTAAATGTCTTTTAAAGTATCAAGTCGCTCACTCTATACTTGGAATCAAAATACGCTTTGTTTCAAATCAAAAGAGTTTTAAGAATCTGTGTAGATTCCCCAAGTTGTTCTGATGAAGTAAACCTTTAGGCTGATGTTATGTCAAGATAAACTGACAAAAAGCAAACCAATATGCTTAATTTTATATTCCTCTATTTTATAAAGAATACAAGGACAGAAAATCTGTCATTTTATATGTTTGTAAAGTATCAAACACCTTTTCATGATTCATAAATAATTGTACTTGTTTGAAATCAAACCAGTGGGAGATCGTAAGTCAGAAGTATAATTTTATAGAAGAAAAAATTAAAAGAAATAAATAAATGCAGTAGTACAAGAACACTGACAAAGACAGAATACAACCTGACACTCTGTGGTAGTAGCAGTCCAAGCAGAGTGGTTCTGAAGAAGTGAAGATCCAGCAGTAGCTCTTGTCCTCTGGGAGTCCATAGGTAGCACTGCTGAGTTCAGAGTCTCAGCTTATATCCAGGCTGGAATGCTTGGTTCCTCCCTCTGGACGGAGCATCTCACAATGGGATGGTGAGTCATGTGCTAAGGCCTGATGGGCCAATTAACAGGAGATAGTCCAGGAGGGAGTTATCTGTGAGTCATGTGGCAAGGTGCTGATGGGCCCATTAACAGAAGATAATCCAGAGTGGGGGAGGCAGGGAGCACTGCCTCACCTGGTTTCAACAGTTCATGAAGATGGTGATAGAGTATACTTCAACCCAGGAAAATAATCAATAGTAGAAGTACTTGTTAAAGTTGTTTTTGCAAGCAGAAATCCTTGGCAGTCACATAATGTCTTGCATGATTAAGTGCTTTAAAGATTTTAATTAGAGTTGATTTGAATCAGTAAAACAGTATTGAGAAAGATCTGTTTAACAGTCCACAGTGAATAATAATAATAATATTAAAATTGTACATACAATTGAAATTTGAAATTGTATTTCCAATTACATTTGTAGGAATTATATCCACGACCCGTGGCTGTTAATAGTCTTAACTGGACTGAACAGTGCTCTGAGTTCCAGCTTTATGTCATTAAAACTTGACACTGAAAATAAGTGTTTTTAGAACTGCATCTGATTGTTTTATGCTCAAAGAGCTGTGGAATGTTTAATGTATGTTGGAACAAGTAATTTGTAATCCAACAAGCATTCAGTGTTTTAAAGCAAATGTGTGACAGAAATATGTTTAATCTAATTACAAGGAACTCAGAATTCAGAACTGCAGATTCAAGCAGGAGCTCTGGAAAGATGTGCAGAAAACTGCTTGAGATTTATTTTTCCGTCTGAATTTTTGGGTGTAGCTGAAGTCTGTGTGTTTTACAGCCTTGGAAAGTAGGGTCCTACTATCTGGCAAACGCTCTGGGGAGATACTGTCGTGTAAGTAAGCTATTTAGAAGTATGACTTGATTCAAATTAAATTCTTTCCTGAATTGGGGGGTCCTTTTAAACATTTATTCAAACCTCACAACTGAAATGCTACACAGCAAATGTGCCTCAAAATCCCTGGTGGCCAAGTTCTTCCAAAGCATAATGGACTTTCAATAAGGTGTTATGATTTCAAATCGAAAATGATCATTTAGCCCATAGTATGGTAGACAAAAACTGTTTAATTTAGAAATTAGTATATCTGTGTGTATTTCTGTACATGTGTGTATATAATATTCCTTCAAATATTGATGTAAACACAGTCTATTAAATGTTCATGTTCTACCCCGCAAAATAATAATCCTTTTTCTAACACAATTTCATATACAACCATTGCTTTCCCCACATATCTGTCATGTTAATACTTCCTAGTTTGAATGGAGTATTTGGGATCTGGATATTCAGGCAAATAATTTCTATCTTTTCTTCACCAATATGTCCATGCATTGTTGCAAGAAATGTAGGCAGTTTGCTGTCAGGAAAGATAATTTTCTAGCTTTGCTAGAAAAAATTGTTGCTAGGTTATTTGACTGTTTATTCAGGGATATCACTGGAAGTTAATTTTATCAGATCATCTCTGTGAGGAAGACTGAAGAAGACAGAGTATTTGTCTTCAAAAAACCTGGACAAAAAGCACAAGTACCAAGCCCACCTGCAGCACATCCATATATATTTGTCATAGTCATACTAAAGCCAGGAGGCAGCCAGTGCCCGAGCCATCCATCAGCTGGACACATCACATATTTATTATTATTAGAAAAATGGGGATTGATGGCTGTTTAGTACAGTTCTGAGTTATTAAGTCTTCCACTGTTCATATCTTTGTGAAAGGGAACCACCAGTTTCTCAAGGCTGTTACACAGGTGGACATGACCATGGCCCGAAATGGCAAGGAAAGTAATAAGATATTGCTGCCACTGTTTGCATGTTTAGGAGGCATAACCTGTCCTGTACAAAGGGAGGAAGAAAGAAAATTAGCTGAAATTACGTTGCTGTTATTTTGAGTGCCTTATCATGACTAGTCCTCCATGAACAGTGCCATGAACAGTGCTTATTTTTATATAACAAGAATACTGGGAAAAAAATATACATTAAACATGACTTTTGTCCTTCTGCAAGCAGGGGCATTGTCCAGAGCAGACTCTGCAGCAACACCATTTGACAAATCCACTTGTGAAGCAGAGTTCTGTATCATGTGCTGTCTGCTCTTTTCTCTTAGTTTTTCTTAATTGATCAAGGGAAAGTCCAAATATTTCTAAAACCATAATTACTTTACTATACATGACTACTTAAAATGCATATCATGGTGAGAATAAAGCTTAGTAGCTGGGGACTATCTAAGACTACAGGAACAGTAAACAAGCTCATCCAACATATTGTCAACAGGAGACAAATATTTATGGTGAAATGGCTTTCAAGGTAGAGACTATTGGATCCTCTTTTTTTATCTGTTCTCTGGCAGAAGAATGATTCAAAGTGAACCTCAACTCACATTTCAAATAATAGATGACAGGAGCTCATCCATTTCAATGTAATTCATTGTATTGCATATGTATGGGGGAGATTTCAAAAGAAAACCAGGGAATGTTATTTCCAAGTGAGCCACTACATTTTCAGATGTAGTATTTCGTCCTCATTTTCCTTCTATTAAGGTCATTGGTTTCCCTGAAGAGAAAACTGCATTTTTGTGTTGAATATTTCTCTTTGTAGCCACTTTGTCTGGTGCCAGCTCAAGAGTGAGGGGTGCAGGGAATGTTTTGGTATTCTGAAAGTTTGAGAGATTAATTTTTTTTGTTTGTTGTTTCTTTTGTTGCTCTTCTCAAGGATTAGTTTCCTACTTTATTCACCAGTGTACAATTCACTTTCCTGAAGAGTTATCAAACCTCTGATTTTTGTCCTTCCACATGTCTGAAACACAGAACTTCAATTCTCTTCAATATCATAAACTTGAAAAATTCAACTAATATCATTTATCTATTATAGATTTCAGGGCTGGAAGTGTGTGGTAGGTTATGTTCTTATTGAACTATTTGATTTGAGTCCTCAATAAAGATGTTCCCTTTTGAAAATATTCCTTTGTTTAAGAATCCCAGGTCAGAGACTGAGCATAGCTGAACGTTTCCAGGAGAGCCAAGCTGAGGTGCTGAGTGCTTTCACAGCCTGATACCCTGCTTGGGACTAGAGTTTGGAGGCTGAAACTTTCATTGGAGACACATGTCCTGACTGAAATCCCCGGCATGGCAGAAGACAGGTGCCTCACTTGAAGTGAGTCAGGGGCTGTTCCTGGTGGTCATTTTAATTTTTAATGGTGAGGAATCTATCCATTCTTTCAGAGATGCTTCACCACAATTTGGACATGGGCTATTGGGTCCCTAATGCATATGCTGCATGTAAACCAAGGCAGATGCTAGCAACAAATGTGTCAGAATTACTCAGGGGCAAAATCAGTCTTTTGTGATTCCAGGCAGTTTTCCTAAATGAACAGAATGTTTTACTTCTGTAGACAACTATGTATGACATGAATGACAGATATGCTTTCTCTTTGAAGGAAACAAAGTGCATAGTCAGTGTTTTACTTTCCAGTGAGCTGCAAACTTACAGTGCTCTTCAGCTGATGAAAGCAAAAAGGAATTATTTTTAAATTATGAGGATCAGGGCATTTTGGCACAGTAGAATTGAATGCTATTGCTGTCATAAATTGCTTCACATTAGAGTTGGCTGGAAAGGCTTTCATCGAGGTATTCACAAAACCAAAACACATCCCAGTAAACAGCAACTTGGGACCTGGCAGTGAGTGAATCTTGGGGCAGGAAAGGGATATTTGTGCCAAACTAGGTTAAGTGACAAGATTCTCTTTGTATCCATTTGTTTATCACCTGTTCTTCTTAATTCACCTTTCATTCTATTAATTTCCCTGCTTTTGGGAAACATCAGATTTAATAATGCCAGCCTGTACAGAAATATTATACATATTCATGAAAGCTCATGAATTATTGGCAAAATCAAGTTGACTCAACTTTGATCATGGCAAAAGGCAATTAAATGTATTTTTCTTGTAGAAAAACTCAATCTCAGATGAAAATCTTTATCACATGTAATTTGAAATAGATTTTGATTAAAAATGAGACATTGAAGGATATTAACTGAGGATTCCCCAATTTCTGTTTATAGAATTTTATCCCTGACAAAAAAGTAATGTACTTTACATGTCTAGAAATTCAATAAGTTTTAAAGGGGTCTCTGGAGTTAATATTTAACTTTTGAAATCCCAGGAAGTTTGCAATGTGTTCAATTTGTCTTGTTCTAGTAAAAGCATCTTCTGCCTCTTTTTTGCATTCTGAGGGAATTGACTCACAGTAGGGAACATTTCTATGACTGTCACAAAGTCTTCAAAATGTAATGACTAGCATGGGTAAAAATTCTTGACACAACAGTGTGTAAGTTGGTGTTAGATTCGACTTCGTTATTGTATTTCATTTCATTTCACTTGGACTCTTATACAATGTCCCTTGTTGTTATCCTTTCAACAAAATGTTCCATGCTCCTGGGAATTTTTCACTGAGACTTTCTGCTAACCTGAAAATGGGGAAAAACTCAATGTTCTGTTCAGATCTTACACACAGCAAAGTTTCTTTCTATTTCCACTGCCATGGAAGTTCTAATTTCACAGAATCACACAATCATTAGGCTGGGAGAGACCTCCAAGATCATCGAGTCCAACCCGTGCCCTAACACCACAACTAGACTACGGCACTGAGTGTCACATCCAGTCTGTTTTTAAACACATTCAGGGATGGTGACTCCACCACCTCACTGGGCAGACCATTCCAGTACTTGATCACTCTTTCCGTAAAATCTTGTTTTTAATATCCAATCTATATTTCCCTTTGTGGAGCTTGAGACTGTGTTCTCTTGTTCTGTCCATTGCTGCCTGGAGAAAGAGACCAACCCCCACCTGACTACAGCCACCTTTCAGGGGTTGTAGGTGGTGATAAGGGCACCCCTGAGTCTCCTTTTCCCCAGGCTGAACACCCCCAGCTCCCTCAGCTGCTCCTCACAGGGCTTCTGCTCCCAGCCCCTCTCCAGCCTCGTTGCCTCCTCTGGATGTGCTCCAGTGTCTCAATGTCCTTCCTGAGCTGAGGGGCCCAGAACTGGACACAGCACTCAAGGTGTGGCCTCACCAGTGCCAAGAACAGGGGAAGAATGACCTCCCTGCTCCTGCTGGCCACACTATTCTTGATACAAGCCAGGATGCCGTTGGCCTTTTTGGCCACGAGGGCACACTGCTGACTCAATTTCCAGTTGTGGTCTCTATTTCTAAGTCTCTTCAATTTTGTGATTTCAAACCTTATTCTGCTTCCAGAAACTCACCAACCAATGTAAGCCTACTAAGATGCTGCAAAGATTTTCTGCAGAAATAAGGAATTTTTGCCTCACATAGGCCTTAAAATATCCTATTTCTTGAGTTAAGTCTTCTATTTCAGCAATTCTTATATCAGACTCCTTAAATCAAAATTGAGCTTAGAGGAAATGAGAGATTTTTTCCTAGTGCTGCCCGAGGAAGAATCTCTTATCCCCCTTTTCACTGAACATAATCCTTGGGCTGGTGAACTCGGGCACAGCTGCAGAGCAGGAGCAGCTCAGGGAGCATTAGCAGCTCTGGACCGTGGGTTCCCTAAATTGCCACCTGAGATTTGGGCATGCTGGGAACCTCATCAGTCTGGGGTGTTATTGGACTCATGCAGGATTAATTGTATTTTTTTGTCTGAAATAACAACAAAATCCATTTGTAGCTTCTGCTCCAAGAGCACTCCTAGAGGAGAGTGTTCTGTTTTATCAGGTAAACCCACACTCCTGCTCCGTTTGCATTGGTAGGATTGAAAAAAGCAGAACAAAATGCATAGCAATTAGTAACTTCTCTGTGAAAACAAGTACAGAAACCTTTTCAATTTTAGTACTGTAGCTTGCAAGCAAATCTGGGAGGTGTGGAAGGGCTTTACATAAGGCATGATCCAAACAGTTCATACAATTAGCAAAAATTAACATATATTACCATTATGCTGAATTTTTTCCTTGCTGCTTTTAATGGCCTGTATTCTGAAGAAAACTGAATTCTCTAACTGAGCATATAAATGTGGCATTATTTCATATTCATGTTATCTTGATGTTTAACAGAAAGGTAATTTTAATTCTGCAAGCTAATATTGGTTAGCCTTCCTTGAGTGCCAAGTCTCATAGTTTTTTCTGCTGCTGTTTTCCTTAAAGGAAAAACTCAAGGACTCCATAGCGAAGGACACATTTCTGCAGTGATAATACTCCATTTCTCCAATACAACACAAGTTACATTCCCACAGAATTGCTTTTATTTTAGATGAAAAGCATCACAAAATGAGGGAGAATAAAACTGCCTTTTTTTTTTTCCCTGAAGAAAATGGGCTGAGGCAGGTGCAAATCATTGGGCATTTGACAGCAGTGTCTGTGTGTGAAGAAGATGGGGCCAGGTTCTTTTCAGGGATATCCAGCACCAGGATAAGGGGCAAAATGTAGTGAAAGCAAGAGCTAGCTAATCAGCTACAGTTATTTTTCAAAAAGAGATCATAAATACTTCCTGAGTTGTTGTTACAGAAAATAACAACTTTCCTGAGAAACAGGTACTCAAGCAGTCCATTTATAGATTTTCTTCTTTACTGTCCTTGCTGTTCATCCTTGTTGAGTGTTTGATCCTGTAAAAATTACAGTAAATGTTCTGACTGGGTGGGTTTTTCTGCCAAAGTAGAGTGTTGTGCTGGGTCTCTTTGTTCCTCACCATTTATGCTTTTAAGAGCATCCCACTGACAGGAGCTCATTCCCCTCCATGGCACAGAGCTCTGTGAGGGTTGATGTGATTTCTGGTTTTGATTTCAAAGCTTCCAAAGACAGAAGGGCTTTCCCTGTGACGAGGATCTGAAATTCTCTGATACGGAGAGACACAAACCATCCACCTGAGGAACTCTGCATCTGGGTTATCTACAGGTGACTGCAGAGTTTATACCCCTGAAAGCTGTCTTTACAGAGGTTTTCTGTTTCCCAAGAAGGGAAAACTGATAACCCAGGGAAAAGCATCTGTGAGGACTGTGCAAAATTATATGTTAGTAGGGAAAAGCAACAGAATCCCTTTCCATAGAAGAGGAGCAGAAGGCACAAAGAGGAAAGCGGAGGCTAGAGAGCACTGTAAATATCAGGAACATTAAATATCTAGTCTGGACAAGAACAACCCCATTGTTTTTGCATCCTATCCATTCTGGAGTAGGAGGGATGAATCAAGAGGCCACGTGAAATGCTGAGCTCTCTTCTTTAGCAGAACTTTAGCAGTACATGGAACACTGACAGACTTATGAGACCTTGTTTAATGCCTGTTGAGCCTTGTTTCAACACGTGTGGCTGCAGCCAGTTTTCAACTCATCTGGCACATAAAACCAAGTGAAACAAGAACATGAGCTGGGAATAAGAATGTAAATGTGATTTCATGGCATTGTGATTGGGAAGACACAGTATTTATTCATATAGGCTTGACAGAAAAGGATGTCAGAGGAATGAAAATAAAACCAACCTCAGATCCATTTGCATAGTTATTTTTCATTTCCATCAAACATTGGATTTCATATTGCATATGCTAAACCATGCCTTGTGATTACTGCAGATAGGCCATGTGCATGGAAAATCTATTCTGTTTTCTTGGGTTTTATTCACCCTTGTAAAAAGAGAAAACCTCTGGTTTTATTTCCCCCATAGAGATTATTACTAGATTTTAAAATTTTTTGTTTGAAATTATTCTCTCACTGTTCATTATAGTACTAAATGTAATTTTTTTCAAATATATAATTTAAACATTCAGAAAGTAATGGAAAATCTATTTGGACCTTTAAAAATCTTTTTGGAACGCAAGCTCATGTTTACATTATTGCTTTACTTGATGTCAATACTTGGTTTCTTTTTAAATTTTGGACATTTTTCATAACTCCTGAAGCTTTTGACAATCTAAACTCAATATCTTGGGTCAATAGTTAGTAGACATTTCCATATTCTTAGCTGATGAATATTTGCATAGTAGGAACAATGTTAAATAGGTCCCCTTAGACCTATTTTAGGTGAGAGGGAAGAGAGGCAGAGCAGAGGTGAGAACTGGTGTTGGTTGGAGGTTGGTTGTTTCCAGCAGGTTTCCAGCACACAAAGGTTCTGTGCTTTGTTAAGGGTGTGACAGGAACTTTTTCTTTTTAAGGATTAAGTGGATCAGGACTGGGTGACATTTGCTTTGGCCACATTCTTTATAAAGCGAATATTGGAGGATCCAAATCCCAGGGCTTGTTGGGCAGCTGCTTTTCAGTCTTGCTAAATTCAAATAAAAAATGGTCTTTTTCAGCCCGGTGCAATCAGGGCTCTGAGCGTAGCAGCTCTTCAATCTGCAGATGAAACAAGCACTCGACACTATTCAGAAACCACAGAGTCTGATTGTTTAATACACTGATAAAAGTGTGTTTAAAAAATAAATTTTCTACTAGATGCTGGGATTGCTGGAAATTTCATTAAACACTAATGAGAGGAGGCATCACAGACAAATTAATAAACACCCTACTCACTAACCTAGAAGATGCCAGCCTAAACCCTTTGATGCTAAACTGATAAAAATGAGAAACATATTTCATGTGAAACTGCTTGACATATTTCAGTGCATTAATTAAGGCATAATGAAAATGGAAGATACAGCACAGAAAAGGAAGGATACTTATTATAAAACAGACTATGGTCCTGTAAAACAGTTGTACCCAACTGCTAACTTGGTTTCATGCACATGAGTAAACCCACACCAGCACAAAGAGCATAGAAGGAAGCTAAATATATTCAGATTTTAGTACATTTTCATTTGTGAAATCAAAAAGATGGAATTTTTTTTGGTGAATTTCTGCATGTGTTACAAAATCATAAATTCTTTATACATATGAAAGATCACCCAATCCTGTATCTCCTATTGGTTCTGTAGGATAAACTTGCATTGGTGGTGAGGAAAAAGTTGAAGAGAAACCATGTCAGATTTAAAAGACAAATCTCATGTATTAACCTTGCAGAGATAAACATAAATTAGAAAACGAAAGAAAATAAATTTGGCTTCAGTAAAGAAAAAAGTGGGGTGCTGGTATGCCTGTACAAGGCATTATGTGCTCAGTACTTTGATTCAACAAAAAGGACTTGCCACAACAACCATCACACCTGGTGGAAGCTGGAATTAAAACATGTCCTAAAGAAACTCAGTGCAAGACTGTTTCACAGCACAAAAAAAAAAAAAAAAAAAAAAACAAAAAAAAACCAACAAAAAAAAACTGTGCATTCAGATCATGTCACCTGAATCCACACGTGTGAGGAGTCCTGGATATGGCCTTTAGTCCCTCTTGGACAAAGAGGGAGGCTTGGGGTGCTGCATTCTTGGAGGAATGTATTTGGGGAGCAGAGGTAAGCCTTTTCAGGAGAGAATGGGTCCCTGAGTCCCTGCAAAACAGCATCAGGCTAGAGCAGCATTAAGGGGGTTCCACGTGGTCCTTGGCATCCCTGTGTCTGTTCACCCAGTGTCTGTCACCTGGGAAAGGACTGCTCGGTGTTAGCCCTCCCTGATGCCTTAGGATTTAGCTTTTATATTTTTCAGGTATTTGTAATCCTGCAATCCTTTAGAGTATATCTCTAAACTCCATATAGAGTGTTAGCTACTGCTTTCCATTTTGGTGAGACAAAACAATTCCTCTCTAGGCCTGGCAATCAAGGTCACCTTACTAAGGCCCTGAGAAATGTAAACAAATGTAAATTGTGGGGGAGCAGACTTAGGTTGAATGACTTCATTACCTGAAGCTGTAAGTGGAAGATTAACCCCCAATATGCAACCTATGACCTGTTGTCCATTTTTGGGTGTAGCCCCTGGGGGGTTTCATCTGCCTGAAATGTACCTGAGGGCCCTTCAACAAATATAACCACTTTTTAGTCCTTTAATTTTGCCTGGCCTCTGATTTTAGGTAGCCCAATTAAGCATGTGTGCAGACACAGTGCATGATTTACTGTGGCCATGCCCTACAAGTAAAAGTGTCACCAGATCATGATACAGAGCACATGAAGGCTGATTGAAAATCTCCCAGGCCTACAGTTTTCATTATCTGGGGTGACAGCCTTGCTGCTGTACAGACAGGGAGCTTTATGGAGACACTGTTATGGACCATGAATCATGCTCAGTCATCTTCACTCTGTATTTGTGATCTATATAAAAATGGGGTCCTACACAGGAGTAGCTATGTATTGAGTCCTCTCAAATCAGTATTTAAAACCCAAAGTAACCCACTCAGATCCCACAGTATTATCATCCCTCTATCTATCTATCTATCTATCATCTATCTATCTATTATCTATCTATCTATCTATCTATCTATCTATCTATCTATCCACATTTCTTTAATTATACTGTTCCTAATTATTTAAGTAGTGTTTGGGCCTCTCTTTTGGTAGGAAAAATTTGAACTAAATGATAGGTATTTCTAAACAAAATTGAGCTATCTCATTTATCTGTTCAATGTCAGCAACAGAAGGATTCAAAGTCACTGGCTGTCATGAAAGTAATAAAATCACGATCTTCATCTCAGCCAGGTCCAGATCCAAAACCTCTTTAAACCAGCAGGAATCTGTGAACTAAATTCACTGGACTTTACAGCAAAATAATTAGCTGTTCTGCTTCATCTTGTAATTAATTTTGATCACTGTTACAAAATCTGTGTTTAAATATATTCCTTTAGAAATGAAAAATATTTTTTTTCAGCTTTTGGAAAACTGCTGTAAAATATGCCTCTTGTTATTTGTATGAATCAAACCTGCATCAGTGAGGTGTGACACAGAACACAAAGACTTTCATTGAAATCAGCAGGAGCAGGAACAGCCCATTATTCATTTTTGATGGAAAGGGAAAAGGAATAAACACACCACAATAAAAGTAAAGCAGTAGAAGTTAATAACATGCACCTCTAACAACAGGGACATACTTGGAAGTTTGTGAAAACAGGCTCCTCTTCTGGTGTTCATGGACCTTACTTTTTCCCTGATGATGTAAAATGCTATTAACTGGTGGTATATCAGTTTATCTATCATTTATATTAATTTAATATAGTCAGAAACAAGGGATTTCTGCATCTTTAGTTATGTACTGTCACCAGACACTGAAGAGTAATCACAGTGGATTTACAAGCTTAATTCATTCTTACTCAGAAATCTTTTCACTGTCTGAAAGACAAGGAGCTAAACATGTTTTAATATTTTGATATGAAACACATAAATCTCTGGCATGTCTGATGTGAGCTGTCTGGTTGCTGCATGCTTACCTTAACCAAGTTTTCCTTATGTTAAGTGAGAAATCCCAACATTTCTATGTTTACAGATATCCTGAATGTTGTATGTTACTCTAAGAATTTTTTTCTTTGTTGATAAGGTAGGGTACAAATGTTGAAATATTTAAGGAAAATCACAGGATATATTAAAACTGAATCCTCTTGATTTAATACTAAAGAAACAGAGGGCTTTGAGTAGCAAAGGAACTTAAAGTGTAGGGTGAGGGTGGTAGAGAATGTTTATCTGTGGTGACAAAACTCATTTCTCCCAAAGCCTATTTCAGTAATAACTTTTATCGGGGTTGGCTGAATCTATGGAGATTTTTTTCCTTAGGAGTGGTTTGTGTCAGTGATTGAGGTAAATTTCTGAGTATAAGCACAGTGATTTGGATAAATGAAAATTGTTTTCCAGTTTTTCACATTCACCCAGTTCTGTGACAATTCCTTTTGAAACGACATTGGATCTTTAATCCTGAAATTATAATAATTCTTAATGTTTCAGGCTTTGTTCTTCATTTGCTGAACTCAGAAGCACAGAAAAGTCAGAATAAACCTGAATAATAAGCAAAGTTTATTTGAAATTCAAACTGTAATAGCTTTTGTTATATATCTTAGTTTGTGCTGGAAAACTGAAACTAGAGCCAGTCCTGAACATCTCAGGCATCATTACTGTCAAAAGCAGCACTGGGGACACAAAGATTTGGATACTAATGATACACTGGATTCCTTGCCAGAGCAGTAAAACCCCTTGGTGTGGAACTGACACAGCAGCTCAAAGCAGGAACCACCAGCAGTGCAGGGCTCTGGAAGAAACAGTCATAGATTTTTCCGTACATCTTTCTCATTAACTTTTTAAAGCCTCTGCTGGCTTCATGGGCTTGTTGCTGGGAGCTGGAAATGATGGATGGAATAAAGGAAAGGCGAATTGTGCTGCACAGTTGCTGCTGTGTGGTGTTGGATGGTGTTACCCTGAGCTCATAAAAAGCCAGGAGTGGTCTGAGCAAACAACTTACTGTGCTCCTTCCCACAGCAAAGCTGGCCAGGACTGGTGACTGGCCGAATGCTGGCTCTTTGTTATGATCTTGCTGTTTTTCAGCTTCTTTCAGCTGGTGATTCTGCACAGGGGACTTCCCTGAGCTCTTGTATACCCCAGAAGTTTCCACCCATTCTGAACTGATATTCTCTGGGGCAAAACATAAATGATGAGTCTGCCTTGTTTTCTTGCATGACTTTGCCAAAGTCATTTAGGGAAACAGTGAAATAGCCCTATCCCAATGATGTTTTCCTTTGTTTTGTTGTTTTTTTTTTTTTAATCCAGGGCCTTATCAAACATGAACTCTACTTGAGTTCACAAATTTTTTTTTAGTTAATGAACTTGTTTCAAGACTGCATTTTCTTTTGTTTTGACTCTTCTTGCTCTGCCATTTTCCACACATACAGGCTTTGATTTTTTTCCACCATTAGTCCTGCATTTTGCTTTGAACTGCAATACAAATAATAGTACTATCTATACATACAACAAAGAGAGTTTTACACATCATTTTAGATGTCATTCTAAAGAGAAAGGTGCTGCCAGAAAAAAAAAAAAAAAAGTAAAAGAAAGAGTAAAATAGAAAATTACAAAAAAAGAGAGACTAACACGTATATATATATGCTTGTCTGTAATCCCTCTGTCTGGGTCTTATTGATCTATGATATTGACATCATAGTTCAGACTCTATCAGAATTTTAATCTAGCTCATTCATGTGTTTTTGTCACATTCTTTGAGAAATGTTGATTAAATGTTAATTCTCTCGTGGGATATGGGAAAACAGAGCATTGGTAACAGTCAAAACTTTAATCAAAATGCATTTACTTCCAAAATAATAGACTGGCTTTTGCCTGCCAGCTATGCAAGCACAAGGAGCTGTGATGGATGTTACACCAGTGATTCTGCTCTCAAGCTTTATTGGGCAAGAAAACCCAATTGTAATAATAATAATAAATTAATAACAATAGTAATAATAGTAGTAGAAATAGTAGCAGTAGCAACAACAACAACAACAATAATAATACTACTACTAATAATAGTAATAGTAATAATAATAATAGTAATAATAATAGTAATAATAATAATATGGGGAAATAAAACCTGTGATGGATAACACAGGCTGGTATGGAAGCCACAATTCTTGTGTCTGTCCCATGTTCATATAGAAGAGACTAAACAGCAACACCCCCTAAGAGGTTCAGTGATGCACTTAGCACCAAAAATGCTTGGTCCAGCCTGACACAGAAGGTCTGCAAGCTTGGGAAGAGGAAGAGAAATTATAAAGTTTGGGTTAGAAATGTAATAGTCCAGCATGGGAGTAGTCCATCCGGCTGCAAAGAAAGGGCGTTCTTGTCATCTCTTATTCAATGCATCCTACAGCATGAATCATCACACAGGGGTCTTTTGTCCTGATTCCAGATAACTGACATAAAAATATTAATTTTAAATTTAAAAATCCACTTTTTTTATAATCCTTTCTAAGCAAATTTGAGTTTTAAATTTTAATTTTTTCTCTAATGATATTTGCTTTATAATAAGGTATGGTTAAAACTTGTAAAATAAGGAGAGGTTGAAGTGAATTTAAGCTATGAAAAGCTGATGATCCCTAGATTTGCATAATATTTTGAAATAGTCAGATGTGCAGGCTTGATCCCCATTTACACAAATTATGTCTGCAATTCATGCAGACACAGGCGGGCTCCAAGTATCTCACAAAGTCCAACATGATTGCCTCTGGTTCTTTTCATTAGATACCAGCAGGTTGTTATATCTAGGTTAGGCAAAATTTAAGACCTTATTCATCTTTTCAGTCTATAACAGTTTTTTCTGCTGCACCTATGTGGTACTCAAGTCAGTTTAGCACAATTTTAAAGTTTTATTATAACTGCAAGTGGGTGAAATCAGTCTGTCAGTGATAGTGCAATCTCTGTTCTTATTTTGGGAGGTGCTGAATTTCCTCAGGAGACTCCTAAGAGGAAAAGACTAAAAAATCACTAAATCACTTGAGATTGGAGGCATTAAAGATGTCTTGGACAGCCTGGTGTCCTGTGCAAGAGCATGGCCAGTGTCTTCTTGAGGAACACTGACAGAACAGATTCTTTTGTTAAATCTATTGTAGCTCAAGCAGTCTTTGGTAGAGTTCATTTTTCCCCTACTGATTTCAAGCAGAAAAGGCTTTTGTTTAGCTGATTACAGACATGTAAGGAGATACTCCTGATTTGAGGGAGCTGGTTTTAGCAGCAACTGGGTGTGAAGAAAAAGGTACCATTTACATTACCATTTACATCCTTTTACTCAAAGATGTTCATTTCCTTTTAAATAAAAGTTAATGTAATTAGATATAAATGTGGACACTTTCATTTTTATATTAAGAGAAGCTCTATTCAGTATAATTTGTCCATAGATTTGGTGAGGTTTGGCAAGCTCTTTTTGGAAAATCTTTGCTACTTTTTAATGTGAGTTTTCTAGACATTCACTGTCACAGCACAGATGTAGCGGGACAAGATAAATCTAACCATAACATAAAGCCAGCCAAATCGGCCTGGTTCGTTCTAGAAAAGAAATAGAACAAGCCCCTGGGCAAACAAGGGTATGATGTATTTGAACCCGAACAGGGACTTTGCCCAATTGTGTTCCATCCTAAGCTGCAGACATCTCCCTGGTCAGAGAGCTGGGCAGTCCGGGATCCCAGCTGTCCGGGCCCCAGTGGGTCAGGCCCCTGTTAAAGGGGTGGCCATAATAAACTCAGTGTTGTTGTTGACGACACTCTTGGTGAGTCCTCTGACCAACAACATCACCCTCACAATTCACTTCTCTTTTTAATCTCTCTTTGGCAATTAATTACATAGCTGTCTTTTCATTTGTACCTCACCTTTATTGCTGAACCCACTCATCTACTCTGGATGCTTTCCTATGAATGCAAAGTAAGTCAGGTACATGACCCAAGGCTCTGGAGAGTCAGGAATAGGGGTTTTACCTATCCTGTAGGCTCTGGTGGGTAATTAGTCAGGTGCTGGTGGAGTAGTGCTTCATACTCTAAACACATTTCACTATTGCACTGATGTCCATCCTCAGGCTGCCTATTAGAGTTTAGGTTGTTGTTTATTGGTCTGTGAAGTTCTTAGTGATCTGGGAACTGTGTGAGATGCCTCTCAGTGAATCTGCTGGACTGGTGATCAGCACCAAGACATGAAAATGAGTGGCATTTTCCAGGCAAGATACTCAGGAGTGAAACTCTCTGAAGAGAGCCCATAAGTTAGGAATCCAACTGGGCCAAAATAGCCTGATCTTTTTGAATATGCAAAACAGATCAAAGGGAATTTATATTTAGTCAGGGGTTTAGAAAGGATGATGGTTGAGAAGTGTTTATTGTGGAGGATTTGCTGAGTCAGGAGGTACTTCTATGTTTATCATGTTTGAATTTAGAACATGCTGAACTGGTCTTAACAGAGGTATAATGTTTTGGCTCATCCTATATTTAAGTGGACATGCAAATATGAGTATTTAGAAGTTGACAGACACCTCGTAATAGAAAGTAGCCCTCTTTGGTGGGAGTGTGTTTGGGTAGGCAGCGTTTTTTCTTTAATGGTTTCTTACCAAGGGAATAATGAATTTTCCTTCTTGATCAAGGTATGACAACCTCTGCATTGATTCATTTGATAAGTGTGGGCTGATTTCCTACTAAATCTCAGTCATGATCATACCTAATGTATCCTCATGCCTGTTTAAGCTGTGATGTAATAAAATATAGTTTGAATCTCGGTGTTCCTGTCAAATTTATTTGCTGATGCATTTCAACAGCAGGCTCTGAGGAATGTGTCCCTGTAAATCCTCCTCCATTGTTTGTTAGGCCAGTGATGCTCTTTTTAAATGGGATGCTATTTGGTGCTGTCTTGTGATTGCTCTTCAAATCTGATGCCTTTGCTTAGTCCTTAGATAAAGGAAGGAAGCAGCCTGGGGAGTATTTTGTAGGGAGAAATGTATCTCTTCAATATTAAAATCACAAATCTGTGAGGAGCGCACATATTCTGTCGCTAGGATGACAATTCCCTTTTATGAGTCTCTAAGTAATTACTGAATAGTATTTATTATAGAGCAGTGTATGAGGGAGTAAGTGGGGGGTTTTTTTAGATGAGACCCAAAGTAAATTAAGGTGTTTGGTAGCAGTGAGATCTGCGTAGTGAGTTCATGAAAGTAGGACAAAGGAAGCAGATTGATTTATAAAGTCATCTTGTAAAAAAAAACAAACGTAGTCAGAAGTATTTGCAATCGATGCTAATTTGGAATGCAGAGTACAACTTTCTCCCCCTTGCAAACTTGGCTTCTGCTTCCCCACTGCTCCACATGCATTCCTTCTGGCATTAGACATTAAATGGGCTGGGTTTCCATCAAATTGGTTTGACCTGATAGAGCAGTAGATATTGGACACAAGAACACAGCTTATAAACCCTCAGAGTTGGGATACAGTGACTGCATACATTGATTGCAGCACAGTGGCACTCTTAACCCTGTCCCAAACTTCTAGGAACCAACACAACCAACAATAAAGCCTCCTGTTTTACTGGCATAGGAAATTTTTTAAGGCCAAAGAGACTATCAGGTTATCTAGTGAATGTACTGGGCTGTTCCTGTCCTCCAGGAACCTGCAGAGTTGAGGATAATAGTGCTGGACTGGGGATGAATCAAACTCAGGTCACACCACTACAGGTCTAGGTGCAAAAAACACATTTTCTGGGAATAAAATCCCTCCTGTGTAGTCACATTTACTCATTGTTGGCGATCTTGACTGGGATTTCTAGGTCTTACAATAATTCTGATGTTATTAAAACTGCCTACAATCTTTAAAATACATGCTGTGAAAGTAAGCAAAACCTAACTGGATCTACTCATCAGTCAGTTTCCCTTTTCAAAGGAAACTGTCTAATAAAAATTTAGAATGTACCTATGTGTAAATGTTTATATCTGCTCCACACATAAACTCATATAGTTTACATATTTGTATTTTACATTTTCATTCTCTGTATATATGAATAAGTGAGTATATATACATGTACATGCATGCACAGGCTCTATTCTTTTTTCAAAATTCCAGCAATGTGAACCATAGAATTTTTTTTTTTTAATTACCTTGGGTAAAATCAATTAAAGCAGTTTAACTGGAAAATAAATTACTAGACTTATGCCTAAATGTAGATTACTGTAATTTTTCATTTTTGTTACTGAATGGCATAAAATTTGGAGTGAGAGCTGAAAATTTCAGTCTTTTCCCAGAATTTCCTGGCAGTCTCAAGCCATTAAGATATTTTTCACTGTTTAATTATATTTAACATTTTAGGACTGGCTAAATTGAATGGGTATGGTAAGCCTTTAAAATTAATTCATGCTCTGTCACTGTAATAAATGCAAGGATGGAATAATGCCCCGAGCTTCAGCCTATGTACTGGTACTTCACTCTGAATATCCATGTCCATGAGGACAGCAGCCTCATTCCCCTTCTTGCATAATAAGTTAATATTTCATGGAGTAGAACAGCACAGAGTCAACAGGCAATTTAATATTATGGTCATGGTGACGTAAAGCCATGTATATTGCACCCTGTATATATACCATGTATAAAACCTGGTATATTTTTCATCTCCAAAACCTCTAAAGTCTCCTGCCTGCACATGATTCAGGTTGGATCTTGTGGCTCTATATTGTCTACAGTCATGTGGCTGTCTAAAAGAGGGACTTTCAGCAGAGAAAGGGTGGAAGTTTGTCTGGCTTGGATGGTGGAGTGGCAGCTGAGCGCAGAGGGAAGAAATTCCTTATCTAGGTTATTGATATCAACATGATTGGAAATGCACTGAGCCACATGGCTGTGTTTATAACCATAATTAACAGCATAAAATTAAGGGTACTTAAGGACAGTAGAATTTACTGTGAGCTTTGAAGTGCCAGGTTGTTTGCAGAAAGAAGATGAGAATTTGGATCAGCAAGGGCTGGAGATGATTTGGGGTCTCAATCACGCACTGCAATTGCTCTAAATGTCTGGGTGACCTGATGAGCCAGTCATTCCTTCTCCTTGCAGGAGTCTGCAAGTTGCAGTGGTGAGAGAAGGAGATTCATTCTGTTATAGATGGGTAATGTGATTGTTGGCTCTCACAATTAAGGGATGACTATTATGTGTATATTAAGATAAGTATTATAGATGTATAGTTATGTTATGGTAGTACGTTCTCCCCATAGTCCTCTTTCCTCTCCCCCTTGTACTGTTGTCACTGGACAGCCTTGGTTGTCCGGACATTTGGGGAAGCACAGGCTTGTTACTGGAAGGCATGGCATTCAATCAAGTTGCAAGAGAGTGATCTCCACCAATGGATGGCAGGAAAAGAGTTGACTGACAAGACTTTGGGAGGGGCCAAGGCTATAAAAGGCAGAGCATCGATTTTGTACATGGTGGTTTTGTTCCATGTTCCCAGCACCAAGATTTTTCCTTACTCAGTCCATTGTTGTATTTTGTTTAAGGTTTAATAGACCTTTAAAATTTTAAGAGTGAGTGTCGTTTCTCGCAATTCCTTTCCTAGCCCGAAAGGAAAAGCAGAGGACAATGATGTTCCACTGCCTTTTGGGAATAGAGCAGGACATAAACAGTCTGCTGGTTCTTTCCAGCTTCAGAACTTTCAGCCAGTGTTTAACTTCAATCCCTGTTTACCTGATTGACAATGTGTAAGAACATAAGGGTCCTTCTTGGGTCAGAGAAGAGATTTCAGTATTTCACTTTGACAGAGACCAGCAGCAGACACTTTGGAAAGAAATATGGGATTCACATAAGCGGGGAGAGAGCACCTCACTCTCACAGCTTTCTTCCATGGCACAATGTTCTGTTCAGATCAATTAAGATATTTCACTAATGTATTTTTAGCTAACGAACACAAAAAGACATGGAGAAATTCAAAGACAGGTATGCTCAGTGCAGGCAGCATTAGAGGTCTCAATTTCCCTGCTTCCCCTTTCATCCTGTCTTTCTACCTAAGCTCAGGCCTTAGAAAGCTGTCACAAGGACAAAAGCCCTCTAATTTTGCAAAACAATCTACAGTTGTTGATTTTAGTTTGATATTTGTTTTGCTATGGTATTTTCCTCCAGTATTTCTGCTCTGCCACTGTCAGAGGCTTTTTTTCCTGCAGGACTACAAGAAATGAATGTCTTAACACTTTGGCCCTGGCTGTGGCATGTGTGCTGTGATTGATTGTGTTCATTAGGAAGGGTGACTTCTGTTTGTTCCCCTATCAATAGATTCGTTCCCAAACAAGATAAGTGCAGGCCAGCACACTTGCTGTAGTAATTATTGTAGGTTCAAATAAAGCAAGTGACACTGGAGCTTTCCTGTAATGAATCCTTATTGACATGGAGCAGGAGATGCATTTTTTCTGTCTATCTGTCTATCTCTCTCTATCTCTCTCTATCTCTCTCTCTATCTCTCTGACATTGAAATAATTTAGAGCCAGATGGGAAGAACTGCAAAGGAATAAAAGGCCTCGTTCTTTAGGGCAGTGCAGCATCTCAGTTAACAAGAGCATAGTGCATGGAAGCAGCTTTCAGATGAAGCTGTATTGTTCGTGGATCCAGGGGCATCAAAATGTCCCGTGAAATTGGATCAATTTTGATGAAATCTTCTTATTGGAAAACAAAGCAGTAGCAGCAAAATTTAGTATGCTTCAGGATCCAGCACAAAATCTTTGGATAGTCTTTCTTACACCTCAGTTTTGAAATGTCCTTCTCTCTTACTTAAAATACAATTAAGTCCTTGAAACTAAACCAAAATGTTTTCCAGATATCTTTAATGGTCTTCACTCTCCCTCCCATGCACTGACTTTGAATTTTTTTCCCCTAAGCCTGCCTCGGTATCCCTTTCTGCCTGATTCTTTTCCTCCAATGGCTCCCTTGTCCTCTCCTGCTGAGCTGAAAAGAGTAATTGCAGAGAAAGCACCACTGATCCCCACATGCTCTGAAAATGTTTGCCAAACTCACAGCTTTGGACTTAGCTGTGCTAACCAAGCACTCTCACATCCTTAGGTCAGACAGATGGGAGCAAGGGGGTTGTTCTGTCTATAAAAACCCACCAAGACAGTCACCCCTCATGTCAGGGAACTGGTGACCTCCTGTTCTACATTGTAAGTGCCAGGGAAGCTTTTAGATGTGATGAATTAACTTCTGGTGCAGTGAAAAGATCTCATAAGAATTAAGCTTATGGTTATATGTTGTTTCAAGTGGTTGCATCCCCAAGTACTGCTTATACCTCAAAAAGGAAACAAGAAGCAAGTTGCTACAAGATGTAATATGAGGAAGTGTCACTATTTCAGATAACACATGATACAGACTCTCTGATCAGAAGGCTAAAAAATTACTCCCTTTATTAGGGATGGTTCTCCCTTATATGCAGTTTTACCCAGACCAATGTGATTGGTGAAACAAAGGCAAACCTCTTCAATCACATTGGTCAAACCAGAGGGACATTAAAAAGAAATCCCTCCTGTCAGAAGGAATGAATAACATTAATATTATTACAAAAACATTCTGTCCTGTTTATCACACTTTCCTGGAAAACCAAAACATCAGGCTTGAAACCAGACTACAAGGAAGGACAAAACATTTTTCATGGTTTTAATTAAGTGACCTTTACTTGGTGCCTGTCAAACCTATCCTCTAGTCACTGTTTAACTGATAGTGCAGAGGATGTTGGTACCTGGTGATGGAGAGGTCTGTTTCTGCATCATTTTTACAATTACAAACATGCTTGATAAAGATTTTTAATAGCACTGATGCTTTAAAAACCTATTCTTGAAATTGTGCATCAAGAATAACATCTATGTGTTATGTGTGTCATGGGAAGTTTCTAAACCAAGCAGGCAGAAAAGAAAGTACCTTAAAATAAGTTATTTTAAGGCCAAAGAAGCTCTTGGAAGCTATTTGTTATCATTATCTAACTATCTTACCTCAAGCATCAATTTCTGCATTGAGGTGCAAAGACCAGGCAAATGAGATGAATGTTAGTTACGTTCAAAGGGTGAGGAAAGTTTCACAAAGAAGATTAAATATAAGGCAAATTATAAAGTCCCCTGCAAGGAGATTTACAAGTATTCAGCACCCAAATCAGAGGTGATAGGTGAAGTGGTAGAAGTTATTTTGCCTTAATTGAGGTTCTACAGACCCATTTAGACCACTCACCCTCTCACACTCCTTGTGTAGGAGGGATTCTGAAGGGCTGTGAAGGCAGAGTAAAAGACATATTAGAGGTACGTTGTAACTTTCAGCCCAGTCAGCTTGGATGCAGTCACACCTTATTCACGTTATTTGCAGCCTTCCAGACTCCTGAGCCCCAGGCATATGAATGACACCAGCTTTGTCTTAAAAGTGCTGCAGAGTTGTGTGTCATGAACCTGTAATTTAAAACGAATGAGCCCTAACGAGCCCCAAATGATTGCTGATCCTTACACATAGCGGAGTGAGAGCATATAAATCACAGTGTGTTGTGTTTCCTTGAGGCAGAAATCAAAGCAGGGTGTCCTGAGCCGGGGGTAAGAGCTACAATGAGGTGAAAGAGCAGGAAAAAAAAAAAAAAAAAAGAAAAGAAAAAAGAAAAAAGAAAAGTATTAATGAAAAGGGGATCTGTACAATAGTTTAGAAAAATCAGTGTTTATATACTAACCCAGTCTTGATCTTTAGTGCGGATCTCATGCTCCTGTGGAAGTATGTGGACTTTTTTGGAATCAGATAAATGGAGCAGGAGGTGTAAAGTTTCAATTACTATTTTTGTGGATCACTATAACAAACTTGAGATGCTGAATATCTTTGTGAAGAGATTGTACTTAAATTATGTGTTTTATACAGGGTAGGGTTTTTTCTCCTGTCCAACTTCATTTAATTTTATTTAATAGTTATCTAAACATCACTTTTTCAGATGGAAATAATCATATTAATATAAACTTCAAAATTCATTACTTCAGCTGTAATAATTTAAACGAATAAACAAATTCACAAAAAAATTTTGTAAAAAAGACCAAGAGCCTTTTATCCTTCCTTTTTTAACAGCTTAATATGGGTAAAACATTTGTTAGGACTGTAAAGGAACTGTTCTGGCACCTTCAGCAACACAGGAGGTTGAGCGAGGAGAACAAGTTGCCCAGAAAAGCACTGACATAGAGTGTCATCTGTCGCTGTAAGACGATATGGTTGACCTCACCCTTGTACAGATTTCTTAACCAACAGGTAGGTAACTCAGTCTTAGTACATCTTTCCTTTTCTCTGACTTTTTGAAGTCTTGTCTTTCTGTAGGTTTGAGCTCTGTAGGATTAAACTACTGCAATTAGCTCCGGCTGTGGCTTGAGGGAATGATGCTCTGAAGAAATTGCTCTATATCATAAAAAAAGATGATCATCTTAAAATGTAGTACATGGCATAATTCCTGCAGCAGTTTCAGAATTATGTACCATCAAATGCCATGTCACATCCCTCATGATGGTCATTAGCAATTATGTCACATTGAATCACAGAAAACAGTGAATTTGGTACTAATAGAGCAGAACAAAGTCTGTTCTGGCTTCTGAGTCTTGTTCTTTAATCTCCATAATGGGTTGTTGCAGCACTGGCAGGGAATCTTGTTTCTCTGTAGCTCTGTGCTTGCTTTTAGTTTTAAGACATCAATTCTAGAGAAAATTCTTCCCCTATTAGGCATCTAAATGTGGTAATTTATGCAGGACAAGCACTTTATCTGTCGATACCAGCCTTTTTCTGCCTTGTACTCATAAAATGCAGAGAGCACAAGCCCTGGTGTGCAGCAACAATTGCTCAGGTTAGCACAGCTTTGCTGCTGCAGGAAAAACTGCTGTGCTGTGAAGGAGAGGAAGAGGTGCCAAATCTCTCAGGTCCAAGATGTTTCTAGAGAAGTGATTATGCACTTGCATTGGCAAGAACCACACTGGCAAACAGATGTGTTCATCCTATCAGGACTCCCTTATTGCCAACTTGTGGGATAATTTTGCAGATGCCAAGAAAATAAATCTGAACTGTCTTTTGGAGTATCCAGGTAAGAGCCAGCAGTGTCTATCTCTTCTGTGCTACAGTGAAATTGTTAGGGCAAGAAGAATTATGTTTGATGGGAATTCTCAGAATGGCTCAGAAATGGGAAAAGGAATGAGAGAGGAAAGCATCAGCACTGAGTGGTCATTTTTTTAGGAAAATCATTACATGAGAGAAAGGGACAGTGACAGGAATGAGCAATAACCACACCCATGCTCATCACATCATGATCATGGGGGAAAATTTAAGCTCTTGTCCATCTTAAAGTCCCAACAGTCATTTGATGAATTAAAAAAATGACAAATAGCAACACAACCTAAACATTATCCCAGGGAAAGGAGAACATTTCTTTTTATTTTCAATTGTCCAATGATATCACCAGACATCAGCATAAATTCTTGGCTCAGTTTTGAAAGCTGGACTTGTAACTGAATAAAATCTCAAGGTTTGTGGATGCCTTTAATTTTATGTTTTGTAATCAGTGTCTGCCCGACAAGTTTGCTCTGTTGAGGCTAATTTTGTGTAATACTCTGCCTGCAGGCAGAGCTCTAGTGATATTTAACTGTCCTGTATGGGGAAAATTAAACACAAACCATTCAGGTAACATTTTGTTAAGTGATTGACATTGGATATCAATCTGACTGCATGGGAGTTTGTGTCCTTATAAGACAAACCTCATTTATGTTGTTAAGTAGATGATCCAATGGCAACAAATATTGTCCTACAAGTCTGTTACCTCTCAGAGTAGAGTGGTCACAGTGATTTCTCTTGAGATTCCTGTTGAATTGAGATTGAGGGATGAGTCATGTCTCCCTTTAGTTTGTTTGGATTTTCCAAGAATATTCTCTTGTATTGAACTACTCCAAAGTTCAGATGTTTTAGAACTAATGCTGCCTCTAATGTTTTAAACAGCAGCGTGTCCAGCTTTTAACCACAATGTTTACTAGGAACTGGGCTTCCTGTTTGCTGAGGTGTAAGGCCACCTCTTTATCTCATAGAGCACTCTCTTTAAAAGCCCAGCATGACAGAAAAAACTTCTAATTTTAGGCTCTCCAAACTGGTAATATGCCCTCAGAACAGAAGTCATTGATTGGCATGTATCCTTTATGTAATATAATACACATTATGTTCCTCAAAGAGCTGATTAGCCTACTTTCTGGAAACATTGCTACTGTGTTTTTCTATAGCTATTTTTCTTTCTTTGTGTTGCATCTAATGACCTCATGTAAAGCTGGTCATTTTACTCTACCTTGAATATAAGTTATTTAAAAATAGTCATGATTCTGAATAAGTGTCATGCTGATCTTTGTAAAGTATCTTTTCTTTTCTCTAAACTTCCATTTGCAGCTATTCTTGAGTGTAAGCTCTGCTTCACAGGGGTAAAAGATAGATCTGAGATTTTGTCAAATTAATTTAAATATCAAAAAAAAATCAAATACATCATTAGACTGACTAAAACTTTTATAAATTCAAAACACTGTTGGGTTGTGACCTTTCTCTGGGTGACTTACTTGAAAGTCTAAAACTTTTGAAATTCACCCCCAAATTAATAGGACCAACGGAAACACTATGGAGTTGTAGGGTGTTGGGTGGTTTTCCCCTCTTGCGTTTCTGTGGCATTTCTTCTTGATGTTTAAGTGCTGCTGCCACTGTGGAAAGAAGGCAGAGTCAGGATAAGACAGAGCCAAAACCATGAGGGTGGTGGATGCACTGCATGGTGTCATCAGAATTATCTCCTGCCAGAACCCAGAAAAGCTTCTCACACTCTATTTGCATTTAAATACATATATTTACTGTACATTTATTCTACCAGGATGAAACCCAGACACTGCATAAATTTTCTTAGACCTTCAATCCTTGGATCTGCTCTTTGTCAGAACATGCTATTGTAGTCTGGTTTTCTGGGCCTGAGGTTTCTGAGTTTCTGAACTCAGTTTCTTCGTGGTGTTTGGGTTTCAGCAGACCTTGTTCCCACGGACTTGACATAAACATCCCAAGTGTTATTGTAACGAGAGTGATGTTTTGCATTCTTTTCTGTGGGATGGACTTGTCTCTATCCATTGCTTTGGGCCAATGGAAGAAGAGTTCTGGCACTCTTCTAACCAACGAGAGTGGCCTGTTCTAAAAGGTATATAAGGAGGGCAGTTGTTTTAATGAAGTGGAGTCAGATGCAGTTTTTTATAACGAGGTCTCATGTCGTTTGTTCATCGCCCACAGCGACATGTTATTAAATGGTTCATGGTCACACCTTATCTGACTTTCTGACCAGCTGCAACAGAAGCTTTAGCAATATTGGAAGCATGACACCAAGACTAAAACAAATACCATATATTAATATGTATAAAGATATTAAATTCAGTCCTAACAGGGCTTTTTTGTGCTTTGGAAGCTATGGTGTGGTGGAATAGTGATTTCTTTGCAACAACTTTTTAATTCATTAATTGATTTTCTGTAAAGTCATCTTTCATGTATCATGTATTTTCACATGATTTTTTCCCCTAAAAGGCAATGTATTTTCTAGTAAGATGATAAATAGTGTGTGTAAAATCATAGATAGATAGGTAAAAACACCTGTTCATAGAAATTACTTACTTTCAATTTGCTTATTCATTATGTTTCATTTTAACCATGTTTGGTTTTCAAGTCAGTTTGTTTAAAAATTGGCAGAGTGTAGAAATAAGTGACAATATGAGAATAATTATTTCCTACTTACTTCTAATAAATAACAAGCTTATGAAATACAATATATAAAGTGAAATCATAAGGAATTTTTTTCTGTTTGGTCCAATTTGACTGCACAGAAAGAGAGACTAGATTTCTGTTCCAAAGGGATAAAACAGATCATTTGAGCAGCAAAGGCGAATGAATAAATTACTGTGCTATCAGGGAAAAGGAAAAAATCCCCAGTAGGTTCACCCCATGTGGTTACACAGCAGAGTTATCCCACCACGTCTCTCAGCATCTCATCCACACGTGTGCTTGGACTCCAAACACACTCCCCAAACAATATATTCATCTCCTCTCAGCAATTTAGTCTGAATAGATCCTTTTGACTCTTGAAGTCTTGTAAACAAACAGAAGCATCTTGGGTTTCTCTATTCACAAATCTCTACTTCAGCTCAGGGCATCAGCAACAGAGAAAATTTGGATGGAATAACAATAGATTTCTCTTTTAAATTCATGAAACTTTCCCTTAATAAAATTTGTTCCAACATGCTGCAAGTCACAGGCTGTAGTTGTTTACTGCTAGAAAAGGCTGCTGCCCTCAGGAAGGTTTATTTATTTTCATGATCTGTTGCAGGGAGCTTTAGTGTCTTGGATTCTGTGGTTTTTCTGGGAGGAGAGTGGCCAGAAATTGTGACAGGGAGCCGATGACATCCCCCCAGAAGTCCTTGCTCCTGGCCAGACCCACAGTGCTTCACCTTTGGGAGCAGCACCTGAGCATGGCCAAATTGAGGGGCAGGATTTGTTGGGTTTTTGGATTCTTTTGGTTAGTAAAACATCTACAATAAAATTATCCAAATAAATAGAATTCACCTCCAGCAAAGCCGAATCTGCTTTTCTCCCAGAAGCTTCCCTGTGCTGCCTTATGAAGGCTTTCTGTTTCATAAGGCACATGCAAGCTCCCTCTCCCACTTCCATCGTATGATTTCCTCCCAGCACATAGAGCATTTAGCATCTTATTCAGGTGGTGAGTAAAAAATATGGATATTGCATTGGAGGCCTACAAAATGAATAAGTAATAAAAGAATCTGTTCATGCACACAGACAACTCATTTGGTTTTTGCTAGGGACTGCTTCAGAGATGCTGCAGTTGCTTCAAAGGTTCTGTAATAGTGAGAGGGAAGGAAAGGAGCAGGAAGGGATGGGGTGAAGGCTCAAAACAGGGATCAAAAGTGCAGGAAAGCTGTTCTGTGAGATGGTACTCTAGCCTGGAGCAAAAGCCTCAGTGATATTTTTTTAAAAAGCAGTTTTCCAACCATGGAAAAACCATCTTTTTCAGTATGATCCATGAATATCTTCCTGTTTGCTGTGGTTAATAACTCTTACTAAGGTGTTAATCAAAAAGAGATTTTACTAAAGCCCAGCTTTTAGACATGTTAATTTTTGTTGAGTATTCTGCTTTATTATTTAACCAAAGAGAAAGCAGAAAGAGCATGCATTCTGCAGGGTCATATATATGTTCCATTCTAAAAATGTTTTTTATAGAAGGGTTGGAAACCATTTTTCTCCTGATTGTTGGTTGTTTGGAAAGTCTATGTAGTACCTCTCGAAATAAAGGGGATGATTATGTTTTATAGATAAGAAGGGATTAATAAAACTCACAATGCTCAAAGAAACAGCTGTTTCTCTGTTTCGTAGTGCTTCTAAACCCTCATCTAATGCAGAGTGAGTCAGCTGGGAGACACCACTAGTGTTAAAAAATAATTAAATGGAAAAGTAGTGGTTATTATTTGAAAACAATTATTCTCTGATTGTGCTTTGAGGAGACGAAACAAAGAAAACTGCTGGTAAAATAATTTATAATTGGAACAAAGTATAGATTAGGAAGAAAAGATCTCTTAAAATAAAGACTTCCTAATCCATAAGCAGAGATGGAGCAACAGCAATAATGCTTTTATTAGAGTGTTTTGAAAAGGCTGCATCATTCACAAGTGGGGTTTGAGCCAGGGAGTGGAGCCAGGCTTCCTTCTGGGGCTCCTTCTGGAAACTCCAGCTGCCTTCCCAGCTCTGCTGTTCCTTGGAGAAAAGCACTGCACTTCCTCAGGCCTTCTTGTCACCAATCCAGCCTTCACTCTGGTTTTTGAGTTTGGCTAGGGTGGGTTGAAGTGTCAAGAATTCAAAGTGGAGTTACTGGCATTTCTATAATTTTATTTTTATTTTTATTTTTTTGTCTGACTGGCAGAGAGAATTGAGAGTTTGTATCTCCATTATGCACCTTCCATTAGAAATACATATATTTAACAGCTTACAGTGACCTTAAGCCACAGGATGTAATCCTTATGCAATTTTTATTAAAGGCAGAATTCACATCAAGTTTGAGGGTTGTCAATATGAAAGCGACATCAAGATTTACCCCATGAGACTATAAAGTATTCTGCCCTGATGCCTTATGTTCTTTCAATAATGTATTTTAATGACATCTCTGGAAATGAAAAAAAATACTCTGATTTGATAAATCAATGGGCTTTTCTATTAGTCTTTGTAAAGAACCTTGATCCCATAAATACCTCTAGATTTTAAAATGGTGTCTTAACTATGTGCAGCATGACTGCTTTTACTCCTTGTCCTTTTGTTTAGTTTTTATTTCATTTAATTTTACTTTTCCAAACAAAACAGTTTAATCTAAACCATAGCAGTAAAGGCAAATAAATATCCACTCCCAAGTTTTCAAGGGATTTGGCAATCAGGATCTCACGGGTTACTCTTATAAGAAAGAAAAGGGACAAGGACCCAATAAAAGACAGGACCAGCTGTTCCATGAGTAGCTTGAGAGACAGAAGAAGAAGCCCTGGAAAAGAAATGACTGCTTCATTCTTTCCATTTTCCAGCTTATGCCCTTTTCTGTTTCCTATAAAAACTTGCCTGAGACTAGATTCCCTTTCTGGAAAAGACACACGTTTTATGTGATTGCAGATTGTGTTAAATGCGTGATAGGGTAACAAAACAGTGGTAAATTCATAAAGATACTGGGTTTCCCTCTTTTTTCCTGCTGGTCACTGCCTTTACCTATTTTATTCCTATCATGCAGGCAGTACTGTAGCATGCTGCACTTAAGGTTCACTCCAAAGGAGGTTGAAAAATAAATTAAGAAGACCTTCTTGAGGCCAAAGGAAGTAATTTATTAGTCCTTAAAGCTGAAGTATATAAATTTGAAAGACCTTCATGGGGCTAAAGAAAATAAATTAAAAAGATGCTATTTCAGGGACATAATTTATCATTTGGAGGTATGTGAGGGCTATACTCATATTCTGAAGTTTCATAAAGGAGGCGCTTTGTTTCTTCTCTGGAAGAAGGAAAAAAAGGCTTCAAAAATCCATTAGAAAAAATGCTAATGGATTCTAAAAATCCATTAGCTTCAAAAATACTGAGCTCACTGTAAGATTCAAAGTACCTGATGTTTCCTGGATCCTGGTATAAATTACTGTCCCCTCTTTCTGTTAGATTTGGCTTCTCTGCCATTTCCTTATTTTGCATAGAAAAAAGTAATTTGAGCTATTCAGGTCTAAGACCACATGACCGGCAGATCTGATTTGTCATTCATTCCCACCAGCACACATCTGCACCACATGCACAGGAGCATCCTGGTATGTGGGGTGCAGATGTCCCTGTGCCACCAGGGGAGTTCAGTTAATATTGTAGCAGTGATAAATGGCAGCAGAGGAAGCAGAGACCTGGTGGGGTGCAGAGAACTTCCTTTCATCCTTCTTTTTGTGTTATATCTATCCCATAACTTTTGTGTTCCCTGATACTGCTCAAGTAGTAGCAAGAGAGATGCTGCTTCTAGAAGAGAGCTTTTACTTGCTGCACTTGCTGCTTGGGATATTTCTTCACTGACATCCTCAGCACGGTTTGATAGGAGAGAATTTTCTATTTTCTAAAGCTTTCTCTTTTCACAAACAAAATTTTATTTCTACAGGATTTAGTTTGTTGATGAGTACATTTCAGTATTGCTGATTTTTGCCTTCCTTTTTTTTAAACCTCTTTTCTGGAGGAAAAATTTACTCAGTCCCCAACCACCTGCTGAATTCCAGAAAATTCTGTAATCCAGAGGATGTTTCATATAGTGTGACGGAGAGAGTTTATCAAGTCCATGTGGGATATGCAAAGTGTCCCCAGCTTCATCCCACTGGCCCTGGGAAACTGCATTGAATCTGTTGGATGAGCAGAGGCACTTCAGCTCCAAGAGCTTGGTGTAACTGCTCTGGTGTTCCTAACAGTTATTCAAAGGAGAGGCAAAAACAAATTAGAGCACACAAGCCTTGGATCAAATAGTTCAGCATTTGCTTCAGTTGACCTTTATGAGTGTGAGTTGTGTTAAATCAACTCTGTGAGACATGGCAGCCCAAGAACATGCCTGGGGGCAAGTCAGAACTCTGTTTTGCAATTTTGCCTCTGGCTGACAGTTGTAAAAAGTGTTAGCTAATGAAATATTCTAAACAGGTAAATAACAAAGGAAAAAAACCTAGAAAGCTAGAGACAGCTGCCCATAAAGCACAGAATTAATTCCTACTTGCAGATTTCAGTTTCTTTTCATACTTTGACATCCCTGGTCGTCATATAAGCCAGCCTGTGAATCCAGAGCAGTAGGCAGCAAAATCCTCATTAAGTCACCCATACTCCTGTTGCTTTTCTTGTAATCTCACATTTTTCCTCTCCCACAGTGACATGTGCTGGAGGGAAGCATTGTGTCAGTACCTGGAGGGAAGGGAATTTAGGATGTTATAGTGAAAATTTTGCCTTTGCTGATGTACAGATTATGGCTTCTAAAACTGATAAAAATTAGAGTGTAATGCCACTGGTGGTCCTCCAAAACCTGAAGCACCCTGCAGCAAGGCATGACCTCCAGAGCCTGGTTTGCTCTCCCTTTTCCATAACATTTAATACAAAGGGCCAGAAATATTCCAGGGACTGAAACATTGCAGTAATTTGGGGGATTTAAGACCTTGTTTCCCAAGCTCTTTAGTGTGGTGTGAGAAAGAGTAGGAGTGTCACTGTGACCAGAGTTCAGCTCATGCAGGTGACAGAGGCCTGGGAGAGCTTGTGGGGGTCCTGCCTTGGTGCTGAAAGGATCAAAGGTAATCGAATTAGCCAGAAAATTGCAGTTTTCCCTCACAATAGCCTCCAGAATGACTGTGTCACCATGGAGATTAATAATTAAGCAAATCTCTCTCCCTTCCAATATGTCACATTCTAGGCTGAAGGAGTTTTTTGTTATTCTTCAGGTGATATAAATTAGATTCACCTTGAGTTATGAAATGTTAAGTAGCAGAGATGTCTGTATTTCCTACTCCAATAATACAGCAGAGTTTGATTTCTTCAAACATTGCTTACAAACTGGCCTGTGGGGCAGTTCAGGAACACTTCAGGCCAGGCTATGGTTTGGGTTTGTGTGTAATCAGCAATCAAAAACATGTTTATGGTCAAAGAAATCTTGTAGCCTAACAGTGGGATTTTCCTCTGCTCCACAGATGTAGACAGAGGTGTAATGGGTGAAGATTTCCCACTTAATATTTTTCATGTAATCACAGACGTCTTAGTTTGGAAGACAGGTACCTGCTAAGGACAAACAGGATCCTCTCTTGGAATGGAGAATGCAAACCTCCTCTCTCCGAATTGTTATAACTTTGTAATTAAGGGGCTCTCAGGCAAACATGAAGATAGGGATAACAGTTATTTACTCGTGTTTCAGAAGCCAAACAGAACAACAATAACTATGATATTAACAACAGAACCAGGGAAACAGTGACAGTTTTCTCTGGCCGCTGGCACCCTTCCCCTTTGGTGCAGTTCCCATCACAAGCTGCCCGAGTGAGGAGTCCCGGGATGCTGGAGATGGACCAGAAGCTCCAGGGCGGTCGCTGGAGCTCAGCAAACGTCCCGGCAGGCAGGGAGTGCGGGCTGTGGCCTGGAGAACACCCAGAGCAGGAGCAAAGGGACAGCGGGCACAGAAACTGCACAGGGCAGAGAGGGGCGAGGGTCAGAATTCCCGGGGCACACACGGAGAGAGGGGGCAGGAAAGCCCGAGCTGAGCTCCAGTGGGGCCGGTGAAAATCTCCCCGAAGTCAGAAACCCACAGTCTGTGTTCCCTTCCCGAGCCAAAACTCCCCAGAGAGAAGTGAAATCCAGGTGCCCACCCTCTTCCTCCACCTCAGCCATCTCTTTTGTCTTTCTTCACTATCCGTAAGTGCCCAGTGATTAATTCCCTAGCAACTTATGGGAAAAAAATTCTACAAGAAGACACAACCCCCAACAACAGACAGGGAAGAAGTCCTCCACAGCTTTTCCTGTGCCCATTTGCAGACATGGGGGGCATATAAAACCTGCAGTTTTAACCCTGTATTTGCATGAGAAGGCAGCACTGTGTAACCCATGCTGGGGGAAGCAGATCCCATCAGGATTGCAGCTGGCACAACTCCTCCAAGCAGCCCTTTGCTTTGTCCATCGTGTTTTTCTTCTGGGGATCACAAAGGTTCTGAACAAGTTTTTGTACTCATGAAGAAGCATGACGTCCTTGAAACAGCTGCCTTGTTCATTTCTGGCATTTGCTGAAATAAGACACTAAGTTTCCAGTTTTTCGTTTTCATGACTCTTCATTCATCCTGGATCCTGAAAGTCAAGCTGAATTTTTCCTGATTTGGACACTGTGTTGCTGCTAGTAATGATGAATTATTCATTGTTGATCTAAATGAATGAGCCTATTGATGAGTGCAAATCAGAAATTAGTTCAGTTAACTTTCCAGGAGCTTTACTGCCCAGAGGAATTGATTGATAAGGAACAGAACTGGCCAAAACTGTTGTGTTGAGAGAACTTCATAGTTTTTGCAAAATCAGATTTCAAAACTGTTTTAGCAGATGAAATGTTTTTGCCTGGTTCTGTTTCTGAAAGAATTTACAGTATAAAGTACATCTCTATTGGCACAAAAGTCAAGCATTCCTCACTCAGCCTATGGAATAAAGTTGCACTGAAGTGTTTCAGTAGCTGAATTTGGCTCATTAAAAAGTGATGAGCACTACAGCCACTGCAGCTGGAGTCCTGCTGTGACTGTACAGAGCCCCACTGGAATCAATATCCGTGCCCAGTGGTGTGATCCACTGCAATGGCTTTGGATTTTCAGACAGAGCTAGGAATGCTGCAGCAATAGGATTAATAGTAGTCCAAATGAATCCTGGCCAGCAGAATCATCCATTCCTGCTGCAAACAGCACCCAGAGCTTTCCACTACATCTCCTTCCAGTGACAACAGCCATTAAACAACCAGTGTCACATTTCAAAATTCAGTAATAACACTATCATCTGAAATTCCACAAATACTGACAGACATATATGTAGAAAGGGAACTTTTTTTTTTTTTTTTTTTTTTTTCCTCCAAATAGAAAATAAATGTAAATACATTTTTCTGGCTTTCTAACATGACAATTTGCAAAAGGTACAGCTCAGGAAAAAACCTTTCCTTGGTTTTCTTCCATGAATCATACCATAAGCCTTTGCAGATCTGTATGCAGATTTAAAATTAGAACACCTGTAGTCAGACTCCACTTGTTTTTAGTGTTCTAAGGCATTAAACGGGAGGGTTGTTTTTCTGTATTTCTCTGCTTGAAAAGAAGTAGTGCAGATATCTTCATCCTTTTGCTATTTGTTCATTCAACACAAACAGTTTGGCTTCCCCCAGCCTTGTATTTATTACAATAACCAAAAAAACTAAAAAGGCATTTAGCCCTAGAACGCAAAAATTTGTTTAAAATTCATTTGCTCTCCAAAGCAAGTAGATGTACAGTTATGAACTAGTAACCCATAGGGCAAAATGAACTTTTGCCTTGTAAGAGAAGATCCCTGCTGTCAGTCTTCCCTCTCCCCCTTGATCTGTTCAATACTTTCTGTGAATGCACAGTGTAAAACCTATAGAAGATCAAATCTCTCCCGGATTTGGTTTTACTACATAAAGGAAGTGCATTCAAGTAATTTGTGTCATGCTGCTTCCCTGCACTCCTTTGGCATAATGTGCTCCAGGAGCCAGGAACAAAAGCACAAGTGTGACATCTATTGACAGTCTTGGCTGGCAGGACACGGCAGCCTGAAAGCTGCAGCAGGAGCAGGGAAGGTCTGTGACAGCCTTTCCACTGAAGGACTCATCAGTTTTAAAGAGATTTACAGCAAAAGGATAATGCTGGGTTTGAATTGCCTATGTTTTATATATTCAATTAAACCTAAGCCCTGCACAAGTTTTTAGAAGAATAATCCATCCTGAACTGTGAGAAAAAAAAAAGATACCAGAAGATCCTCCAGACTCCTGAAGGAGTGGAGCAGGGAATGCTTCATGCTTCTGGTATGCATATGCTCTTCCCTAGGCATTTTCCACTGGCGAATGATTAATGCATCCATCCCTGGACGTCTGTGCTTATCAGCCTTTGTTAGCTCTGGAAATACCATGGTTCCCCTGTCGTGACAGGTAGAAGAATTATAAAAGAAAGGCCTCATAAAATCAGGCCTTGCTCTGCTAAATTAATAGCTGGCTTGTCACTTCTTCGAAGTGCAGTTAAGTAGTTTGCAAGTTCCCATGTGAAAACAATCTTGGGAATAAGAGTTCATTAACAAAACAGACCATTGGAAAACAACTGGGTGGAAAAACAACTGCACCTGCAATAAGCAAGAAATCTGTCTCATGGGAATCAGTGAATAAAGTATGTAAACTCACCAAGAATAGAGATTTGATGGACAAGTAAAATAAATTTTACAATCCAATAGAGTAATTGGCAAGAAGACTAGTAACCAATTGGAGTTCAACATGAGGTCTGTGAAAACTGTGTAAAAATGAGTTATGGAAATAAAGAATTGGTTTTTCTGCATGAAGAAAATGGAATCTCGTCTGATTGATTACTACATCCCCAAGCTGGAGCAACCTGAGGAGCCATCACAGCTGTAAATGAGCCATCTGCAGCTCTGCGGCGTGTTGGCCACTGCCCAAATGAGCATCCTGGGCAAAGCAGACCTTCCTCCAACTCTGGTGCAGCTGGTCTCGTGTCCAGACTGTTTGAGCTGTAGGAACGAATGTTGTTTACAGCGCTACAGGCTCTGTCGAGCTGATATTTTGCCTTTTAATGTGGCTATAGAGGAGACTGAAAGTGTCAATTGTGCCCAGCCATAGGATTGCATTCCCTGTACTGTGCAATTTTGAATAATCTTTTGAAATTTCCCTATTGCTCTTTTTCTAGCAAGACACAGGTTTTCTCACAGTTCTTTTAATTTCTGACAAATCAAAAAGAGGCACTTCAAATAGCCAAGAGCCACCCCTATTTAGACTCTGTGACAGGTGGAGAGGTGGTGGTCTCCTTGTGGTCATCTCAAGTATCACACTTGGATTTAAAGGCAAAGTGTTCTATGTGTCGCCTCAATTCCACTCTTGAAATTCCACTACAGTCAGCCTACTCTTAGCCCAAGAAGCCCTTGCTCATGTATAGTTTCCAGACAAAAATCCTGTGAGTGAGCCCAGGGAAAGGTGGGTTTTTAAAGTCTGTAAGCCATCTACAGGGAATTAATTTCCAAAGGCTACTTACTAAGATCTCTGGCACATGTTGTGGACCTTTAGAGGGAATAGTTTTTAAAGCAAACCACCTTTCTTATCTCAGTTTTCTAATGTGTAATTCCATTGGCTTTGGAAAGGCGACTTACAGGTTGTCTTTATATAAAAAATATTGAGATAAGATTTTTTATCTTCAACAAAACCTGTTTTTTCTGAACCTTTGAAAGCTACTCTTAAGATGGATTTCCAATGTTTTCAGTGGCAATAGCTTTGAGAGGAACACATGAATCTGGATAGAACTCGGGATTTTACACCTCATTCTCCATTACATTCCTGTCATCAGAGGGGTTCGGATCTCAGCTTAAACTTTGAATCTTAATTTAACCAAATCAGAGTACTGACATTAATTAAATGTATTTTGATACATTTATATTATTGGATAACTGAGCCTTCCTCAGTTACCTTTTAGCTGTGAGTTCCTGAAAGAAGACATACTTCTACCCACAGGAGCTTTTTTGTCTGACCTTCACTTCTACCCAGCTGGGATTGCTGCCTTTTACAAATACATGCAGGAGCTGTTCCTTCCTCTTCAAATACAAGGTTTATCTGAAGGGATAAGAAGAAAGTAATCTAGACTCAAAGGTACAACTAAAATGTCCTCTTGTTTCCTTCAATGTTGCTGATTCTTAAAAAAACAAATATATTCCTTCAATGAATTAACACAGTGAAAACCTATGTGGGAGAATGTGGATAAAATACGTGTAATTTCAAAGTTTGCCCTTTTTCTGAGCCCCATAGGCTAAGTACCAAAATAAAATTACAACACAGGGGAAATGGGATGATAGATCCAGTACATGGTGAGAAATATATGGCTATTAATTTGTAATTTTGTTTTGCTAACTGTAAGACTAGAAGGCTCTCTGCACACTAAATAATGACGGTATTTGGAGTGATAAATCTGAGCATCCTTGTGCTGTCTCCTGCTGCTGAATAAATCTGTTGGCTTGTTACAGGCTAACAGTTCTGCTGATTGTTTTAACTGGGCTGTTTCACACAAAACTCCTCAGGTCCACTGAGATCCTTGGCCGGGCATGAACTGAGCTCTGCCCGAATGAGTGAAGTAGGATGCCAGGATGGATCTAAGGTGTCCACAGCCCACATTTTCTTGGGAGGTTCTACTCTCTTAAGCTCTGCTCTCACCACAGCAGAGCAGAGTGGTAACTCCTTCTTGGCTGTATCACCTGTTGGAGGAACCCTTCTTTCACAGCAGGAAACTCAGAGCAATCCCATTCATTATCTGCTCCCATTTAAAGTCTTAATGAAAGCCAGGTTAGAGTGGGAAAACTCATTTTCACCTGATATAAGGGATCATTAGGCAGCTGAATGATTGCAAGAAGTGTAATGCAGCACACCAGTGGAGAAACTATAGACTGGCAGGAGGATTCCTGCAAGTCCAAGGAACAATTAACTCTTTATATATGCAAAAAAGGAGTGAGTTTCTCTTTTGGTTGTTGTTGGGTTTTTGGCTTTTTTTGTCTCTTAAGCTCTATTTTGTGCTTTCTAGCTTCTGTGGTGTCATAGGCTTGACATTGGCACAAGGCCAGTGCTCCTATGAGGATATACTGTCCCTGGTATTTGCTGTGAGATGTGACCAAAAACAGAGCAAAACAGTTTCTAATTTAGAAAGTTAAAGAAAAGAACTTTATTACTTATAATATACAAAGAAGACACATACAGAAGAACATGAAAACTTTAAAAAACACTCTTCCTCCCCCCCCCCCAGTTCTCAACACAATAAAACAAAGTAAAAATTCCCAATCACGTTACCACTCTTTAGACAATTAATCCTTAATCTATTACCACCCTTTCAATAATCAGCACTCAGTTCATCAAGGAGAGATAGGAGTCTTCCTTGCACCACATCGTGGCCTCTTCCTCCATGTCCAGTGCTCTCACCACTGTGCATGGACCAGAGCTGCTTCTAGGGTTTTTTCTTTTTAAAGATGCTTTGGTTAGTTCCAAGAAACGACAGCTTCTCAAATTTTGGGACACCAGTCCCCCCCAATATTACCCCCTGGGGCCGAGGGGCCTTGAGAACAGAGCTCTTCCTCTCATCTCTGTTCACACTACTGTCCACTCTTGGCTCCAAGCCAATGCCTCTCCCCAGATGCAGTTTCTGTGTTACAGAAAAGAAATGAGTCCGTCCATGGCTATACAAAAAAGTCTAGCCAAAGGCCACTCCATCATCTCCTCCCACCTAGGATTCTTTTCAGCATTTTCTGACAATCTTCTACTTGCACAAACTTTCATCATCTCTGCTTAGTTCTCTCTATCTTTCTTCTTCAAATTCAGGAGGATTAGCATTTATAAAGTTTCTATCATCTACGAAAAGGATTAAAATCTTGGGCTTTGTTTTTTCAGAACTCTCACGGTATCTTTGCTGTTGGGCACTCTTCTCGCGCCACCCCCCATACTCCTTCGGCCGTGCTGTCTAGTTGTTGATATCAAATTTCAAGGTGACACAGATCACAGACACGGTTTCTCAGTCTCTCTCTCTCTCCGGGGGGGGTGGGGGTGGGGAAAGAAGGCTGCTTGATGCCTCTCAAGGTTCTTGTACTCTCTCCACCCTTCCATCCTGCAGGATCTTCCTCTCCCCCTCTGTGCCCAAGGCTCCAGCCTCCCTCACCCAGGCCGCATGGCTTCCCCTCCCCGCCCAGCCAGCCGCTGGGCAGGGGAGATCCCTCCGTCCTCAGGGACTGGAACCAAGAGAGAGCTTTCCGGGGAGCCCTCTGCTTTGAACCCCTTGTGTTCTCAGAGGCGGATCCTTGTCCTCAGTGGCCACACCAGGTGCCAGTCTTTAAACCTGAGCACTCATTGGTTTGACCACTGAAGTTCAAAAAACTCATTTTTTTCAAACTACGACATGTGGTAATGCACAGAGATGTCAGGTAAAAGACTGGTACAGAAGTTGGACAAACACGTAAACTAGAAAATTGCAAAATAATCTTGTACTGGCTTCATCACCTGCTTCTTCACAGCCTGAAGCAAATCTGTCAATAAAAAAATCCAGGAAGCTGTGCCATGTGTATAAATTCCTTCAAGAGGAAGCAGTAGTGGCCGCAGCTGGCCCTAGCAGTCTCAGGTAGGCAACATAGGAAAAGTCAGACCCTGCATTAACTACAGCATGTTTTAAAGAGATGATCATGTATTACCTGCTAACAAAATATTGTCCAGGAGGGTTGGTTATGTTTTTTCTAGAGAAAATCTGTTCAGATTACTCATAGACGGGTGAGTAGGATTCATGGTTTTTTTTGATGTATTAAAGGTCGGTGGCATTTGGTTAATTTGCTGTCAGATTTAGCTTGTAGGAAGGGGATATGGGGATGTCAGAGCAAAGATCTTAATGGATCTTCCCAAACTTTTCCCTTGCCTTGTTGCATGAGCAGCCACACTGACAGGGACTAGGTCAAGAGCCTTCCAGTGCCTTTTTACTTGTCTCTATTGTAAAATTGAAACCAAGATCTGTTGACAGGCACTTGAAGGATCATGTAATATATTGTTTTGTGTCAATATACACAGTGTTCATTGTGACAGCCCCATTCTCAGGATAAATGTCCTAATTTTTAAACATGAAAGGGACCTGTCTGTATTTTAAAACACAAGACCAGTCCCTTTCTAGATTTTTAGAGTGGTAGCAAAATTGTAGATGTGGGCCCCAAGGGAAGTGGAAATTTCTTTAACACAACCAGAGACGCAAAAAATCTGTGGGGAATGAGCAGCACTTTGTTCATTACTTTGAGCCTGATACTGCTGTCGGGATGTTTCCTGGCTTGTCTGGACCTCGCTACTGAGCCAAACAGCAGCTGCTGTGGTGTTTTACCCCAGAGCTACTTTTGGCTAGCTGGTAATATAGCTAGGACCACAGAGACAAGTCCAGGCATGCTGGGCTCAGGGAGTGGTGGCATGAGCTTCCTCGTGGATGGTTGCTCCAGGTTTTCTTCTGCAGGAGAAGCTTTAAGGTGATGGTGAAGGCAAGGAGTCGGTTCTGATGGAGGGTTCAGTTCAGAACATTTATTCTAGCTGGCAGGCCTCTGAACTTCATAACAACACAAACCGAACTTCTTGCCGCATGGTCGCTCATCCTTTTAACCAGGGGAGAGGGCGAGGGGAGGGGCCAGGAAACCCACCAACCAGGTACAGGTGAGGAGGTCTTAAGGGACAAAGGACACATGGATGGCCAATGTCTCTTCAAGGGTAGAGAGCATCTTTTTGAACCTGCCTATCACCGACACCCTTCTGGAATTCCAGGAGTGATACAGTGATTGGCAGGGGTGGAGAAAGGAGGTATGATCACACCACAACATCTCACCCTTGTTTTGTTTAAAAAGAAGAGGACTGGGTTTGGGGGGCATAATGCTTGCCAAACCACGGTTGGTAAATTGGTTTCTCCTCTTCAGGTTGGTCAGTATTTTCTACTGATTTTTCTGGGTCTATCACACCACAACAATTACTCATCTTTGACTTGTTATTATTGAGTGTGTTAGGCTGGTAGATGTTGAATTTGAGCACCCACCTACATTTGCTGACCTGGACAGGCATCCAGGGGCGACCATATGTCTTCTAAGACAAGTCATGTGTGAGCAGATGGAAGTGCTCAGTTGCATACAGATATTCTGGTGTTACAGCCTCATACCTCAGACCTGATTCTTCATTCTCTTAGCCAAATATCTGAACCCAGTCAAAACTGATGGCTGATGGTGAATTCACACCGTCCAAAAGAACAGAGGGAATAACTGTAATAAAAGTGAGATGATCATTCTGAAAACATGCCAAAAATACACTCTGTTGTCTGGAATTCATTTGCTGTGATTTTGCAATAATTAGAGCTTGAATATTCATTAATTATACTGAGTTTATTCAGAGTAAGTCGGGTAATCGCTGCCTTTCACAGTTGCTCATGAAGGATTGCAATTAAAGAGTCTTTGCCATTCTCAGTCTGTTAAAAGGACTTGCCCTGCATTGTGTCTTCTGCTCAAAATTACTTCTACATCCCCTCACACCTGCTCAGATTTGTTAAAAACTTCCTGTGGTAGTGTTTGAGGGAAGACTGACCGTGGTATTTTTTCCTCTTTGTGGCATTTCTAGCTTGTTCTGATATTTATTATACAAGTATTACTTAAAGATGAGTTGCTTCAGAGTAACTATCTTATGGGGAGAACAAGCCCAGAAGAGTATTTTTATTGTCTAACTCCCTGACATTTAAAATGTAATGTGTTTTATAAAAACTATACCTATTCCATGGGATTTGGAAAACTCAGTAGCACTTTGTAAAATTAGGGTTGTCACAGAGCTGGAAAAGAGTTAAAATTATGTTTCTGGTGATATAGCTACTGCTAATAGAAGAAACTTGGAGGGAGTAGTGTGGGGAAATTTTTATGGAGTTCTAGTTGGATGAGCTTATTTGTGCCTTCTTTTGCACCACCTGGATGCCGTAGGAAATAATAGGTCAGATCATGGATTTTATCTCTGTGACAGTTCCTTTTTTCTGAAGTTAATGGCTCAAAGTCTAAATTTATGTTTTTGAACTGAAAACATGATCGAGATTTGTCTTGAGCATGCTCACCAATTTGCAGTGGGAATTTTATGGTCTTACTGTGTAGATGAACACTTCAGTGTTAAGAGTTTGAAAATGAGGCACAAACTCTGAGCTTCATCCAAAAGGTCTCTCTAATGTCAGCAGAGACAGGAAGGCAATGCCAAAAGAGATGGTGAAATTATTTTCCTTTTTTTTAAAGAGCACTGGAAAGAGCAGAGAAAATTAAAAAGAATCCAGGGCATCTTCCTTGTTGTTGAATTAACTCTGCTATGACAGTGATACAGCTGGTTTTTTGTTAAAGTTCACAACTCCTGCTAATTTGCTCACTCTCTTTATCACTTTAAAGAAGACATTACAGCCTATCACACCTGTAATTCACTGGCTGGGACACCTTAAGCACATATTTGCATTGTTCTATTGCAACGAATTCTAAAGGAGATGTTATAGTTCAACATGCCTGATCACATTTAGTGAACAGACCATAGGTAAAAATCTCTGAGTACCATGAAATAGATAAAAGAACATTACTAGTCCAGGGGTGTTTTTGTAATAAAATTATTCTTAAAATAACAGCTCTCTTAGGCTCAAACCTAACAGAGCACAGAGGATCAGGGCAGTGCTGAAGCATGAACAGAATTGCTGAGAAGGGTGCAATTCACTTATTTTAATGAAATTGAACAGCAAATGATTATGTTATAACGTGCTCTGCAACAGGAAAAAATAGATCGCAAAAGACTTCATCAAACAATTTCCAGTAGCATTGGCAATGGTTTTACGCTGATCCTGTGTTTCTCAATCCCCATCCAAGTGTAGACCATTCCATGTTTGTGTTATTTGGGCAACCTAGGGAAAATGATGTCATTAAGTACAGCAAAGGTGGCCAGATCTCTCTAGATCCTACTGTAGCTGTTTTGGAGGGCTGTTCTGGTACTTTTTCTCTGAATTTGCAGGGTGCAATACTGTTTGTGGTTAGTGGCGTATGCTTTTCAAATGGCTTGCTGCATAAATTAGGCTAGTGTTATCCAAATAAAAGAGTGATGTGTGTATATCATTATCAAGGTGATGGTTCTAACTTCCAACCATCTACTGTGCTTTTAGATATCATTTGTCTTTGGGGACCCAAACAGAGGCTTGAAATGTGAAAGGGAGATGATGAGTCAGCCCAAGAGAGGTACTATGGTACCACCACATCAGTTTGACAAACCGCAGAGCTTATTATAACATTTGGACAAGTGTCACCCATTTATTTGAATGCTTTTCTGAGACAAAAGAAATCTTCCATCCCCTTGGAAAGATGAAAGATTCATCCATTACTACCCCTGAGTCTGATTTGCTGTCACTCTGGCTACAAGGAATAGGAAAGTTCGCTAGAAATAACAGCCAGAGCATTATAGGACTGGGGATAGATTAGAAAGGAGTTATTGCTGGCACTTTCTATTCTCTCTTGGCCTACACAGCTATTTATTATTCACTTTCTTCAGGGTCTGGATTTATCTGATGACTGACATTGCAATACAGATTGAAATTTAAGCTTTATGTTTATACACATAGTTGCATCTTCAGGCTGAGGCAATGTGAATTAAGGGTGAGTCCCTCAATGTCAGATAGAAGAGGAGCCAAACTGTGAGGGAAGAAAGTGGTACTATATTTGGCACATGTTCTCAGTCCTCACAGCAAAGACATGACACTTGCAGTAAGTAGAATTTCCCACAAATTAATGAAATGTTCTGCAAACTTTCCTGTCTGTCCTTTTAAGTCCTTGAGGTTTTTACACTCTGGAAATGATAACAAGCACTGGAAAGTTGGAGGCTGGTTAATGTTGTCACAGGAGAATAATATACAATGAATTCTGTCTAAATGAGCACCTGATATGAAAGACACAAAATGATAAGGCTCAGAAATCCATATTCACTTTCCACTGTGCTGCTCTGCAGTGGTAATATTTATATGCAGATAGCCATGTAAATGAATAGCTTATGAATAACTCAAAGTCAGAGAGAAAAACAAATCCTTTTGTAAATAGATAAAACAAATTACAAGATGTCTTTTAGGATGGTCTTCTTTGAATTAATTGTACTTGAGGGGCAAAGGGGGAGCTTGGCATTTTGCAAATGTTCTCAAAATAACAGAGAAAGACACCTTCCCCTTTCCCATCCCCTCACTGAGTATTTTGTTTCATATGGCACAGAAGGGGATTAAGGTACAACTTGAAAGCCAGGAGTATGATATTTAACCTGCTGTGTCTTCCCCACACACGATCCTAATGAGGACGGAACCAGCCCTGCTGGTCCTCATTGTGGCTATGGAAATCACAGGAACTATGGCAGCTGGAAGAGACTCCCTTGGTTTATAGAGAAATGGAAGAAAATCCTATGGACCAGACTGGGAGTTTAACAAAGACCTTTCCTGTGGTCTGTGAAGGACATAAGGCTGAATTCCTGGCATCTAAAACCTGATCAAGGGAATACAAAGGTTAACCTGGCTCATTGCTTTTATACAGCTTTCATGCTTCTCTTTAGCTGCTGACAGCAGTTGCATGGACAATTTTCTTTCAAATAGAAAGGAGTTAAAAACAATTGTAAGGTCAGGCACCAGGTTTAAGTTTCTATAGGCACATCAAGTTGTGCCTGCTAGTTACTCCCTGCTCATCCCTGAATGAAGAGAGGTCTTGGAGGGGGAGCGGAGTTACTGAATTATTCAGGTAAAAAGCTGCAAGGTGAAAAATGAAGGTTTTATCACAAATTTACTTGTCTTTTTCACACCATTTTCATACCCATCAAATATTCTGCATCAGCAGGTAAAAATCCCCCTACTATGCCCTCACTAGTGAGTCTTTAGATGAAAATGTTCTTGTCATGAAAACATCACTGGGCTTGGCCTCCCCTTAATGAGCGGTCAGAGTGCAGGGCTGGCATGTGGAAGCTGAGAAAGTGGCACTAATGTGTGGCAATACCTGTTGTACAGAGCAATTAATTATTTGAGCCACTTCTCTCACCTTCTCTCATCTGGATTCTCCCTGGCTCGGTAAAATCCAAGCAAGTCATCCAATATGTGCCCTCCCTATGGGCTTCAGATCTGGGGACCACATTTATCTTTTGATCTCCACCAAAGAAACATTTATCTAAATTTAAAATTAATTAATATCGTGCAGCTAAATCTAAACCCTGTGGATTACATTAAAGTTTATCCAATAAGAACAGGAAGCCTGATCCTCTGAATATAAATGACTGCATCATCTGCATGAGATTTACTTGAGGAAACTACATCAAAAAGGCAAATTAAATACCAAGAACACAACAGATTTTCCACAGAGAAACACTGTGGGAAGTGAAAACCATCTGTACCGAGAAGAACAGAATGACATTTTTGCATCATGTCAGCCAGATAATATTTTCTCTTTCATCAATTATCTATGTTAAACATTTTGGAAAGACAAATAAATTAATGTACTTTTGACTATCACCTGACATTAGCTAAGATGATGAAAAGATGATTGCAAACACAAAATGACACAAATTTACACTATTTCTCTAATCTTGTCTGTTCTGAGGCAGACAGAAATGCAGACTGAAAGGAGTGTTATTTAAAATTCTTATCAAACTTTTAGTCTGAGAAAACAATTCTAGAACCATAGATTTGCACAAGTCTAAGTTTTCCCACCACTGGTTTTCTAAAAAATGTACCAACAGTATCATTAGGAATTTCAGTGAAATTAACCCTACTGTTAATAAATACACTTAAAAATTATATTTCCCAGCATATGTTTCAAAACCTCAGAAATGCTGCCATCTGTTTTTGCCTGGATTCTGAAATAGCCAGAGTCAAGTGATACTGGCAAACCCATGTAGCTTCCATATGCCTTTAAATCAACAGACAGGTTTGCACCAGGATTTCCAATACCATATGGACTGGTGTCATTTTCTCATTACTTCAAACAAAACCAGCACTTTGGGCTGTGTGTTCTGGTTCCAGATTCACAGGTAGCTCAACAGAAAAACTTGGCACTTGAGTCACTGTTTCTCATTCCTAAGGGGTTTTAATGTTAAAGAACAACAGAGGCAGCAAAAATGTGATATCCATGAGGTCCAGGGGCCCTTGTTGCCAGAGTTCAATAATATTTTCTCAAAAGCAATGTGGTATTTTAGGTTTTTTTAGTCCAGCTGTAGCTGTATTTTTGGAATTGACATTCCCAGGATTATTTGAGCTTTGTTTACAAGGACCTAGGCAAGGTGCTGCTGTTTTTAAACAGCCATTAATTTCTATGATACCTGGTATAATACACCACGCACTAGAAAATCTGGTTGATGAAAACAGCTCAGTTTCTCTAAGTTGTCAGCCTGTTCCTGGAGTCTGCAAAGACTCTGCAGTGTTAAAAATAATGAACTGAGGTATGCAGACAATTATTTATTTTCCAATTGGTAAAGTGCCATTTTCTTCTCAGTTCAGGAAATTAACCTCCCCAAAAGCCAGCTTGCTCTACACAAAATTAATAAAGCAGAGCATGCAGCAATAACTTGCACATGTTTATTTATGTGGGACGTCTCCAGCTAGAAAGGCTAAGATGAAAAATTGACTCAAAAGGCTGTACTCCAAGGGGATTTACTCCTGGGTTGGACCCATTTTCATGCTGTTTAAACTCAGAATTGATGGAATAAGAACCTCTTGTTGCATCTATAAAAATTAAGCTCTTTTATTATCACCTCTCCTTTTTCTATCCCATGGTGTACACCTAACACTTCCTTTTAGGAAACAAGGTGTAGAAATCTGCCATCCAGTTCTAAAGGAGAAAAGTAACAGGGAAAAGGTGATGAGGGCTGCAGGGAATTTGTTAGTACTAAATTCAAGAAATACATTTCTCCATATCTTTTTACTGAAGCTCTACATGGTTAAACTGAAGTTGATATTCATTTTTAGTGCTGGTGAAATTTTCTCCAAGCTTATGGGCTTGCAGACGATGCTGATCTGGGCTTTGCAAAACACCTGCAGTGTTTGTAGCACTGTACCCTATTATGAAAACCCCTTAAGACAGGTCTCACCTGAAAGTTAAACTGAGGTATTCCAAAATTAACTCTCTTTATCAGCCTGATTTAAATTTATGTGAAGATTGACTATGATAGAATAATTTCCCCGGGATGCTCTTCCTGCTTTCTTGTGTTTATCCTCTCCTTGTTTCTCTCCTCGGACAACACTCATTAACAACAACCCCAGTCTGTATTTACAGATTTATAACACATATTTATTCCTTGTGTTTATAACAGGTCTGTTAGTTCTGTTTCTTCACTCATGGCCTTTCATTGTTGGCATCCCTCAGGATATAGGATTTAGCAAAATTTTAGCATCAAACCTGGCTTTGAAAAGCCATATCAGCACAATCCTGACATGCCTGTGCTGGGTGCTTGTCTTCTGTGGGGTTCTGCTCAGGATGTGCCAGCAAAAACAGGATGCTCAGCACAGCCATGAAGATCTCAGGGGCAGAAAAATTTCTTCAGAGTGAAGGGATTATGCTGGTGGCATCTTCTCTGTAAGACACTGTCAATTGTACCTGAGTGCTTTCTGCCTGGGCAGGTGTCTTAGTTTGGAAGACAGGTATCGAAGGGGGCTCTCAGACAAAGATATGAGGATATGGATAACAGTTCTTCACTTGTGTTTAGCAAGGTAAAACAGAACAACAATAACTATGATATGAACAACAGACAGAACCAGGGAAACAGTCACAGCGTTTTTCTGCCGCTGGCACCCTCCCCCCCCGTTGGTGCAGTTACTGGCACCAGCAGCTGTGGTGCAGAGTTCCGGGATGCTGGAGATGGATCAGGAGCTCCCTGGCAGTGGCTGGAGCTGCAGCACGAGTCCCGGCAGGACAGGGGGTGCAGAGTTCCGGGGTGCTGCAGATGGATCAGAAGCTCCCCGGCGGTGGCTGGAGCTGCAGCACGAGTCCCGGCAGGACAGGGGGTGCAGAGTTCCGGGGTGCTGGAGATGGATCAGAAGCTCCCTGGTGGTGGCTGGAGCTGCAGCACGAGTCCCGGCAGGACAGGGGGTGCAGAGTTCTGGGATGCTGGAGATGGATCAGAAGCTCCCCGGCGGTGGCTGGAGCTGCAGCATGAGTCCCGGCAGGACAGGGGGTGCAGAGTTCCGGGGTGCTGGAGAAACACTCGGAGCAGGAGTGAAGAAAACAGTGAAGGGGAGAGAGAGCAGGATTTTGCTGTGGCGCGGCTCCTGGCGAGGCAGACCCGCGCTCCCCTACCGGATTTCTGGGACACCCCGGAAAAAGACCCCTCCCCCCACCTCAGCCACTTCTTTTGTCTTTATTAATTCCTCTTAAGTACTCAGACATTAGTTACCTGGCAACTTATGGGAAAGAGGGAAAAAAAAAAAGAAAAAAAATTCTACAAGTGAACCCAAACCCCAACAGCAGGTGTGGTCTTACCAGTCCTATCCACAGAAGGATGGATGTCCTGGGCACGAGTAGCAATTTGGTTTTTGATGTTGGAGAGAGAAAATGGCAAAAAGTGAATTTCAGAGCTGCAGAAGGCAAAATAATTTGGGGTCACACAACACTTTCTGGGACCTTTGAGTCCTGTTGAAAATGGGACATTCAGGTGCTGTCCTACAAGTAACTTCTCAGATTTTGCTTGAATCGTTTGGCTTGAATCATATAATTCAGCACTAGACATCGACAGGAATGTCAACCCATGCAGAGAGTGTATTTCAGAGTGGAGACAGACATATAGCATTTCATATACCCTCAGAATGCCACCTTCTTCTACTTTTCTCTCCCTTAATTACCCTGAAGACTGGAGTCTTTTATCCAAAATAATTCCAGCTGACTGCTCTCTCAAAATGATTCAAGTTCATCCCAAATTACCACTCTGTCAAAATTCCTAAGTGTAATAACATTGCAAGGGTTTCATTACCTTGGAGAGGTAGTACTGTCTGTACCAGGTCAGACCCATTTTGGTTTCGAAATGTGTCCTTTTGAAAGCCTAATAAATGCTGCTGTGATCATGTCAGAAATAGTGTCTGTGCAGCAGAAATAGATGCTGTTTTGCCTGTAGCTACATAGACTCTGGAGTCATTCACAGGCAAAATTCTCATGGGACTGAGTACATATCTACACCTCCAGCTCGGGTTGCTGCAGCTGTTTCAAGCTTGGTGTGCGTGGTAAGAACACAGAGAGCAGTGCTTCTCTCCCCTCCCTGGCTGGGCTGTGTTGTCATGGTTTGCAGAGGGTTTATTCTTCTACTCTTAGAAAACTGGGTGTACCAGAGCTGTCAGGCCAGGCTGCAGGTCTTACCAGGGCAGGTGTAGCCAGGAGTTGAGAGGATAAGGAGTAAAACAGGAATGAGCCTGTAACAGTGTTTCCCTTCTGGCTGTGGTGGCTGCAACCAACCCTCTGACCAGCTCTGTTCTTTCACCTGAGCAAGCCTCACAAGCCTTTTCTTCTGTTACATCAAACTGGAGCTGCACAAACATGACTTCTAATAAATAACTCGCCTCACTGGCTGGAAGGGTTTATTTTTGTGCCCAAGGTGATGAGAACAGCCTTGATAAATGTTAGTATTTGTTGTGCTGAAATGAATAGCATCACCTTCTTCTGCTATCATACAATCTAAATTTAAAGAAATAACTTCTTCTGCCCCTTTCTTGAAGCAGGGAATGAACATAGAGAGAGTGGGATTAGCCTGAGGCTAAGGCAAGCCTCAGCAAGCCAGAGCCCAGCACAGATGGGTCAGAGACAAAGGCAGTGGCAGGGAATGTCATCGCTAACAAAGGATAAAAAGGTCATAAATACCCAATCATCGAATGCTGTTTTGTGCTGGAGCTGCCTGAAACCAGGATATGCAAAGAACACATGCATATATCGTGATGTTCTTCTAATTAATTTTACTCCAGAAATTCAGATTAGCTTTTGGCAGGGTCTTTGATTTCCTCTTGAACTGAATTCATGTGATTGCCAGGAAAGATTGTTCAATTTCATTTTCCCTGAAGTCAAGAGAGCCACTGACTTTACAAACAGAAGCAGGCCCCAGTTAACAGAAGCCATGGAGATCATCCCAGACCAAAATTGCCATTGTTAATGCATTTCCACTGAGGGCTTGAAACACCATTAGTGCTTGATTATCAGGGTTCAGTCCAGTTAGGAGGATAACTTAACACCAAGTATTAGATAGCAAATGAAATGAAAGTCTGATTTTTAGAAATCATGACTAATTTCTGACAAAATGTTTAACTCTACACGTATTAGAAATACTGTCTTTCATGTAGTTTCTTTTACAATGATTTAATCTGCAGAAAATTTTACTGTGTTCTCCTTGATACCCATCCTGCAAGTCAAAATGTTCTCACAAGCAGCCTTAGACAATAATATTTAAAAATCCTCCAAGTCTTTAATACTGCCAAGCTGTTAAAGACACGTTTCTTGGTGTGATACAGATAATGTATCCCTGAATTGTGAATTTCATGGGGTGCATTTTATTTACTGCTTTCAAATGAAAGGGATTCCTGTCGTGTAGGGCCAGATTTCAAGCACTGTGAAACCTGAAGGCACTGAGTATTCAAGGAGTTAGAGAGTTTTTTGGTTTTTTAAAAGAAGCAAATGGAAAATTAGACTGAAATCAACCCTGAAGGACAGTAGGAAAACCCTACATTTTTAGTGCATCCAGATGCTGCTCAGTTAAGCAGCACAGTTCAGTCCTGTGATTGATGCAAAAAACCCCTAAAGTATGCAGAACTATGGGAAAGATGCTGGTTCTCACTTCCCTGCCTTAATGTGTATCCTTCAGAGGCACTCTGACCTTCAGCAGTTCTTCAGATAATTGAATCATGAGTATTTTGTTCTTGTGATATGCCTGAGCCTAACAAATGAGCTCCTTGGAAAACCTGGATGGTTAATGGATTAAAGAAAGAAATTCAGCATAATATCTATAATTCTCTTAGTGATATTGAGTGCAGAAGTACTGGCTAACCTACTTCTCAGCTTGCAAGCTCTTTTATTAGTACCAATTGCTTTTTTCCCCTGTAAAACCAGGCGACTATTGGATGAAAAGCACATGTACTTGTGTTCTAATTGGGCAAAACATTGATTGCATACTTCACTGTACCTGTTTCTCTATTTTTGTAAACAAATAATGAATCAGCACCAGATAATTACAACTGAGTTCCAAAGTTGTTTTTTTCTACATTGAGGTCTTCTCTTTTCCTGTTTTCCCCTATCTGATTTTGCCCCTCTAGTCTTCAGGCTGAGCTGTGGGTAAAGATTTTCATTACGGTGGCTATGATTTTCCTCCTTTCTGTTCCCAGGAGCTTGCCCTGAGATTCATTTATCCTAACATTTGCACATAAAAATGAGATGTCCGCATGTTAGGGAGCCAGAGTAGACCAGGACCTTTTTTTATAGTCAGTGGAGAGAAATAGATATGTAAAATTTTGCACAGTCCACCTGTGTCCAGGAATATGCTTTAGACTGTAATGTAGACATTCAGGAAGATCCTGGAATCTGGCCAGGGTGAGGAATTGATGGCCGTGCTTACACAGAATGTGCTGTGGAGCATTAAAAATAACACATGATAATGGCTTTTCCTCTCCACTTATCTGAAGCCTGGCTTCTCCCAGCAGACGTTGCAGGGCACACTTGGTTTCAGAAGCAAGTGTTGGCTCCTGTAAAACCAGTATCCAACATCTCTCAGAGACAGGGGTTAAAGTGGAACATGTTCTCCAGTAGCATGGACCAGCTAAGGGTACAGTACATAAAATTATGTCTGCCTTTTAGCAAATGCACCAGAATGAAGTTATCCACTCTGTTTATACTTCATTGTTGTGTATTCTGCTGGAGCAGCTCTTATCAACACTGCACAGCTCTGTTATGTGTCACAGGCACTAAATTTGCCTTAATTTAAAAAGAATTGAGTACTTGAAGATGAAACCAATGTTTTATCAATTCTACCACAATCATCAGAATTATTTCCAAGATAATAAATTGTCACTTCCTGGATGGTTCTTCTGACAGCCTTAAAGCTGTGCACTGCTGCTTTGGAGAAAATGTATTCTGAATTTAGATTATAAATTCATTTTAGCAAAAATTATTGTGCCAAACATGCCATGATTCAGTATGGTTCCACAGGAAGGACCCATTTCTCAGGCTTTAAAGTGTAGAGTTTAACAGGTTTGCAGGTCATTAGTCTGATAACACCTCCCAGAGGACGAGCTTTACAAACAGCTTTATGCTGTTCTACATTCCTTGTGGCAGCCTTGGGTATGAACTTTCCTGCTTCATTTTCCCTGTCAAGAAAAATGGATAAGACAAGGGTGCTAGAAAAGCATCCAAGAAAGATGTCTCAGTGGAGATACTGGAAACACAAACCCACATTTGGCAGCTGTTCCTGGTTTGCACGTCCAGTTATGCGATGCATAATTCCTCTAAGACAAGGAGATAGCATCTGATCATTCCACAGAGATGAAGCCTTAGAAATGCTTCTGTCATTCAAATTTTCACAAAGAAAATACAATTTGTGGTTATTCGTGCACTTCACAGGCAGATGGAAGCACAGCAGGTAGATAAATACTGACACTCTCTTCTCTGAATACCTTCAAAAGAAAGGTCAAAGGTAAGACAGGGAGTAAAGTGAATGTAGATTAGGCAGAACATCTGTTGAAGTGGGGTAGTAGGGAAAATATTCAATGCTTTTCAAATAGAAGCTTTGCTTTAAAAATGTTGATGGGCATCTGCTTAATTATAAATTCTTTGCTGTCTGTAGCAATCTCTTAATAATTATTTTTTTAAAAAAACATCAGGGTGCAGGGAAGAAAAAGCACAATTAACCCCCAAGAAATAATTCACTCCTCTTTCCATAAGGTAATACCAGAACTTGCTTGAGCTGGAAATACAAGGGGGTGGCTCAGCAAGCAGGTGGGGATGAAGGGCACTTTGGGGAATGTCACACCATCCTCACCGTCCTGTTCAGTGAAATGAGGATCTGGGAACAAGTGGCTGGTGGCAGCTGCCATGGTGTGATGCTCCCAGCGGGCATTGCCCTTCTACAACATCAGGGCAGATATGTCTCTCTTCATTTCACATACCAAAAAACCAAAATTAGTGACATGAATTTCAGTGAGCTCCAGAGAAGCGAAGACAGGCTGTTTTACACATCTTTATGTGACAAAAGAAAAAATCCCACTAATCAAACTGACCATGTGCATGAAACACAATATACCTCTGCTTCCTCTTGAAGTCTTCATTGATACCCTGCTTCTCAGGATTTATTAAATATGGTCAAAATACTAATTTCACTTCCATTTCTTTGATGTTCCATTTTTCATGAGCCTCGGCTTTTGCTTTATCACATTGCCCATTGTGTGCTTTATTAATTCTGTGCTATTATTGGACCAATTGTTTGTAATGGGTGAGTAAACATATATTGACACAATTTAAAGATAATGGGAAGAGGCAATCCTTTTTCTCCTGACCTTTTCACCAGGAAAATCACATTTGATGTCAGTAAGGAAATGACTGTTAATATTATAAGTGACTTATGCTAATAAAGCACCCATCAACCCACAGCAACCTTTACATCATTCCATGTATAACTGCAGCTGCGTGAAGAAGTCACACAGTAGTGAGTAAAAACATGAATAGGCAGGTAACTTGTTCTGTGATGCTGATGTGGTGCATTTTTCTCCCTGTTCCTATTGCTAAGCACCTTGTGACTTGAATATTGAGAATTAAAGAGAAAGGATTTCCCATGCACACGTGTGTTTGTGTACAACCACACGCAGCCAAACCTGTCCTTTTTGGTTTGATACTGAACTATGACTGTTGCTTTCACTGGTCTGTTGATTTGAACCTTTGTGATATTTTTAATGGAGAATTGTATCCCATTTTCTTTATATTCCTAACCTCATAGCTAAGACTCCTCCACTCAGTATTGTAACACTACAATGTGTGGCTGAGGGAGGACAAATTTGGATTTTGCTGTATCTGAAATCGGCCATTTCCACCTGGGATTCCAATAGCCAGGTTTTAAGACAAAGGTCTTTAAAACATCTGTTTCTAAACTAAGAAGAGACCCAACATGGTATTTTTCTTTCTTCTCTCTCTCCAAATATCTAATTCAAAACCCATGAGACATCTGTATTTGCAGTGTCATGTATACAAATATTTAGCACTAACCATATGTTTCTGGTTTTCTTGAAGCCTAAAATAATTTCTTAAACCATCCTTTCCTTTTCAACTTCTATGTTTGAGTGCCTTTTTCACAGCCTAAACTGCTTAGTGTTTGAGTAAAATCTGTTTCATGAGAGAGCTTATGTATCTGTGTATTTGCTTTTTTGCTGAGTTCAATAAAAAGTTCTGCTGTGTGATGGCCTCTGGGGTTCAGGAGTGAGCTGCTACAGCCAAGCTGGGACAACTCGTCTCATAAGCTTCAACTCAGGTGTGGAAAAGGATGAGCATTAAAAATCAAGGGAATTTAGAGTGGAATGCAAGATTCTGGAGGAACAAATGGTAGAGAAGGAGCCCGCTGAATGACAGATTCATTTTCTGGTTGTGACAAAAGTTGCAGCCAAAGAACCCCTCGGGGTCAAGGCTAGACAATAACCTATTTTGTAATGAGTGGGGTAAGGGCCTCACCTTTTGCCCATCAGCTGCAAAGATCGAAGCTTTCTTGCCTTGAAAAACAATCATGCAGTTTGCCAGCCCAGAGCTGCAGAGCTGAACCTGCTTTATGTAAACACTCGGGGCTGGACCTGAGAGGGGTCCAGCCCTGCTTGGATGTGATTTTAAAGTTGTGTTCTGGCTGCTGAAAGAGATTGGATGAAGAAAACTGTACCTAGGCAAATAAAAGATAGAAGGGGAGGCTCAGAATGACAGGCAGGGTCTGTGAGTTACATAACTTAAGACTGACAGGTAACAGTAACCAGGGGAAAGAATCAAATAGGGAAAGCACATAGGGGGTACATAGACTGAACCATATAACAATATAAAAATTCCAAAAACTTTAAAAGCACACTACTACAAAGAGTCGTCTCCTCTGCTGAGATCATTATGACACATCAGCAGCTTGAAATGAGGGGCAAGTTTGCATGTGGAGAGAAGATTCTTATCTGAAGACACAATTAGGTTCAACCTTGTCAGCACTACCAGTTCATGGGAGCATCCAAATTCTGAATATAGTGAGTGTTGGAGCACCTTGCAGTGATTTCACTCAGGCAATCACTTTAGGATGCATATGAAAACCATAATGACATAAATATTTTTTTGTAACTTGGTTCTAAACACTGTAGAAATGTTGTCATAATTAATTTTTAGCCAGTAACTTTTTTCTTCCCCTTTCTAATTAGTAGAGTACAGATGACATGCTACTGCATAATTGATAAATAATATGTTTTAAATTGCATCTATATGATCATTCTTGCATAGTTACATCAAATTAATCAAATGTCATTGCCTTTACACAACTCAAGGGCTAGAAAGGATACAGCAGTAATTTTATGCTGGTGATAGAGTCATATTAATGCTCATTGCTCTTCATCTGAAGACATCAAAGATTCTTGCAAAGCTGCATGGAATATTCTGCTTTCACATGCAGAGAACTGGAGGCACAGAAAGATTAGAACTCCCATTTTTTTAATCAGGAGGTCATTCAATCATCAAAATAAGTGAGTGGTTTTAAAATCTGGGGTTTACATGTATAGGGATCAGCATAGAGCTCTGGATCTGCCTTAGCCTAGATAAATTAAACCATGCCTTATTCAGTATGCTGCGTAGGATGCCCAGACAGATGATATAACAGGTATTGTGGTTTCAAGGACACCAGGAGTAGCTTTGCTCTTTGGAAGAGCAGCTTGCCCCTCCAGGACATCCCATCGTCCCAAGCTGGGAGTGACAAACACCTCAACCTGAATTGGAAAAGCAATATTGACCACACCAGGGAGATATTAATCCAAATTTACTACAGAAAAAATTATCTGGAGAATCAGAAAACATCAAAACTGGTCTTTCCATGTGAAGGATTTTAGAGCCCACACTAGCTTTTTCTGGATGTGGCTCGGAACATAAAAATAATGATTTCTTAATTCGTCCACCAAGCTGAAAAATCAATTATTGCACTCCTCATGTCTAGTGAACTGTTTGTTCCTTGATGTAATGACAATTGTCTTCCAAGCAAATTAAATCCGGCACTAGAGAAAATAAAATATTCATTAGCAAAGTTATTAGAAAAATAGATCAAATTATATTGAGGCAGTTTATTTTCCATGTTCCTACAAGGTGCTTGTAGTACCATGCTGCCTGATTTCAAGTAACATGAGGACAGTCTTCTGCTCTTCTAGGATAGAAAGTTCCCTGGAATGCCTGGAAAATCCCATAATTCCATGGTGAGGGTAAAAACATAGACAGTGGAGTTTATCCTGGCTGACCTTTGCTTCTGTTGAGTACAGGAATTAAAGTGGAACAGGATGTTCCACAGGAGCAGCTGCATGTTGAGGAAGAAAGGCTGTAGTGTCACGACAGATGTGAAGAGAGGACTAAAAGTTGTGTTTTAGTCCTACAGTGTTTCCTGACCAAAATGCAATCTCAAACCTCTGCCCCTTGAAGAAGTGACATCTGCATATGATTCTGAAGGATGAAGTGCTTCATACAAGACGAAATGTAATCAGATTTCTTGCTCTTCCCCTCTGCACAAACTTGTGGCTCATTTGGGTTCTTTTTTCTGCAATTGAGAGAAAAACAAAGAACAGTCCAGAGCAGAACAACAAGCAATATCTCTCACACTGCCTGTACCAGCAGCTGGCACAAAGTACCTCAGACTCTTACACTGCTCACACCTCACATCCCAGAGATGGCAGTGGACTCCTGAGTTCTTCTACCCCTTTGGAACTCTGGGATGAGAACGTGGGCATGCCAAAGTCCTGTGATATTTTCCCCTATTTTTCCAAAGATATGATTGTCTTTAATCTACACGGATATCAAACCATCCCATCATCTGGCAGTCAGTCACATAATCTGGAGTACAACCTCTTCATTCAGAATCCAACTTCACATTCAGAGAACAGCTCCCCTGACACTTTGAGACAATTCTCACTCATCCAAATAATCCTTTAGATTAATGTTAAAACATCAGCACAGAGTTGACTCTTGGAAGCAAAACTGGGTTCATTTGACAGAATTTTAAAAATAGTTATAATTATTCTCCGTGATCTCTCTGAAGTGCCGAGAGAGAGGGAGAGAGGGGGGAAATGAAATTACCCTATTTGTGTGTGTGTTCATACCTTATGACTTTTCCTTCTTTCCTTACATCTGGGAATCTGTAATGCAGCTGACAGTGATTTAGGATGTTTTAAGTGTTTGGGAACTAATCTCTGCTTTCCTGGGAATTTTCCTGGGAATATGCATTGCCCTTGTGTTCACTGACCTAGCTAGCTAATGATAAAGAAAAAAAATGCTATTTGGAGTAATAGTAGGCAGCATCTGAATTACTGTTAATTGCTGCAGACAGACTTAGCTCATGTGATGAATGTAAGTATTGCCTTTGAATATGAACTTGCATTTATGGCAAAGCAGAGAGTAATACAGACCTGATCTGAGAATAAATAGTTTTAGATTAATCAGTGACTTACTTGCAGATATGCAGAGCAATCAGCCAGGTTTTATTTTTCTGTAAGAAGTATTTTAAGTGTCTACCAGTTCAGCAGCAGATCTCAGTGCATTCTGCAGGATTGCTGCAGCTTCAGACAAAGCAGGTGGAGGAAATTCCTTCTAGGAATGAGACAGCCTTTGATGTTTATGAAGTAGGCAGAATTATTTTGTGGTTTTCCAAGCTGGGGCACATCAACAACCCCTCTCTGAGCAATGCGGTTTTAAAAAGAGTCCTGTCACCTCTGGCAATGATCATCTCTTCTTAGCTCCTTTTAAATGTGCTGAAGAGACATTTGAGGGCTTTGCAGCTCAACATTCCAGTTCAAGGAATCATCCTTGTTAAGAAGGATTGTTGAATGCATGCTAAAGTTTAAATATGTATATAAACGCTTTTCAGGGTGGTTTATAGTACACAGTAACTGTTTTACTGCCACAAGGCTTTAATTAGGAAATAATAGTAAGCATCTATGCTTTTTTCTCTTATTCTGAAAAAAATACTGAAATTCTGTAGGATATAAATGATCAAAAGTCTTTGACTTTAAGCCTAGTTTAAACCAGTATCTATGGAATGGAAAATGCTGCTAAGGGCCAGTAATTTCAATATTAAGGCATGACAAAGCCTGGTCTGTAAGCCCTTAGATGATTTAGGTCAAACTACTCAGTTCACACAAGATGGAGAAAGGTCTGGCCCATAGGAAAGCAAACCTGTTTTCTCAGAGTTTGTTAGTAAGAAAATCCTTAATGTTGTAGGGCAAGGCAACTTCAAGCACTGCAGGTTGGGAGTTGTACCTGTGCTCAATCTCTGCACCCCCAGCTGGTCTCAGTTTGATCTGTAAATATTCTAGTTCACTGCAGTGTCATGTTGACAAAGATATTGTGAAGATTCTTGACATTCTAAATATGGGAAAGAGATCAGCACCCCACATCTCTGCCAGAAGTCCCAGAAGATCCCTGGAAAAGGACCCTATTATTTCTTCATGAATTACACATGTGTGATGCTATAACTTTTGTTCTCACATTTGAACACAGGGAACAGAGACATCTCCAGCATGTGATTCCCTGTTCACCTCCACATCCCTGAGATTATGCCCATACACTGTGAAATGTTTTGTGCATCTCTTCTTGAACCTGTGTGGCATCATCCTACCTGTAACTGGGAGACCCAGATACTGCTGAGATTGGTTGAACAGCAATGATAAAAAAAGGGCAGAATTCTAATAGATCTTTACACAGTTCTTAGTCAGTTAACAAGAAAAAGTTCTGCTGGCAGAGAGGTGAAAACAGGGGCAATGAATGTCTGATATCAAAGTGGCTTTATCCTCTCCAGAATTTGAAAAGAAGCCATTTCACTACTTACACTGTGCACAGAGAATTTCATCTAGCCCAAAAAAAAAAAAAAATCAAAGGGAATTTTGAGATCTCTCCAAAAGAAGTGGTATATTTTCTCATTGATGAGAAAAGTTAGTTTGAGCCCCCATCCATCAGTGCAGTACAATGAGGAGTAATTCTTTCTTCTCCCTAGTTAATAAAGGGGTAAAAAAGTCCCTAAGAGCAGGATTATAAAGGTCATCCAAGTCCAAATGTTGATTATTTTCTTCCTCGGTGTCAAATCACTTCTTGACACTGCTGAGGATTAAAATAATATCAGTTGTACTCATGGAGTTCTCACCAGCATCTTCACCATTAATATGCACAGCTTCAGAAGCAAGGCAGGGAGAGAAGGTGGAGGAAATTCCCATCTCTCATCTGTGCGTAATTGAGACACGGACTCAGACTAGCAGGGACTCTGAATCATTTATTCAAGGAAACGAGCTGGTTTTATACACTTTTTCAAGGCACAGTATTTCCTTACATGGTAATTCTCACTATGTGACCTATCCTGTGTTGCCACATCAACAGCACACATTCTAAATGTTCTTCTATGGGGTAATCAAGTGCTGTTCAGCCGCCTGTCAGCTTCTGGCCGGCTCCTCTTCTGTAAGGGTTTGTCACGTGGCACCTCCTCCCACCAGGGTCTGGTGGAAACATGCCTCTCTGTGCTGCCATGTTCTCCTTTGTGCCACCATGTGCTTCTCTGTGCCACCATGTTCTCCTTTGTGCCACCTTGTGCTTCTCTGTGCCACCATGTGTTTCTCTGTGCCACCATGTGCTTCTCTGTGCCACCATGTTCTCCTTTGTGCCACCATGTTCTCCTTTGTTCTGCCATGTGCTTCTGCAGGTGTGTCCCACAGCCCACAGCTCAACTCCATCCCACCTCTTCCCACACTCATCTTTCCCTTCAGTTCATGAACTTAGATGTGGATTTTTGGGAACCAAGCTGAAGACTGTCCAAGACTCCGTGTTCTTCCATTATTGGCATGATTTAATGTACATAATGTGGTGACACTTACAGGGCTCAGCCAGGTTGTCACTCATCATTTGAGGCATTAAAAGACAACCCAGCTGGCCATAGTGGCCATGGCAGGGATCTGGGGACAATGGCAGCCAGGGGAATTTCACAAAACACAAAGCCTAGAAAATGGATTTCATTAATACCAGTGCTCATGAAAAAAACCTAGTTCCTTAAAGGTTTTGGTAGCCACTTTTTAAGATTCTGTTCTCTGGTCTATCACTTAGGCATCTTACAATTTTCAACTGACTAGATTATATAAGGCCTTACAGTTTTCTTTGTCCTCTTTGTCTAATACGAAGCATTTGACCTTTTGTTCTGGACAGTTTCTTGCCCTCACTGCTTTCTTCCATTAATCTATTTCAGTACTGTTTTTCCCTCTCTTAAGTGCAACATTTTCACTTTCTTGAGCAATAGAGTGAACTTTTGTTTTTAACAAATTAGATTTTATAACATTGGGACTTCTTGATAGATTTTAGGCAACACTTCGATAAAGAGAATTTGGGGGAGTTTCAGCAATCCTAGGTTAAGTGAGGCAAGGGAGGAAAGAAATTTTTGAACAAGCTGTTGCAGAAACAACTGCAACTTGATTGTTTGGAGGCAAAATTGATCTTAAAGGGTTGTTACTGTACTGACTCTGTTGGAAATATAACAGCAGACAGGGGTTTTAATTTAGTTGATTCTCCTGTCTCCTCAAGCAAATTTTCAGCTTCTTCTTCATCTATATTTTTATTACTTATTTGTCTAGCCTCATTAGTACCAATGCTGTTTCCTCTCCTAGAAGATTTTTAAGGTGTTTTGGTTTCAGAAGGTTGGTAACAGCTTCCCGAGGGTAAATGTGAGCAAAAAGGTGCATATTTGTGCATTATTTGGTCTGTCCCCATTCCTTCTCTGTGGTAGGAGGGTTTTTCTGAGCACCACACAGACTGGTTGTGTCCACTGAGAGCAAACGTGAGCTGCAAATGCCCAAAGCACAGTATTGCAAGGAGCTTGAAAGTTCTTCTCCATCTCTTTCCTTATCACTGTCCCCAAAGGCAGAAAGAGAAAAAATTGGAACCAAGATGAAAAAGGGCACACTTAGAGTCTATGCCAGCTAATGGAATGAAATGAAAGTTAACTTCAAGGTGATCAGCAGAACAACTGCTCAAAGCCTCGCTCAGGTGATTTAGTCCACAGACCAAGGGCAGGTCTGCCAGGGCAGGTAGGAGGTAGTCACAGATCCAGGAATTTAAGGCTCGTTTGTTTCATAGTTGTTCCTGCAAGATTTGGATTATGAGCCAAAGCTTTCACCTCTCCCTTGCCCTTGTCAGTGTTGGCTGTAGGTTGAATACATTTAAATGTCTTTGTTGTTTATTCGTGTTTTAATACTTTTGATCTGTCCTGAAATTCTTGATGGGACCCAATTCTGTCAGTGCTGGTTGCAGATCTGCCAGATTTTACTCTTTTCTTGAACAGTTGTTTTATATCCTGTCAGCCTGCACCCTTCTTTTAAAATGTGTTGGCCAGGAAAGTTAAGGCTCAGAAAAAGAATAATTTCCACTTTGACATATTTAAGGGCTGGTTTAGAAAGGAGGGACAAGGAACTTGAAAATTGACCAGGGTATCATATAGATACCACCCCAAAAAAGGTTTCAAACGACAAACATGGTTGTGTTCTGTAATTTGCATTCTGTATTCTTTATTCAATAAAGTGTAAAGGGGTTTTCTTACGCAGAAAAACTACTCTATCACAGAATTAATAGTAAATAGCTAGTATTGATTTGAGTCTTCTTCCTTCCTCCCTAGAATGTGAATTTCTATATTTGAGTCATTCTTCCTACCCTTCCTGAGGAACTGCTTGACTGAGTGACTGAGAGCAGAGAAAGGTATATTTTAAATAGTTCAAGCAGTTGTCATTGCATTTATCTGCAGTGCAGTAACAAGGAACATCCAGAGCTGTTCTAGGCAGGATGAGGGTCTTCCCTGTTCCAGGAGCTCTTCCAAGACTGGTAACAAAATAGGATAATGAAGGCTGAAGTCTGCCACAGCCCAGCCCTGTGTGCGAAACACTGCCCTACCTGACAGGTGGAACATTAACAGCTCAAAACTGTACCAGAGGGGGCAAGAAATGAGATCATCTGGGGGAAAAAAAAAGAGGTCTGGAAATAAACAGGCAAAGACTTGAAGGTTTAGAAGGCCCTTGAGTAAATGAACTGCCTTTTCTGAAGTGTGATAGTGATCAAAAGAAGACAACTTGAGGAGTAGAGCTGTTGTCCCCAGCCAAATGGACTGTCACATCATTTATCTGGCTGCTTTCTGGCAGCAGGCACTCTGTCAGAGCCTGCAGCCCAGAGAAACAGGGAAATGGAGAGGAATAGCAGGCATCTGACAACTGAAATGATGCTTGCTGTGTTGCCATTTCATTGAATTTTGAAAGGCCAACATCAAAATATTATGACTCCCTAAATGTCATAATTTCAGTATCTTAACTCACTCATCTTCACTCTGTGCCTCAGAGCTTATGTTTAATCTCTTTAACATTCTATAATTACGTCTTCAGTGTGGATCCATTATCTCAGAATACGGAAACAAATTACCATCATTATCTTCAATTGTTCTTTACATTTTCTTTGTACATTTCGTTTTCTGGCTTTCTTTACCAGTGTCAAAAATGTAGCTCACATTTGTGCTCCTTTGTCATGAATATACATTTGGCAGTAAATCACCTGCCAAGCAGGGATTTGTCCTTCCCTTTGCTGTTATTCCCCAGTTATCCTTGTTGGGCAACTCATTACTTTCTGCATATTCAAATAGGTTTATTTGAGGCACAGCTCTCTAAGCAAGACCGAAGATTGGTAGCAGACAGACTCTTTTTAGTTTTTCATTCCTCACTAAAATACTTTAAATTAACATAGACTACATCCCCAAGAATAGTACTGGTATCTGCGGGAGTGGAGTTTATTGTGACAGTAATTCACTGGTCAAAGCTGGCTTCATCTGCACTGATGTGACAGCTAACATCTCTTATTACACAAGTGATCCATGAATTATAGAGTGACTGGTACGCATTCCACCACAACCATAAATAAGTTTAAATAAGTCTAATGAAGTTAGTGCTCGGCAAAAAATTAAAAAAAAAATAAAAAAAGCTTTAATCTACAGCAGCACACTGTGATTCACTGGAGAGAAGTCACTCTAACACTGAGTATGGTGCTGCTTCATTCTGCACTCTCAAAGGGGAAATCAGCTCTTAAAATTCAGTCTTTGTAGACCTTTTTGCCTAAATTATTAGCTTTTGTCTCCAGGACAATCTGTCTGATTAAGATATGCTAGATGTGTATATTGTTTGGAATTTGGTGAGGAAATTCTTTCTTGTGTGACACTAGTCCATTACTGACTGTTTGGGGCTCAGCTAGAATCTGTGACTGCAGCTGAGGTAACCACACTGTGTAGAATTCTAAGTTAGGACCGTTTTTTAAGGTGATGGCTTTGCTACAGGGATCACGTTTTATTTCTTCTGAATTGACCAGGATTTCTTTCAAAATGCTGCACTGAAAATCAAGTTTCATACAATAGATATTTCTACCAAGAAAGGCTTATAGTGGTAACTCTCTAGTAAAACAAATCATATCTTCCTACCCTCCTCTCTCCATTTTATGAGGTACCTTTCCCCTTCTTATTGCTTTTTCTTTCGTTTCTCACCATCTCTGCTGCACACCAAGGTAATAAACTACTGAGGTGCAAAAACAAAGGCAAGTACTTAGTCCAGAATTGTATCCAAACCTGGCTGCTGCTTGAAAATAGTAATTTCTCTCAACTGTATTTCAAATTAAAATGCTAAAGTGTTGGAGGAATGGGGAGTGGAAATACTTAATTTGATAGCAAATTACAGTTATGGGTTGAGAAAATGATGTCTTTTAAAAATGGGCCCCAGTGTTCAATGCATACCTGTTTTAATTACCAAGGTGTGGAAAATAAAAATATATGCTTTGTCGGGAACATTTTAAGGACTGCTGATGTCAACAAAAGGCGAGAGGCAACACGAGCCCGGTGGTTGGCTGTAGGCTCTTCTTAACCATCCAAACAGATTTACTCAAAACTCCTACAAATCAAGAATCCAGCACAGAGATGAAAGCTCTGTTTTCTTGTGCAGCTCTTTATTAGCTAGTGCTGCAAGGTGTGGTTTTAAAACCAAGGCAAAGCACAAGACTTGGAGAAATTAACTGCATTTCTGGTTTTGTCATGTTTCTCTGCTGGTCTGTGCTCCTGTGGGTGAGAATTAGATACTCAAGATAGCACTAAAATCAGCCCTGATCACACTAGGCTCAGGCTGGAATACAGCATCAGAGGCTGTTGTGAGGAGTCAGCCCTCAACTTCCCAAAATTAACTTTTTACCAACACTGAGCTGCAGCTTCAGAACCCACAAAGTTACAGTGGAACCAGGGCCACTCCTTAGTGGGGCTTACACAGGAGAGAAAGTGTGGAGTTTTCTCTTTTGCAAAAGCTTATAACTTCTGATCTAGAATGGTCTTTAGTGAATTATTCATTATGATAGATGCCTGTGATGTCCTGCTGTGAAGTTTCTGTGACTGAGTCCCAAGGGAGTGGCAGAGATGATGCGAGCCCACTGCACTTGTCACACACAGGCAATGAGTAGTCTTCTGTGCCAGGGAACAGGGAATAATTTCGTTATTATAAAGGAAGCCTGGAAATTTGGTATTTGAACTTCAGTGTTTGGCTCCCACCACAGAGGTGATTCTCCAGGATGCTCAAGAATCAGCTTCTCCTGGAAGAGCAGGAGGATAGAGCTCACACTGCACCACCAGACCCTGCACCTGAGACAGGAGAGGATATCAAATCTGCCTTCCATTGTTTCTCTTTCTGTAGAGGAACTCTTCTCCAAGATTAGTTAGTGCTCTGCTGTGGGATAGTCTTTGACCTGTGTTATCTTTAGTATTGCCATATCTTTGTAAATCACCATCCCCTTGCTGCAGGAGGTTCCTTACACTTAGACTAATTTTGTGAACACAATCTGTATGAGAGCTAGTGGAGATGAAATTCTAATGCTTCTCCAGTATTCTGAGGAGTATGTTTCCCTCAGCCTGCACCTGAACTGACAGACACGTCAGGGTTGTTCTGAGATCAGTAAATGACATCTGCAGTAGCCAGCAATGCCAAGGGGACCCCACCAAATCTCCCTGATGAGAAGAACAGTGCACCAAAATGAAATTGCTGGAGTTGGATTTTAAGGAATATGAACTGCTTCATGGCTCCAGAATCAGGGCTGACTGGTGATATCTTTAAATATCTTTGGCATTTATTCCCTTCTGCAATGGAAAGGGTAGTTACCAGAATTACAATGACTGTCATACATTAAGGTCATGAAGAAAGATCACATTAGAGAAGTAAGCCAGCAAAGCGCAGGCTGAATCTGAAAAATCTCTCTGTAACAAGCTCCTGTTACTTCAGTGCGGTTTTCACTAATAGCAACATATTATTATGAATAATAGTGTGCATTACTGTACTTGAGCTGCCTTTGTTTTCTAGTGCTCAGTTGTATGGACTGCCATGTTTTCCAAGGAGCCTGAGGGTTAAGTGTTTGTCTTGGGGAAGCTTCCTGAGAATAGTTGTCTGATAAACACTCTGAGTTGATATGTTGCAGTACAGCAGTATAATGAATTAGTTAAAAGCAAACAACTCCCAAAACAGTAGATTGCCAGGGCAGGCCTGTGTCTGCCAACCAATATTTCTGTGCCAGCTTTCCAAAGGAAACACAGCCAAAAATAGGAGTGCAATAACTCATCATGAAAGAAGAAAGCTATTACAGAGCAGATGAAACAGCAGCAATCTCCCAGCCCGAACCCCAGATTATGAGGCTGATTCTCAGTCCTTTACCTGGTGCAGTAATTTATAAAAAAGTGCAGACTGTATCACATGCTGAACAGAGCACTCTCTTGCTCTCTGCATAGGTACAGAGCTGGGAAAAGTGGTCTGGGAAGGTCTGGACTGGGTGCTTGTTTGGCTCTCAGGAATGCTGGCAGCTGTAGTTAGAATATCTTCCCTCTGCTTACAGGTTTAGTGGGTGAAACAGCACTGACACCATTCAAGTGGCAGAAGGAACACCTTTGTAAAGCATTTTGCACCACAGGAGATAAAGCTGTCTTAGGCAAAACAGGGCAGGTGTAAAGCCTGACTTCTGCAGTTTTCTTTGCTGCCTGAGCCTGCAAGCCTGGATGGCTCCAGAGTCAGCAAATTAAGGTGAAACAGGAGAGACACTAGTCAGACATAGCTGATTTTTAGTCACCCTGCCAAAACCAGATGTCTCCATTCACTTTGTGGCAAAGAAATGCCCTGTCATGCCCAACAAATAAAATAAGATTCATCAGCAAGATGAAATTCAACTTATTACACGCCTGAGTGGCCATTAGAAGAGGAGAAGGTGATGTTTGATTGCTGCTTGCAGCGGGTGCTTAGTGAGGAAGAAATGCTGGTACTTCAAGAGTGGGCAATAATGACAAACATCTGCCTCATTTGCAGTTTCACAGACAGGCAGGGCATATCCTCTGACATCCATATTCAGAGCCAGGTCATTCTCATCAGGCTCCTTTGGACCATCTGGATTAGTTGAGAGATAATTTTGCAAGGGAAAAAACAGTGGGGATCAGGGAGGATCATTATTTGGTTCTCTCCAATGGATAATACCCCTCTATAGGCATGCTGGAAAGGTCACAGAAATTGAACTATTAAGGGTCTGCTGTGATGGCAGGCTTCCCAGTCATGACTTGAAGTTTCACAGTCCTTGCTAGACCTACTGAAATTGAAAACTGTTTATAGACATGTGGAAATAGAAATTGCCTTGGGAATTTTGATTAATAGTATACTGGAGTTAAAATGAACTTAGAGTGCTTTTTTTTTTCCCTTTCATTCATTTTTTCTGAGCCTTATACTCTCTTAGTCATGAAGACTGCTGTTGAGCACTTCACAGATAACTTCTGCTTCAGGAGTAAATTGAGGCCTCAGCACAGAGAGAGGGTTTCCTTAATTTGGGGAAGCACTTGAAATAATCCCTTGAACATATGTTTCAGGACCACAGTGTCAAAATTTCAGATGTTTCCCTAAGTTTAGATTTCTTAAACTAACACATTGAACATTGTGTATTCTGCTTATTCCGCTGCTTTAATTGGGTATCAAAAGCATAAAGGACTGACATTTTAAAGACCCTGCTTTGAGGTCCTCAAAATCCAATCCTGTCTGCAGAGAAGATCTAGAGCTCCCGTTCCCCATTATGCACTTTAAAGGGTATTTTCTATGTGATGCTACAGCAGAACTAAACAGATAGCTGGTTCCTCCTGTGCTGTTGCAGAGAACAGGTCACAGACAGTGGCTGATCTGAATCAGGTGATTCCCTGACTGCACGGGGCTAGGTGATGTCTCAACTCACCCCTCACAAGCCATACTGAGTATGAAAACTAAGCCATTGCATTGTTTAGGTATGTGGCATTGTCAAGAGGTCATGACTTTCTGCTCCATGAACAGTGTTCTTAAAACAAAACAAAAGTCCATTTGCCCTCCAGTTTTCACTTTGGTTTGTTTTCCTACATTTATTCCTGTCTTCACCATGAACAAGCCTGAGTGCTGCAGGATGTGAATTTTAATAGAGTCCATGTTTCAATCTGCAGCTATCATGGCAGGCTGCATTTCTCTGTACATTTTTAGTGCTTCATCTCCACACAGGGTGGGAGCTGTTCTCTGCTCTCCCTGCTCACCGTGGGCCTTAACTCATTGACAGCAGCGTTGTAATTAGAGAAGGCTGAAAATCGCCCCCCAGGGCCACCACCCTGCCAGGAAACATCCAGCTGCTGTGGGCAAAGCACCAACAGGGAGCTGCTCAGCCAAACCCACAGAAATTAGGGCGGTATTCTGCTGCTTTGGATGCTTGCTGTGATTCCATGTGAGGGAGAGCAAGGTTGGGAGACTGGAACAAGCTGCTAAATTCTTTCCACACCTCCTAAGGCAAAACTTAGTCTGAGGACTGGCCTGTGTTCCCAGCAGTGTATGAGCATGGAGCAGTGCACGGTGCCCTTCACCACTGCAAACTGGGATATGTCCTGCTCAGAAGGGGCTGTATTAGCACATCTCAGCCTAGTCCCTGGAATTCTGGTCTACTGTGCTTAATTGAAATGCAGAATAGCATGATAGGATTTAAAATTTTTTTCCATATCTAAGAACAATATGGGAAGAGCAGGAAAGATGATCTGTACACTGACAGTAAAAGAGTGGAGAAATGTTCTTAGGAACTATTCACATGTATATTGTGGCATTAAACCTTCACCAGGGAGTGAGCAGACCATCTAAAGACGGGATTCCATGTTCCCTAGCCTGCCACTGACTCTTTGAGGAGTCATGGGCCACTCACACAATGCTTCTGTGCTATAAAGATCATCCTCACCCTGGACAGCAGGTGAGCACAGCTGTAAGTGTAAATGCAGCCATTTTAGTGTGATGCTGATTGTAAAGGACATTGAAATGTGAAAGGTGCTGTGGCAGCTGTAATGTATTTTTACTCATATTTCACATTGCAAGCAGTAAGTTAGTCCTAAATTAATGGGAGAAACATGAGCAGAATTTGAAATTAAACTTGGGCTAAAACCATGGGAGGCCTCAAGCTAGAACAATCCTGAAGGAGAAGGGATATGTCACACTGTCACTAAAGGAATGTCACTTAAAGACATGAATCTGATAAACCTAGAGATAACTCCACTCCTGCGCTGGAGAGTTTAATACTTGAAGTGTTTTCTATCTAGGTACTTCCTTCTGTATCACAGTTAATTGACATGCCTGTCTTTAGATCTATGGTAACATCTTTTACATCTTCTATGACTCCTTTTAAATTGTAGGAGGCTCCTTTACAGAGTCTTTCATGCAAACAGATCTGGCCAGAGTGTGTTTATGCAATATGCTTTGCAATACAGAAGAGAGGTTTTCTATTTTCCTTTTTTTTGTTCGGGTTTTTTTTCCTCTATCTGTATCCCTTCTGCTTAGCAAGAAATCATAGAGTTGGTCATATAAAATTACACCTACTTTTGCTTACCAGTCACTGAAACACTTGGGTATTCTTAGCTAGGGTATTCTTAGCTGTGTTTGGAAATGCCCCTAAGATATTAGGTAAACACTACAAATTGGATGTAAATTGAATCAGAGAAACAGCTGCCACCTCTTTTGCTAGCTGATTAATTTTTTTCTGAGTCACAACAATTACATTTCAGCTTGGCAAACCCACCAGGTTCTAAACACTGACTGCAATGGTTGCCACTGCTGCTTGTTGATGGGCTGGGGGGGGAGGGGGGGGGAGCTCCCCAGCAGTGAATTTCCATTAAATTAATTCCAGCCGGTTTTACATGCCCTGCAACAGTTCCCCCTTCCCTGGGAATGTCTGGTTGGATGTACCTGCTGCACTCGGGATCGTGGCGAGATGAGACAGGCGTGGTCAAGTATTTACAGACTGAATTTTCTGCAGCAAATCTCTCCAAATCTCCAGTTTATTTCCCAGCACCATGGGTTCTGCCATGCATTTTTGAACTTCCACTGTCCTCTAGTGGTGCTTTGTTTGCAAAACGAAGATGCTCAGTGGGCTGGAGCATCTGTGGAGGCAGGATAAGCTGGGGATACTCACCTGAAGAAGAGAAGGCTCTGGGGAGACTTTAGAGCCCCTTCCAGTGCCTAAAAGTGCTCCAAGAGAGCAGGAAATGGACTTTGGACAAGATATGGAGTGACAGGACGGGGGGAATGGTTTTAAATTGACAGAAAGCAGGGTTACATGGGATACTGGTTAGAAGTTTTTCCCTGTGAGGGTGGTGAGGCTCTGGCACAGGTTGCCCAGAAAAGCTGTGGCAGCCCTGTCCCTGGAAGTGTCCAAGGTCAGGCTGGAGCAATCTGGGATAGTGGAAGGTGTCCCAGTCTAGCAAATGTGAAGGTTGAATGTGTGTTTCTGCCTCTTCTCCAAACCTTCTCTCCTGCAGTTGTTCCCAAGCTATCAGTTTGAATATCCATATGTGGATCCCAGTGCAGACACCAGCACATCCACTCCTCCTGCTTTGCCTTCATTTCAGCAGGAGCAGTTATTTGATTTTTGACCAGGCTTTAAATTTTGAATTAGCTTGGGTGTCAGCAGTAGTATTTAGATGCAATTTAATGGGTTTATTTCTCATCTCACAAAGGGGCTGCCAGTGTCTGGGAGGCAGCTGGATACTCAGCTGAGAACTTTGCAACTGGGATGTACAGGAGGAGGGATTGTGCTTAAGATGTTGTCTGCATGTAGCCTGCAAAATGCCTCAGGGCATTAGTGGGAAAAGATGTTTGCAAATATAAAATATTAACCAGTCTTTGTTTTTAATAAACTTGATTACTTCAAGGGAACAAGTAACATTTGTTATAATGTGACTGGTTTTCCTATTTCCTGAGTTCATTTTACGAGTATCTGTCTTATCCCTCACCTGTAATAGGACACCAGCTGAATATTTTATAAAATCAGTATTTCATATTATTGTATCAGTAGTCCTACAGATGGTGCAATAAAAAACAAAATGAATAATTCTCAGTAAGCTATTTATTCAAGAAATCTAAGCCCAAAGTCCACAGAGACTCAGGTGTACACTTAGCCTTTCTCAGGGGAGTACTCCTATTAGATTCCATGTCAATATTTGCATGAGTGAATGTTAACAAGTTTAAGGCTTTTTTCTTCTCTGATATGTATATTTACATAATATAACAACCTTGAATTAATTATATGACTGATTCTTTGAAAGTTGTCTTTATTTGCTCCTTTGAGGTGCCTGTGAGTGGCTGAGCTGTAATTTGGGTTGTTTGGCTGTGATAGCTTAGCTGTGATCTTGCTGATTTGTGGTGGGATAAACACACAAACACTTCTAATGAAAATTCTTGTATGAGAGTGGCTTTTTGTATGGTTTTGGTTGGCTGGGTTTTGTTGTAAAAGCTGACATAAAGAGGAAGGTAAGCCAATAATTTGCCTTGCGTTGAACAAAAGGATAAGGTGTTCTTCTCCCATTCTTTCTCTGGCTTTCCCAGTGCACAGGCTTTGCAGTGGAGACATTCTCTCCCCATCTAGGCTTTGTATCCTGCCTTAAGCCTTTGTTATAGAATTTATCATCTAGCAATAATGAATGTTTGATACTGGCTGTCTTTCTCTGAAATTCCTTTTCTTGAGTACTGGCAAGGAATGAGATTCATGAGAATGACTGGTGGAGACTGATTTAAGGGTACAGTGATCTAAATGATCATGGCAGTATAAAAGGAAGGAGGATGTTGATATCATCTGACTTCCAGTACCTGAGGCTGCAGGTTTCTTAACTGCTTTAGGGTGCTCTAAACACCAGCTGCTACTGAGCCATCATCTGCACTGTACCAGTGCTGGCATCCAGGTGCTTGTGTGGGCAGTTTAGTTCAGCCCAGCCAGATGAAAATTAATTAAAAATTAAAAATAAAATTTAACAGCCACCCCCTCAGAAAAACAAACAAACAAAAAAATAAATAAATTGAGGAACTGGTGTTGGCATGCAACAGGCAAGGAAAAACACCCAATTCAAGTGTCCTAAATCATTTTCTGAAATGGCCATAAGGTCACAGTCAATGTAGGACCCAGACTCAACTTCGTATACTCTGAATTGTGTCCAGTTCTGAACTTGGTGAGTGAACTGAGCAAAGTGAAGGCTGTGAGGCCCCAGTGCACTGCAGGTGATGCATCTGGGCCCTATTATAGTTAATGATCAAGATCCTGCACCCCAGAGCAAGAGCCTAATTTAGCTCCTCAGACTTATCACGGGAAGGCCAATCCTTCTTTATTAACTGTGGAGCCTGGAGAGTTTAGCCTCAGCAGGCTGCAGCAGTCCTTGCGAACTCCCACTGTCTCTGCATCACCCCACCTAATGATTAGCTAACTTTTTTGGTATGCCTTTCTACAGTGCACTATTTGTAATGGAAATTATGTCCTTGGGAACTGCAACAAGTTCTTGCACGACTGAATACCAGGGATGTAATGGAGATACCCAGCCACAGCACATCAGCAGGTAAAGAAAGGAAAAAAACAAGCTGTGCTACTCTGACCACACTGTTTACTCTCACACATTGCTGTCTGCATGTGAATATGAGAAATATTTGTTATGCCCTTCAGCAAATATTGTTCTCATCAATACTGACAGGTATATCAGCTGTGGATTAGCAGCACTCATCCTCTCTGGATTGATGTTTTCCATGCTCACTGGAGAGCTTTCAAAAGGATCTTTCACCTCTGCAAGCAGCTTCTAGAAAAGAAAAAGAGCACATGAGTTCTGATTTTGAAAAAATTAATCTTTGGGTGTAAATCCATACTTCTTGACAGGAATCTTGTCATGGAAAACCACAACGGTTCTGTAGAAGCAATGTCTCCTCTATGAAAATATAGGTTTTTAAAATGTGAAATGGAATCTGACCCACCCCATGAGTCGATGGCCCCCAGTGGGGTGGCTCTCTGCACCAAGGATTGGTGTATGTCTGAAGTGTCATTGTATTTCTAACCTCAGCCTCAAAAATTTTGTTGAATATGAGAAGAAAATCACACAGATATTTCAGTGTTAAATGCAGACCTGTGTTTTCAATTTTCTTTCTGATTTGCACTTTTCATGCTGCATTTCAAGGAGAATTAAATATGAAATATATCTTGTTATTTAGCCAACACTTTAATGTGCCACTCTTAGCAGCAAAATATTGTTGTGTGCTTGCCTGTATGTGTGTGTGAACTTTTGTCCAACCTCTATAGATGTTGAGGTAGTTTAGGAGGAATAGCTGTAATTTCCCTCACAGTTTCATTCCAGTAGTTTGTTTCTCCAGCTTATGCCATAAGCTTCTTCAGGGGAATCTGAAGAGCCAGATTTATAACGAGAATGGATAATCTCATTGCAAAAAGACAAAACTAGCATTATGCATGTTAAGTTAAGGGTAAACAAATCTCATGCTTCAGGGCACAAAATGATTTCCTACTGGGCTCAGGAAAGATGTTTTTTTCATGTAAAGCATTGTATGGTTGGCTAGACATATTGCTAAGGGGGTTATTTATTCTGCTGCCCTCTGAAGCATCACTTTAGGAGACTTCATTTTAGGTTGTGCTAGAGGCAGAAAGCGAGGTTTTGTTGCAATTTTTCTTAGCCTGGAGAGCCTGATCTATAAACTTCCTGCTCCAGCCGACCTTTGTGACGCCTCACAGTGAAGTCCCTCAAAAACAGTCCAGGCTCTCCAACCACCTTACCCAATATCACTGGGACCAAATGAGGGCAGAGCTGCTACTTCCTTGTACTCAGAAAAAAAAAAACCAACATAGGATTCGTCTAATTCCCATCCTATAACACTTATCAGTTGCTTCTGAGAGAGGAGCCTCCTGTCTGCATCCTGCCTGCTCTGTGTAGGGAAGGTGTCTGTGGCTTCTGCCTGGGAACACCTCCACACTGCCCAGATCCAGGCTGTGCCCATCCTCCCATGCCAGCAGTAATTCAGCCTGTGACTTCAGCACAAAGAGCAGCAGACATGAAAGCAACTTTGAAAGTCTCCAGAAGAACTGCCTTTTTATTTGATGCCTGGAGTCAGGTTCCCTTAAGGAAATGGAAAGAGAGAAAAATAACTTCTAAGAGCCTTGGTGGATTTTCTTGTAAGTGGGAAGCCTATGAAATTTGGTAGAAACAGAAAAAATCAAAATCTGTTAATCCAGTGAAAGCCTCAGGAATTTGGGTGTATGCATTTGAGAAATTCACTGACAGGAAAGGGAGGGCTTTCAGTTAAAACATTCCCATATACCATCTGAACTCAAATTCAGTTCATGTGTTAGTATGCCTGTTTTGTAAAGTCACCTCTTCTCTCTGTGACTGTATTTTTCATGTGTAAAATGAGGGTGACAACACCACCTTTGCCCAGTTTAGGATGCCAGCTACTATGACCTGGAACAGGTGCCTTATACAGAGTTTAACACAATATTTAATATAAATAGTCATAGTGCTTTCCAGACAGAAATTATTTTACTGTGAATAAGGCTGAAACACTTTTTTCCTATTTGAAATGTCTGGGGTCTTGTTGTTGTCTGTCATTTCCTCCTCTCTCTAGGCTGACTTATGTTTTTTGAAAGCTCTGACAGTTCCATGAGTTAATTGCAACCCTTAGACTGAGTGCAGCTATTTTATGATGAATTAATCTCCTAGGTGAGGGGAGTGCTGCTTGTAGGTCACTGGCATTTTGTTTGGGTGACAGATGACAAGTCTGACAGGTTTGTGTGTCTCAGGGTCTGCTGTGGTGAGGATCAGTCATGTTGAGCTGTAATTCCAGCCTTTGAGATCAAGCCACCCTTCACAAGGGGGACAGGGAGGTCTCTGCTCACTGGGATCTCGTGGTTGTGGTTCTCCAGCTCAGCCAAGGCTCAGGGTACAGCTGGGCTAGGGGACACAGCTCTGAGCTTCTTCAGGTGAAAAACTCAAGCTTCACTGCTGGTTTTCTGTGTATAAATTGAGGTGAAGATGGGATGTTACTTACTCCTTGTAGCCTAATGGAAAATATTTAATTTTCCACATCTTCACAACCCATATATGAGCCTGCAGGAAGAAATCTGTTTTTTCTGGGCACCAGAGGAGGAAGAGAGGAAGTCCTATGGGATGATGATGCTGCAGAATTGTTTCCTTGTGGAGATGATGTCTGGGAGATTTAAGACTGTTTCTAAATGTCTGCCTCATAATTATCACCACATTTTATTTTGCTATACAGCATATTTGGGTTGACTTGGAACTGGAAAGGATTTGGTTTGAGAATGGGGAGTGCAACTGCATATAACAGGATTTACATGCTATGAAAGGAGGTGAAATCTATGAAATAAGATCAACAGCTGCTTTATTGGGAGGCTGCTGGAAGAGGTGCCTTGCTTGAAGATTATATGGGTTACCTTTTTTATTTGTATATCCTATGTTAGGCACTTCTGATATCATAAAATCACTTTTCTTTTTTTTTTTTTTCTTTTTTTTTTTTTTTTTTAGGTAAAAACCTATAATTTCCTAAAACTTAAAACTTCTGAAGAGCAGCAGATTTCAATTTCAGGGGCATCTTGTCTTTAACAGAGAAATATTGCATCTCCTTTGAGAATTGCTCTTCAAATTAGAAATTCAAGCCTTAATCTCTCAATCAAACAGCACTAAATAAAAACAGCATTTAACTTTTGCTGTCACTCTTCCTTGAAAGAGAAGATGAAAAGAAGAAACTGTGTTGTTGGAGCCTACTCCAGAAATTCCATATTACTTTGTCAAAGTCTTTTAATGTTGTAAGAGAAGCTTCCGAATTACAAATAGCTGGGCTTAGAAGTAATAAAATAATTCCTACAACACTTCAACCAAGTGCACAAATGTTACTTTTAAACATGCTGAAGAGGAAATTTGTATGTTGAAGACAAGGTAATCCTTGGAGGAGCTGTATTACCCCTTGAGGCCACAGACCACACCAAACCTGGGACATCCTTGAGCACAGTGTGATATAATCACAAATAAAAAATAATTCCTGGCCAGTGTGGACATTGCAATCCTCACTGACAACAGTACACAGGAGAATGGTGGTAAAATGAGGCATGTGGCAAACTCCTGACAAGAGTCTATAGCAAAAGTTGTTCCTTCTTCATGAAATTACCAGCAGGTTAATCACAAGATCTGTTTTGTTCCTTCTGCTTGGGGCACATCTCTTCTGTAAAACAATGGACAATATGTAGCCTCCAGAAAACTTGCTTCTGGTCTACAGGATTAAAGCTGTCCATCAGCAGATGTCCCTATGTAACTGAGCTGTCCAAGAAAACCTTATAATCTCTCGTGGAAACCTATAAATTTCTTGTTTTCATCTCACCTTACTCTTTGCTCTTAAGCTGGACTACATAGCAAAACCTACCAGTCAAAATTCCCTTAGCAGCCACTGTGAGCTCCCTGGGTCAGATTTTCCAAGCAGGCCCCTCTCATTCCAAGGCCACATGTTCTGTCTTTACTCATAGTCAGAGCTTAGTAGTTCCTGCTCAGGAAAACACAGTAATGTCTTCTCCACGGTGATAGAATGAGGCCATAACTGCAGCAGATGTGCCCAGCAGGAAACAACTTCAATGCATGGAAATATCAGAAATATAAATGAGTAACAGCAGTCCTGGTTAGAGCTCTGCAGCTCCAGCTGCTGCCAGAGTTCCTGCAGCTTTGCCAGAGCAGAGTGAGTTAAATCAGCTCTGACTTGGATCTTCTTTGTGCCATAAATCAGGGAGACACTTGGAGAGGTGCAGAGGCAAGGGCTGCTGTAAACTTGTCTGCCTTCAGTGCAGCTTGGATAGAGGAGAAAACTGACATTTTCTCCTTCATTATGCAATGCTGTGCTGGATGTTTTTTTGCACAGAATTAGTTCAGTATGCAGGAAAAATCAGCTCTGAGAGGCAAATGTCTCCCAGTGTAAGAATTTACCTGAAGGGAGAGGGAAACGATTAGCTCAGGAACAAGCCCTGACTTTTTCTACTGCCAAATTTTGATAATAAAGGTTTCTTGCAGGAGATGTCTGACTAATTTGACTTCATTTTGCAAATATACAGAGACTGTTCAGTGTGTGATAGGAGTCATCTGGAAAATGCTATTCCAGGAGGATCAGAAAGCATTGAGTACCCGTGCCAGGTGGCACATTCAGGGGACATTTGCTGCCTGCTAATGTGGAGGGCTTGAGAAGTCCATCCCAGGCAGGCAGATGTTTGCAGCTCAGTACTGGGCTCTGAGACAATGTGAAAAACTTGGTTTCTTGTGGGTTTAGGTATTTTTCCATGTTTCCATTCAGCTAAAATAACAATGAACAAAACAAATGGGTTTGAAATACTTATCATGGGATCAGCACCGTAAGGAGCAGTACAGGCAGAGTTTTAGTAATAAAGGAAAGGCTATCACATGAAGAGTATGACTGATGTCAGGTGAAGATCCACTCTCCAGACTTCCAGTCAGGGATATTGCAAGTTCCCCAAACACATACATCCAGTCACAATAGGGAACATTCGAATTTATTTACATTTTTAAGATGACTTCATGGCTGAAGTCAAACCTCACTGTATTCCTGAGGTCAGAGTTCTTACCTTGGGTCCATCTTTAAGCTCCCTAGAGCAGGACTGGCTTCAGCAGGGCCATAGCTTCAGAATTCCGCCTCCAGCAAGTGTATTTATTGATTTCTCCTTTTCCTTAACATGACTTTAAAAGACCCTTCAGGGGAAAAGCTGTTAAATTCTTCCCACTGAAGGAACTATTTCTTCCAGTTTGTAACTACTCACACTAAGACCTGCCTCTTGTAAGCACAGAGAGCTTAAATTAGTGTGGTCTGGATCCTTCTGGGCTTGCACATCATCAAAAGCATTTCTTCTGTGCTGTAATTCTTCCTGTTTCAGTCTCAGCACCTAGAAGTGATGGCATAGGTGCAGGCCCTGTGATGGGCTCTTTGGGCAGACCTAGAGCATCTTTTGTTTTGTTGCTGATAAGGAGAATCAAGTTGAGATTTGATTTCTGAAATGGAAAAGGTGATGGCTTGTCTGAAGATTTATGAAACAAAATACTCAAAAGTTGGATGGCTCCTTTGGTAATTTCTTCCTGAGTGTTCATCCAGTTCACTCTTTCTGTGGTAATCACCCTTGGAAGTGCTGCGTTATCTTCACAATGTCTTTTGAAAGTCCTGGTGCTGCTCGTGAGAGCCCTGAGGTGTTTTTGAGGAATAGGAGAGTTATCCTTGCTTCCCCCTGTGCCAGCAGCTGCCAAACAAACTTCCCAAAAAGAGTTTTTACAAGATCTTGAGGAATTCTTTGTCAGTGGCAATGAATTGAAGAAAAACGGTCCCAAAAAGTGCCTTTCATCAGAACTCCTTACTCTGCTGGTTTGGGGCAGAGAAATCAGCACTTAGATGTTCTGGCTGGAGGCATGGAAATTTATTACATCTGCCATCTAATGTGAGTTCAATTTTCTGGGAGTCTGCTGTGTTCTGCAAACAGCTCCATCTTGGTTTTGCTCCAAATGTATTAAAAGAAACCCACTGTGCTTTGTCATTATATTTACTCCTGCATCTCACCATCTAAAAATAATTTAAGCTGAAAGGACATGAATTTTGTTTGTGCATGGGAAAAAAAAAAAACATAATGGTTTCAACTACTTTGATTTCAGAGAAACAAAGATGACAGTAACTTAGAAAGTCAGTCTGCCTATGTTATCTATGGATTCAAGAAATGTTTAAAGCAGCAAACTTTAGAGCTTTTTTTTCCACCACTTTCACCTGAACAGGTGGAGTCAAAAGCAAGTATAAACCAGTGCAGAATTGTACCAAAGCAAGCAGCTTGAGAAAACAGAAGAAACTGGCAATTATCTCAAAGAGAAAATTACTTTAGATTTAAATTCAGTAACAGAAATTGGTGGCAGTCATGGTGGAAAGCCTGTAGTTTTGATTTAAGCTTCTATTCTTTTTCTTCACCACTGTAACAACTGTTTAAGAAGCAATACACTGTAGATGAAGCTTGCTGAACTGGAGAATGGAGTATTTCCCTGGTGTCTCTGAGAGACTGTGGAACAAATTGGACTGAGCATGACAAGTTGCACATTGTTATTTTAGTGGCTGCAGATAACTGGATTTCTCCTTCAAGGCATTAAGTGTCACTAGTTCATGTATTAAGAGTCAGATCCTGCTTCTGGGCACAGAAGTGAAGGATCTCCAGTGGAGACTCAGCAGTGACTGGGGAAACCTAGAATTTATTACTGTGCCACCCCAAGCAGGGGCTACCCCTCAGGGCTCTGGCAACAGCAAACGTGGCTGTGTGTAGTCAAGCAAAAACTGTGTTTATTAAACAAAATTCTCCACTGTCTAATAGACACGTAACTTATTTGTGCAGGTCCATCATGGTGATAGAGGCAAAGAGCCGGATTTTCCATGGACCAAGGACAATTTGTTGGTGAAGTGATGCTCTGGTGATTTAGTTTTGCCTGTGCTGCTTTTTCTCTGCCTGTGTTGCAAGTTGTGCAGTTTCTCCAACACTTTATGTATGCTGGGAAAAGGGGGTGGTTACCCTTGGGAAGATCATCTGGTGACTGGGATGAATTAAAGACAGTTGGGCTCTTTTCGTGTTTCTGCCATTGATTTCTGGTATGACCTTGTGCAGGGAATTCTGCACTTTGTTCTGAGCAAGACTATGGGGACGCTGCAAGTCAGCTTTGAAATCAGAGGCAAGATAGCTGTGCCAGGGTAAGCACCCCTAATTTTCCCTGGTTCTTTGGACCTCAGTTGTGCTTTGACACAGCACCATGGGTTGGGCCAAACTGCTCGTGGCAGCCTATTAGACACAAGCAGTTGTGTCTAATTTTAGATTTAGAAGTTTTAGATTCTCTAAAACTGGTTTTACCATGCTCCACTGCAATGTGCAGGCGTGTCCTTAATCTTTGTGTAACTCAGGTTATTCTGATCATCCTAGATTTGTTATGAGGGGAAGTAAAATGGTGGTTAAGTGTCTCACAAGCAGGGGTAAGGGGGAGTTAGCAGAAAAACACAGCACAGTGTCCCAGAGAATAACTTCCTGCCCCATTGTTTAAATTGGGTTGTATATATGTGCCAAGGGACCACAGAGGGAGAAACACGGGACTTAATGAGCAATACTTGCAAAATGGATTTAAAAAATCCAAGACAGCCATATTTATAATCATGCCACTGGTCTGTTATAGTAGTGACAGTGTTTAAAAGGCAACACATGTTTACTTGTGTTTAATAGTTGCCTCCAGCAATTTACATCTGCTAATGCAAAAATGTTTAAAGTTGTCTAAAAAACTCTGGAGAAAACCCAGCATCCACTTCTTCTTTAGTACCTAAACACGTGCAAGATTTTATGAATCGAGAACAGAATATGCCATTTTCAAACACAGACTGCACTGAGTGGAGCCAAAATTTTTCTTTATTGCACCTTGAAGTACTATTTCATTAGTGGAGGAAAGAACAAATTTGCTTTTATCTCTTCCTTTACATTTAATTAAATCAGATACTTTTAAATTATGGGCATGAAATTACCAACACTTTGGACTTGTGCTTCTTCCCATTAAATGCGCTAGTACTGAATTATGTAATGTGTTATTTCAGGTGAATTAATACATCAAATCTGTCTGCATCCATTTAGTGTCTCCTAAAAGTGCAAATGTATTTGATCTGGGAGAAGTCTTATGTATTTCATGTGTAATGGTGAGATGGCAAAATTTCTCAAATCTTCCACATGCATTTATAACTCTCAGAATGACTAAGGTCAAATAGAAGTTACAGCCACATCTCTCACCAAATAACAATTGCATGCAAAATAAAATATTTGCAATCAGAAAACCTACCAAAAACTTGGCTCTGTGTGTAGTATTCAGACAGAACTGTTTGCTCTGCTCTTCAATTTGTTTTTAGGGCAGACTGATGTTTGAATTTTTTAGCCACTAGACTGTCAGAATTTCAGTTGATAGTTAACAGTGGTTGTTCTCTAATTAACTGTTATTTTTGTGATCATATGTATTAGGAAAAAAAAAAAAGGCTTCTGATTTAAAATTCAAAGATGACTCAATAATATAAAATGCAGTCCTGGCTTACTTTCATCTGTAAATAACAGAGAGCTCACGTGTAGGCAGGAGCTCATCTCCTGGCTGTGCAACAACTCGGGCACAAGCAGGTGAGCCAGTTCCCTTTTTGGGTGATCATCTCGTTTTCCTGAAACACCTCCAAACGTGTCTGTTTTGTACAAGACCATGAAGGTACCACAGCCCTGGGACCTCTCTGTTGGATCCTATTTGTAAATGCACGCTCAGGAAGGGAGGGGGTATGTTAATGTCAGTAACCAAAGGACCAGCAAAACAGGAATGAGTTTTCCAAAGGTTTATACTCTGCTTGCCTTTATTAACTGCCACTGTTGAAACTTTTAACCGTCACTCTGGAAATTGGATGGACAACAGGGAAAAGCAGACAGGATCATAATCTTCTGAAGGACGCCATAAAGATGGAACTAAAACTCCTCCTGAATTACCTTCTGTGGTGGTTTGAAAAAGAAATGAGTTTTTTGAAATTCAGTAGTCAAACCAATGAGTGCTCAGGTTTAAAGATTGGCACCTGTTGTGGCCACTGAGGACAAGGATCCGCCTCTGAGAACACAGGGGGTTAAAAGCAGAGGGCTCCCAGGAAAACGCTCTCTTGGTTCCAGTCCCTGAGGATGGGCAGATCTCCCCTGCCCAGCTGGGCGAGGAGGGGAAGCCATGCGGCCTGGGTGAGGTAGGCTGGAACCTTGGGCAGAGAGGGGGAGAGGAAGATCCTGGAAAATGGAAGGGTGGAGAGAATACAAGAACCTTGAGAGGTATCAGACAGCCTCCTTCCCCCCTCCGGAGAGAGAGAGAGACTGTGTCTGTGCCACCTTGAAATTTGATATCGGCAGCTGGGCAGGCACAGTCCAAGGTTTTAACCTTTTTTGTAGATGATGGAAACTTTATAAATGCTAATTCTCCTGAATCTGAAGAAGGAAGATAGAGAGAACTAAGCAGAGATGATGAAAGTTCATGCAAGTAGAAGATTGTCAAAGAATACTGAGTAAGAATCCTAGGTGGGAAGAGATGATGGAGTGGCCTTTGGCTGGACTTTTCTTGTAAAGCCATGGACAGGCTTATTTTTTTGTGACATACAGACTGTATTTAGGGGGAGGCAATGTCCTGAAGCCAAAAAAGTGCAGTAAAGCAATGCTGTAAGCAGAGACGGCTGACGAGGGTGTGGTGGTGCCTTCTGTCTTCAGTGGAGAGGAAGATCTCTGTTTCACGAGGCCCCTCGGCCCCAGGGGGTGAAATTGGGGGGGGACTGGTGTCCCGAAGCTAAGAGACTGTTGCTGTTTTGGAACTGGGCAAAGCATCCTTAAAAAGAGAAACCCTAGAAACAGTTCTGGTCCATGCACAGTGGTGAGAGCACTGGACATGGAAGAAGTCACGAGATGGTGCAAGAAGGACTCCTATCTCTCCTTAATGAACTGAGTACTGATTATCAAAAAGGTGGTAATGGACTGAAGATTAATTATCTGAAAGGTGGTAACTTGATTGGAAATTTTTAGTTTGTTTTATTGTGTTGAGAGCTAGAGTGGGGGGAGGAGGAAGAGTGTTTTTTAAAGTTTTCATTTTCTTCTGTATGTGTCTTCTTTACATATTATAAGTAATAAAGTTCTTTTCTTTTGCTTTCTAAATTGGAAACTGTTTTGCTCTGTTTTTGGTCACATCTCACAGCAAACACCAGGGACAGTATATCTTCATGGGGGCACTGGCCTTGTGCCAGCGTCAAACCATGACACCTTCCTTGCACATGCACACATTACAATAGAATTAGTAATTCTCATGATTCACTGAAACGACAGTTTCTTGCCCAGCATGATTTAATGGGGTGGTTGTTCCCTGCCAAGGACTGTCACCTAAAATACTGGATTTATGAGCTGGCTCAGTAGCTGAAACACTGTAAGGTCTCATTTTTAAAATCTAAGATGCTTGAATAATCTAGGCTGGCTCTCTCACATTTGTGAGGAGTGGTGGAAAGGTAAAATTAGTTCCATAGAGTAGACTGCAAAAATGTTTCTGACAGGAATATCCTTACAATAAACAGTACAGCCATTACTGATACCAAGGTATCAGGAAACTGTATTATTTTTCATTTCTGTTCATAAGAATTTAATCAAAAAGCCACTTGAACGTATTTCTTTCCTGTGAAGGACTTCCACCAGGTGCTGTTAGCCCAGCTTTATCTCCTGAAGGTCTGTTGCGGTGTTATAAAAGACTGATGAGAAGAGGGAATTTAACTACTAAAATGAGAATAAATCATCATCTTTCATTCTATAAGACCTGTTCATACAAATGGGACACTGCTACCACACAAACACAAATCACTTTGTGTTACTGCTTTAGTCACTGAGTCCAAATTACCTCTGGAAGGACAGGTCCCATCCTCGAGGTCCTCCTTCAGCCAAGCTCATAAGCTCAGCAAGCCAGATGGAGAAAAGTAATTTGCTTTTTGCTGTTGCAGAACACTAATGGCTGTTAATGGAAGGAACAGCGGGTCTTATGTCTTGCTCTGCCTGGCTTGAAAGAACAAGTCTGAGCAAAAGCAGCCTCAGACCTGTGCCAGGTGATGAGTCTGAGTAAGGGCAACCTCAGATTGGTCTCAGGTGACACAAAGGTTCCTCCTCTCCTTAGGAATGATGAAATCTGGAGAGGCAATGGCTTTAACACAAAAGGGAGTTACAGAGTGCAGTGTAGCCCTGCACAAACATTGCCATGCACAGCCTCTTCCTTCATAATTTTTCCCTGTAATGTTTCCTTCTTCCTCACAATTAGGTGTTTTAAATGGTTATTAATATTTATAAACTGATTTGTTGTTTTCTGGTGGGGACGCTGGATTCCTGCTCAGCAGTCACCCATGACTCTCTCCCAGCTGTGCCGCCCTTAATTAATGTTACCCAGCAATTCCCTGGACATCCCCATTGCCATGGCAACATTATCTAATTGCAGAGTCAACTGGTCCTTCTCACAGAGTATGGCCTGGCTGCTCTGTCTGTTCTGCTCTTTCTTCTATTGGGGTAATTTTGTGTTTTATTCTAAACTGGTAATAATTATAATTTTAAATTATGAAGCAAAAAAGTACTGGGAGAAAGGAAAATAAGAATAATCAGCTCCTTGTCAATGTCAGGGATAAAAAATGGGCTTTCAAATAGTAAATAGCATAAGCGGGTTGTAATTTTTGGCACCTTAAGAGATGTCACAGGGGGGTAGAATTCTAAAGAAATACAAACAAGAGGATCTGAGACGCTATAAATTTAATGGAAATGTCCCATTAGTTGCAATGGGAGAAAGAAAAGGATTATGTGTTGTCGTGACAGGTAGAAGAATTATAAAAGAAAGGCCTCATAAAATCAGGCCTTGCTCTGCTAAATTAATAGCTGGCTTGTCACTTCTTCGAAGTGCAGTTAAGTAGTTTGCAAGTTCCCATGTGAAAACAATCTTGGGAATGAGAGTTCATTAACAGGCTATTCCTGGGTGGAAAACAACTGCACCTGCAATAAACAAGCAATCTGTCTCATGGGAATCAGTGAATAAAATATGTAAACTCACCAAGAATAGAGAGATTTGATGGACAAGTAAAATACCTTTTACAAACCAATAGAGTAATTGGCAAGAAAACTCTTAATCAATTGGAGTTCAATATGAGGTTGTCGTAGTTTGGAAAAAATGAGTTTTTTCTGAACTTCAGTGGTCAAACCAATGAGTGCTCAGGTTTAAAGACTGGCACCTGGTGTGGCCACTGAGGACAAGGATCCGCCTCTGAGAACACAAGGGGTTAAAAGCAGAGGGCTCCCCGGAAAGCTTTCTCTTGGTTCCGGTCCCTGAGGACGGAGGGATCTCCCCTGCCCAGCGGCTGGCTGGGCGGGGAGGGGAAGCCATGCGGCCTGGGTGAGGTAGGCTGGAGCCTTGGGCACAGAGGGGGAGAGAAAAATCCTGCAGGATGGAAGGGTGGAGAAAGTACAAGAACCTGGAAAGGCGTCAGACAGCCTTCTTTTCCCTTTCCCCCCCCCCCCCCCCCCCCCCCCCCCCCGGAGAGAGAGACTGAGAAAACCGTGTCTGTGATCTGCGTCACCTTGAAATTTGATATCAACAACTAGACAGCACGGCCGAAGGAGTATGGGGGGGTGGCGCGAGAAGAGTGCCCAGCAGCAAAGATACCGTGAGAGTTCTGAGGAAACAAAGCCCAAGATTTTAACCCTTTTTGTAGATGATGGAAACTTTATAAATGCTAATCCTCCTGAATTTGAAGAAGAAAGATAGAAAGAACTAAGCAAAGATGATAAAAGTTTGTGTAAGTAGAAGATTGTCAGAGAACGCTGAAAAGAATCCTAGGGTGGGAGGAGATGATGGAGTGGCCTTTGGCTGGACTCTTTTGTATAGCCATGGACGGACTCATTTTTTTTTCCTATAACATAGAAGCTGTATCTGGGGAGAGGCATTGGCTTGGGGCCAAGAGTGGACAGTAGTGTGAACAGAGATGAGAAGTGTCCCAAAATTGAGAAGCTGTCGTTTCTTGGAACTAACCAAAGCATTTTTAAAAAGAGAAACCCTAGAAGCAGCTCTGGTCCATGCACAGTGGTGAGAGCACTGGACATGGAGGAAGAGGCCACGATGTGGTGCAAGAAGGACTCCTATCTCTCCTCAACGAACTGAGTACTGATTATCGGAAGGGTGGTAATAGACTGAAGATTAATTATCTAAAAGGTGGTAACGTGATGGGGAATTTTCAGTTTGTTTTGTTAGGTTGAGAACTGGTGGGGGGGGGAGGAAGAGTTTTTTTTAAAAGTTTCCATGTTCTTCTGTATGTGTCTTCTTTACCTATTATTAGTAATAAAGTTTTTTTCTGTTGCTTTCTAAATTAGAAACTGTTTTGCTCTGTTTTTGGTCACATCTCACAACAGATACCAGGGACAGTATATCGTTATAGGGGCACTGGCCTTGTGCCAACGTCAAACCTTTGACAGAGGTCTGTGAAAACTGTATTAAAACAGGTTATATGAATAAAGAATTGGCTTTTCCTGCTTGAAGAAAATGGAGTCTCATCTGATTAATTAACACAGTGTGTCAGAATATTACTAAATTAAAATTAGTTTGGGCAACAGCATTACCTGTGTCTATTACTGCCTTTGGCTGGGGGCAAGCACTTTTGCATTACAATTAGAAAATTTTCTCAGAAACATCCACCTTGAACATAGAGAGCTTTCCTCTTCTTCTGGCAGGAAAAAATGTCATGAGGATTATTTTAATGTCATTTTTCCTTTCAGGGGATATGAAGTTTATTAAACAGTATTTTATCTGTTGTTTTTTCTTAGTTTGGATGAGAATCAGCCATCCCAGTTAGGCATAAACGTACATACAGGGCAACACTGCAGTCAGACTCAGCCTGGGACAGAGTCAAAAAGGGAATTTCAGCTCAAATGTTTTAAATCTGGCAAAGTTACTAACAACAGAAAATGGCCTTGTAATGGAAAGAGTCTGACCTGCCTAAAGTGGGTATTTTATGTACCCAAATCACAAGATAGGCATTGTTATTATTGCTATTAGTGGATGTGTTGTTCCAGACTTGCAGTGTGAGTTGACAGAATGGTTTTTTTCTCACTCTATACCAAATCTTCTGAAATTTCATTGGCTCAGGAAAGGAGAGGAAAAGGAGAAAACTTCCCCAGTATTTGTTTTATTTAAAGGGTTACTCTTCTTTGGTTTTGCCTCTCTCAGGACTGTCTTCTCTTCAGAAAATGCCAGTTCTTCTGCCTGTCCTGATCTTCTGTCCAGAACACAATGTGATTTCAGAGAGACTGGGAGTTCTCCTAATTAAAGTAGCTATTTTATTTGAACTCACATCCAGCTGAATCTCAAAAAATTTGGCCAGTGAAACTGGAATTGCAGGAAAACACTGAATTTGTCCCTACTCCTAATTTCTTATTTTCCCTCCCCTCCCTTCCACACTATTTTTAATCTGACCCCATTTTGACCCAGTATAATTCAGCAGGAACATGTGCAGCACCTTGTTCTGCAGTTCCCCATATGGCAGTGAGGAAAGCAAAGCTGGCGCCAATTGCAGATCCAATTATAGCCAAAACAAGGTTGCTCCATTACTGCATTTGAAGCCATAATTAAATTTGCTAACTGTGAAGAGGTGTCAAACCTGCCATTTCTTTGGAACATGGGTCATCTGTTCAGTGCTAGTGCTAGCATGGGATTTGAGAGGATAAATCAAAACTTCCTCCAGTTTCTGCTGTTTCATTTAATTATTTAAAAAAAAAAAAAAAATCTAGTTCATATCTCCTTGGTTTCAGCTTGGCATTTCTTGAGGCATTTCTAGTGCAGGCACACCTTCTAGCAGTTGCTGTCCAACTAAATGCCCTGCAATGAGAGTTGTCTCTTGGTATTTCAGCATCCAGGTCCTTTATATAGGAGATGAAGCTCTGTTTGACACTCTGTTCAAACACAATTTAAAACAGATTTAATACATGTGTCTGTCTTCACATTTTCTTCTTCACGAGCCTTCTACTTCCCTTGCAGTGGTTCAGAGCTGAGATGACTCACTCTTAAAATGATAACACAATCTGCTAAATGGAATGTCAAAATACATGGGGAGTTGGATGAACTCTCATGGTATAATTTTCCCCCAATGATTTAATGTTTTTATGAGTCAATGTTCTTATTGGTAATATACAGTGTGGTTATAAAAAAGTGAAAATAGAGCAAGTCTGTGTAGGAGGGAGAAAAAAGCATCAAGGTTCAGGTAAAATGCCTCTGGAGATTCAATTGGAGACAGGATGATGGATTCAGCTGTTCATTCCCAAACTACATAATGTCTGTAAGAACAGACAGTGAAAATATTAAAAATTAAAACATGTATTTCCTTTATTACTATCAAATGGCAGTTGAGAAATTGGTGAGGTTTAAGGTTGCTAAGTGCATGTGTTATGATCTGGCCTGTGCAAACACCATTGGATGGCATCAAAAAAGAATGTAATTCCACTTCTAATCAGAAATTCATGTTTCATAATCACATCACACTTCCAAATGCATTTTTTCTTTTAGAGTTTTAGAGAGAAAAAGAGAGAGACAACCCAAGAGAATGCACTGCAGATATAACTATTCCTATGCGTGCATTTTGTAGGTTGGCAGCCTCTGAAGGGAAAAAATCTGCATCTGGTGATGTGGAGCACCTGATGTAAACCAGGATTTCCTGGTTCTCTTCTCACCTGTCCTCAATGAGTCCACAGACAAACCAGGTAATGCCTTGGGTCTTATTACTGGTCAGCCAAAAAAACTAGTTACTCACCAGAGTCTGAGTAGTTAAATGATAACAATCTCTAAAATCACAGCAAATGCTTCACAATTCTTTACAGTATTAGAAATAGTTAGAGACTGCAATGAACAAACACGTGGCATATCACAGGTGGATTACTGAGTGCTATTCTGAATGAGGTCTGGGAGGGGTTCATTGAGTTTAGAGTGGGTCTCTTGCCCTCTCCTGTTTCCAGAGGTGGCTTTACCAACACTCACCTGTGTCAGATCATGGTCATCCAAATCAAATCATAGTTTTCTCTCTGCCTTTGCAAAATGCTGTGCATTGCTTCAGAGAGTTCCAAATAGCTTGAATGAATAATAATTTATTTTGATTAGACTTGCCCTTGCACAAATTTCTCTGAAAGCTGGCTATAGGATACAATTCTCTTTATATTTACATACCTCCTTGTAAAGCGTCTTTGGAGCTGGGTACATAATTCAGTTTTATTGTTGGTGAGACAATAGATCCGGATGAGTGCTTTCCTTTGCTCATTTCACAAATTCTGTTAGTTTGGGGTTTTTTCACTTGTCCAAGAAATAGAAGAACACAGCTCAGGAAAGAGACTTGTGCAAATAGAATTGGATATGAGTTTTGTACAAGGACATCTTCTGGACCAGTGAAGTGCAGCTGATGCTTTTAGAGCATATGAGTGCACTTTCAGGTAAGCAGTGTTTCTTTCTCTGCCAGGCCACCTGCTCTTCCTTGAAGGACTCTTAGCAAATTCTTGATGTTGAGATGATACTTAGTTTAAAGTAGTTCAACTCATCCTCATCACCACCATCTCAAAATCAGTCATGTAACAGTTCCAGACTCTTGAAAGGTGTGAGTTTTTCTTCATTAGAGATTACATGGACATGGTAAGGTGTCACTCATGGAGACATGAAGCAACATTTTCAAGTTGACAGTGTGTTACACAGCAACAGAGTTGTTCTCAGGAGCAATGAGGTCACTGAAGCTTGGATGAAAAAGGCTGTGACAGATTTTTACTTTTTAAATGACTCCATAGAGAAGACAACACATATGGATATGAATGTCTTGCCCGTAAGTTCAAGGTTTTCTACTAACCAGACATTTCTGATTTGAATATTTGTTTCTGTGAAACCCCACAAAGTCTGTGCCAGTGCCAGGACCTGGTGCATTGTCAATTTCCGGGCTGTTTTAAAACATAGATTTGCAGTGCAGATTAACTTTTGAGGATTTTCTTTACCTCTGACTGATTTTATTTTATTGTGGGATAGTCAGGGCTTGATAAATCCAATGCTGCAGAGCTGAATGGAGTTAAGCTGCTAAGGATATTTCCAGCTTATGTGTTTGATGCAGTTTCCTGCAGTTTCAGGGAAGTGCCTCAGTGACCTGAAGGATCCTTCCCTGTCAGCAAGACAAATGCTTCTGGATTGAACCTGTAATGTTCTGATTTCATGTAATGAATCACTGCTACGAGCCTGCTATAAAACAATATAAAAAATGCAGGACAACAAAAGTGTTAAATGATATACCAAACAGCAATTTTCATACCAAATTTCTTTTATTTCCAGGACATTTGGGTGTTTTTCTTGTGTTTTTTTTTTTTTTCTATGTAGATTAATAGGTGTTTAGAAATGTTTTGCAATGTTGAAGTTCTCAGATTTGATGAGCTCTTTGAAGTAAATAAAAGAGGCTTGAAATTTGAATGGTGAGACACGGACCAAGCCAGATTCAGTGTGGTTCCTGCTAGAGAGGTAGTATTTCAAATAGGATATTTTACCCCTCTGATCATTTGTTCACAAGTATCCATTCCTCTGGTTTCAAAAACGCAAAAGCAGCAAAGGATTATGCACCTTCTTACTTAATTTATTGTTAAATTATGAAAGAGTATTTTGAAATAAAGATTCCTCTTATAATCAGGCTCCAAGCTCATAGTAGCTGTCATTCTACAGCACTAACCTACAAAATTAATATACGTCTTACTTCCCAGAGGAGTTTGGGCAAGTATACCAGGGCAGTGAGTGAGGCTGGGTTTGCAGGGGTCTGAGAGGAACAGAAACCCATTGAGCATTGAGGGGATTTGAGTTCCTAAATCACACTTACAGCTTTGAAAATCCAGCCCAGAGCACATCTGGCTGTCAGCAAGGGAAATGTAAGTGCTAAAAATTACATCTTCTCATCCTTCTTTCTTTTTTCTTCCACAAAAAATACTCGCCTTAGAGCAGATCTAAGTCAGCAGATTAAAAGGGATTGTTCCCAATAAGAAGTCTAACAGAAGGAACTTCTCTGGAATAAGCTGGTCTGAGAGGAAGCCAAGTTAATAGTTCTTTGTAGCAGTACTATAGCAAGGCAGCTGGGTTACTGTAATGACCAGTGTTTAATGAGCAACCCGATACTATGTCAGGAAGGATAACTGAGTCTCGTGGTTATTAAGCGTGTCGTTTTAAAGTAATTTTCGGGTTTCAGTACTTCAGCCTTTCAACAGGACTTGCTTCCCACCAAGCCAATGCTGACACAGGAGCAACATCCTCATTAACCCTTGGAGGATCCAAACACGAGCCAAACTTCAAGGCACACATTCCTAGAAAGCAAACTTCAGTATTTCAGCTGTTCACAAAGCTAAGGATTTTTCAATAAAAAATAAGTTGCCTAAATGGTGGAATGAGAACATGATTTGACCAGCTCTATAGCTAGGCTAAAAAGAGACCATTGAAGTGTGTCAATGAAAATATCAGCTCAATATGAAGTGGGATTGCAGCCAAAAATATTTTCAAGTAACCACACAAGACTTAAAGGGCAAACACCAGTAATGATTTCCAGAATGTCAAAGACTTCCTCTTTGGAAGAATGTTTAATTTGCTGATGAGTTTGTAAACTGGGTTTGGAGAGTGGTGGCCAGTGTGTTCTTCAGCTAGACAGTCTTCTCTGGCACATCAGTTCTTGCAAGTGAATTTATGGTTACACTTCATCCATGGCTTCATCAGGGGATTTGGTTGTTTTCTCTTAGAATGCTAGGAACAGAAGTGTTGCAACTTATTAGTTTCTTGCTCTGGCACTGCGCCAGGCCACCCCGCGGCTGCCACGGCTCTGCTTTGGAGACAATGCGCAGGGGCGCTGGTAGCGCAGTCGGCCCCGCGCCCGGCCCCGCTGGCCGCCGCCGATGCTGTTGGTGCCGGTGGCGGGCGCGGGCTCCCTGCCCCACTGGCGCACCACGTGCAGCGGCGTCGGCTGCTTCTGGGCGCTGCTCTCCACCGGCCTCCTGGCCGCCTACGCCGCTGCCTTCCTATCCCCTCCAGCTCCTGGCAGGCGAGTGCTGGGCTGTGTGCGGGTGGCTGTGCCCTGCTGGCCCTCAGTTCCCTGCTGGCCATTGTGGCTGTCCTGCTGCCCAGCAGAGCTTGCACCCCTATGTGTATTCCCAAATTGATTTATTACCGAAGTTGTGTCCTCCCCCTGTTTCCCTCTATGGTTTTTCCCGCCTATGTTCCAGTCCCTTCCCTGTCAATCCCAGTTATCCAACCCCTCGTTCCACCTCTGTTCCAGCTCCTTCTATGTCAATCCTCCCCAGAACCAACCCTGTGACCCCTTCCCTCCTCCCACTTACCCTGATTCATCCCGAGACCTGTGACCCAACCCTTAACTCTGCCCCGGCTTGACCCCATTGGATAATGTGTTGTACCCGCCCGTTGTTTTGTACCCATATAAAATCCTGTGCAGAAAGCTGCATCGGGCTCTTTTTGTGTCTGTCCTTTTCAATTCTAATAAATCATCCCAGTTGGAACTTCAGTTTGGAGAGCCTCTCTCTTTCTTTGCCTGAACCCTGGATGCAGTGAGCCTGTCCGTGCTTAGGAACCTTTGCTCCTAAGGTTTAGCTGAGGGCACAAACCCCACGCCTCAGCTGTTCCCCACCCCTGGCGCGGTGCCGGTGTGCCATGAGCTAGCCTGGGTTCCAGTCAACAGCGTCACAGAAATACCTGGATTTCATAGGGAAATGAGGAACAGAGAAGCAATTTTTGTGAGCTTATATGTTCTGGACTCTGATAGGTATTGGATAGTATTGTTTCTTCTATGAAACTTAGTGAGATGGATTATCCAACCTTTTGTTTAATTGCCAGGTTGGAAAAAATAGTCCTGAGAGTAAATAATATCTCATTATGCCAAGTCAGATAATATTACAATAAAATTGATGTGATGAAGAGTAGCAAGAACCAATTTTTATGCCTGGAACTAATTTTCTGAATGGGGAAACACTGAACATTGCCATAATTAGTGAGTTCCTTAGAAACTATTAGCACATTGTTTTGAGGGCTGAACTTCCCATGGAGTTTAAATGCTCATCAGCTACAGCCAGAATTCTGAGGACACAATTTCAGTGTTGACACCAAGAAATTGGCTAATGCATTTCTAGATCTAAGAATGAGCTCACTGTGTTTGTTTGTTTGTTTTAATTACAACTGATCCTCACCTCATTAAACAAAAATAATGTAACTTGTGGGGGTTTTTCTGGGCTTACAGTTCACTAAACTAAGACCTAAGGCTCCTGTGTTCAGTCCTGGCTGTTAGAATAAGAAGACAGAGGTTTTCTCACACAGGTTTTCAGTGGGCTTGTGAAGTTAGGCATTGATTGCAAATTCTGCCCCCATGCCACCTTTGTCTGCAGTAGAGTTAGTGTTTATGGTGTCACTCAAAGTGAACTTTTACTGCCCACAACGACCTATTTCTGTAGCAAAGGTCACATTTGTTACCTATCAGGATGTAGCAGCACAGTGGAATAATTAGTTGCCACAATGAACTGGCCTTTTTACATTCTGAATGGGCTTCTAAATCAAGCAGAGAGAGCACTGACTGAAAATCATTGGGTCTGTCTACTTGAAAGGTCATAGTCTGAAATATTGCAAGATCATTTCACCCTGGTTTATACAGTGAAGTATCTTCTGGTACTGAGCCCGCCACCTACACCAATTGTACAGGTGCCTGGTCTTCTTGGAATTTGATGGTAATGGGAAAAAAGAAAGACTTCTTGGATCTGTCACAGCCCTTTGTCAAGGAAAAATAAAAATCAATAATGGTTTGGTGCTTTTTGTGTATGTTTTTCTATTTTTTTTCTTTGTGGCAAAATCCACCAGAGCTTGCAGTGTCTGTCCTTAGAGAGAGCACACACTTTTTAAAATCCAAGCAGAGCTGGATTTCCCAGCCAACAGTGGCTCCACACAGCCACATATGGGCAGTACATCTTTTTTATTCTGCTCAGTGCCCAATTAATTGTATCCATTTCCTTCCAACCTTGCTTCCAAATTCAAAGGCTCTTCCCTTTTCACTCCTCAGTCAAAACGGTATTTCCTAAACACAGGGCTGCCATTTCCATTGTAGCTAAAGGAATTCACGTGTTCTTGTGGTCTGTGACATCAATTTCTTGTTTGCAGACAGTCTGACATTCATCAGCTTTGTCACATGGAAATGCTACATAAAAGCAATACTCAGCATTATACAAGTAAAATATAAACTTCAGAGTCTGGCAAATTAGGCTCTTAATAAATACACTTGCTGTTTGATTTGTTTTGGAAGGGTGTTTAGCCCTTGGTATATGAGTGAGCATCCAATGTTAGCCAAAATCTTCTCTCTTTCGTCACTCCCATTTCTTTTACTGATGAGCCAAAGTTCATTGTCAGTAGCGTTTGAAACAAAAATGCTGCTGTTTAAGTGAAGAATATTGGTGTAGACAGGGTCCGATTCTTTACCTGAAACTGGCTTTGCACTGCTATGTTATTTACCTTTACAATATTATGTCAATATACTCAGGTTTTCCCAGGAGCCATAAAAATACTTATTTCTACTGCTGCAAGACATGGCTATGACTTAACAAAATATCCTGAGCTCCTGGGCCTGAGAGCTTGACCTGAGTGGATTTGTCCTCCTGATACAAATCCATCTGTGGTGCAAGGCAATGTCCCCTCTGGTGCAGGAGGCAGAGCATTTTTGGCTGCTGGTCTGAGGCTGCAAAGCAACATACTGAAGGTAAATGATTCACAGAGACCCTTCCATCTTCCCTATTGAAATCCACCCAACATCTCTTAATATTTTTTCTTCACTGAATACAAAGGAGTGGATTAAAAAAAAAAAAAAAAAGCACATGTGCCCCATGAAAATAAAGCAGAGCACTCCATGTGTCACACGGTGCCCTCCAGAGGTAGGATGAGAGAAAAAGGAATAAACCATGTCTGACGGATGTTAATGAAGCAGAAAGACCCATTTTAATGAAGGAGTGGAGAGTGGCCAGTCTGTTGTAACTGGGACATCATGAGCCATACAGAAAAAGGGCAGGCCATGAAGAACATCTTCATTTTTCTCAAAAGTGTCTTTAGAGATTTTTGGGAGAGTTTTTTGTGGCATGCTCATGGATGATGCTCAGCTCCTTAGAGGCAAAAGAGGTCCTGTGCTGACTGGACATTTCTTGGATCTGCCCGTTAAATCTTCCTGCAGCTGCTTGGGGAACACTTTCAAAAGGTCAGAAAGCACCACAAATTCCAAATGACAGTTCTTGAATTTGGCTCAGAATAATGTGGCTGGATCTGTCTCTGTTGTCCTGCTGTAAATTCTGCTCAAGCAATTTAGAGGGATTCTGCAGAACAGCTCTTCCCAAAAAACCTCCAGCCTTTCTCAGCAAAGGAATCAGCTGGTGATAGGGCGGCTGCTGCTGCTGCAGCAATAGGAGACTGTGCCTGGCAGCTCTGAAACAGACTTTGTGTTGTGTTGGGGAAGATGAACGTTTAACAGGGAAGTTTTACAAATATGAATGCTTAGCAGAAGGTTCTCTAGAACGGAAAGCAGTTTTGATGTAGAAGAACAAAAGATGTCTGAAAATAAACCACTGCCGAGCTAGTGGTTACTGGACAAAGGTTGAGATGAGTTGGAAAGAGATTTTATGGCTAAGAGCAAAGGATAAGTTGACTACAAACAAAAGCATGTTTTTACCAAGTAAAAATAAATCTCAAAAAAGCATAGACAAACAGAAAACATGTTTTTACCAAGTAAGAAGAATTTTCCACTGCGGAAAAACAGAAAAACAAGTTTTAAGCTTAAAATATAACATACTAAATCATGTGATTGGTTAGTTACTCCCATAATATGGTAATACTAGTAGTCATGATAGGCTATAGGTAATGGTAAAAGTGTTGTGTATGATGCTGATTGGTTGTTATATATTAAGATATTCAGCAAAGAAAAATATATAACGCATTGTAACCAGAACAGAGGTGTCTCCAGGCAGCCTTTAGGCTGTAGCTGGCAGCTCACAGGTGTGGCTCTGCACATATGACCCAAGATTGCTGTAACTTCTATGCAATAAACAACATTTTTGAAGAGCCGCCTAGAGTCCCACACCTCTTGTCTCAGGTTCATACAGTGTTGTGTGCAGCCTTTGTTTTATCTGCCATCACTTAGGGAGATTGGTATATATAAATGTATTGCATTTGAAACAGAAATAAAATATTAAACTGAATGCAATAAAGAGATAAAGAAACATGTGCACAAGGTAAAATGCCAACTTTAGAAACTAAAAAAAATGCCTAAACCAAATGAGTTGAGGGAAACTTGTGGACCAGTAGTCTTAAGATGTATTCCACATTATTAAATTAACTTCAGAATTTAAATTTGGCTTTTGTTCCAAGCAGACTTTTTAAGAAGCTGTGACTAATTTTCAACCTATTTAAGAATGTACACTGAGCCCTCCCAAAAGAGTTATTTCATTACTTGCTTGTTACTGCTGGTGCATGGACTTATAATCCTTTTGTTTAAATGACAAAATATTCAAGCCACTACACTTTTCTTACATGCAGCACCACAAAAGATTCCCTTTCATGATTCTGCTGTCACTGTTGACACAGTACTCCTCTGCAAATTTCAGAGTATTTCTGGAAAGGGACCTGTTTATAACAATAATTGTGTGCACATGATCTCTACAAGTCTTTGCTTTAATCTTGGTTAAATAGCAAAGTAATTAAATAGTAATTCCTGGTGCTGGAAAAACATCATCCTCCCATGAGACAAAACAGGAACAGGGGATGTTTATGGCACTGGCATTTTAAAGCTAATTTAAAGAGGATTTATCACAATTAGAAAAAGAGTTAATGAGGGGTATATGCACATTGTCTGGCTAACAGCGATTCATGTTCCACCACCATCAAGCTGAAGCAGAGGTTGGAAGGGCCAGCTCTGCCTGCCTGCAAACATCCACATGGCTGCCAGCACTCCAGCAAAGTATCACTCCCCAAAGAACCAGTATGAAAGCAGCTGTAAGGAGTATTTAATAGCCCAAGACAACTGCAATGTTATTGAAAAGAGAAATCCTATGGCTTAAGGCAATATAATTAACCCTGCCTTCCACTCTGGTTTATCTATAGAAAAAATGCCTGTGACAAATTTCATCAACTGCACTGATGATCAGTGGGAAGAAATGTTTGCAGAAATGTGACTAAATCTTCTCTCCAGCAACACAAAACATAATTCTTACAGAAAAGAATCTAGGAAAAGAATCTAATGTTCAAACTTATTTTAGTTATGGCTGGTTGTAGTTGAAGGTGACACCTTGCAGAAGACTCCTGGCCTGAGGATCCATGTGAAACAGGTTTAAAGTCTAATGAAAACCCCAAGTAAATTGCCTCCAAAAGATTGGTAACTTTGGTGTCAATGTTAGCAGTGGATTTTTTCAGTGTTATATTTTGATGTGTGTTTCTCTTGGGATCATGGAGAGGAAATACCAGGATGTTTAAAATACATTAGCCCAAATTTGGAATATTTATTTTATCCATTGCCTCCATGTGGAAAATTAAATTTTAGGGTGTCTCGTCCTGCTGTAAAAGGGGCAGTCGGGAAGGATTCTTTTTTGATAGACTTCTCAGACGAAAATGAAGAACAAATGCAGCAATATTATATCTGAGAACTGTTTATTGATAAAGAAGAGTAAGCTTTCCTACCAAAGGGGACCAGAAAAGAGAGCGAAGAGGGAAAAAGAGTGACGGAGAGAGAAACAGAAGACAGGGACAGCGTTACCGCAAGAACCCTGGCACTCTGTCAGCATCAGCTTGGCAGACTGGAGCGTGCGTGCCAGAAGCTTCAATGAGTCTGTGTGGCTCCTGTGGCGGGCTGGGTGCGATCTCCAAACAGCAGCAGGATGCGTGTCCTTTCCATCGGCGGAGAAAAGGCTGCCGTGGCCACAGGCGCACTCATGGAGCAGCTGCAGGCCCCCAGGGTAAGGGGCGCAGCGGCTGCGGGCAGCCACGGCCTGTGGCGGCGCGGCTGCTGCTCTGTCAGGGGAACAGCGGAGCACCAGGTCATCATGGCTTGGCACTGCGGGCTGTGGACTGCTCTGTCAGGGGAACAGCGGAGCACCAGGTCATGGCCGGCACTGTGTTTGTACTGGGCAATGCGGGAAACGCAGCGGGCGGCTACAACTGGGTCTAGGCATTGTCTGCTCTGTCGGGGAAGTAGCGGAGCACCAGGGCGTTGCAGCATGGACCTGCCTCGCGGAAGCGGTGAAACAGGGCAGGACATGTGTGGGAAGGCAAGACAGCCAGGGAAGAAGCAGGAAGAACCACAGAGAGGAAAAGGCGAGAGGGAAGGAGCGGCAAACTAACCCTCCAGGCGAGCCCCGCTCCCTCCAAGAAACGCAAAGAAAATGGCCTCCTGCTTGTGTCTCAGTTAACTGTTTTTATTTGTTAAAGCTGCTCCCCCAGCCTGATTTCCTGGGCATTTTTTCCTGGGCATCCGGGGGGCTGCCCCATTGTGTATAGGTAAAAACTTATAAAATAAGGGCCTTGTTAGCCCTGTAAAATCATGGCTCAGGCCTGTTACTTTGGTTAAGTAAAAAAGGACTGTGGGAAAGTGACTCAGCTGAACTGGAGGTAGAAAAATAAGTTATATGTGAAAAACGAGGTTTACTTTCTTGGTAAAGTTTTAAAATGTTTAATAAAGACAATATGAGGCATAGAAATAAAGCAAAAGTTAAAAGAGCCAGGTGCCTTGGTGCGCTGCCAAGAGCACACTTTTTATACTGTTCTTCATGCATGGACTTATGCACATTCACTTTTCCAGGAACTGCTCTGCATGGCCACTCCTTGGGTCCATCAAGCACAGTTCCACTTTTATTTGGTTCTTATCATCTTTTGATTTGGGCTTTGGTCTCTTTTTCACAGGCAGTGAATGCTGATGGTCACTTGGGCCTTTTTTACAAGTTACCTATTTAGGCAGTTAAAACACTCTACACTTAAATTCCAAACTACAGCAAAGAAAAAACTTTATACATTTATTCAGGCAGTTAAAACACACTAAACACTACAGAAAAAAAAAAAAAAAAAAAAAAAAAAAACAAATCTATCATACTTATAAGATTTATTCTAATACTTGCGAAAAGCCAACACCAAAATACGTATTTATAGCATATATAACCATTACATGTTCGCATCATGGTTCATGGTGATTGGTTGAATTACATTTGTTGTACTTAAATGGAATGTAACTGATAAAGGCCTAACTGCTTAAAAAGGCTTGTTTTTTGCCATAAAGGGCTCTCTCTTGCACCTACCTGGGCAGGCTGCATCACTCTGCTTTGTAACACTGCCTCACCGGCCAGTGTGTTGTCACTGACAGCCCCATCGTGGAAGCTTCTCTGCCTGGACTGGCTGCCAGGCAAAGCCTCCCCAGGTACAGGGCTGCCAGCACATGTACAGCTCCTTACAGGAATTCTTTGCCTTGTGTGTAACACATGTTGAGGCATAAATAAAAATCAGATTGGCCCCTCTCACAGGGGAATCTGAATAAGACTTTGGTGTAAGTAAAAGGGTCAGCCTGAGGGTCTGTAGCCCCATCAATAATGTAGCCTCTGTTCTAATATGAAAGTAATTCAGCACATCCTGTTTCATGTGGATAATTTAACACAGCAGTTTTGACTTTTCTGAGACTGAAGGCTGAATTCTCAATAAGTAATTTAAAACTTATTCAGAAAATTGAGATTTTTTTTTTATTTTTCAGCTTACCTGACACACAAGCAGGTGCCAAAACCTTGGAACAGAATCACTTCACTCCTGCACTATTTAGAATATGTATTAGTTTAATTTCTTTTGTCAAGTGCAGCTATAAATTGTTGGCTGTGACTGATAAGCAGGACAGCAAGAAACACACTGCGTCTTTGTAGCTTCCAAGTGTGTTTACTAGTATAAAAAGCAGTTTTATGCAGACTTAAACCCAACCTGCTGATGCAGAGTCTTATCAGGAAGGCCCTCAGAGGAAGGATTTGCACAGAGGAAAAGCAGAGTTGATTGAAACAAGGAGGTCTGAAATTAAATGCGATGTTTCTGGTCGTTGTTACAAAACCAGGAGATGTGTCTGACATCCTTCTCCTGCTGCCCAGCTGCTTGGATATATCCTTTCCTCTGTGCAATCATCCAGAAATTTTTCAGGAAGGTTTTGTTTGTGCTTGTGTCGTAGGTTAGGTAAAAATTTCACGTGTTTCAAATATACTTAAAATAAATTTAAAACATGAAAGAGTGTGATCTTTCATCACTTTTCTGTATTAACTCTGTTGCTAAATTCTTCTTGTTGCTCTAAGTAAAGCTGAATTTGCCCTGTCCGTAGGTCAGCAGAACTAAATGCAGGGGTAAGGCAGAAGCAATTTTAATTTCCTTATGCCAACAGGAAAACAATTTTCTGCCCTGTGGTCCGTCTCTAGGCTAGAGCTGGAACAGCTCCTACTTATTTTTATACAGTTTAAATGTATATATGTATATATTTAACTGTATATTTATACCGTTTAAATGAGTGGATTTTTTCCAGTCTGGTCTCTTAGATCAGTCCCTGCTGCCTCTGTCATCTTCAGCTCCTGTTCTATTTTTTAGGGATCCTGATACCATTTTCCTCACTTTAGGATTCTTCAGTACTGCACTAAGTTCCACAACTACATCTCTCAGTTTGTTTCTTCAGTCTGCATCAAGAGGTGGAAGTCAGAAATAGAAAATGACTTGCTGTGCCACAGGGAAAATGTGGTGGAGTGAATGCAGTCTCCAGCTCCTTTTCTTCGTAGGATTCTCCCTCCATCTTCCTGCCCCCACACTCTGTAACCATGTAGCAAATAATAAGAAAAACAGGTAACCAACACAAACATTCAAACAACAAACAAAGGAAATACACAGGGATTGAAGTCTTAAAGAACCTGATCTGAACATAAATTCACCACCAGGTGAGCAAATCCAGTCGCCCTTAACAAGTAAGGGTTAATGCACTGCATGTTTCTTTAAGCAACACTAGCTTCTCCAAAAAGCCTGGAAACCAGGTCCAGTGCCACAGTTTTTTGGCTATCTCAGCTGTTTCTTCATCAAATTAGCTCTCTGGATTCAAGAGAAAGATGCAGCTGTCTGGGGGTGCTTCCATGGTGCATCAGAGCTCCCTGGCCTACTCTGTTCCACACCCACAGACTTGCAGATCTCTCTGTGAAGATGCCAATTCAAGTTGCAAAAGCTGCAGCTGAGCCTGGTTTGGCAGAAGTGTCCAGCACAGGCTGGGAGTGCAGCATGGAGCTCTGCAATTCCACAGCCCAGCTGGCCCCAGATATGGACAGAATTCCACATGGACTCATTTGAGACTCCTTGTTTTCCAACAGTAGGTTTTAGTTCTGAATTGAAGCCTTTTCATGTCTCTTGTGGAACAGAATCTATTTCAGTGTCACAGAATTGGACCTCTGGAGAGCCTCTAATCCAACCCTTGCTAAAGCGCATTCACTTAGAGCAGGAAAAAATGAACCGTTACTTTCAATTCCAGCATTTTCCTATTCATAAATACAATATTTTCTAGATGGAAATTTGTTTTGAAATAAAAGTAAATTCTGATTTCAAGCAATATTTAAAGGGAAGTGTTGTGCATTTGATAACTTTTGATTGTTTTGGCTAAAGTCATTATTATTTCCACAACACCTTGAAGGCACTAAAAAGGACTGAAAGCAGGCAGAAAATACTGCACCACAGGCCAGATATATACCTACTATTCAAAAAAAAAGACAAATAGATATAACTAAGAATAAAAGTGACAACATTCACAGCTGCAGCAAGGAGCAGTTCTGGAAGAGGAGCTGCTGTCTGTGGAAGGAGCTGTGTGAGGACTCCAGAGTTGATATGACCTGTGGGACATGGGAAAAAGGAAAAGGGCAGCCTCAAGTTCTTGCCAAGATTCTGAGGAAGAGTAAAGGGTGTCTTCACACATCCTCTCATTACTCACACAGCTGAAGCATGTGGAGATGATTTCTTTCCCAAATGTACATTAATCAAAATAGTTCAATCTGCCAATTTATTTGAAACATGCAAGAAATATCAGGATTTTCTATCCCTGAATAGTATCCTGCAGTAAGTAAATCTTCCACTCGATTTGACTTCCATCAGGAATCTGAGAAATGCCACTCTAACCACACACTTGCCTTTGCACAGCAGGTTTGTGCCTTCCTGGAACAGATCTGCTAGTCAGCAGCAGCAGCTGGAATAATCAGGAATTTATAAACAAATACAGTATTAGATCAATCTAAAAGAATTTAGTTCCTTTTGATGTTTCTGTTTATAGGGCAGGTGTTCTTTTACCATGCAGACGTTGCATAGGGATATGGATAAAGCAAGAGAACAAACAAGTTCTAAGGTTAGGGTTTTTTTAATTTAAGAATTTAAATTTTTTTTTTCCATTTAACAATCTAAGTTACCCAATTATATGCCTAAATTCAGGAATTTTAATTGGATTAAACCACATGCTGAAGGTAAATTCTTAATGTTTTTTGGAATAAGAGATTTAAGGAAAACACCCCAGTGATATAACAGGACCTTTTTTTCTGTATTTAGGAGGCTGTAGTTCAACACTCAAGTATGATATTAAATTTCTGAGATTAATCTAGTTAGTTCTCTAGCATGCTATAGAAAAAGAGAGCGAAGTGGTTGTCCATGTTTTTATGGACATGTTTTTACTGCATTTTACTGCAGTAATGGTCCTTCATTTTCCTGTCCTCACCTAAACTCTACCCCATGCTCTCTGGCAGCCTTGAGGGTGTACCAAGACAACCACAACTCTAATAGTTCCACACTAATCTTCAAAACCTGATTAATTTCCTCAGTGTGTGATATCACAGTTATTTGGGTACTAAAATTTCATGGCCAGTGGGAACCCTCATGAATAAAATTTCCTGGCAGAGGCCTTGCCTGGGAATGCTCCATCTTGGCTCCTCTCCAGCCCTGCAGCAGGTGAGGGATGGCGTGAGTGAAGCTGCTGTTTCCTCCAGCTGAAGGGTATCAGCTCTGACAGCGTTTGCTAATGGCCACTGAAGCATAAACCATATTCTAAAAGTACTTACCCTTTACTCACTGGCAAGGCAATTCACAAGCAGTTTGAGAGGGGAAAAAAATTAAAAGGGAGCAGGGCTAAGGAGGACATGTGAAATTTTGGAGGGGGGGGAAAGTATTAGGCAATGCTAAGTCATCAAAATAGGCCTTGACACAGGTAATAAAGGAGATGAAACAGTAAGAGAGGCATCATAGTGAAAATAACTACAGCACCATGCATGTCCGGCTGGTGGACACTTTTCACTCCCTGATCTGAAAGCAATTTTTGACATTTGGACTGCATCAGAACACTTCTTCCCAAGAGATTACTGTATAGTTTCACAACTATTATTGAGGACTCACACAATGCCTGTGAAGTAGATCAGTGAAGTGATCTCATTTTTTCAGATGAGTAAATTGCATGATAGAAGTGAGTGATTTTTTTTTTTTTCCCCTGAGACTACAGCAAGCCAGCTTTAATGGAAGATCCCAAGAGTCTGGGCTCCTGCACCCTGGTTTTATAACCTGTACTGCACTATCTCTGGTTTAACAGAGTCCTGGTAAGTAATTTTGAGGCATTAAATACGATTTCTGATGAGAAGTTGGATATGTATATTTTGGAGGTAGTCCCAGTACATTAAAAGAGGAAGAGAAGGTGCTGCACAACAGGATTGTATTTGCTAATGTTTTGCCAATCAGTTTAAAATATTCCTCAGTAGTCAGGGGCTGCTGTTCTTACTTTGATATCAGGAATGTAGAGAAATATTTGGAAAATCATTGGTAATGCTGAGAGGTTGAAGAGTTTTCCATATTACCAAATTCATGGATATCCCACTATTTCATGTGATGCCTCATCCTGAGGAAAAACTGTGATTCCTGAGGATAGTCCAAAGACTCCTCAATCCTCAAAGTAGTAACTTGTGAATATCTGAAGTGTTAACTCCTGAGAGGTGCAGCAGTGCTTCCCCCAGCTACAGAAATGTGTATTGACTAGAAATAATACATTTTACATTAGGTAAAGCAAACATAAAAAAAAATTTTGAGAATGTAGAGAATATACTGAATGACTGACCATTTATAGAGGTTTGTTGGATGATGCTCCTAATCAAAATGAAACCTCTAATAAGTTTCTTTCTAAAAAGGAAAAGGGCTAAGCACTAAGATTTTCTAGTTAAAAATAGAAAATCATTCTGTGGAATGTATGTTTACAACCAGTCATTAGAAATATAGAAAGAACTGAAAAAAATTACAGGGGAATAAAGATTGACTCAACTGATAAATATTAACTATGTTCATAAATAGAAGGGAAATTACAAAGTACTTGGCAAACTGAGTTGACCAAACTGACTGATTAAATCAAGTTAAACATCCTTGGGCAAAGCAAACTATGCCCCAGCAAAGGTTATTGCAGTTTCTTCAAAGGGTTTGGCTCTTTCACTTTGCAATTGAACTGGGGTTTTAAAAATAGCTTTAGTGTGCAGACATAAAGGTCTTGTTCTCTATTGAACAGAGAGGTTTTGAAAGGAATTTCCTCACACAGGTGTGCAGGTGTTGAGATGTTACTTGCAGCAGTTTCACTTCAGTGCATGTGAGGGCTCCACCAGCCACACGACGGTTAGAGATCAAAGGTGTAATTAGCTACGCTCTACTGGGCTTGCCTTTTGGCCTCAGAAAGAAAAGGATTAAAAGAAAAGCAGTGGAAAGATTCCTTTCTTTTGTCTCCTGTGAAGCAGTCTCAGCACTACTGGTATGCTGTGTGCTGCATCTGTGCCATGGCACTACTCACCATTGCACTGCTGTTTCAGATTGTTGCAGTAGAATTAATTTCCTTTATTATATCTGTATTCCATTGCCACAGGAGTTACTTAAAAAACTAGAACTGAGAAACCAGTGATCACCTTGCTGGTGTGCAGGTAAACACGTCTGTGTTCAAAAGTCTGCTGACATTATTGCATATTTTCTGCAACTGATTTGAGGAACGGGAACAGTAGGGGCTAACTGCAGCTCAGGTGCCCCATTCACAAGAGGATGGTGCCTTGTTAACTGAATCAAAGCTAGATTAAGCAGCACTTGAAGCTTAATACCGTTCAAATGAGTCCAGTTAAAAGCAAGCACCAATTTCCAGGTAGTGACCTTGAGCTGTGGGTGTTGCATTATCAGCTGCAGCTGAAAGGGATTTGGTTCAGCTGAGGGGTAGGCACGGAGTCACAGTAAAGAAATTATAAGTAACAAGACACTGCATGAGGTGCTCTGTCTCTCTTGCTTTCAGTCTCTGTTCCCCACAAAGTCAGAAAATTGATGGTAAATGCACAACATGTTATTGTTCATGGGTGGTTAGAGAATTCCAATTTGAAAGGGCTGAGGTTATTCTTGCCTAGCAGACTAAATGCTAACTGTATTCCAGTCCATTTGTGTATAGCAATGGAAAACATCATTTATCTGGGATGTCAGGAATGACATTGCCTTTTATTAGCCATAAATAATGTTATGAGGCTCTGCTCTGATACTAGGTAGGTTCATGTACTATCAATTTCTATGCATTTATACACATGCAGATTTAGGAAGGTGGATATTCCTCTAAACCTTGCTAGGAGAAACGTGTTAAGAGCTTATAGGAGGTATTTATTTTATGTTTTAAATACTCAATAGACTCTAGTTAATCTGCCCTCTGGTAATCCACAGAATAGTGATTGAGCCAGACACTTAGCGGGTGTAATGTACTCAAGCTCTTCTGAAAGCAGCAGTCAGGCTGCTCCTCTAAGATATAAGAGGCTTAGGCTCAATTCCCTAATTTACAACAGGTCTCCCATGTAATTTTGGCCAAATTCCTCCTATCTAGATAAAAATAAGGGTTTACAGGTAGTGAACAAAGTTCAAATCCCAACGATGCTCAGACTTCCTACACAATGCTTAAGAGAGAAAGGCTCAATTCATGGAGTGCAGAATTAAAAACACAGTGGCTGCATACTAAGGAGGCACCCTCAGCATTCTCGCATAATTTCTATGTGCTTTAGGAAGCCAGTTCTATGGAAGAAGGCATAAATCTCTATATTTCTAGTGAGAATCCTCTGTTGCTGTTTACAGTAACAGCAGAGCACCAGTTTCTTACTGCTCTTGAAGGCAGGTAGAAATTAGGGGCCAAGCAATTCCATTCGGTCACAACAAAAGGCTTTGTGGGTAGGCATGGAAGAAAAATTTTCCAGTCTCTGGTCAAGCCACAGCTGAGAGCATGTTTCAAGCATCAGTTCTCTGGAAATAGGCATCAGAAGAGGGACTTTGGAGAAATTAACACTCCAGCATTTAATTTTCTATTGTTGCTTAAGAACTTCAATCTGGGATTGAAAGGTAAATGGATTAAGGATTGTAAAGCATTCATTATTGTAGCAATGGGGAACAACTAAGCAGTGAAAATTGATAGGTGCTGTTATTTATAATTGCCTAGAGCTTGAGGACCAGAGTGCTTTACAAGTGAATGCAGTGGGAAGGTTTGAGCTCTTCAGGGGTAATGGTCTAGTATCTGATCCATAGAGGTGCAGCTGTCTGGGGGGCAATTGTGTGCAGATAGGCCAGTCTGGAAAGGTCTGCCCTGCAGACAGGAGTGCAGAACAGCAGTGATGCAAAGCGTGGGTGTAGGTGCTCTGTAAGCAACTGGTCAAAAAAGCAATGGTGTCAGTACCTTTTTTGTAGCTTTGTGTTTCAGTTCATTACAGAAGAAATCTTTATTATGGACATAGTTCCAGGACTAAGTGAATGGACAACACTTTAGGAGACTATTCTGCCACAAGGAAGGTTGGAGAAGTGGGCCTGGCAAAGATTCTAGAGGCCAAAAGTAACTGAGAAAATATTAAATCAAATAAGGAATGTATGGTTGGCCTTCTGTGAAATGAGAGAAATGTTTGGGGCAATTTCTGCAGAATATGAGAGAACAAGTATCTGAGGAAGGTGAGTGTGTGAGCATGCATGCAGTGCATCAGGAAACATCATCTAGTTTCTCTCCTGCAGGATGCTGCCCTGTCAAATGATATCTCACCATGAGCTAAAAAGTTATTTGCTTCCTGTTACACTTGATAGCATTTTCTTCATTCTCATCTTCTCCTCTTCCTCCCATTTGACCCATGACAAGTATTAATATCCACTTTGACTATTCAGGAGCATTTTCTGACACAAAATCTCAATCTGAGAGAAGTGTGGCAATGTATAGTTTAGTTACTTATTGCTGGATCTCAAAAGCTCCCTAAAGTAGGGCTGCCAGAAGACAGTGATTTGTCAAGTGTGTCAGTGGGAGCCCAGGGCTGTCCTTAATGATGAGAACAGCCTGCACCAAACCATAGGTAGCTCCTGGATTTGGGCTTTATATGGAACCAAATACACAAGGAGAGCCTCAGCCATCTTTCCTTATCTACTGGGTATGTAAATCCCTACCAAAATTCATCAGTGGTGCTTAGAAAGCATTTGTGCAAAGCCAAGGTGTGTGATTCTCTTAAGCTGAGAGGCCAAAATTACAGTTCAACTCTGCAGTTTGTTTTTGAGCAGAGCTATGTTTACCATTTAGGAGTCATTCTGCTCACAAGATCAGAAGTAGGGAATGCATATAAATGAGTGTCATTGCAAGGGAAAATGAGTGTAATGAATTAGTAGAAAAGATGGAAGGACTGCCTGTTTACAGGAGTGACCGTAATAGCAAGCAGCAGTAGACTTGGTGTGATGGTTCAGTATGAGACCTCTGACCCATTGATCATGGTGGAAAAAGCAAATCATCAAATAATTTTGATACTCTTCTGTATTAAATATTTCAGTAAAAAAAACCTCTCCACTGCTGACATGACTGCATCATTACCCAGAAACAGCTGCAGTAAAAAATTAAGTACAGACAAGCAGAATTTTCCAGTTTTTCTACAGGACTTGTACTGTCTCTTAGAGTGAGAATGTACAGTGCATCCCAAACCATCCTCTGCTTTTGGAAATAGCAGTGGAATTCCTGCAGCGCATGAACTGTGCCTTTTTTGACATAATGATAAGTATTTCACACAACATTAAATTACTTGTAGCTGCATGGTCTCACAAACAGCACTGTTCCAGCTCCCTGGGTAAAATGTACCACATTGTTTGCCAAAAACATCAGTGTGGAGGTGCAGCCAAAGTAGGGAGTGTGTTCTGAGGTTTACAGCTGTTCTGAACAGAAATTCAGAGGTTTTGACCTTACGTTTCAGAGCAGCAACCAGCACCAATTTCACCCTGGTACCTTCTGCAGTTTCTCTCCTTACTAAAGCTAATTTCAGTGAGCTCAGGCTCCATGACAGGTCACCACCCAACAGTTTCTATAAACCTGCAGTGCAAAGGAACTCCCTGAGAAAGGGGTATGGGGTGTGTTCCTCTGCTCCAAACTGGAGGCTTAGGATGGCGCAGAGGTGACAGTGCCACAAATCTCCATTTAGGCCACATGTATTAATCTGTGAGTCCCACTTTAACAGCTGGGGCTGTGTAGCAGCCCCACAGGTCAGAGCCACCTGCACTGACCACACCCAGGCGTGGTGGAAAGTTGAAGAAATCTGAATCCTTTGTAGTGAGAAGGTTCGGTTCTACCACAAGCAGTCTTTGTTTCTGTGTCCAGATTAAGAACTCAGGTGAAAATTTGCCTCCCATAGAAACAGTGAAAGATGTTCAGCTTTCACTGAGTTACAGCATTAAAATCTGCATTTATTTGTTTATTCTCTTAACTGGCAGATATATGGCTGATTCTTTCCATTAAACAAATTGCAAACTTTTCTCTACATCCTGCACTCCAGTAGTAGGGAAATCAGTGCCTTTCAAGTGCGGTCTTTTGGCAGGTCCTCATAACTGTCTCCACTAGTGGAAAGAGGTTTTGGGTTGGTTTTTTCACTTCCTTGCTGCAAGGTAATTAATGTGTAATAAAACCTGCAGCTGATGGGAAATTCTTCCAACAAAACAACCCTGATGAGCAAATACTGACTTGTCAAAATCAAAACTGTCCAAAATTCTAGTTCTGAAATTGTCAGTGCATCTGGTTTCGCATGCTCAAAATTAAAGCTAATGATTTTTTTTGTCTTGGAATAATTTTTGGATACACTTGGATGAAAAGCATAATTTAAACTGTTTTGTTAAAGAAAAAAAAAAAACATTAGGGAAATCCCAACGTTTTCTCATTTTTGTATGGAACTAACACATGACAAAAACACAAAATGGATTTCTGAAGAGGACAGAGCCATAAATTGCATTATGTATGTTATTAAAAAAAACAAAACAAAACAAAAACCCAAAGCATACAAACCTTGCAACGTTTTGTTCTCAAGTAGAAAACCACCCCAGCAGACAGAACCTGCATCCAAATGATCTCCCTGTCTCCTGAAAGCTTCTTTCTTTAGTTCACCTGACATTGGCACGATTGATGAGACACTGAGATCGTAGATAAAGACTCCCACGGAACATAATAATTGATAATTGGAGAGCTCAGAATCATGGCACTAATTTCTTCTTGTTTTTCTTAAAATCCTGACCTTGGCATCTTTTCAGGCCCTGCCTGTGTTTGCTGTAATGCATTTATTTCATTCAAACTTGTTTCACAACTTCTTTGTCAGGGGATTGAAGTTATTAGTTAAGTTATGACAATATTTGTTATCCCTTATAAGAGATGAAAATTAGTGGTTTTCTTCATGACAGATGCTTAGTGTAACAATAATTACTAAGTAACCAACTAGTTCCATTGTTTACCTCGTCATCACACAATTTTTCTTAAATTAGCAACCTAAAAAAGAGTGGGTTTTATTTTTAGAGGAAAGAGGAGCAGAATGACCCCAGCAAAAGCTAAAAACCCAAATTAAGAACACACATTTATAAGTTTTTTTAAAAAACCAGAGCCAAACCTGTTGCAATTGTTATTTTTATGCTGAGGAATCCCCTTGCACTGCAGAAGAGTAATTGGTACTATGAACACCGCTCACTGAAAAACAGCTAAACCTCCACTACTCACTTGTTTAATCATTCCTGAGTTTTTCTACCAAGCACCTGCCTTTTAATTTGCTACAACCAACCTGAAACATCTGTCATATTTTTCCCCCCATGAATTAATAACGCTGTAATTAAAGTCCAGCTGAGACTCATGGTTAATTAGGACAGGAGGGGACCTTGTGAGCAGCGTGGCACTGCATGGCTTGGAGAAGGCTTGGATTGGAACTAAACCTCTGTGGGTGATGAGTTTCTGCCAGTCTATGAAGCTTTTGGATGTTTATTCCAGTAGCCAGCACAACTATTTGTGGGCAATCAAATATTGCTGAAGTTATTTCATTTGGATGCAGTAATCAAAAAAATATTTTCTATATATGTATTTTTAAATAATCTGTGTTTAGTTATTGTTTCTCTCTAAGCACTCAGAAAATGAGAAGCAGCAATGCTGAACTAAGCTCTTCTTGAGAGATGTTTTGCACTTAGGTGGCAGTGGGAGTCTCAAAAAGAGAAAAATGAACTCCTTGGTAAAGGCCATACCTGCTGCAAATGGACAGAGATTGAGGATGTAAGTTTCTTCCAGGATTGATTTCCATGCTGATAACTGCAATGGTGCCCAACTAATCAAGATTGTTCCTGGTACTGAAAGTATCAGCTTGATTCAGGTTTGATGCATGTTGATTCCTGTAGCTCAAGTTCTAATACCATTCGAGATGTAAGGATTTGGTGATTGGCTGGTTTGTTTTGTTTTGGAACAACAGACAGAATTATTTCTAGTTTTATTGCATTTCAGCACACTTAGAGATGAAAATGTCAATCTGAAGACCTCATCATTTATCGAGTAATTTTTTAATATTAAAAAGTGCACAAATTAAGCTTTTTCAAGTTTGCTCATTGAAGGCAGAGAAATTTATATTGTACCTCAGAGTGAGATATAAGAAATTTTTATCATGAACTTAAATAATTTGTAAACAAAATTAAACTAAATTTGTGGCATATAGCAATGTGTACCATGTGTAGCCTCAGTGTCCTGCTCTTCACCAGTGCCATGTAACTCAGAAAGCATTCCTGATTTAATTGGGTAAGTATGTTTTACAACTGTCCAAATTCCCAAAGGATCTCCCACAAAATACACTTCTTCAGGTAGCCTCTAATGCAAAGAGAAGTTTAGCTAATTCATATATTCTTTATTGTTACCTTAAATGAGAACCACTTGTTTGCTACTTTCCTTTGATAATAGAAAAGTTCCCAACTTCTCATGTTAGTTTGCTATACATCTAAATTATCAAGTTCATACCAAATTTACAATTTTGAGCTTGTTTTTATGTAGCAGTGGGTGTATATAAATATATATATGTGTGTGTGTGTGTATATATATATACACACACATATTAATGAGAAAACTACCTACAATTCATGTAATTTAAGATTAAGGAAGTGCTTATTTCTTTGTGAGTTTTCCTGTGACAGTCAATCTGAAGATTCTGCCTTCCAGTGGATAAGATATATTTAATATTTACCCTACTACAGAAAACTTAAGTCAAGACTCACCATATTCTGAAGTATAATAGTATTTTCATATTTTCTTTATAAATCTAGAATCCATTAGAGGAAAATAATCTCTGGAAAGAAGCTCAGGGAACTGAATGATGCATCTTGTCTCTGAGAAGGTGAACTTCAGAAAATGCTTAGCTAAATTTCCAGAACAGAATATTTACCTCCAGCTTTGATCCAGGGGAAAATGGAGAGTTGTTTCCTGAAAGAGGGAGAGGTAATGTATAATATATTAAAAAAATCCCCAAAAAAACAAACGCAAACCCAACTGAACAGCAACAACTCCAAACAAACACAAACCCCCAACAACAAACAAACAAAAACCAGAAGAATAAACCCCTGAATAGATGTAAAATACTTATTTTCTGCAAGATTCTAGCCTCAGCCTGATGTAAAACAAGGTAGACATTATTTTAGCTTCAAATTAGCTGAGACTCCTGTAGTGTATTATTAAAGAAAAAAAAAAAAATTAATTTTAAATTCTCAGTGTTTTAGGAGGGGAAGAAATACAGATTTGTCCAATTTCACCTGAAAGTCCAGAGCAGTGAGAGCTACTTAGGGCATGTGATCCAGGAAATGCAGCAGAATCAAGTGTGAGAAAACCTGAGTCTCATGCACAAAAATGCCACCTCCCTGACCCTGTCCTACCTTGGCATTGCATTTATCGAGGCTTATTTTTTAATTATTTTAAATTACAAGAGAGCATTGCAATGCTAATGAGCTGTATCTGAAGGTCAGTGTGTAAAAGAGACAAACCAATATGGCTGAGAGGGAATTTTCCTAAGCCACCCTTCAAGTAGCAGCTGCATGAAAATGAAGAGATTCCTTGACCAAGCTTGCCCTCTGCAGGCCTCCACCTCCCTCTGGCACTGCCAGATTTGTTCCTTTTCTACAAAGGCAAATTAAATGTGCTGCTGACATAACAGCACTTGGACATTCCTTTTTTTTTATTATTATTTTTAAATAAAATGGTAATTACTTAAATAGATATTTAGGGACAGCTCTGTATTATTAGTGTGACTGAGTCCCAAACATTAATTTGCCCAAATAGCTCCTGACTAGGTTTGCTGTTAACTGAAGGCAGCGAGCTAATGGAGATGATGCAGAAAGGATTTGATTTAACCCTGGAGCTGTTTGTTCAAGTAAAGCTCCCAGCACAGGCCATAACCAGCATCTGTTCTAATGAGCCACAGTGAGATTTGCACCGACTGCATCTCTTGTACTGGATAACAAGGAAGATTGACACTAAAATAGGCTTCTGGTGAAGGCAATGAGCATAAATACAGCCCTTGGGAGATGGAGGAGAGAATACTTTGCAGCTCCTCATTTAATGTCTGATGAATAAGGACCTTTAAAGAATCTCTCATTTTTAAACTAAAGCAAAAAATCATCACAGTGGATTTTAATTTTCATATAACAAATAAAAGCAGGTACAGGTCAATACCATAAATCAGTTTATGAATGACAACTTGTTGCTGTTGAGCTAGGAACAACAATGAATAACAGCACAATTGTTCAGAAGGCAGAAAAGACGTTTATTGAATTGTGCAGGCACTTTTATAATGTCTTTCACAGTCCAGAACTTGATTGGCTGACTGAGAATATAGTGAATCCATTGGAGGGAAAGAAACACTACTTCTTGGTAAATAATCTAGCACAACAAGAAGTTTCTCACGTTGTGAAAAATCTTCAACACACTAGGTGTTAGGTTTGTTTGCATTCTTTTCTCCTGTTTTCTCAGGACTTAGCCTGGGAGAAGAAGAGCTGCTTCTGTTCTCTGACCAGTCTTAGTGTCCACAACAGCTGTTTAAGTATTTCACTTAATGTCTTCTGTGTATGTATGTGATTCTTTGAAAATAGGACTGAAGCCTAAATAAGGTAAAGGTATGATTTTTAAAGTTAATTAATGAGGTTTAACTCTGAAATGTAAAGCCAGCAAGCCTAAATTAAAAAAGAATCTCTGCATAGCTATAGCAATTTGAGATTTTTTATTTGTAATTTACATAACATCATCAAAATCTCTGGTACAAATGAAATCACATTGACAATCGTGCTTATGTTGGTGTAATACATTAGCTGAGCTGAGGCAGACAGAAGCTATGCCACTCAACATTTTTGTTTCAAAATATTTTTCAAAGAGAAGTTACTTAACCTCTTCCTTCTTTCTTTTTATAACATACTCTATGTGCTTGCAAGAGGCAGAAAATGTCCATTAACAGTAAAAATTAAAAGTAATGGTATCTCTTCAATAATAGTAAAATTGCAAGGAGTCCACTAGGGCTCTACTGGGAATCTTTGACCACCAACTCATAAATTCTGAGTATTCCAGCCCTGAAAAGGCTGAAAAGCCAGAGAGATTTTGTTTCAAGCAGAACGTGAGGCCTACCAGGAATCCACAGATCTATACCAAAAGCTGATTTCAATGAGTAACTTTAATCAATAAAGTCCAATTAAAAAATGCTTCACTGGAATTTTTTCCTCTGATTAAATAAAATATGCTCTTTGAAACAAGATCCATCTCACATTGCAGGTTTAACAAGAGCTAATTTATATAGGCCCTCATTACAGTTCTAGTATTAAAGAGCAAATTAATTAAACACCTAAGTTTAGAGGACATCTTTCAAAATTCTGTGAACAAGAATAAATAGACTCCTGTTTTGACAGCTGGTGTCTGGCTTTTAGCCAAATAACAGGATGACAGAAGCATGGAAAGTTGAGATGTGTTCATTAGAACAGTCTCAAATGGAGCCTCACTGGACTGCATTATGGATTCCACCCATTTACTACAAAGTAAGAAAAAGACTCCTACATTCATGGTACATGATCAATTTGCCTAAGAGTTCTTTGATAACTTGTTTTTCATAGAGATACTTGCAGGTACACCAAAAAAAAGGTGGGGTTCTCCTGCGTTCACGTTAAAACCATCCAGTAGATGGGGCCACAGAGTTGTACAAAACACAAAAGTAAGATTAGTTCCTCCTCCTAAGAAAAACTCTCATAATGCAAATAGAGCTTTGTTAATCCATTAAATTCTAATGTCAGGCAAATAATTTATTTGCTTATATCGTGTCTTGACTGTATGACTCATTAAGCTCTACTCAAAGGCTAGTTAATATGATTGCATGTGTGATACAGAAATAATTACAACTCTCAGCCAACAAAAATTACAGCTGAGATCTTAATTTTCATTCATCCTCTGTTTGTTCCCAGGTATTGTACGGGTGTGTGATAGGCTTGTGATGAAGCGACACAATGGAAGCCGTTGACACTAACTGTAGCAAGAAAGTTCCACGTGTGGAAATGTATGTGCGACAGGAGGAATGTGTTAGTGGCTCCTGCAGATCACAGAGAATGACTTTATGAGTGTAACTTGGATGCACCGTTGGGAATTTTTCCTCCCTGTTTCTGTGTTCTTTGCGTGTGTTCTTTCTAAATGACAGAAATGATCAGAAAAGAACGTGGGGGTTTGAGAGCACCTGTAGGGAGTTTGCAGGGCAGCCCCGGGGGCTGTGTAAGGTGGGTGCAGAGGTTTAAACTGTGTCTGCACATGGGTGCAACGTGGTACCAACAGTAGAAGGGGCTCTTAGGGTGTATCTGAGCTTCGCCTCACGAAACGCTAAGTTCCTCTTGGATTCAGTTGTGAAATCCCATCCCGAACCGCCTGAGCCATAGCTGCCTTTGAGCGGGGGGCTCGCATTTTAAATACTGTCCACGAGGCATGAAAATGAGCCCGTGGCTGTGTGGCCGGAGAGGTCAGAGGGTGCTTTGGGTCCGGGACGAGGTTAGGGACTGAGTCGTGTGTGCGGCTCTGCCTGGCGCGGCTGGGCTGCCAGAGCCCCTGGCCGGCCCCGGGTCACCGCTGATCCCGCGGTCGGGGAGACCCCGACCCGGGGGCATCCCTGCCGTGTCCCGGCGGGGGTCGGGGAGAGCCCTGCCCCAGGGCATGCTCGGGTGGGAGCCCAGCCCCGGGAGGTGTCCGGGAGAACGCTACCCCGCGGGATGCCCGGGTGGGACCCGGCCCTGCGGAGGCGAGGCGGTGCCGGGATCAGGTTCGAGGGGCCGCGGCACACCTGGAGGCGGCCCCGCCCGAGCGCAGGAAGGGAGCGCCCGGCGGGGCGGGAGGGAGCGGCCGGATCCGGCGGCGGAGCCGGGGTTGTCGCTCCGCAGAGCCCGCGGGACGCTGCCGGCTGCGGCCATGGCTTTCGGGAAGGCTCCGAGGGACCCGTTCGGCACCGCCCTGGGCAGCCTGGTCGGTAAGTAGCCTCGAGCGGTGCCCCCGCGCCGCCCCCGCTGTCCCCGTCGGGCACTGACCCTCGGCTCTTCTTGGCCTTTCAGAGCGGGCGACGCTCGGGTCGCTTCAGACGGAGGAGTGGGGACAGTTCATGCACATCTGCGACGTGATCAACGCCACGGAGGAGGGGTGAGCGAGCGGGCCGGGGGCAGCCGGGCGCGGAGGTGGCACCGGCGTCGCTCGAGGGCAGGGTGACATCGAGCAGCCGGCGTAGGGCGGTGATGTGAAGTGACCCGAAACGAAATAGCTCAGGGAGCAGAGAACTTTGTTTCCCAACGAAAAGCTTTGCCAGTCGCGGGGTCGTCGGGGCTTTTAGGGATTTGGCTCTGAGGTTCTTCCCCATAGACACACACTAGAGAAGGGTGGTGACAAAGGTTTCTCATCTGAGTCTGACGTGTTTTGTACAACCTGTACTGCTCGTCAGGCTGAACGGATACCCTGTGCTATGCAAACCCACCTGGAAAAAGGCTTTGATCACTTGGCTGCCTACAACACTGTTTAAAACTCTTGGCCTTTGCCTTTGAATTCCCAGCGTGCAGTGTCTCTGCCAGGCTGTGCCTTAGCTGGCGTGAAGCGTGGGCAGGGATCCTGTGCAGTGAGATCCATCCCATCCAGGTATGCACCCGGGACTGAGCTGGTCTCTTGCACTGAACGGCCACATCCAGGTTTGCTCAGCCACTTGCTGCTCTGAGCTTCCTTGTTTCCACCTGTAAAAGGGGAAAAAAGGAAACCTGTTCTCATGTAAGACCTGCTTCAGCAATGCATTGCAAGAACTCCTTCTAGCAGTGGTATATTTTAACACTAGCTGAAGCGTTTTCTCCAGGACAATGAGGTATGGCTTACTTTCTGCACAGGTGTCTTTTTTCTGTATTACGTTTTCTTTCTTCACATTGCTTTGGATTCCATGCTCTCCTCTGTGGCTCTTAGTGCTTGGAATGTCAGTAATAATGACTTCCTTATGGCCATTGCCAATAGCATCAGCACACTTTGACCCTCACTGTTAGTTTTTATGTAGAGTTTCCATGCAACAGAGACTTTTTTAATAAACTGTTTCCTCTTGTGCACTGTTTAGGCTTGCAGAGGAACTCCTTGTGACTTCCTCCTAGCTACTACTAGTCACAGACTGTAATAGGATAGTAGGAGCAGCAGAACTGCTGCATCTAATTAGCCAAATGATTATTTTAATGCAATATCCAGCTCCTGACCAGCGCACTTCCAGATGCTTCAGTGAGGGAAGCAAGCAAGAGTGGAACTGTAGTACAGGTTTCTGCAAGGGAAACTTTTTCTCCACTCTTGTGCTCCCATCCATCACTTGATACTCTACTGATTTGCCTGGCTATGACATATGATTAAGAAAAATAGAGAAATGTCTTCTTTTTTTTCTCATGAAGTATAGCACTTCAAACTAAGAGATGCAGTAATGGTAAACGCTTGCTTAATTAATTTACTTTCAAATGTTTTCAACAAAGATTTCTTGCTTTGTTTTGTTTTGGTTTTTTTTTGGCAAAACATTGTATTTGGGCCTATTGCTCCATCTTAGATTCTAGAGAGAACCTAAAGAGACATTAGGACATCTTCTTTATGTTGATCATGAGTGTTGGGCTGGCCCTAATAATTGTACACTATAGATAGTCCATATTAATGAGGCAAAACTGCTTCCCACATGTGGTAACCTCGATACCATCTTCCACCCTTTTCCTCCTACAGAGATAGTTAAAAGATACGGGGTGTATATATAGAAATGAAAATGGCTGGTTTAGAAATGCCACTGTCCCTGGGCTGGAGTGGGTTGTCCATCCATCCATCCATGGTAATTACTTGGATGAGTTAAGTGCATCCTGCAATTATAAGATTGGAAGTTATCCATGACACCCCTACTCCTCGCAGCACTCCCAAGAGAATATTTTCTAATTACATCATACATGAAAACTACCAGTCAACTCTTGATACATCTGGCAATTGATATTTCCTTTCATGGCAATGAAAGCTACATAAGATTCTACTGTACAACAGTCGAAAAATACCATTTTGGAGCAGGCTTTGCAGAGGACAGTAACTTTATTTCTCTGCAGAAGTATCTGGAGTAATTCACAGTCTGCAGTAACAAACCTGATTCACTGCTTTGTTGCTCTACTTCAGTGCTAAAGAGATTTTGCTGAAATCAATGGGGCAATTGCTCTGGTTTTATGTGGGTGTAAACACGGGGTGGATTTGGCCTTGTATTTCTAGCTGATATTTTTGGTTTTTGATGAAGTTATGAACTAGAAAACTTCACTGGTAACTTTTCCTTTTTCATTTCTTGTCACAGGCCTAGAGATGCAGTTAAAGCACTGAAGAAGAAGCTTTCAAAAAACTGTAACCACAAGGAGATCAGGCTTACCTTGTCTGTAAGTACAGCTGTGTTTATATTAATTAAACACTAAGAAGGCAAACAGTCTAAACGATAAGGTGGCATGCAAATTATCCCTGACACAATTCTCCAGGATGTTTTCAGTCTTTGTTGTTTGTGTGTACAGCACTGCCACAGTGCAGATCAGATGGTTTGCTGGCATTCCATGGACTCCTGGATGATGCAAAGTCTGGTGGGGAAGCTAACTTGTTCTGTGTAAAAGTAAGATAGTTCTTATTTGCTCCAGTAACTGTCCTTTGGTGAGGGCCCCACCTGTTTGTGAAAGACATGGAGGTTAGAATATTACATAAAAGCTACATTTGACCACTCTATTACTCACCTTGTGGTGCTGACCTTAGTCAAACTAAGCACAGTGTGCAGCATGGTGGAATGTGTGATACGTGCTTGGTAGAGAGCAATGTTATCACATAAAAATGATAAACTTGAAGGAAGAGGTAACCATGGTGAGTTAAGGGAGTGAGAGGCAGGGTGAGCTGTGTGAAATTCAGATGTTATGGCTAAAAGCTGGATTGTCTGGGAATAGCCTCACGTGGCCTCTAGAATATGACAGTGTTCCTGAACTGCCCCAGGGTTTGGGGAGCTGTTGTGATTGCAATCAATTTAAGATTTACTGGAGTATGTTAATGCAGGAAGTTCTAATACTGTCCTAAGTCCTGAGTTTCTGACTTGAAACTCTTGACTACCAATAGTGCAACTGTGACAAGATTCATGTCTTTCTTATTTTATGTTCTTGAGGATTTTAGTCTTTCGTTAATTGGCTAAAAATATTTTCTTCACCATTTCCTTTTTTGAGGTTTTAGAGACCTGTCTGCATCACTTTGAGTGACTATTACTCATGAGTTTGGTATTTATTGTGCAAAATCATTATCCATATCAAGATGTGCTGAGAAGTGATTAAAGAAGATGGGTGATGGATAGTGCCAAATTGTAGGTCGCTTAGCAATTGCCCAAGTATCTCCTGACAAGGTAGAGATGCAGATAATTGTTAAACATGTCAATATTTAACAATTTCAGCTGACTTCGTTTCTGCACTTCTTCCCTGGCTTCCTCCTCCACTGTCTCATGAGTCAAATTTTTGTGTGTTCTGTGTGTTTGCCTAGTGAAAATACTGGGTTTCCACTGTACCTGCAATCCCTGTATCAGGTCTGTCTCCTGCAGCTCTTGTGCAGCAAGGTCCTGGTCTGATTATCTAACACAGTCTCTGCTGATAACCCAGGGTTTGGGTTTGAGAGCTGGTCCTTGGGTATTTACAGTGGAGATATACCCAAGGTGACATTATAGCTTAGCTTTTGAGTATGTAAAACTGAGAGCAGGATCTTGTTCCAGGTCTATCCAAGGAAGAACTTTATCACACTGACCTGGATGCTCATTGTGTTGCAGATGGAGCATGCAGCAGGTTCAGCTGGGAGTGCAGTTCCTGTCCTGTTCCAGTTCCTTTCTCAGTCCTCAACCACCCACTCCCATGCACTCCTGTAACTTGCCTGCCAGGCAGTCACATCCTCTTCCCAGCTGCTGTTTTCTGTTTGCAGATTTCTTCTCTCTGTATGCCTTAATCTTGTTTCTTTTTTTTTTTTTTTTTTTTTTAATTTATATGTGTTCCAGCCTTTTCACTAACTCTCTCTCTCTTTCTAGTTTTAATTCTTACATGAGATCTTTTATGCTTTGCCTCTCCCTCTGCCTCTGGCTTTTTTCCCTTTTTCTTTCTTTTTTTTTTTTTTTTTTTTTACCAGTACTGACATAATTTTTGTATGTGTAAAATCTTTCCTTTGATGACCTCATTGCTGGCCATGTGTGGCTTTTACCTTTCCCACATCACTCCTCCTATGTGCTATATCTCCTGTTTTTCTTAATTGCCTTAATGAAATTGTTCCTGTTTTCTATTTTGAAATGCTTAGTTGAAAACAACAATTGATTGCAAATGGAAAAAAAGAAATAATTTTCAATTCCTGAAACACAAGCCCTTCCCTCCCTGTGTAACTCTCATCTCTTAAAAATTGTTTTCCTCACAGAGTTTTGCAAAAATAAGGGTTCTTTTTGGTCATGTTTTTGGATGAACTGTTAGTGCTTGTATTTCTTACAGTAAATATGGTCCTCCAGCTTTTGAGATTCTACATCAGGTTGTCTCTTCTACTTACATTAGATAAAACTAAGAAGGATCTAGAAATCTTTAGAAGTGCACTTGGATCCACTTCTTTCTATTCAACCTTGACATCCTTGAATTTAATATTTCTAATGAAGCTGCTTAAGGAGTTCACTCCCAGAGGATACACACAGATGGAGTGTGAAAATCTTCATGGAAGCAGCTCGACTGTGCATTAGTCCTGATTCTGTTACTGAGATGGGTTAAATCTCAACAGTGTGTTCCTCCTCCTTGCTCTTGGATGATGCTTTATTTACTAGGAGGAAGAAGGCTGAGTGCCAGCTGGATAATGTGCTGGCTATGGCTTGGCTTCAGGTGCTCTGAGCTGCTGAAATTCCTGTGAAGTCATGTGGATCGAGGTGTTTATGTCAGGCCATGGAGTTGCCTCATTCCCAGCCTTTGATAACACTGAGCGATCAGGGCTGGCACTGGAGGTTGTGCAATCAGAGTGAAGAGTATTAGAGCTTTCAGGCAGGAATCCAGACTGTATGTGTGTTACTTGACTTTTTATTGCTGGTAGACTTTAGATACATAAATTCTGTTTATATAGCGACTACTAAGACAGCTGTTCAGTTGCCCGCATAGATCTCCCTTGGTTTTGTAAAGCATTTGCTGCAGTGCCCCAGTTCTGATACCCATAAGGTCTTAGGAACAGCACATGGGGAAATTGTTTATTGAATGTGTCCCTCTCACTCCTGTGTTCAAAGCAGCGGGCAGAAATTTGAGATTCAATTACTGTTTCAACTCTGTATTTTGTTGTTGGAAAATATTAAAGGAAGTTATTTTCCCAGAGAAATTGTAGATGCCTCATCCCTGGAAATGTTCAAGTCGAGGTTGGATGGGGCTCTTAGCAACCTGATCTAGTGAATGGCAGGGGAATTGGAACTAGTTGCTCTTAAAGGTCCCTTCTATAATTGCATAGAAATAAATTTTGATGGGTATTTTTTCCTAAGAATACTTCCATTTTTCCTTATAATTGTGTGTAGTTTTTCTGGTGCAGAAAAAATTTAGCATGGCACATGTGGCCTTCAGATTTTAGTTTGTTAAATTAACATTTCACAAAGTGGAGGATCTAAAACACAAAAGCATGAGTCCTCCAACTACTCAATTAAAAGAGTACTACTCTGTTTTATTATACTTTATGGTATTTGTTGATAAAAAATAAAGAAGAGGACATTGAGTGGGAGCAAAAGAAATTAAAATCTCAGTGTTTGAAATGTGAAATCTGAAAAACTCAAGACTTCTGAAAACTCAGTGTTTCTGAAATGCTGAACCTTGATCAAGTGTACTCAGCCCCCGCACTGTAATTGGTGAGTGGCAGCTGAAAGAGCTGCTCATCCCGGGTTTGGTGTAAATGCTGGCCTTGGAAACAGCATCTTGCAGTTCCAAACCTCAGCTGGGCAGGCACCAGGATGCATTCAGGGGAGTGTAATCCTGAAGATGGATTAATGGCTTGTTCCCCTTCAGTCAGAAATGTGAAGAAGCAAACTGTTCATCTGGGTTTTCTTGCAGCCACCTTGGATCTGAGAACTGTCCCCCTACAAGCTGCAGCCATTGCTCAGCTCTATGGACCAAACTTGGCTGCTTTAGATGTGCAGTGTCCTGAAATCTGAGTGAGGTCTCTGTTGATAAGGAGCATAGCTGACTTTCTGTTATATTCAGCAGCTTCTCCCGTTTTTGTGCTTCACAGTTTGGCTTCATCTGTCTGTAGATGGCTTTTTATCATTTTAGTTCTATGATTCGGTCTTGTAAACCAGAGGCCTTGGATTATACAGTTTGCCTTTTGTGCTCAGGGCAGATCTCTGGGATCAGTTATCCTGAATACAATAGCTCTGTCAATTCCAACACTTCTCACATCCTGTTTGCCATTGACAGGAAGTTTGGTGGTTTGATTGAAGTTAATTTGCCAGTTTTGTTATTAAAACATGTTTCTGTTGCGTTTCTGTCGTGCTGCGTGGAGCGGTGGTTGGCTTGGCCAGCTTGGATCTGCTCGTTCCAGTGGAAGTGCTTGGGACTGTGAAATCCTATTTGCACTGAGGTCCTATTTGCACAATAAATACCCATATTGAAATTCTAATGAAAGGTGTTCTTAGCATGAAAGTGGCTTGTTCATGAATAGTCCAGTTAAAAATAATTGACTCAAATTCTTTTTGTACCAGCTTAGTTTTACCCTGAGTGGGCTGGGCTGGCATAATTGAGTGGAGGATCCAGACCATTAGTTCAGTACTTTCATTCAATGAGTAAATACTCAGTCCCCCAAGTAGGGAATTAATAATAGGGACTAGTATAACAAGTTTCCTATGCACTGGGTTGAAAATATTTTACACAAAGCATCTTTGAAGTACTGCACAGGCAAATGACTTCGCTTGTTAGCATATGTTTCATGTACTCTCTATGAAAAGTAATGTTTTGAGCCAAGATGTTTTTGTAATTATCTTTCAGTTAGCTTTTTGCACAGCAGTCTGTCAGTGTCTCTTTGTTCTATCCTGTTTTCATTTTGGCAATGTATTGTCTTCTGGTTTTTCACCTGTTCTACTGTAACTTCCTGCTCACTCTGAGAGAAAAATTCCTGAGTCTTGAGGCTAAAAAATGAGTTACTAAAATTATTTCACTTAGTCAAATGTAGTCTGCTCTAAATAGGAAAGTATACTTAACCTACTTTTATCAAGATCACAGTATCATCCCTTTAAATACGTGGATCCTTTTGTGAATATATCCTGTCTGTTACATGATTCAGGGAAGTTTTGTCTCAAAACATGAGAAATTTTGTAGTCTTTTGTTAATGTCAGCTCTTTGCTTTCACCCTTCTATCTTTCCTCTTATGTTGGGAGGGAAAATGAAGCTGCAGTTGAAGAGAAAGAAGCACAAGAGTGACCATTTTTTCCCTGTGATGGATTATCATCCATCTTCAGATTCGGGCCAGGCAAGATGAGTTCTGCTCCTGATTCTGCACCCTGATCTGATTGACCCCAGTTTCCTGTCAAGTCCCAGGTGACTGGGATGTAATGATGGTTTTTGACATCTCTTCTGCAAAATGGAAATTGTAATCAGCCACCTCCAGATGTACAAGGGAGAAGTATTATGTCCTTACCACATCCTGCTGTGTTTGATAGGGCAGGCACGGTGCTTGCAGGGATCCTGCTCTAAGCATTTGAAGCAAGGTTTTGGAAATAGACTTCCTTCATGAAGATGAATCTGACAATTGGAACATTTCAGCTCACCTGTTCCAAATCAATATGACCTTTGAAATGCATGGAGAAATTGTGCTCCAAGTTGGTGAATTTTGTTTTTCCTATTTTATCATTAGCTCTCACTTACAGGGCAGATTAGAGGACAAGGATTTAGTAATCTAATTTTCTTCTCTTGCAGAGCTCTTCAGAATCTGTCAGACCAGGGTACCTATGTGCTAGGCAGTGAATTAATACTATTGCTGAACCTGTACAAGTAATTTTTTTGAAATATGGGCAGATTTTCTGCTGTTAAGGTACCATGTGTTCAGTAAGTGCTGTGACATAGAAACAAGTGTGACCATGCTTCTCTGTTAAAAATAGTGTCACTCTGGCTGGCACAGCTCCTTTGGTCTGTGCAGGTATAACAGAGCACAGAGGGAGCTGCTGTTGCCCTCAAGTAACCTCATCAGGCATTCTAGTGAGCAGTTAGTTACCTATTCATATCCATTCCTACTCTTCCCTATAACTACTTGAAACAAATGAAAAAAAAGAAACAAAAGCCATCAGGTTGAGGGGGTTTTCCCCTCTATTCATTGTGTAACACAAGGGATTTTGTGTGTGCAGCTGCTTGAGATGTGCATGGAGAACTGTGGCCCAAGATTCCAGTCTTTAGTTGTGAAGAAGGATTTCTGCAAAGACAAGCTGGTGAAATTGCTGAACCCAAGATACAACCTGCCTATTGACATGCAGGAGAAAATCCTAACCTTTATCATGGTGAGTCTGGAGTACACTGAGTGTTCACAGTGTCTCTGCCATGTGGTAAATGTTTAATTGTGAAACCTGTTTAAATCCTGGGAATATCTTCCAAAAGCAGACCTTAACTTTGGAACTGTTGTGGTTCCTGTTGCACTGAATGGAGTTATCCAGAATGGAAGAAGAGAATGACCTGTCTTTAGGACCACATGTTTTAAAAGCATTTGTCTGACCCTCTGACTGACCATTTCCGTGACTGTTACTCTTCCTGATATTTCAACACCAGGTTTGGGCACGAGGTTTTCAAGGCATGGTGGATGTGAGTGAAGTAAAAGAAGTTTACCTAGAATTGCTGAAGAAAGGAGTGGAGTTTCCATCCTCAGACACCAGCAGTTGTGGATCTAAGGTGAGGATATACAAGGACACTTCAGAAATGGGATGTGTTAATTTTGTGTGACACAGAAGGAATGTTTGATCTCCAGGGCATAATATGACCAAACTACTTAAGCGTGTGAGCAGGAATCAGTTTCAGTTATAACAGCTAAGGTAACAACAAAGAAACCTGACCTATATACTAGTTCATTTCATTTCCAAGTACAGATTCATGGATATGTTCTCAGAAATGAAGCATGTCTATCTTGAGACTTTCAAAGATCTGTGCATGCTTTTTACTTGAAAATAAATGAGTGCTTAGTGCTCCAAACTTGTCAGCTTCTGAAAGCCTCAACAAAAATGAGTAAGATTTCCACAAAAACACGTACTGTTGAGAATATGAGCAACACCTATCTTTAAGATTAAATGGAAAGATGTAGAGATCTCTAAGAAAAGGTTGTTGTGTATCTCTCCAGCTTTGCACAGTAAGTGTTATTTAAGCCTACATCATAGGTAGTATTACGTGGCATTTAGGACATTAAATATAAGTATGGTTTGAGCATTGTACAGCAGCTGAAAATACATTACAAGGTTTAATGCCATTCTTTCTAGATTTTTTTTTTTTTTTTTTTTTTTTTTTTTTTTTTTTTTTTTTGTAGAAGAATTTTCACAAGAGCTTTGGGCAGTGTGAAAGACATCCATCACTGTGGAATCTTGTAGTTACTGAATTAGATGTCTATAATCAGTGCAGACAGGAATAATTCAGATTTATCCTGAGTTTGATCTGTTGGTTGTATAGGGGAGTCCAAAAAAGCTTATGTATTTAAATGTTGTTTGAACAAGCTGTGTGAAGAATGCTCTCGATAGATACTAATTTTTTTCTGTCACCTAGTACATAAGAGATTATTTTGTCTACCTCATGTACTTGCTAGTTAAAATCAGTGGCAAACCTTCTGTTTGTCTCAGCAGACCTGAATGCACTTTTTACCTCAGTCTTCAGGAGGTGAAGGGTTGGCAGTGTGCAGTGCAGGCTGGGGTTTATGTTTGAATTTTTTTTTAGCAGTTAGTTCAGATGTGATACAGGTCAGACTGTTTCTCAGACTGTTCCTGCTTTTCAGTCCAGGAGACTTTTGTATTTTACCTTCTGCAGAGACCCAGAATCAGCCCTCCAGCCCTTCTGCTGCTTAAAAATGTGATCACATTCCAAACTGTCCTTTATTGCAAAACTGCAGTGGCCCTCTGGGAAGGACTCTTTGCTCTTAGATGGTTTAATTATTCCTTGCTAGCCTGTTCTTGAGCCATTCCCACTTTATCTTGTGATGGAACTTAGTTGCAAACCATTTCTAAAGAGATTTGATTTCCAAACCTCATTTCATTATAAAATAGCCATTAGATTTATTTTTGTAAATAGAACTTGCTCAACAAATTCTGTAGGAGCACTGATTTTGAGGGACCTCCTGCCCAGTTGTGTAGTCTGAGAGATGTTCCTCTCAGCAGGATGCCTGCTGGAATTTTTTTCAACCCAAGCTCTGTTTTTTTTGTGTTTTCACAGATTTCACTCCAGCCTTGTGCAAAGTCATCTCCATTCTCTGCCAGTCCTGCCAAACATTCCTTCTTTCCTCTTCCCACAGGCCCAATGGTGTTGTTGACTCCAGAGCAGGTGCAACACTACAGGTTTAGGGAACGATGGGTCTGCCTGAAATGTGCTGTGAATGTGTGACTTGAGCAGCCTGGGTGCCACTGGAGGGTCCTCAATTCAGAGGGTGTAGCTCTGGGTTCCTGTTCTTAGCTGTGTGGAATTACTACTTGAGTGTGTGGATATCTAATCTCATCTTACAGTGCTGTTATTCAAATTGATAAAAGCTTGTTCAGAGATAAGTGAGAAAGCCAAACTTTCACATAAGACTTGTGTGAAGAGGTTATAAAAAGCAGGAAGGAAAGGACAGTTCTCTTCCATTCTTGCTTGCCCTGTATGTAACTAGAAGGAGAGACAGTAACATCACTGAGAGGGTTTAACTATAAGGAAAATAAGTAGTGCTCTCAGGCTCGGATCTTAGTTTGACTGCACATTTAAAAGCCAAACTAATTCCATTCATTTCCATGGTGTGTTACCAGAGTAAAATAATGCTAATTAAGTCCCTATTATACCTAATGGGAAAGAAAGTGTGTATTAGACATAAGAATTATTCTGCTTGCTCTGTTCACGTACACACTATTCTCCTGTTGAATTCCAACAGATTGGAAAACTGTACAGTGAACTGGATATGGCAAAAATGAATGTGAGAGTCATGTCATCAATATTGAAAGAAAATGCTCCTGGCTCTGAAAATCCAGATGATATGAATCTTTTACAGGTACATGATAATTCATTGATAGGGGCCATTGGTTTGGTTATAGTTGCTTTTTAAAGGGTTATACCTTGTCTTTTAACATCTGGGTTCAGGTTGAGAAATGGAACCTAACAACAAGTTTCTATCTCTTGTTTTGCTCAGCTTTTTTTCATGTCCTTCACCTTCCACTGACATCTTGATAGTCAGGAAAAGACAATACAGCGTGCAAAGCAAATTTAAGCTCTAGGGAATTCCAATGGCAAAGGAATTTCATAATGGAGTGTTCTCTGTTGAGCGTGTTCTGTCAAACAGCCCCGAGAACATTCCAGCTGGAGAATAGATGATGACACAGTGTCACTCTCCTATCCATCCTGGAGTTTGCAGAGCTCTCCTTATTATCACCCGTCCCTTAGAGGCAGGCTGAGTGCCAGTGAAGAATATTGTCTTTATGTGTGCGACCTCAAAGGTTGGGAGTTTGCTTTGCTACAGAGGAATTCATGTGTCTTAAAGTGTAGTCTGAAGGAAGTGTATTGTAATAGTCCAGTGATGCGACATGTACAGTAAACCTGTACATGCTCCTTCTGTGATATTATGTGCTTATGATGTATTTTTCAGTTTAGAAATTAAAAGTACAGTATTACTTTAGCATTGCAGTAGTGACCTCAGTTAATGGAGCTTTTTGGTTTCATGTTGTCTGTGAGAACTTAAAAAGCTTTTACCACATCCTTCTGTTTCTAACCTTACCTCCAAACTGCTACAATAAGGAAGCATTTTTGGCAGTTTTGCAGCATTAAGTGTTTTAAGGAACTGATCCAGTTTTTGCAAGCCTTGAGTGCTCTTCTCCTGCCCAGTGTAGAAATTTTCCTGTGCAACGAACCCGTACTGGGGGTTGTTGAGAATACCCTGGTTAATTATGCTTGGACATGTCTGTCCAATCCATGACAAGGTTGGGAAACACAAAAAGTTTGTCTTTTATTTCCTGTCTCCTGCTGTGGCACTTCTGTATGTGGGCGCAGAGATTCAGCTGCCCACAGTAAACCAGTGGATTCTTACTGACACTCCCAGTAATAAAATTGTTGGCAAAAGGTTGAGGACAGGGTGTGGAGTTCCCATATGTGGGAGAGTGAATGAAAACTCATTCCTTTCACTGTTGTTCTTTCTGTTCTTTTTCCCTGGTGCACGGAGTGGTGTAAAACATCAGGCCAGGCCAGCCTGTTTCTTGAACAATGCTTAATGTTCTCATTTTGTTTGTGGCACTACCTGGATTGCTTGGATTGGACTGTTGTCACAGAACATAATCCTTTATTAAAAGAGCTGCTTGTTTAGGCTTTGGGTGAGTTGGAGACATTGATTTTAGTCCTTCAGATTATCTGGAGTTCCTCAATAAAAACTGTAACAACATGATCGCTGTAACATGTTTACAGTTCTTTATCTTAATTAGTGGCCAGGCTTCTCTCTTTCCCCACCCTATTTTGGACAAGGCTTAAAATACCATATTTCACTGGAAATAATGTGGTGGCCAATAACTGTAGTTAAAGAATAGTTCAGGATCAGCCAAGAAGAGTAACAAACTTTTGTACTGGATTGTGAGTAGACATAGTGAACAGATAGTGGATGGATGTGCAGGAATTTGGGTCTGGATCAGCAGCTGGTAAGAATTAGCACAACTGTATTGGAATCACTGATGATTGTTATTCTAGCTGCTACTCCATCATTGTAAAACTCCAGTTTTCAGGCAATCAATGCCTGAAATGAGTGTCTCAATTTCCTTCTTTATTGAGTATTGACACTTGCCAGCCTGCCTGTGTAATGGAGTCATAAGAAACACACATTTTTTAAAATGTGTATCATGTAGTAAAGTGTGGAGTCAGGGAGGTTTTAAAAGTAATTAGAGACATTAGGCTGAACACATTTTTTGTGTGTGTTATCCTAGGCCGTGAAGATACAGCAGTCTGCAATCCTGACACAGATTTAGCAAAGGGGTGCAAATTTATTTTTAAATAAATAATTGATTTATGTGAAGTATTGTATTTTTTGAGGAAAAATCAGATCACTTTCAATATCAAAGCAATTTCTGAATAGTAGTGTGCAAATAGAGTCATTTCCCCCTCCTTGTTTTTGGTTTCTTTAAGCAGAGCCAGCCTGCATTTGCAAATGCAGTGTGAAGAAGAAAAAATGTTGGCTGAGTTAAAGTTCCTGTTCCTAAAGAATTTGTTTATTTGAACATGCAAAATTTGTAAAGGGGAGTAATATAAACAGACTGTCGTCCACTTCACCAGGCAATAATGCAAAATTCTGCTTAATAAACTTTCATAATTTTCCAATCTGTTGATTCTCTAAGGTTTGTGTTACTTTCTCAAAATTCCCTAGATTAAGGTTATCCAGACTTCCCACTTAAATGAATAGTTGGAACTTGAGATTTGTCACAGAGCACTTCTGACCTTTAGACTAATATTGTCTTTTCTTCAAGCAGATGTTGAACAGGATTACATCCAAGTATCCTGCTGAGTTTAATCAGCTTCAAGCACAATCAAATCACATTGGCTCTGCATCACCCAGAGGGGTCTTTATTATTTTGAAATTTGTAATTTAGACTTTAGAGACACACATATCTTTATAAATGAAGGTGGGTTGAGAGGTAGGGGTGTGTAGGAGTGATGTGGTGGTGGGAGTTGTGACCCTGCATTGCAGAAATCAAAAGACATGGACATTGGTCTGTTTGCAATGGTTTGTACCCATGTGGTTTGTGTAAATTAAGGAATGTTACCTGTGATTCTGCAGTGCTTGCGTGACTTATCATTCATCTCCAGAACTGAAAGACCACAGTTAGGATTTTTTATTTTTTTTCCCTTCCTTTGCCTCGGGCAGAAATTGTACAAAACCTGTCGGATGATGCAGGAGAGGATCATGGAATTGCTGTTGACAGTGGAAAATGAAGATGTGATTGTTGAGCTAATACAAGTAAATGAAGATCTGAATAATGTCCTCCTGGGACATGAAAGGTAAGTTCAGGGCCTCTCTTGTCACATTTGGAATCCTACCTGAATAAATGCACTTATTGGAGAGATGGTCCCTATGCCTAGTGTTGATCCTCTGCATGGAGACAGATTTTATCCTTAAATTCAGAAAAAAAATAATGATTGCAAAAGGAGAAAAATATGTATTTGCTGCCTCCTAAAAATTTCAGAAATGGTTCAGGAAAGTAGCTAGGAAATATTAGAGTGGTGTAAAGTAAGTTAACAGCATGGGCAGGAAATGAGATGGAAGGACACAAAAATAATTTAGAATTTGACATCCCTTTTTGGCAGAGTTTAGTGCAACAGCTACTACAAATCCTTTGATGCTGGTGCTTATCTCTGTTAAGTGTCTGTGCTTCCAGGAAAGAATACTTGTCCTCCTTTCTAAACAATTTTGACAGCTTTACTGCAGAAATTGGCCATGGAGCAGCCTTCTGCCTCATTGCACACTTAGGAGAATTGCTTGCTGTTCTCAGCTGGATTGAAACATACTGTTCTGCTTGTTTTACAGCAGAAAATGTTTCTTTCTTTCACACATAAAAGCACAGTAGTCCTGTTGACATCCTGGATATTTGTCTGGTATGGCACTGGTAGCATGACTGGATGCTGGCAAAACTGAAATTAGTTTTCAATTTAAAATTCCAGTGTTCCCCAAAGTATCACATGAGTATACTCACGGAGAGTGTTCTGATTTAATAGGAGATACCCTTCCATCTTAAGAAGTTGATCTCTTCCACAGCTAAAAAGTGTTCTAGGAATCATTATGCATCAAGTGCAATTGTTCTTTATTAAATTTAGCAAATTTATAGTCTTTAAAGAATTTAGTCTTCTTTCCTTTTAATCCTATTCTGAGTGCTGCACTGAAAATATCACTAATTCTTCTAAGTGTCAGGCATAAACTTTGGGTCTAATCATTTACTCTTAAAACTTGTCTACTGTAGTGTTGGTTTTACAGCAGCTGTCTTGAAAGAACTGTGTGCTCACTTCTTCCTTTAGGAGGTTTTTCCTTTTCATAAACAAAATAGGAATTTTATTAAGACATATGATGGAAAGAGTGATTAATTTGGACAGAAAACTACTGTATTCTAGTAATGTAATGCTGTGGTTTGTATGGTTCAGGTCTTTCTGCGTGCAGATCCATTGCACCTCAGAGTGGATAAGTATAAAAATGTATTTGGTTAATTTTGTGTTGCAGAAGATTTGTTCTTTGGATCTCCCTCTGAACAATGTGTGTAAAGGGCCAACTGATTTTAATGAGCTGCATCTGTTTCACACCCTGTGTGTTGTTGGAGGATGAGTCATGCTGCATTTTTTGTTTCTGGTTATTAATGTAGAATTCAAATTAAATCCAGAGCAATCTCCACTGTGCAACCAACAGCTCATACGTGTAACAGTGCCTCCCTCTAGTGTCTCTGCAGCTTCTTGGTTCTTCCTGGATTTCAGATAAATACTTTCTGCTTTACAGTCAGAAGGGTTTTTTTTCCTGCTGTTTCTTCATGCATCTTTACTCTTTTTCTGGACCTTCCTAGTACAGTGACCCTGAAGAGCAAATGCAGTTGGATAAACTGTGTATACATCTGTCCATACAACTCAGGGCTCCTTGTGCTGAAGTACAGTGACCTTCTGAATGCTCAGTGCCACCTGTGTGGGTCTGCTCTGGACCCACAGTAGCACTGTAATCACTCCTAGAACATACATTTTATGCAGGTTAATTTTTTTGTTTGTTTCCTTTTTTAAAAAAATTATTGCAAAGGCCTGCACTAGTGAGAATGCTGTGTGCCAGAATAGGTGTGTGGTTTGTCCTGGAAGGGCATGAGGGAATGCACAGAGCTCTGATGACAGAAGGATTCCTGGAAGCTAGAAGAGTGTTCTGGTCAGAAGGAGCTGGTTTTGGCACAGTGGATGTTTACAGTTACATGCCTTGTGTGAACAGAGACAAACCACTGTCAGAGGAACCTTGGTTCTATTTAGAAACAAGCAGATGGCTGTCTCTAAACTTGGGGCCAGGAGCAAACCAGCTGGTGTTGGTGTAGGAGATACCAGGATCACAGCCCTGGAATGGGAGTCAGATTGCCCATAAAGACAAGTTCCCCAGAGACAGCATCTGGAGTGCTTGCTTGGTGCTTCTGGAGTCTTTCAAGAATCAAAAGTTGATTGCAACTGGTTTCATATTCTTTTGGAGTACATCACAGGAATGTAAGAATGAACATTTAACTCTGCACCTTCAACAGGTTCTCACGGAACAGAGTTCGTTTCCTGGAGAACCAGAGGATACAGCGGGAGCGGGAGGAGGTAATTAAGGATGAACTGAACTGCAGAACTGCAAACATTCCTTTTGCTCTTCCTTGTGAAAAATACACTTCTGATTTTACACATGCAGAATTTTATTCTCTAGTTGAGAGGTACAGGAGACAACAGACTGACACTACTCCTAACTCATTTTTCTGAAGTCCCACTTGCAGAAGTTCATGCAAATTCATGTAACTAAAGTAGCAAATAATGTCAAATCTAGGAGGGAAGCTTGGGCATGAAAAATGAGAGAGAGATCTATTCAAATGCTGGTTTATTGCTTCTCCAACTCAGTACAATTATCTGCCATGCAAAAAATGAGAAACCATAGATTCTTTTCATTTGTTTCCTGTTAATGATCTAGAGACTGAAATACTGCTGCACTTTGAGAATTCACTTCTTCTATTGATTTTTTTTCCTGAGTCAAAGCTTTTTCTGAATTGTGAATAATGGCTTGTAGCAAAACTTTAATGACTGTCCTTTATTGATTGATAATTATGGTTGTTAATTATATTGCCCAAGGTAGTTTTGCACGTTTCACCTTCTTCTAAGCCATAATTATGTAGTAATCTTGGACTTGACATGAAAATGCTTTGTGAATGCTGAAATACTGCAGAGGATTATTAAAAAAAGGTAGAAGATGGTCTTGTTTTCCTTGAAAAGCCACTATTAACTACATTCTGGTTACGTAGGTGGATGGTTTGGCTCAATGGATGCACTGTTGGGTTAGTTGATAATCCAAATGGTGCAGTCTGTGCATTTTTATATTATTGAGGAGACTTGGAGTTTAAAATGCATCATCTTTTATTACTTATTTTTCATCTGGTGTTACCAAACCTGTAGGATTCAAGCATGCAGTTTTATCGTACTTTTGGCTGGCTATGTTTTTAATTCCAACACATTCACAGGAGAAAGGAAGGGAATGTCCTAGGAAATATTATTGTGGTTTTGATTTTTTTCCTACCCAAAACGGGACTGGAAAAAATCAATCTTCTAAGTATTTATCAAATCTCATTTACACAAGTAAGTAGCATGAAAAAAATTGTACAGGATTGATCAGAAGATAAATATCAAACCTGTATCTAAACAAGTTCAGAATGGCTTTATAGAATTGAGTCCTTTCTATTTTCTCCTTCAGAACTGGTTTTCTTTATTCTTTGAAATTGATCTTTTCTGAAATGCATATTTTGTTTCATTAGTTACATTTCACACACAAAAAGTCCTGATCTTCTCTTATACCTACCAATTTTTAATACTAAGATTTTAAAAGTTTATATTTTGTGAAAATAGCAACTTGTTTTAAAACTATGCAAGTTCCTTAAAAAACCAAAACGCTGGGAAAGACCCCAAATAACTTACTCTTTTCCCAATGTTAAGCTGTACAGGAAACAGCCATCTGCTCCCTCAAGTGATCTACTTGGCCTCTCCATAGATTCTCCATCTTCTGTGTCTGCAGTGGTACAAAGTGACCATGCAGCACCTCCTTCAGGAAGTAAGTGGTGAATGCCCCTTTTCCTTCCACTCTGATTCCCTAAAACAAACCCACAAGAGCTCAGTGGAGGAATCAAGAAGTTCTTTGTAAGAAAGAAAACAAAAATACTCCTTAACTTTAAGGATGTTCCTTAAATTTTCTTAAAAGGAGATTTGAAATGTGTCCATAGGAACAAAACTGTAAGGTATTATGAAGTTGCCTGTAATTTTTTTTAAACTAATCTTTTTCCCCTCTTACATAGGTTTGACCAGTAGAGCATGCTTTGTGTTCTACTGCAGTGAGGCCTGTGAAATACTGGGGTAGCTGCTTATTCTGTAAACTTGGCAGAAAGAAACAGTTTTTTCAGGAGTGTTAGACATGGCTTCAGGTACCCTGAACTACTGTTTGCAGAAGCTCTTCCTTTACCCACTTTAGGGAAGTCCATATTCTGAAGCGAAAGGTGTGGAATGTTCCCCTGGGAATAAATGCCTAGAATTCCATTTTAATCCTTTACAAATATTGACAAGAGCTTTTAGTTGTATCTATCATGTAGAGCTCTGCTGATGGTCTGAATATAGAGATAAATATCTTGGATCTAAGACTTTTCAGAGTCATTAAAACTTTGTCTTTCATGTGATAAACAGCAATTCATTTCAGACTCTTTATAGACCTTCCAAACAAAAGCTTTACTCTTTTAGTGTTCAAAGCAAGTAGCTACTTTTGCATAATAATGCTTAAATTACCATTAATAATCACTTTGAATTTCAGATGGCCTATCTGCACACCCTGAAGATAAAACCAGGCCTCATCCATCAATTCACCCACAGCTGGATTCAGCAACTCCTACAAAAGCTCATCAATCCCCGTGAGTAGTCTCTTATCAAGGAATGGGAATGAATAACAGATCCTTAGGGGAATTAGTGCTCTGTAATTCATCTAAAGATTATAGGAAGCTCTGAGGACACAGATTTACTACTTTTACATATTAGTGCAGTAAAACAAGTGAGAATTCCCTCTGTACCAGACATTGTTTGAAAGGGTTCAAAATACACTTAAGCCTGCATCACTGCTTTGTCATAAATAGACATAAATGTACCTGACTTTCACCGGGGAAAGGGAGAAACATGAAACAGGTCAGTAAAAGACTTCAAGACAAGTAAGATGTCTTTATAATTCCTGTGCATGGGATACTGGTCCATCTGCCCATGCTGCTCTCAGTTGTGACACACAGGAAAGACAGACCAGCCAAAAAATAATGGAACAATCAGAATAAACAGTTTTGATCATTTCTTACTTACATTCAATGTATTGGTCTCTTCTAGATTTGCAGCTGAAGCACAAAACAATAGTTTAAGCAGCCCAGCTGGACACACATACTGCAATGTGAACACATATAGCAATGTGAGTAATACTCATGTTTGGGAATGATCATTCTTGTCTGGCAACTTCTGGATTTACCCCAACTGCTGTCCAAGTGCGATGCAAAGATCTCTTCTGTGGCCCTTCTCCATACCTCAGGGAACATTCTACTTGGTAACCAGGTCAACTTTCCTCTTTTACTGCCACAGATCCTAATGTGGAAACCTGTTTCCTTGGGTCCAGCACAATCCATGGGGAATTTGCAGAAAGCACTTGCTCTGTTATTTGTGTTTAATTTGTTGCTATGCAAAGCAAGCTGTGATCTCCTCCTGTTGCCATGATGTTACTCTGGTGTACTTTCTGTCTCAAATAAGATATTAAAAAAAATATACAGAAAACCCCTAAAAACCTCAAAGCTCCACAAAAGCACAGCCCACCAAAAATCACTTAAATCCCAAGTACAGTGCAGGACAAATGTCATGCTGCAGAGAAACAGCCATGACAGAAGGAATGGAAAGACTCTGAAGGGACTTTGAGTAATGTTATGAAGGCAGTGTGAAATAGAAAAGATGAGAAGCAGCTCCCAAACAAACATGCACAGTCCTTACTTTAAACTGCAAATAAAAGCAGATCTTTGAATCTGTGTGGTGGAACAAGTCACATAGATATGTGAATTCTACACATGGGCTATAGAACCCTAAATGTTGCTTTGAAGGTTATGTGGAGAATGAAGATTAATTGGGTTGCTAACTGTTGGCCTTGGAATTTTACCTGAAGTAGTCAGAGTCTAAAGATAAGTCAGCAATTATGTAAGTTAGGTCAAACCAGTTCTCATAGAACTATCTGTTTATGCATAGTTTTGCTTGATGTCCTTAGTTGACGGCTCTTTTAAGCCCAGTGCCTCTGAACCCAATAAATATGCAGACTGGACAGACTGTGCCATCAAATGGACCATCACCAGCAGGTAATAAATATTGCATTTATTTTTATTATTATTTTTTCACGTTTTGTTTTGTTGTTAGAACCAAAAGCCTTTACATAGAGGCTGTCAGGGATTAGGAACAGCAACAAACATTGACACAATTTTCTCATGGATTCTATTACACATCTGTCCATTTTAGCATGTAAAGCAGCTGAATACATAACACGGTAATATGCTATTTTCAGCAAGACAAAAAACACACACCAATCATGTTTTTCATTCTCATTTAAATCTGGATGTGTCTGCCTTTGTTCTTCAGCTACATCAAAGAGCAAGTCACAGTCCCCTCATTACTATGAGATAATGGAATTCGATCCCTTGGCTCCCACTGAGTAAGTAGCTTTCAAAATAGAATTTTAAAATTCTGAGTTACCAAAGGCAAAATGGTTTTTTTCTTCTGAAAGGCAAAGTAGACCACTCTACTTGGGCTGTGTTAACTGATCAACTGCATCACTGATGTAAATGAAGTGGCTGCATTTTGTATGTTTTCTTCCAATATTTCTGGCATAACCAGTTAAGGAATAAACTGTAGTGTGCACATTAACTGGTGTCTGTAAAAATGGAGGAGTAATGCTGTATCAAAATTACTAAAATCTTATCCAGTGATACAGAAAGGTGAAAGAAATATGGTTAGTGTCCTGCTGGAGGAAGCTGATTGAACTTCAGCCCAGGTAGTTCTGGAACAAGGTAATCAAAGGAATTCCTGTTCATAGCAATCATGTTTTTTAAAGAATGTTTTTCTACTGCATATGAAAAAAATCCTTAATTTCAATATAAACTACAGAAGGGAATAGATGCTATGCCTCTCCAGAAGGCCAAAATAGTGAGACAACAAAATAATACAAAACCTAACACATGGCAGAACTCCCCTTTCTAACAATAAATTGCAAAAAAATTTTTTGAGCTATTTATACAAAACTTATTTCTAAGGAGTATTTTGAGGTAGGGAAATCTCAACAAAGCTTCCATTGTTTTTTTCTAATTAGTGCAATAATTGCACAGTGGTGCAATTTGCCATTTGTGCTTTGCAGTCCTGTTCCTAAACTTGTTTAATCAAAAGTGACAATGTCCAGAGGTTCCTCATTAAATGTACAATCAGAGCAGGGTTGGCTCTTTGTTTCCATGGAAACCTAGGCATCCTGCAAGGGAAGCTACACTGTGAACTTTGGGCAGGATTTCCCTGGTGCATTTTGTCAAAATGAAACGTGATGTAGGAGTTACCCTGCTCCTCTCTTTCAGAGCTATTTATGAAGAAATTGATGTTGTGATGAAGACAAAAGTTAAAAAGAACAAAGACTGAAGGTGGAGGCGGAATCCTTTCCTGAACACTCTCTGGTGCTGGTCCTGTGCAATGCTTCCTGTAACTACAAGTGAATAACAGAACAGGTTTTGCATTTTGTCACAGAAATTAGTGTTGGAGTACTAAGCTGCATGCAAGCTGAAGAGTTACTTGGCTCCACACCTTGACAATTTGTCCTAAATATTCAGCTGTGTGTTCTTCAAGGTCACTTGCAAGGGTTTTTTAAAGTATTTTGGGGGCCTGTAAAATGTGACTTCCAGATTCACCTGTGCATGAAGTAACAGTTAACACCTGGCACAAGCAAACAAAAAAGACATTACATTCACAGAAACTGCAGAATGCAGGTTCTCTTTTGGCCTCACTGCTATGTTCATCTCCCTAGAAATCTGTAAGGGAGTTTTGAGATATGGAGGGGTTTTTTCTAAAGTTGGCCTCTTGATAGATGTCTGAAGACATGCAGTGTTACTTTCCTACATCCTTAATGCAGATTCTTCTTTTTTATTTTCTTCCTAAAAATCCAGAGTATAGTTGGAATTTTGTCTTGGGAAGAACCTAACCTGGGACACAAAGTGCTGTCATCCATAATTAACAGAACAGGAAAAAAACCTGCTTGTTCCTATGTTGTTATTTACTCAGTAAATATTGGAGGAGGATCAATTATTTCTTTCAATGTTCCTGCCCTGCAGAGGTTGTTCTGGTGAAGGAAGAATTAATCATCTGCAATGCAGATGAGCATTCGTTTAATTTACCATTTACTTTAATTAAGTTGTTTAATCCTGTTAATAACTATTTTCTCTTTTAGTAAGTGCCTTATCTATTTTAATGCTGAATGTAAACCGTGCACTTTAATAGGTATAGTTCTCTGAATTTATAGCTGATACAAAATTTGAGAACTTAGTTCATGTTCATACCAGATAAGTTTTGTGAAATAACTGCATTTTTAAACATTCCTTATGTTAACTGTTTAAGGGTTAAGAAATTCTCAGCAGCTTTTGCATGTTTATATCATAAAATTCCAAATAAAAGCAAATGCTTACTGAGAAGTAAACTCTCATCGTTTCTAAGTTTTTCTCGATTTGTGTATTCCCTGAAACATAAATGTAGGTAGCACTGGAAGTATTTTCATGTGAATCTGTACAGTTTGCTGCAGGACCATTAGAATTTGCTTCAATCCAAAACACAATCTTGATGAAGTCTGGGAGTTTTGTAAGCTGAGGTGAAAAGTTGAGTTGCTTTACTCTCATTTTTCTTGCAAATTTGCAGTGGTCGGGACAACAGCTTAAGAAAACATCTGCAAATAGCATTTGAGGTGGATTATTTTTTTTAACTTTTCCCCTACAGCTAGGTTGTATTGGCAGAACCCCCACAGCAAAGGATAACAAACCAAACTGGGCTATTGCAGTGTAACCCATAATGGGTGATTGCTGATGGAACCTCTCCATGTTTAAAGCAGCACAATTGTCACAGAGAGATGGAAGGGAATTGGCTAATTACCAACGTTAGAGCCTGTGATATAGAGGGAAACATCTGTGCAAATTTGGGCTTTAAAACTCATGGGGAGAATCCACATTTTTATGGAATTGACAATTGCCAGGGGGATATTCTTTTTCTTCTAATCAATGTGGCCAGAATAACCAATGGATGGAAAACTGCCATAATCACTTCAGCTTTCGGAAGGACAATGGCCTAAAGACAACTGAAGTAAGAAGTTGGTTGGGTTTATTTTCCCTAGCCTGGATTCAAAGATATATCTTGATGTTACTTTTTTTTTTCCTGAAGCATACTAGAATTATAAAGCTTGCTGCTATCTTCATACAGATGTATTCACTTCTGTGGGCTCCACATGTTCTGCTGGATAAAATGCATTAGAGAGATGAAAGAATGCAAAGTTTTCAGTCTTTAATATACAGTGAAGACCTGTACGTATCCAGAATCTGTTTAACCAATAAAAGTAATTGGTACAATAATGCATTTTAAAGGTAGCATCCATTTTTTTTCAAAAAGATTTTAAGTTACTGTATGCAAATATAATTGAGACTTAAGTAACTCTAATTTAAGTAATTTTAAGTAACTCTTAGGTAACTTCTATTTCTGAAGTACCCATTGCCTTTTCAGAGTCCAAGCTAACCAACATCAGCCTCACTTTGTCAGATCTCTGCTGAAAGGGGTAGAAAGACCTGGCCTAGCAGAAGAGCTACTGGCTGTAGTTATTTCTGTTGGAAAATGAGCAGCTTCCTTGGTCTCGCTCTGCAACTTGCTCCTGGTTGGCAAGGCAGCGATGAAGTGTTATTGGACCTACCCCACGGACAATGACCAAAAGTTACATAAATACAGGCTTACCTGTTCTCATGGTAAACTGAGAATCTCCCTGAAGAGCTGCTGCACTGCTGGGCAGGCTTTGGCCAACTCAGCCTCTGAATGGACTGATTTTGGATTTTGAGGAGATACCTATGCTGTTCATTCAGCTGCAATTCAGAGCAGCTGTTTATCACTGCCCTCCTCTCAAAGCATGTCAGACGCAAGCCAAGCTTGTTTCTTGTGGAGTTGCCCAGAGTAGAGTCCTCTGCAGAGGCAAAGAGCACTCATTAGCAGCACATATACTTCAAATGAGTGGGACACAACAGAGAAATAAGATGGTGTTTCCAAATGGAAACCATCCCACAGATCTGATGTGCTTACACTTAAATTTCTCTTCTCATGATAACAGTTTTAGAGCAGTCTGCTCTTACCAAATGAACTACTGATTCAGTAATAACATGAGAGGGTGCAACACCTTCTGAATCATCATCTCCTCCTTCCAGGGAGGGTCACACAGAAGTAACAGTCTGACTTTGTTGAGTTATGAGATTACCTTAATTTATTATCTGTGTTTACCTTTTTCTAAAGTAAATTAACATACAAATTTTTTTCCAGAGGCAACAATGGAATTTTAGATGCTTAATCAACCGATTTTTTTCTTCTGTATTTACATGAAGATCTTAATTTGCATGTTGGTTTTAAAATTTCCTTGTGATATTCAGATAACATCTTACAAAAAGATGGCCTGAGAAAACCTTCTCTATTTTAGAAACAGCATGTTCCCTTTCACGGTCTGATGAAGAAATACTATCCCTGAAAAACAGAGATACATTAAGTTGGTTTCCAAATATATATATACACATATACTGTCATAAAAGTGTGTACCCATGGAGGTTTAATAGTATAATATCATACTGCACAGTACTCCTTAAGTTTTTTCTTCCAAGGAAAAATGGCTTCAAAACTGGCACTCAGATGTAGCAGAAGTCACTTTTTTGTAGAGAAGGCCTGTTACTGATACCCAGGAAGTGGCAACTTCTGTCCTTCCTTTGCTTCAAAGAAGGTGTAAGATAGAGTGATCAAATCAACTTTAGCCATTTTAGGGTCCTCTGCAAACTCTGGGTCAATGTAGAAAAAGACAGGCATGTCCACTTCCTCCTGAGGATTTAGTCTCTGTTCTTCAAAACAAAAACACTGCAGGAGATAAAAAAATCCTTAATTAGACAACAATAGTGATGATAAATTTTGTCTCTGCCAACATGGCAGAAATCTTCATGGTTCAAAATAAACTCTCATTCCCTGAACACCCCTAAAATCCTGAGAAGGATCAATAAGATGAGCAAGAAGACAGCAATTCTGTTACTGTGGTGATATAGGAAGAAAAAAAATTAGCTTGTAATGAAGCGTGTTAAGGTGGCCAGGCCAGCTCACATCATTCCGCCTGCCCTCAGAGTGGTACTAAATAATACAGAGTTTGTTGCCACTCTGATGGTAGGAACAGCTAGGTGTGAGGGCAGTAAGGATAAGAATTAATCAATGCACTTTATCATTTGATAAAAACAAGGTGTTTTCTTAAAACGTTGGCATATGAAGAATGGTGTCCAGGATTAAAATGCAATTTATGGGTAACTGTTTTTGTTCATGTAAAGGAAAATGCAATCTTTGCTTTGCTCACACTTACTTGTATTTTATTGAAATACTGTCCTGCTTCAAAGGGGACAACGTTGTAGGTAGAGATTCCAATTATTGGTTTGTCAGTAGGATTTTTTGCTTTATAAAATGCCAGTGCAGTCTCTCCTGGTACCACCTGTGTAACACAATTGTACAGTGATTTTCTTCTTTTTAAATTCACTGCAGCCCTCCACCCCTCAAAACAAGTTATTTAGATTTTATCTAGAATTAATTCTCTTTTGCTGTTTCAAATTGGTTATTTTGCAAATATTTTTTGATTACATGCAATTAATTCAAAATTAAAAGCTTCAATACTGTTCTATGTATTTTTAATCTTACCTATTTGCCTGAGTCTTCTATTACTCTCAGCAGTTCAACAGCACACAGAGCATTTTTAATAAGCAGATTTAGATATGGTGTGCAATTAATTTCTTTCAGTACTGGACTCAGAAACTACTACGAAGCATGACTGCTTATTTTGAGAACTAATTTGAAACAGAAAAGTTAATTTGTGATTTTTTAAATATTAAAAATAGTTCCTATAAGGATAGGGCAATGGGAAAAACAGTACGGGTTTAGATATACTGTTATACTATATATTTTTAAGTACATATAGTATATATATACACTTTTATAATGTATATACCATGAAGTGTATACAGAATTATAGTTTCAGTAACTTTTGATAGCTTAATGGGGTGGCAGTGTGGCAACTACACTCAATGTCCCATAAAAAGGACATTGCCATGATGGAGCATGTCCAGCAAAGGGCAACAAAGCTGGTGAAAGTTCTAGAAAACATGTCTGGGGTTGCTCAGTCTCAAGGAGGCTCACAAGGATTATGACTGCTCTCTAGAGCTACTGACAGGAGCGTGTAGTGAGGTGGGGATCGGGCCCTTCTGCCGAGCCTGCAGAAAGGACCAGAGGAAATGGCCTCGGGATGAGACAGGGGAGATTTCCCATTAGATATTAGAAACATTTTCCACTGTTGGTGTGGTCAGGCTTTGGGAGGCGCTGGAGTCACCATCCCTGGAGGTGCTCAAGAGGCGCCGGGCTGGCGCTGGGTGCTGTGTGTCAGTGTTACAGGGGCAGTGCACGGCCGGACTGCGTGATCCTAAAGGCCTCTTCCAACCGCGGCCGCGTCTCTGCGCGGGGGGAAGGCGGTAACTCACGTAGATCTCGCTCTGCTGCGGTTTGAAGTTCCACTGGATGCTGGCGTGCGTGTCGGCGTTGAACGTGACCCTGATGAGCCGGTCCCGCACGGGCTCCATGCGCTCGATCCGCTCCGCGCCGCGCCCCGCGCCCGCCGTGCCGCCGAGCCCCGTGGCCTGTCAGGGAAGGGCAGTGAGGGCCCCGCGCCCGCAGAAGCGGCGCCGGCCGCGGGCCCCCCGTACCTGGCAGTAGAGGCGGTAGAGCGGCACGGCCGCGTACGACAGCCCCACCATGCCCACGGCCGCCGCCGCGATGTAACCCACGGCCGAGCGGTTCCGGCGCCGCCACTCCTCCTCCTGCTGCCGGGTGAAGGGGTTGGAGCCCCGCACGCCACGGGTGCTGCAGAGCCCGGGCCGGGGCAAGGCCCCAAGCCACAGCCTGCAGGAACAGCGCGCCCAGCCCCGCCCGCAGAGCGCCATGGCCGCAGCGCGGGGGCTCTCGGGACATGCGGCCGGGGAGCGGGGCGGGCAGCGGGGCAGGGAACTGGGCAGGACCGGGGCGGGCCGGAGGTGGGAACACGGTGGGACTGGAGGAGGGAACGTAGAGGACGGGGGCGGGCCGAGCCGCCGTCGCATCCTTGGCCGCCGTAACCCCTTTAACCTCTCAGAGCGCGCTGAGCGCGGGGGTCCCGGCGGAGCCGCCCGTGGGTGCCCCCTCCTCGCTCGCCTGCGGGACGGCTCGGGTGCAGGTTGTGTTCGAGGTAACTGGAGCAGCCCCCAGGCCGGCGGGGCTCTGCGGCCCCCGTCCCGCAGTGAGCGGGCTGTGCGGGACGGGAGTGGCCCCGAAAGGCCGAGCAGAAGCGGGGTCACCGGGAGGGGCGGTGGTTGCGCAGGCACACCGCACCGGGGGTACCTGGTTATGGAGGGCTGACCTGGGGCCCTCAGTTGTCTGGTTACCCCTCAGGTTCCGCGCTGGCGGCCCCAGGACAGGCGGTGTGCGCGGGGCTTCTCCGGGTGGTCCTTCCGGGGCCGTGCAGTTTCCCCCCTTTTCTGAACACTTGACACCGGTTGGTTGTTCCCTTTTCCCCCTGGTGCTTTGATTCACGTTATTTTCATTTCTAGGGATTTGGTCTTGTTCAGGCACAGGTACTGACACGCTGCAAAGGTGGCGAGCGCTGTTAGTAAACAGTAGTAACCTGAGGACGGGCAAAGTTAGGCAAGTTCACAAACAATAGTTTTTCACACGGATGGTGCCATGCACTGTAATAAAATTTGATGTAGCAGTACTTAAATTTACTGCTTTAAAGCTGTGTCTCTCTGCTGTGATGGTTCCAGTATCATGCAAAGACTGGCAGCTCCTGGTACTGCTTAATTTTCCATGTTGAATAAGAGAATGGTAAAGGGTCAGTTTAGCCATACTGTGGTATTTGCCCTGGGTTCAGATGACTGTTTTTTTGGTCCTTTAGTGAGCAAAACCTGAAAATATTTACTGCAGGAGCATTTATGGTATTCCAATGTGGATTTAACATCTTTTTCACACAAAAAATACGGACACAGAGGAATTGGTGTGGTTTTGTGGAGGCTGACACTGGACCTGGGGATTCTTCTGTGTCTTGGCCACGGCCTGGCATGTGACACTGGTGCCAGGGGCACCTGTGCTGGCTTTGCCTGTATGTATGTTGTATGTTCCTTGTCCCTCTTGTCTTGGAAATAATTTCTTTTCTGGGTTGTGGTATGTGAGGGTTCAGCCGTGCACGTCACAAGGTCAGGAAGATTTGCTACTACTGATACAAACAGATATTTTTTGCACTGATGCTTTTTTAGCAGTTTTTCAAATTACTGTAGTTCAGTACATCCAGGGTTTTATTTCCTGTGAACCTGCTGTGTATACTAATAAAAATATAATGTGAATTTCTGGGAGGTTTCCTACATTAGTGGTGTGTCAGCCCATTTTGTGTGTTTTGGCCTGTTCTACATACTTCACAGGAGAATTTCAAAGACATGCAAAACACCATTACCTTTCCAAGTAACTTTCAATGGAAAAAAAAAAAAAAAAAAAAGAGGTTGTCTTTGCCTTCAGCAGTTATGTTGTGTCATCCTACAATTGTAATCAGTTTTTTCTTTTTTAGAAGATTTTAATCACAAGGAATTCAGGTTTACCCTGATTTCTACCTTATAAGTTAAGAGGAAGTTAGGCTATTAAATGTTTCGGTACTACTACAGCAAACTCCAAGTTGTTAACTGTTTCAGCAGTGAATTGTATCAGTTTTGTCCTGGCAGTTGTCTTCCAGTTTGATATCAACTAGTCAGTAATAAATAAGATTGTTTCCAATGTCTGAAAATAAACATGGCCATGTCAATTTCAGAAAATGGTTTCTCCTTTTTTTTTTTTTTTCAGCAATTTTGATCCTGGGTAGGAGCCAGTTCTTCGTGTGTCAGAACTCTTCATTTTGAGATTTTATTTTAATAGTGCTTCTAAGAAGATGTCCAGTACAGATCCCCTCAGTAATACAGAGAAGGAGTAAGTACTTTATTTTCCCTAGATGCAGAAATACAATTACTGGATTATACTATGAAAATTCTTGCAGTTTCATTGGTAGGATCTTGTCTTGATGAAGACTTAAAGGAATATAACTTTGATATTGAAACAGTCTGCAGTAACATTGTAGAAAAGCTGACACCAACGCCAGTGAATTTGCACATTAAGGGAGGAATCATCCTATAAGCTTTTGTAAGTTAATCAGCGCTTGGTTAGGACTAGTTTTGTAGAGATAAAACCCTGCATAGAGTTTTCTTAATTTAATGCTTCTGAACTATGAAAACATACTTGTATAAAATAAATCACTTCTTTGTACACCTGTGGTACCTGCAGAAGCATAAGACTGGAGGTTTTGTATTACAGTGCATTACTTTTTCAGAATACTCTGTCTCTATACCTTTAATATTTTATATATAGTACTTAGGAACCATCACATTTTTACCAATGCCATGGGATGTAGAATAATTATATTCATTCCATAAAACATAATCTTATCCACTTAAGAGTTGGATCAGATTCTAAATGTCAAACATGGATTGAAAAGTGTAACTCCAGACCCTTTTCAAACTGCCAAATAATCATGCCAGTGCTGTCATCAAAACCAGATTTAAACCACGCACAGGCAGCTCTTGCTGGACTTACCATGTTTGCTGTACTTGTGCAATAGAATCCAGCAAAGAGTATTCAGAAAAATAATAAAACAGTTTAACATAGATTTAGAATTATGCCACCTCATAAATAACTTGATTGTTTTGAAAAGCAAACCCACAAAACATTAAGAGAGCTAACTTGCTTTTTACTGGGACCTGAAGATGCCAAAACTCTGCTTGTCTGATGGAAATTGAGAGTATGTGATTACAAAGATACATCTTTCAGAAAGCTGTGGCTAGCTAAAGTCACATGAAAGATGAGTAGGTTACTTAAGTAGTTCCTAGCTCACTGTATTCCAAAGGCAGTTTTTCACATTAGAGATGAACAGGAAAGGCACCTAATACTGCACTTTGGCTGCATGCTGATGGCAGGCTGTCATTTTCTGTACTTTTATTTTTTATGGGACATGGTATCGAAGCTTCCAAGAATAGACTTGAGTTATATGTTAACTGGGGTTTTCCTAAACTTTAAATCATACCTTTCTTCTCTATGCAGGGGTTAGCCTCAAACCATTCCGCCTTCTCCACAATTACAATGTTGCCCAAGCTTTTTTCAGGCTTACTGTTGCTGTATAATGGCATACGTTTTCTTTTAATCTTTATAACTTAATAAACGTATTTTGAATAATGAGTGGGTTTGGATGGATCACATTGAGTGCTCATCCGTGCTGTATGATTCAGCATTCCTTTGCCTGCAGTCCTTAAAATCTGAACTAGCTGTAGTGAAACTGAAAGGCTACAGTTGCATAATGGGTTCGTATAGGATTTTTGTAAAAGGACTTTGGTTTATTTATTACAAAAAGATCTTGTGAATCAAACTTCCAGAGATTCTGCAGATCTTTTTGTCGTCTGCTAAATTATCCTGCAATCCATCTTACATTGGATTTTGCAAAAACTTCCCTTGGAAAAAGCAAGTTGTAATTACAAATGTTGCCAGAATGGAATAGTTTTCCAGCTGTTTGGAAAGGAATCCTACTTAACAACAAACGGTAACTCTTGAAAATTTAGTCTTACTTATTTGTACTAAATTTCATGGAGTTTTGAGTTACAATTTTCCTAGATCTTTCTGGATGTAAAAAGTAATTTGTGTTCCTCTGAGCATGTTCTTGAAAGACAGAGAACTTGCAAGAGAAGCAATGATGCTGTCATTCATTAAAAGCAGCACAGCAACAGAATTTGAAGGTAAAGAGGGATAGAAGCCTTGCAGGTGAGTTCAGGAAGCTGAACACAGCTCAGTTTACTTTGAAGGAGGAGTGGAGGAGCAATTTCCCGAACAAGTGATGTATTACTGGCAATAACTCTAATTAAATGAGAGCAATACCACTTTATATCTGCTTAAATTGTTCAGAAGTTTGTCTAATAAAAATAACTTTTTGCTTTTTAACAAGGAAATTGTGGAGCCTTGAGCCATGTGTTAATTTTCTGTAGCAGAAAATGTGACACTGGTTGGTCTGAGTGATGTATTTTGACAAGTGCTTCTGATTCCAATACCACAAATTGAACTCCACTGGTGTTAAGAATGGAGGTCATTTGTTGGAGAAAATCTATTGGTATTTTATCTTCTGTAACCTTGCCTAGAGCAAATCTAATTGATCTGAGGCTCAAAATATCAATGGCTTTTCTGTAATGCCAGTAACACCAGCAGAATGAGCTGACTGAGAAAAGGCTACAAAGGGGCAAATTTTCATCTCTGAATGGATGTGGTCCCTATGCCAGTGGGACTTTTCACAATTTGGTAACTGGGAAGGCTGCTTTATGTTCCCCTTTCCATCTCTGATCTGCTCCTTAATCTGTGGTGGGTCACTCTTCCCTGTCTGTGTGTGCATTGCAGGCTCTCAGGACTGACCACTCTCTATTTGAATGCTGTACAGCACGTTGTCTCTCAGCAAAGAGTTCCTTTCCTCAGAAGGATTATATGCTAATGAAACCACAGTCACTGCAGCTTTAAAAAAAAGGTTCTTGAGATAAGTGTTTGCATTCCTGGCATAGCCGAGCCCTCCTGCTGCACCTCCAGACCTGACAGATGCTGTCTGATCCAAGGGTTGCTCCTGGCTGGAGAGGATTCACCTTTCTACTTATAGCCCTCAGTGACCACAGGGTAGTTGGCTGCAGTCTTGTTATGATCTTTTGAGAGAGGAGGAGTAGTTGGGGTACTTCTGAGGGAAGCCTTGAAGGAAATGTTCATTGACCAAACTGGTTTTGATGCTCAGAACTGAAAATGTGCATCTCTCTGCAATACCAAGTCTCCTATCACAGGGTCTGATGGAACATGAGTGATGCACTTGACTTCTTCAACTGGATTATTCTCAGTGTATTGGCATAGATTTGCCAGTTTTGTTTCTTTTCACAGAAAAGCATATCAGCTTCCTTTTCTAGAGAAAAATATTAACCCAAGTTCTGTGTTGACTTTTGACTGCTGTATCTTGAAAGTCTAAAATTCAAGTTAGATCATGGCACAAAGCCAGTACCAAGATTGAGAATGGAAAGTAATAGCATAATGGCATTTGTTTCATTAATACTTTCAGTCTGCTTTGTTGGCTTTCCCTTTTGTGTGGCTGTGCATAATCCAGTCTGCTAGGAAGATTGCTTTAGTAAGGTCATGAGTTACTGCTTTTGACCTTGTTTGCAGGGAGCATGTAAATAAATTATTAGATGTACAGGAGGAAATAAGTTTCTTTTAATCATCACATTTGCCTTTGGCTGCTGGATCTAGATTGCTTAATCACAGTATAGTAAATTTTCTCCTCTGCATTTATCAGTCTTTAAAGTTCTCTAAATGGCCATTTCAAAGAGAGAAAAAGTAAGTGTTACCTCTCTAGGTGAATTAGTGCATGTGACGCAGAGGCTTTCAGAGAAGATTAAGTAGGCAGAGGCGCTCAGCTGGAGCTCTGTGTTTGGGTTTTTTCGTTGGTAGCAGAAATCATCCTGCTCATAACCCTTATCCAGCTGAACTGGAAACCTCCAGTGTGTTTTGGTCGCGTTGTCCTTGTTTTTCCTGCTGTGCTGAAGGATGTCCTTGCTTTCTCCAGGGGCTGAAGATGAACCAGAACATTTTGATGGTCTCTCTCTCTTATACTGGTATGCTGAACCATTCAGTTTTGAGGGCATTGGTCTAGTCTGTAATTGGGAAAAGTACAGGAAAGATTATTTAAAAGCTGTGTGCATTTTCAACTTCCTTTCATCTACAGCCAGAGTTTATAATTTAGATTTTTGTGTGTTAAGTAATAAGTGTTTTGTGAGCAAAGTGTATTATTCTCCCATTGATAAACATAGGTAAATATTTTGTTTGTGCACGTAAATGACTAATAATTTCTCAGGAATAGAGATCAGAAGAATATATGAAGCTGTATGTTCTGAAAGAAATAAAACCAAAAGTTGTTTAACTTCCTTGTGTATGCTGCAAGAAAGTAATAGAAGCAGGTTCATTTTAATTACCCTTACTAGAGCATCTACACAAAATGTTGCACACTTAGTCTGTTAGCATTCCAGGACTTCAGCTGGAGTGTTAAGCATTTTTTATTTTAAGAAGGTTATAGCATACACTTTGGTGAGTTTTGCTTGTTTATTTCATCTCTTGCCTCACATCTTCTCTATGTGTTAAAACCTTGTTTACAAGTACTTTTGCCTGACTCCAAAAAATGAGTAGCAACATCTGATTATTTAATTTGCATCTTTTTCTGCAAAGAACATCGAATTATTTTTTGTTACTACTGCCAACTGGTTTAGGAGCCTATTTCCTTATTTATACTGTTGAGCATGTTTCTAATGCTTTGGGAGAAATACTCTTAACATTCCATAAATATTAGAAGTGAAGACAAACTAAATGTTGGATGGGTGCCAAATCCAAGTCATTTTACAGTGAAATTGTTAAAGCTCTATTTATTTTATTAGAACTATAAGTAGTTTGACTTGAAGATCTAAATTATATGGGGAAAAAACCCTAACACTGAAAGTCAGCTAGATGTGATATACTAAACAAATTTTGGGGTATATAAAAATATTTGTCTTTACTTTTATGTGATAAAGTAATTTTAAACTGGATATATTGGAGGGGTTTAGTCTTTATAGCATAAACAGACCAGAGTACCTCTTAAAAGTTGTCTGTCCCAAGTGTCAGTTCTTTCTAATTGTAGGAGGCAGCATTACAAGTCCAGTGTTTCAGAGATCTCTTATTCCTCTCTACTGTGCATTATTGGTTGTGTGTCCTCTGTATCCTCTTTGTCAGAATCCATTTTAGTTTCATTAGGATCTCTCTTTTGAAAGTATTGCCAGTTCCTTCTGAAAATGTAGATTCTTTCCTATTAATTGTCCTGTTCTTAGATTTGGACATATTTCATTATTGTTTTATATGGTAGTATATAAAGAGGTTCTGCAATTTCTGGTGAACTCTAATCTTCAGACTTAAGGTCTGAGATTTGATCTTTTTAGACTACATGAAAGTAAAAAGTCTGTGTCAGTTTGTGCAAGGTTGAAGTAACTTTTGTTCTTGCTTTTAATTTTAACAAAAAAACTGTGTGAAAACTGCTGAGAGGGAATGGCAGAACAAAACTAATAGGAGAAGTTGCAAAAGGCAAGAAAGAAAAAAAAATAGAATAATTGCCTATTTTAAAGATCCACGTACCTCGTTTAAGATTCCACAGATGGAGACAAGTCAGGACAAAGCATGACTAGTATGCTGTCCATCAGCCTCAAAACAGATTCTGGGATAATTGCAGTGACAGTACTGGGTAGTAATGAAAAATACTCTCTTCTTGTCATGGAGTAGGAGCTTGTCCAAAGGGTATTCTTAAAGAAATATCAGACTTGGTATTTGTTCTTCCTTTCAGGCAATGATTAAGTAAAAGCAGTTTGGTTCACTTTTAGCCTTACAAAGGGTACCTTAAACTCATTGATATATCATGGCAAGGTCATGTGCAGTCCTGTCAAACACACCCCAAATGCACTGGGTCTCGTTTTTTCTTTTTAGCTGTGAAACAAACATTTCAAGAAGTACTACAGTGAAAATTATACAGTGCATGAAGCATAGGTTTTCTTTTTGTTTCTAAAGGTTATTAGAATTGTTAGGTCTCTTCTTGTGGCCAGCCTTTCTCTAAAGCAAAGGCTAATTTTGCAAATAGTTGAAGTATGAGATTTTGGGAAATTGTTGCTTTTCAGAGCTAATGCTTATCCCTTGATTAAAAAAAAAAAATCTCATCCAGTTTTCTTCTACAAAACCAAAAGAACTGCAGATGTTCTTTAGAAACTGGATCTCTTGGCTAGTGCTAGAATTTTAAGAACATTTGGACCTTTTATATTTCTCTCTTCCTTCTGGCACAGCCCTTTTTAATGATGTATTCTGACTTTTGTAGATGCACCCAGTTTCAAGCATGGAGTTCAGGCTCTTTGCTGGATTAGGTTGCGTGGAAGGATTTGGGTCACTGTGTCCTCCACTTTGATCTTCTTTCCCACCCTTCTAATGAATTCTTGTTGTTCCATTTCACTAGCACTCTCTAGAAAATACAACTCTCTAGCTAATGTGGAGCAATATGTAGGTGAAAGCAGAAAAACCTCAGTGGTGCATCTGCTCTTTTCTAGAAGAGATCTGCCGAGTCTTCTCCAAACATGGTGCAGTGAAAGGACAGAGGAGCTATAATACAACTTATATTTTTTTACCCATAATTTATCTAAATGAAAGTAAAACCTGGTAAAGGGTAATCTGGATTTACTTGCATTCTTAATACTCTGTGTTCTCAGAACAGTGTGCTGGTCACGAGTCTGATAAAACTGTAAATTTTTAGGTTTTAAAATGCTAATTTTACTTTGTTTTTTTTTTTTTTTAAATTCTGTTCCATGATCAACTGCCTTCAAAGTATTCCTCTGCCTTTAGACAATTCTGAGTGCCAGTCTGGTGTTTTCCCTTGGGGTGGAAAGATACGCAGAGGATCAGGCAAAAGAGTTTGGAAAGGAGCCTTTTTATAACAGAGAAAGAAATCAATGTTGAGTGAAGAAATTAGGAGATTTGGGAAAAGATTATGTTCATAAGTAGCCACAAAATTGCATTTTAGATATCTTAGGAAATGATTTTATGCACTGGCTTAGCTGTGCTTTTGTTCAAATATTCATTACCTAATGAAGACTGGTTTTATGGTATGTTTTTCTTGCCTAAATATTAAGGTGCCCCAGCTTGTGGAATTTTGTTGAAGTTTAATCGTAGTCCTTTTAGTACACAAAATGGGATTCACAGTTCAGCCTGAAATGCTTTGGGGGAAAAAGAAGTAAACTCTGTATATTTATTGTACCTTTTCATGTGATGTTTGTGATGAGTGGATTGGTTTTCAGCTGGGGAGATGGTGGTTCAGGGATATCAAACAATACAAAGTTGTCAGAAGAGAAAACTGGTTTGGGTTTGTATTTGAGTTGAAAACACAGTCACTTTGATTTCTTTTCTAACATAGCTCTACGTACATTTCTGTAATTTAGTGACCTTTATTTTATTCCTTAGGACCATTATGGGCCCTCATGGAATTAATCGAGCTGTTCACCGCATCTCTTTCTCTGATTGCCAGAATGGATTAGGTAACTAAGACTGCACGTTCTGTTATTCTGAGTAAACCAAACCTAAAAACACCTGGTGAGCTTTGCCATACTTGGCATCAGGAAAGTTTATTTAGCTTTCATAGATTTGGCTGCAAATACATTTAGCACAGGAGGTGGAATAACCAGTTTTTCACTTTTGTCTTTTTGTTTGTTCAGGAGTTAAAATTATTGGAGGTTATCGGGCACAAACAGCAGAAGATTATGGGATTTTCATAAAGAGAATTCTACCTGGAGGGGTTGCTGCCGTAGATAGTAAGTAATTTTAACTTTTTTGGCTACAAAAACACTGCTTTTTTATTTTACTTTGTGGGTAAGGATATTTAAAATAGTATGTTTTTGTCTGGATCCATGAAGTTTTGGCTTACTTTAAGATAGAGAAACTTGGACCCTTTTTGGAAAAAGATTTTTATACACTCAGGTCTTGAAAATGGGTTCAAATCTAGATATGGCTGGTGAAGGCAACTGGCAGTCTTTTAGCACCATTGAGTAAGTGTTGAGATGCTGAATGACTTTTAATTTATAAGAGTGGGGTTTCCTGTAAAGAACTAGTGGTTTTCATTAGTTATGATAATTTTTATTACTATTTTTTTAATGGTGGTGTGCTAGTGGTTAAGATTGGTGTGGAAAGAAGAAATTACACTCAGTAGAGTTTGCAATAATTAAGCTACAGACTTCTGTCCTAGGTCTCTGTATGGATTTTTTTGAGATTCCATCTTGTCTTGTGCTAAATGATCATTTAAAATAATCTGAGTCAACTTCAAGTTCCTAAACTTGGGATATTCAGGAGGTTAATAAATAGAATTTGTTCTAAAAAAATCTTTTAGCTGACTTTAATAATATATAAAACATTAATATATCTACACAGGGTAATTTAGAATAACATTAAAAGCAAGATTCAATAAAAATTTGTTCCACAGCTGTGAAATATAAATTCTAGTCTCAAAAATATTTATGCTATGTGTAAATAATACAAATAGCTAAATGGCAGTTATTTTCAGTAGCTGTTCTGTTGTTAATAAGACTGATTTATACTATAATTTCTAGTCCTATATCAATTACCTGTCTTATTTAGGATCAGGTGCCAAGAGTCATAAAGTTGTTTAATGCATTAAGTCACATAAAATGGAAAGGAAAGGTCCTGGTTTAATACAATATGTTCACCTTTTTCTTGTTGATTCATCAATCACTCTTGGTTTCATTTAAAGGCCGTTTGTTCACTGGGGACCTAATTTTAGATGTCAATGGGGAAAACTTGGTTGGAGTAACAAATGAAAGGTATGTTTGTACTGATTCCTGAATCTTTAATACAGCTTGGAATGTTATACATGGATTAATTTGGACATTATCAGTGACTGATTGAAAGAGCACAACTCCCCCAAGATCCTTGGAGTTCATCTCATAAGTAATTTGTCCTATAAATCTAATTCAGCAGAACTGTTTTGGGAAAGTGAAGGACTTTATATGCATCTTAACACCAGACTCAGCTGGTTTCTTAATGACACAGATTACAGAATGTGTGTGAAAAAAGCAGTAGAAGCTGTTAAAGTATAACTATCTGCTGGTTTGGTACTGGTGAATGTAAGTGATGGCAGCAGTCATGTAATGGCACAATGAAGGGGAAAGAAAAAGCTGTAGATGGTTTCTGCAGCTGGATCTGTAGAGATCAGTGTGGCTTTCAGTGCTGGAGATGGACATTGAAAATGCAAAGGAAATTGCCATTTGTATTGCTGATGGAGATTCTGAGCCAGGCACACCTGAGCAGTAGGTTTTGTTGGGGTGGGCTGTTAATCCTAAAGGAAGCTCAGGAAGGCAGCAGGATGACCGAAGGAGGGATGGGGACAGAAGGGAAGGGAAGGAGAAGTCAGTCCCAGTTTATTTCTCTCAGCAGGTGCACCACAGCCTGTCTTTTGCTCTGTTCCCCAGTGCTCACTTTAAGTTTTGCTGCTGCCAATCTCTTTTCTCTGTATATGGCCATGAAAATTACTAACTATTTTAGCAATTTTCCAGCTCTTCTAGCACTTCACACTTCTTGCCTGTACCCTGGTCTATTTATTTGGCCTTTTTCTGTCCTCTTCTAGGGCTGTTGACATCTTGAGAACAGCCTCAGCCTCAAATCACATGTCTCTGCTAGTTGCTAGAGATGAAGAAGCAAAGTAAGAGAAAAATTGTTTTAACCTCAAAACTAATAAAAATCCAGTGTTGCATTTCATGGTGGGTGGATGGGCTTGCATGTATTTATATTTCAGATTAGTTTTAATTGCAGAATTGCACCATATGTCACATTTTTCTGTGTAGTATTAGATACCAGTTCATTCTGAGATCTCATATCAATCACTTCAAGTAGCAAGTTCACACTAACTTATCTGCTGTGATAGTTTTTGAAATGCTTCTCATATTTTAAAATAATGAAAAATGAGGACTCTCATAGAGGTACCTCAAAACTATAAGATTTAAATTAAAGGTCTTGTCTTCTGACAAATGGCAGATTCAGTTATTTTTTCCTCTCAGAAGTTTGCTTTTCAATGTCTAATGAGCTTTGAATAGTTTGGATAAGTAGGATAAACTGTTCACTGCAGCAAATAGTCCAAAATATATTCATTTTAAGGACATTTATGTTAAATATTGCTTTAACCTGACTGTTGAAAGTTAAGCATATAAACCAGTATTGGCAGAGAATCATCAGCAATGTGACAATCCAGGTCTGTATCCCTTTTGACTTAAATCTTGGGAGAAAACAGCTGTTATGTAACTATTTTTGATAATCATTGTGAGAGTATCTGCTGTTATTTGCCTTTCCTGGGATGTTCCACTTCCAGAGTAATCTCCCCATAAAGGATTTTTCTCTAAATTCCTTTAGCCTTTTGTCCAACATAAGCTTCCCCTTTCTGTTCCTTTATTTTTTTGTATTCAACAGACATCTAAATCACTCTGTAGCCTCTGATCTTTTTCAGATGGCCTAGATATATGCGAGGTCCACTCTTAATCTGCTTTTATCTAAAGCATACTGGCCTAGTTCCTGTAAACTCCTTGAATGATTAAAATCCATCAGTCCTTTAACCATTCCAGGGTTGCAGTTGCCTGGGCAGAATTTGCCACTCCATGCATACATCCCTCACCAGCCACCTGTGAATTAATTTCTTGTGACTTTACATTCTATGCTTAAAGATTACTTGATCTACATTCAACTGTGTTTATGCATGTACCCTGGGGCCAGCGTTAGTACAATAAATGTTGTTCTTTTTAAAAAAATAATGCACCCAGCATTTTTGAACAGCTTTTGGAAGTCAAACTGGAATTACTCTCCTTGCAATCAGTTAATTTCTTTTCTCTCTGACTAATTCTGTAATATTAAGTTCATTATGTTTCTGGCTTACATCACTCTAGATTATTTATATCTTATAAATCAGTTATCACTGAGGTAATCGGAGCTCAGATTATAAATTTTTTTTTCTTAAATTAAGCTTGATTCAATATCACATGAATCAAGTGTTTTTGTATTCTCTTCAATGCCTGTCACACAAGATGTACATCTTTGCCAGTCTGTTACAGTATGATTGGTGTCTGCAAGGAACTGCTGCTTTTGGCTTTTAGTAGCTAATAAATATTTCTTCTATCCCTTCTTTTTAAGGAGCCACATCTTTGTCAGTCTCTTCTGGGTTCTTGTTCAGTGTAATTGAACTGAAAGCATGCTTTAAAAGCATGAGTATGCTATAAGTGTATAATCTGATTTCTTCTAATATAAATAAATTGTTCTGGAGCTTGTTAGTACCACTACCAAGCTTATTATCTGTCTTATAATCTGTAGTTGATTGTATTACAAGTTTTTAAAATTTTGCAGTTCAAGGTAAAGAGAGGTATAAATAAAGCTTTTTTACCAACTGTCCATTTCATCTGTAGTCTCTTGGTTTCCCATGTTTATCATGCATTACACGTTTGTTTTTTGGTTTTTTTTTCCTTTTCTGGCCATTTGACAGAGCTTTCCTCTTTCAGTGGAGATTGAGCTTCCTTCTCTGAGGAGGAGCAGCTGTTCTGTACAAGCAGTGCAGGTTTCACAGGGTCCATTCATACTAACACCAGATCCTGACAAAGAAAATCTTTTTATTGACACAGGAAAGAATTTCATGACCTAATGGATAAGTATGGCTCTCACAGTGACGCCAGCTCTGCAAGAACTTCTCCAACACATCAGTTAGCTGGTGAGAGATCATTTCCCAGCCTAAAACAATCCTGGGGGACCAAAATCAGCCGTGGGTGGAGTAGAAACTTGTGCTTAAAATTCATTATTTGAGGGTGTATTGGAAGAAGTGGCTGAAAGTCAAACAAAACACACATGTACCTTGAGAATTTTGTGTGTCAATTTCCCCAGCTCTTAAAGTAAATATATTGATACCTGCTTTCAATTTTAATTAATGATTTATGTGATAAGTTTTTGGTATTTGTCACTGAAATATGCCACAAAATGCTAGTAAAAGTTGATCTAGAGCACTAAATTCTAATCTTTCTGAAACTGCTGTCTAATTAAGATGCCTTTATATAGCTTGGGGGATTAGTGTTTTTTGCACCCAATTTGAAAAAAATCATCACCTGTTATGTTTTAAAAAATTATTCCTGGAACCCTGGGTGGATCTCAGTTCTTAACTGTGCAGGGCCTTTTTTTTTTTTTTTTTTTTTTTTTTTTTTTTTTTTTTTTTTTTGTCTGATTGTTTAGTCTGTCTGTTTTCTAATATGAAAATAGTCCTACTGAACTTGTTTACATGAACTGAAATTTTGTGCTTTTTCCCCAAATGTGGCATTTATTTATTTATTTATTTATTTATTTATATTATTATTTCTTTTTTTGAAGCAAAATCTATAGACAGCCTTTCTTCTGGGTCATCCTCAAGGTCACAGAGTCCTCAGTTGCATCTGAAGGATAACGTCACCACCAACTGCAGCAGAAATAATTCTGTCCCACCACCATCCCCAAAGCTTCCAAAGTAATCTCCAAAACTGACAGTACCTCTCTTGTAGGAGATGCAGGAAATGCTGTATTTGGCTGGTCAGGACAATTCATTTTGGGCACTAAGTGTTAAAGTTTGGGTTTATTTTTAACTTCTAGTCCTGTAGTTCATAATACATTGACATTGCAGACTTTCCATTTTAATAAGTTATTTTTCTATTTATTTATTATTTATGTGGTAGAAAAAGATTCATCAGGTGGATTTTTTAGTGTTGCCTGATGAACTAATGTTCCTGGTTTATGTGTGTCCAAATACTCCCATAAGCCTTGGGATATAGTATATATCTCTATCTAGTGTAGAGAGAGGAGCTTTTGCCTTGAAAAATAGAATATCAGTTCTTTTTGTTATTGTCAGAAATGCCTGAGGTTGCTGATTTTGTTGTAAATAGTGTAATCACTGAGATTAAATGTCCACTGTTTCTATTTGCTACTGTAATACATATTTGCAAAACCTGCAAGATAAAGCTAAGTTCTTGCTTTGGTATTTATTATCTACTTCTGTGAAATAATTCCACTTTTCTTTCTTTTTGTATCTCTAGTGACAGTGCATTTCAGGTTATCTCTGTTTGCAAAGGAGCAAGCCTAGGTTTGAATATTGTGGGAGGAATTAACAGAAATGAAGGGCCTTTGGTATATATTCAAGAAATTATCCCTGGTGGTGATTGCCATAAGGTAAAGGCCTTTTTTCCCTTCCTTTCCCTTCAGACACCTGTATTTTTGCCAATTCAGTACTTGCTTTGGTATGCTATATCTGCAGTGATATTTTAAATATAAAATGTGTTTGTGTTCCTCCTTGCCTTCTTTTTTAACAGAATTTTTTCACTGCACTGTTACAGAATTGCATGGTACTGAAAACTTATTCATACGTTCATTTGAGGTAGATGAGGATCTTATTCCTCAGTTTACATATGAGAAGCTGCAAAATCAACTTCTATAAGAGATTGCATGATACAAGGTAAATGAGGAAGGATGGGACAGAGCTACAGATTGCACGTCTTTTTCTATTTTCTTGGACATTCAAAAAATCGTGAGACTTAATTTAGATGGATCCTTGCAGTTGGAAATCATTGTGTAGGCAAATTAGAAAAAAATATTCTGAAAGTGCAGTCTAATAAAATGCATGAATTGGCATTGATTACTGTTTTAATTTGTGACAAATGCAGTATGTAAATCAGGAGGATTTGTCAATGTAAAAAGTAAATAAATAATGTAATTGTCTGGTTCAGGTATACAGAACTGTTTATCCAAGTGTCTCCTCTGGCATCCTGAGTAATTATGGTTATTTGGAAGTGTAGATAACCAGCTTTTGCCTCTGGCCCAGCAAGACTGGGTGAGCTCAATTCATGATCAGTGGGTTTTGTCCCCAAGCAGTTTATTCATTATTGAATTTTTCAGTATCAATTCATTACTGAATTTTAAGTTTAACTGTAAAATGCAAGCTGGAAGATAAAAATGCAATGTTTCTCTAAGACCTCTTTCAGTAGATAAATGGTAATCATTCCTCCTTTTTTTCTCCTATTTTGTTGTGGCTTCTAAAACATTTTTCTCACTCTGAACATATAATTTAATGCTTATCACATGTAACCAATAGACTTGAGGCTAAGACATCAAGCTCTAATATTAGCAATAATAGAGATAATTTCCCAATTGTTGTTATCCTGTTTGGGAAGGCGAAGCAGGAAGCATGTTTTAAATGTCTGCCACACGAGGGCACCATTGAAATGGATATCTTAGAACATGCTGGATGAAAGCAAAATAAAAGATCAACAGCTTTATTCTTTAATCAAAACCAAAACACTAAGTGACAAAAAAAGAAGGTAGTAAAGTACTGGCATAGTACTTTACCCCAGCTAAAATTATGAAACACCCCAGCTAAAATTATGGTATGTGGGTGTTAAGTAGATAAGATTACACTGGTCTTGAGAAGGTGTTTTACTTACTTCCTATGTATCATCTTCTGTACACAATTTCTTTTTTCACATAGATTGATTTCGTGTTTGATTTCTTAGGTGCTGAAGAGTAAAGACATGTTCTGTGTAATTTGATGTGTATTATATTACACAAATGTCATAACTAACTGTAACCATAGGTGAATTGCATGAATTTCCAGTTAAATTGTTGAGGGCTCTGTTAAAATGTGTGTAAAGAAAGCTCCATCTTAGTGAGAAATATAGTCTCTCCTGTTTAAAGTCTTGTCTTAGAGTCTCTGAGTAGAAATGTGAGATGTTCTTGTGCTGGTAGAGAGTTTGCAATTACTTCAATGGAAGCACGGAGGTAACGATATTATTTCTGTCATGGTTTTGGCTGGTGAGTACTAATAGACCAATCTAGTTTCCTCAATAACATGGCCAAGTGAGTGTCTGAAGACTTTCATGTATTGCCATGAACATTTTCTTTTGAAATACAAATGAATCCAGCTCAGAGCTGAATTAATTGGTAAAGAAGCTTCCTAAAGTGAGATGGGTTGATGCTGGAAAAATCTGTTGTTTCTTTCCTTCTTTGTTTGTTTGTTTTAAACAGAAATGTTTAGTTGAGTCCAAAGTTCTTCTTAATACAATTTCTGACGTCTGTTTTCTCTGATGAGTTTTTATAATGACTGCTTTAATGGTGAGGGATGATTTAATTGTTTAATCTGTTTATTTCTGGAAGATTGTGAAGCACAGGCAGAATGCAGAACTGTTCTTGATATTTTTTGCCCTAGTAGAACCAGGGGAATATGTCCAAGTGCTGTGACTATACAGAACTTTAATAAAAATGTTGTGGGTTTGGTTTTATATTTGTTGTTTTAGGATGGACGATTGAAGCCTGGGGATCAGCTTGTGTCCATCAACAAAGAGTCCATGATTGGAGTCTCCTATGAAGAGGCAAAAAGTATAATCAACAGAACAAAAATGAGGTATCTGTTACTGTCAAACAGCCAACCATCCAGAATGCTTTAACAGATGATATTTATGATCAGATTAATGTGAAATGTGTTTCTATGTACTTAGAGGAAATGAGGGATACTATTTTTTTAAAATATTAAGTTGTAATATTATTTCTTGGAAAAGACTCAAGTGCCCCTTTTAGACCTGCAAAATTATGATACTATAGTGTTTAGAAAAAAGTTACGGTATTTGTCTTTGTGATGATGGGTAACAGAACATCCTTTTAGAAAAATAATGAAATAAACCCACACACAGTGTTTAGAAATGTGTAATTTTTGCAGAAGTATAATCTTACGAATAATGTAACTATACAATATGTTGAAACTTTTTTAATTTTAATTCTAGGTTTGAAAATTTTTGGGAGATAGCTTTTATTAGGCAGAAAAACATACCCAATCATCCAGAGAATCTGCAGCATCCTTTCAGCCTCTTAACATCTTCTGTAGCACATGGAGAGCAACAAGCTACAGCACTTGGTCCTCTTCCCTCTCCTAATGGGAGGCTGGTTTCAACATTCCCTTCAGATGCTGTGAGTGTACTTATTACTCCTCTTAGAACAAATTGAGCAAATGATTGTTTTTCTCCTAATTGTAATTGAGTTTCCATTTTAGTAAGAAAATGACTGTCTATTTTCCTGCAAAATATTGTCTTTGGAATATCAAAACTTTTGGAAAAAACATGTTGTATAACAGGAGAGTAAACCACACTGATGAGAGGAATTAGTTGACTTGGGGTAAGAAAGCAAATTAAATAATATTAACTGTATTCTTAGATACCAAGTTCTCTTTACTGTTTCTCTGAAGTTTTGGAATTAAGTATAAATAGTTACTTATTTCAGAGATAAAACACTCCCTGTTTGCTACATATGTGTGAGTACAGTACAATCTCACACTTGCTCTGTGATGATGAGATTTTTGCTTAAAAAAATGTCCTAGAAGTACGTGGGGTTTTTCCCCTTTCTTTTGGCTAAGCAACAATTGTTTTAATACATACAGCTCACCATTAGTGTAAGAAAAGAACGTTGACCATGAGAAAGACCATTTTGAAACTAATATTTCAATTTTTGAAAGAACATTTTCAGTTTATCCTGGTTTTAAAGCTAAATAAGGTATTGTCTTAGAAGAAGGAAGAATAAAATGTTCTCAAACATGAAGTTAAAACAGGTGATTCTCAAACCTTCTTATATTTGTACTTAAAATTCTTGCCCATTTGTCTTTCCTGTTAGGGATATAAACATTGAAGTGGATTGCCTAGAGAGACTGTGCTGTCTTACTCTGTGAAGATTTTCAAAACCCAAGGTTTTGATGAGGCCCTGATCTGATTTTTTCCAATGCTATTCCTTCTCACCACCACCCCCTCCATGCCTTTCTTTTTCTCCTGGGGTTGTTTTGATCTCCTCAGCCCTTTTTTCTTCCCACAGTCTTCCTTTTTCCATTTACATATATTTCTGGTTTGGCTTGTGACCTGCTTTAGAAATGGTGTTTCATGATTTTTCATTTCCTCTCATAGATAGAAACTAGAGTCAAGATGGGAGAGCAATCTCCAATTACTGCTCTAGACAGCAATCCTGCTGATGTGTCTGCCATGGGTAAGTGTTGATTTAATTCCCTGCCACAATTTTCCTTGTTCTTTCAATAACAGTCAGACAGAACATAGTGCATAGTGAGACTCAGCCTTTAAAAAAAAAGGCACATTGCACTGTTTTTGTACTCCTAAATAAAGGACTGAGATCAATGGATTTTTAGTAGCTTCTGTCAAATATAACTTCCATTGTCTCTAACAAACAGCTGAAACCAAACAAAAATGAGCGATCACAACATTTGCTGTACAGCAGTAATGATAATAGACTCAGTAGAAACCAGATAATGAAGACTCACATATAGATCAAGATTAGTTGCCATAGAAACTGCTTTCTTGATTTGATTAAATTCTGGGCTTGGATGCTGCTCGCATGGTTTTTTTCCTTAAATTAGGGCAGCATATTGAAAAGATAGAAATAACATGCAGCCCTCTTAACAGCTTTTCAGTTAAATACAATATATCATGTATATTTGTGTTTTAGAGTTGTGACATTCAAACAAGGACAGGAGTCACTTTGATCACATCTTGAAATATCTATTTTGAAAACAGCATTTAAGGAAAAGCAGGGTTTGTGAAATTCGGTCAGAACCAAATCTGAGCTGAACAATTGTAATTCCTGTGGGAAACAAATATGTTGTATTTAGAAACAGTGAAAATGCAAGAGAGACACAATAATGGAAGTCCCTGTTTACACACCGATGGACTATGTTCAGTATTTCTCTGTGCAGACCTGAACTTTATTCTTTTTCTTCAGGCAGTAGCAATTAAGCATAAGCTGAGCTTTTCAACTTCATGTCTAATGTACTGAGGAGAGGAAGAACAAATACACGGAATCTGATTCATTCCAGATGTCTCTCCACTGATGTTACTTAAATTGTACCTGCATTTATTATACCCCATATTACATATTCAAATTTAAAATTAAACCATTCCCGTATTGCAAATCTGACCAGTTGGTTCCTTTCCCTGAAGGGTGAGATGACCAAATGTGGGCTGTTTAAACTGGCAAAGTTTTAGTATTGAATATACCTAGAGATTAATGATCACACAGTTTTTACTTATTGGCCATGAAAAACACTACAACTGAATCAAAGGAACAAGACAAAAGCCTTATTTTTTAATATATTCAGAATATAACTCTTAGTTAATATAATTCAGTACACAGGAGCTTCTTTTTTCGAGGGCACCAAGAAGGGCACAGTCTCTGAACACACCTGAAGAACACAGAGAGTAGAGTAGAAAACACAAATACTTGCAGCTCCAGTTTGTACTGCTTCTTGTCATGTTTCATTTTCTTATTTAACAGCACATCCTTTGTCAAACCTGCCACTTCTTTCATGCTGCCCTATTTCAAGGATAAGCTTTCAAAGATAACCTTGAAAAATCAAAGCATCTCTTAGATGAGATACTCTTTTTTTAACACTTCATGAAAAAATCAGTATAGTTTTGAGAAGTTTTTGCACAAACTCACATACGAGGCTTTTTCATTCTGAGCTGAAGGGAAATTGAGCCAATTCCACCAAGGTTCTAGCCTGCTGTCTTCAGAATTTAATACAGCATGTGAGAGGTGTTAATGTCAGAGATTTTCAAGATATTTTGGTTTATGTTTTTGGCATGTAAAGAGAATGTAAATTACTTTGAGCTTGGAAACAGATATGCTGTGAACCCAAAAAAAAAACTTAAAAAAAAAAAAAGAATTCTCTGCGATTCCTTCTGTTCTTTTAGAGAGAATCTCATACTGCAACATCCTTTACTTGTCAAATGCTGGTTTTGGTTTCAGTACCTTTTTAATTTATTAATGAAATTATGATCTAAGATCTGCATTATAGTTATAAACAAGCTATGCAAACAACAAATTTTTTTATTTGTGTACACCTAAAATCCAAAATGATAGTTCAAGAAACCCATGCAAACTTGTGTTTCTGACTGTAAGTGTAGAAGTGGCTGATGTCCTAATGGACAGGAGTTCTTGGAAGAGTTCCTCCCCAGGAAAATGTATCAAGGAGCCTGGAGAGTTCTGCCTAAGCTCCCTCTAACAGCCCCTGTTTGGGAAGAGGTCATTCCCTCTTTTCCTTAGAGTTTTCTGGATCCCTCTATGTGCTTTTGGCAACTGTCAGTTGTGCTAAGGGTGTGTCTTGGAGGTCTCTCTTGGAATTCACAAGTGTTTCCCCTTCTGTTTCCTGAGTATCTGTGTATCTCTGAGAGAAGAGAAAATACCACAAGGAGAAGCCATATGCTGGATGGATCGCTCAAAGCTAGTCCCAGTCATTTTCTGTTAATTTGCTACTTGTCATTTTTTTATGTGAAAAAAAAAATAGTGGAAGTGATTGATACCCATATTTTTGTTAATTAAAATTATGTCCTTGAAATAAAGAAAGAAGTCTAAGGATTAGCATGTATTTTTGACGAGTGGGTCTTTAGCTGGCATCCACTTGATGAGAAGAGCTTCAGAACAAATTTTTTCAAAGCAATAGTTACCACTACATCATTATAACTTTAATTTTTTTTTATTTCTTAGTTATTGCCCCCAGCCAGAACGATGATTATGAGCCTCAAGGAAAGAACTTGAGTACTCATCTCAAAACAGAAAAGCTGGAGAGGGTAAATACTTAAAAGCCTCTGAGTTCTCCTTCCTTCCCCTTCATGATGCAGGTAAAACATCTGGACAATATTTCTAGGCTGACAAAGTTTAAGGTATAAATGACACACAGAATTTTCTAATTGGGTAGTTCTTTCATGTTGCAGGCCAATATTTCAGTTTATATATTGGGCAAATTACTGTTTTTGTTAATCTAATTACTGATTAACTCTTCTGGGAATGAGAACATCCCTCAGGATTTTTAAAGCAGTTATTAAGGACAAAGGGGTTTGCTTATTATACTCATCTGTATTCAAGGTTAAATAGTATCTGAACATCTCTCAATTAGAAGGAAAAGTCACTGAATGGCTCTGGAATATAAGTGTTGTCAGTGAGAGTGTACCAGGATACAAAGGCTCTCTGAAGTGTAGCTCTTTAATTACTCCCCCATGTCCCTGCAGCTATTATCCTTAGTCCTTTCTTTTTACACTCTAAAATAAGTTTTTTCCTTCCAGGCACTGAATTATCTTAGGATTCAGCTCACAGATGAACAGCAGCAAGCCCTAAGGCAGCAACTTCATAAAGATTCTAAAGGAGCAGTGTCTTTTGGAGGTAATAATTTGTTAATTACCATAGAAAATAAAGAAAAGTAGGAATACAGAAATTATAGATAATAACCATTAATTTTTTTTTCAGTATTGGGTTGCTGATGCAAATAAAATGATAGTTTGAGTCAAGAACCTTATTTCACTGTATGAAAATAAGCTTGAAGTTCTGAAACTAAGTAATGGGAATGCAAATCACAAATTTATCTTATTAAGAGCAGCCTTGGGAAAGTTTTATTTTGTGCTCACAAAATCCTAATTTTTTTGTTTTAACAGTAGGGAACTGTAATTTTTCCAAAAATTGCTTGGGAGAGTTTTGATGGTTAAAGAGGCTTCTTGAAGCGAGTAAACTGATGGATCACTTAACCTTAGTATGGGGGAAGCAAGAACGTTTCAACTATTGCATATAGGAACAGGTTTGCAGTGAGACCATCACAGTTCTTCCAGCTAAACCTAATTCTGATGGCAATGAGTTGCTTCTGTTGGTTACAGCAATTTTGGTTGATGACACTGGCAACTTAAAAATGTTTTTCGGAAACTGTGAGACATGATGGTTCTAATGCTAAAATTGATGGAAATTTCACAATTCCTAAAGTCTGTGAAAAACACACACACTATTTGAAAAAAATAGTATTTTGTAGTTAAACATCCAAAAAGGTCTTCAGCGAGAAAGATACTGAATATTGATCAGATTTTATGTGGAGTAAACTGACCTTTATTATTTCCACCTGTCTGTCATAGTGTAGCAGAATTTTTTAATTCAGAATGTATGGGTAATCCAAGTCATGTTGATTGTGCATGAGGGACTGTTTGTATTTAAATTTGGTCAGCATAATTTTACCAAGCCTCTATCAGAGGTTTAAAGGGCCTGAAAAGGAAACCATGAGGTCTGAGCTAGCAGGAAATTTTTCCTTTTTCCTGTCTCCTCTGGTAAGGTTAACTTATTCAGAAGGGCACACCAGGTTATACCTGGTGTGCAGATTTATTTCTTTTTTCACAGGCACCTGCCAAATGCAGTACATCTCAGGTACTTTGAAGGTGAAATTCATACCACCTTTGTTTTCTTTTCTCCTTCACAACTTGAGTTGAGGATGCTTCATTCCACAGTGTATTTGATCATTTATATTCTTACCAGAACTTTACTAGAACTTTCTCTTTGGAAATATCTCTCTGATTTTCTTTTTTTCTTTAGAAGGCTTAAAGGGCAGACAATGCATTTATCAGAGTGGCTGTTCATGGTGATATTGGTAGTTGCGTTGCTACTAAACTGAACTTCTGGGCTACAACAACAAAATCTGAACTTTTTTTTTCTAGATTTCATTGAAGTTTCAAGGAATCTCTTGTCCATGAAATCAAACACAACTGATGATGGCCACAATTCTGTAACCTTTGGGGTCAGTGAAGTTGCCAGCTTACAGGACTCACAGGTAAATGATGTGCCTGGTCAATATTTTAACAGTTAGGAGGAGATCATTGGAGAGTTTATTGTATGTAAAATAACTCCAAATCTCATGCAGATGTTTAAAACATGGAGTTCTTTAAGATAACCTAGTTTTTGTGAAGCTTTTTTAAGCAGCCTAATTTACAGACAGCAATTAATGTAATTAAATTGTGGTTTGTTGTAAGTCTGGACAACATTGATTTACTGAGGTTTGTTAATAGAGTTTGGATTGTTACAACCTGTGTGAGTAAGAAACAACTCCTGGGCCCAGTGATTTGAGCTACTGATACAGTGAAAATCATTTATTCTGGAGGTGAATTTTTAAAAAGAGCATTTTTAGTATATGAATGCTAAAATAAAATGCCTTATTAATTGAATAGTCATGCATTCTTGATACTTTTTAAAAACACTTTATTAATCCATTTTAAGAGGAAAAGTAATTGTTCCTTTGGAAGATACAGAACAATTGCTTTTGGTAGTTCCTTTGGTTAAAACTTTATTAAACATTTTTAGCATTTTCAGTCTATAAATCATCGTAAAATTAAGATTCTCTTTGCATTTTATTAGCAAGAACTTTTAATATAAGATATTAAAGATTATGGAAGACACAGTTAGCAATACATTCTAACCTTATGTATATGTATACACACAGTTTATAACCTGTGATTCCTTGGAGGATGATGTGGAAAAACTTAAAAAAGAAAGAAATGAAGCTTTAAAAGAAATTAATAAATTAAAGGTAACACCTAATTTTTATTTGCTTTAAATTATTCAGGAGACTAATTTTTTTTGAGCAGGTATAGTAATTTACTAGTTTTTTGAATATCAGGTGCAGTTTTTCGTAGATAAATAAAATGGCAGTGCAAACAGTCCTAATCATGTTTGAAGATTGCTTACAATATGTTTGTGGAGACAGTGAGTTTCAGCCGTTATACTGCATGCTAACACATTTTTTAATCTGATCCATAGAGAAATGAGACTAATCAGACATTTCACAGAAGTGAATTTGGAGAAATTACTGATTTGCATGGCAATTTTATTATAAAATGTGTGATGCTAGAAACTGCAGAGTCTGAGTGTGTGCTTCTGAAAGGAAATCAGAACTAGAGGATAAATTAATCTGTGTGCAAAATTAATACATATTTTCCCAGACATTACAAAATTCCCAAGTCCTAAAGCAATAAATATTATTTCTTAGTAGCCCAGGTTGCTACCACAATAGTCCTGAATTTATTTTTTAACAAACCATAAGATAGAAGTTCTGTATTCAGCATACATGACTCTGGTTCTTGGACAGGAATACTGAGCTTTGGATAAAGACAATTGAAAAAATTGCCTCTTGGTCCAAAAAATTTCTTGCTGTAAAAACAGAAGCATGGGTTGAAATGGCCAGAGATTAGTTCTCTGTTCTGTGTACAAGGATTCTTCTTCTGAGAGCTTTGTACTGAAATGAAAGAACCCCATTTACATTGAACACAGTGAGTACTGACTAGGAGTCCCTAAATTGCTGGTGTGGAAAACTGACAATGATCAATGTATAATTAATTGCCTTATGTCTTGCACTCTTTTACACGCATCCCAGAAATGTTCAGTAAATATTCTAAAATACTCAAGAAACTTAAACAGCATCAATGAACTCACAAAAAAGTTAGCTTTTAGAGATGGTTTTATCACAGGTTTTATAAAAGCTGCTGATAGAAGTTAAGTATTGCTATCTGTAGTTTTGAAAGAGCTAATTGTTTTAGGACCAAAACTTTCTTTTTCAAATTTACCTTGGGGGTTTTTTTTTTTTTGTTTTTTTTTTTAAACAGGAAGAATTGTCTGAATCTGTGAAATTACAGGAACAGTTAACAGAGCAGCTACGAGTAGTCAAGCAAGTATGTTGAAGTCTCTAAAAATTATAATTATTTAAAAGTTTTTCATTGTTTTTTGTGGAAGGGAGAAAGGATTATTTCTTTTTCTCTTACTATTCATATAGACTATACTTTCACATTGATTTCAACACAAAGCGGTTCTTGTATTACTGGAGAGGTTTTGATTGAAAGTGGAGAATTGATCCTTCAGTTTTTAGAGCAATAATCTATTTCTTGCTATTGAATTGAGATAGGAACCCTGAGACCAGCTGCATCAATGGATAGGATAATGATATAGTAGAACCTTTCTAGTCTTAAGTGTTCTTGAAGAGATTTTGCTGTTCTTAGGCAACAGTTGCCTGATTTACAGTCTTAACATTAACTACTTTATATGTCAGCCAGTCTTAAGTGGGAAAAAATTACCAGGAAAGAAAGTTGTAGTCAGAGTTTTCTGAGGAAAGTCTTTCTTCTGCCTCCAAATCTATCTATAATTATGAGCCAATAAATCACAGTATTTGGCTTCCTTGTGTCTCTTAAAGGAAAAACACAAATAAATATGTCTCATGTCATTTATAGCCTGGATTCAAAACCAAGGAACTTTGCTGTAGCCTCTTCTTCCTGAATACCCTGTCAGCTTTTCCTCCTAATGAGCTGGATGCTTTCCTTCCCTCCTGCACTGCTGCACCTATTCTTTGTGGGTTTCTCATGTCAGATGTCATATAAAAATGCAAGATAAAGTTTAAAAATCACCTGTATTAAGATAAGTTTTATATTTTTGCTCAGAAGATTCATTGAATACCTTCATTATCATTTTTTATTCCTTGAATATATGAGAACTTGCTTGGAAGCTTTTTCCATTAGTATTGTGTTGGTTCCTTCTGTACACTGTGGGAAATAAATTGGGTTATCTTCTGGATAAAATTTAACTGGAAGATTGTTCCAGTAGTGCACTTGAAGTTCCCATTCTCTAATGGGTTGACTGTGTTCTGTGTAGACCAGAACACTTGTTCAGTGTATTAGTCCACACTAAAGCTATTACAGAGTACAACCCCCAGTACAAACCTGCTTTTCCTGGAAGGCAGCCTTGGATAGGGCTGGTTTAAGATGCTTTAAGTGGCAGCAGTGCCCGTTTGCAACCACTCGAGGTCCTCCCACTTTTATTTTTCTCAGGTACTGTCATGTGGTGGTGAAATTGCCCAGGAATAAATACTGATTTTCTTGTAGGCATTGAAAGGGTTCCATATAGTGAAGTGAAGTGAAAGAGAGATTATAAATTTTATATTAATTATAGCATTATGTGATTTATTTTAGGAGCTATAGTGGAAATATTTTAGGCCTTTTAATGGAAATTTTCTTCTGTTTATACTTGGTGCATGTTCAAGTGTTTTATATATATTATTATATATATTTCTGTTGTCCCTGAAAATAAGCCTTCTGATTTGTTTTAGTATAGTGGAGTCAGTTCTCATGAATTGTAAGATAAACAAGAATCATGTTTACATTCCTTTGTGAAAAGATCTCACCTGATAGACTTCTCAAGTGACCAGTGGAGATGGAGAGGTGGGAACTTCTCTGTCCAGTCTCTGATCACTGTCCAGAAACTTACAGATATGAGGTGAACAATAAAGGAGAATTCTTTTCTTCTTCTCTGCCTGAACACCTGTTGTGTGTGTTGCTGTGTGTTCCTATCTACGTCACAGTAACATATTTCTGTTGTTTAAAACCAATATTTTTACTGAGATTCATGGTGATTAGTTTTTTAAAAATAGGCTACTTATAGTACAAGTTGCCATTTAACTTATTATGTGCATTCCTGCTTGATCTGGTTAGGGAGAGGGGTTAATGAGTACATTATTGTGCCCTAATGGCCTGATTAAAAATAACATAAAACCAAAGTAAACAAGAAACCCAGTTTAAGTCTGTGCTTAAGGTCTTCTGACTTCAGTGTAATTTAAATCTTTTTTTCAAATTACTGCTTTCCTGAAAAAACAAGGTTTAAAATGAGGATTTAGGTTACCAGTCATGTATTTGGGTATATTTTGTGGCATTTCTCTTTTCTGCTAATTGTGAATTGCAGAGATTACAGATTAATGAAGACGGGGTACAAATAATTCTGGGTAATGAACATACTTTGTGAGTACTAATTTATTAAACAGTGCTTGACTCAGTAACTAACAGCATGAGTAAACGCTTAAGATGAGAAATGCTGCTAAATTTGCAGTGAGGTAGTAATTATTGTCTAATATTGGTATGTGACAAAATTAATTAATTGATCTATTTTTGCTTTGAAGTTGTGATACAGCTCTTTGGGGCTTCCTCGAAATCATAAGTAAGCTGAAATTGGCACAAAACACAGAAAGGCACTTTTGAGTACCTGAAGTCTTGCTAAGAGCATGATGTGAAATCTGTAATGATGTCTCCTGTCTTCCTGGAGGAATTGGAGTGGATCTTGTGCTGCCTCAGAGTCCTGGGGTATTTCAACCTGAATGATCCCTTCTGCACCACAGCTTTTTCTGTGCAGTTTCTGTCAGCTGGAGCACTCAGCTGAACATAGGAAATGGGAGAGGTTGGAAAGATAAGATACTGTTGGTGGTATCACAAACTCCTGGACTTGGTTCATAGGGCTGAGATTTGCTGCCCTGTGGTTGTTTTCTCTAAGGGGAAGAGAGGGACTTTGAATGGCTGCTATTTTGGAAGCAGTATCTAATTTATTTCACCCTGCCTGAAAAAAGTACTGGCTTAATTTCATTAGGTTTTTTATTTTAATACATAGTAAAGATATTCAAAGTTCTTTTGAAGGATGATTTCAACATACAATTTTTGTAGAATTAATCAACAAGTACAACTGATTTGTAAGTACAATTTTCATGTGGTTTAGAAGAGTGTCTTAGTTCTGTTGTTTGTGGTGGCTGAAATAAAACTTGGGTGAAACCTTGTGACACTTGAATTTATCCAAGGAAGAAATAGAACCTGGCTTAGGAAGAAAACTGTGCCTTGCAATTGCTCCAAGTCCCATCCAGCCTGGCTTTGGATACTTTTTTCATACACTTGAGTGGGACAAGAGCTTGTGTTGCTCAAGTGGATGTTACCCATAAATTCTTCACTGGTTGGGCCCCCTTACCTACCAGGTGAAAGGACCCACTGTGTCCCCACAGTGCCAACTCTAGTAACTGGAGAAAGGGAAGAACTGATGGAATCATTTTCCTTTGTGCCCCTCTGCTGCAGCAAGCAGCTCTGGTGTGTCAGACGATTTTACTAATTCAGTTGTAGTGTGTGTAATTGTTTCATTGTAATGTAAGAAGCCATTGTTCCTTAATTACTCCTTTAGGTCTTTCACTGTTGAAATCTGGTCATACTTAGTCTGCTATTACAGAGAAATTAATATTCAACAGCTGGGGTTCTGTAAAAACAATGGAGGAGTAAAGGCAATTCTGGATTATAAGAGATTAAACCTTTATCTCAAGGAGGTCTTCTTTTAAAATGAAGACCTCCCTTTTCATAATAGCAATTTTCTCTTCACTTTTCTCATTTCAGTTTATTTAAATAATTCCTAAGTGTGTGTTTTTAAGATGCCACCCTTTTTCAAGGCCTCTGTATTCATTTGTATTAGTCCATCTTCACATCAGAGCGTCTTTTCACTTTTGTCTCCAAGAGCCCTTTTCCCACCTCCAGCCTGTTTCCCAAGGATGCTGTTGCTGCTGAAGGATCCCACCTCATCCTCTGCAGCAGCAGGGCCCAGCTTTTCTTACTGTTTACTCATTTTGGTTTTTACAGTGGCAAGAATGTGCCCTCCCCAAAGGCAGTATTTTGACCTCTGCTTCTGTAGGTTGATAACTTCTAAGAAGTCCCTGTGTTCCCCAAATCGTTTCTAGGAAGAAAGGAGTGCCACGAGCAGCTTGCAGGAGGGATGATTGTTGTGCTTCCAGGGAGTGTGAGCAATAATGACCCTCACACTGCTCTTAGTGCTGTAAACACACACCTGTGACACCAACGTGAGGAACAGCACACACATGGAGCAGTAGGTTTGGGATGAGTCTTTGCTTCCAGGTGCAGGTGGTCCTTGTGTAGTTGACTTAATGCTTCCAAAGGAAAAAAGAAAAATACTTGTACTTGCTGTCAAATTAAAGGTCACTTAAATGGATCTCTTAGTGCATGTGCCCTGTAACAGAAACCTCTAAATTATGCAACACCAATGTCACCTGTGTTCACTAATGGTGTTGCTGTTCTACATGTGTGGTTGATTCTTCTATTGCTCTATTTTCTAAGAGACCTGGATGTCCCTGGCCATCATCCAAATTGTTATTATATTGCAAAGATCAGGAAAATGATGTGCTGGTTATATGTCACTGAGATTAGCTGATTTATGGCCTGGAATATATTGAACAATAAGACTAACAGTGAAGAGGTTGAAAGTCATATGAAGCTGAGATTGGTAGATTATTTTACAGAAAGAAGGTTATCACAAAGTATAGGAAAACCTGACTTGAAGGATATTGATTGTACAGAACAAATGCTTCTACATTAGGAAATAATGAAATCTGCATTTTTAAGTTTAACTGACCTCTCTAGGCATTTCTATTATGATACCTGTTATATACAATTTCACAAAATAGGAAGATCTGGTCATCTAGCTTTTTTAGAAACAACAATTTCAAACCTAGCTCCTAGAAGGTTATTTCCTCCATGTTAAAGAGTCATAGTTTGTTTCCCTCTAGTTTCATTCCCAACCAGGATATAATTATAAAAATAAGATGTAATAAGTAGACCAGGAATAGAATGTTCACCTAAGTATCCTTAACTGAGCAATTTCTGCAAAAGACTTCTAGCTGTGAATTTGTGTATTCAAATCTGATAACTTTGATTATTCAGAAAATTGATATAAAGTGACTTTTTCTACAGATTAGTTATAGCTTAGTGAAAAGATGGTTTAGTGGTTTTGGTGCCAGTGAACCTGTACATTTTGTGTGAGCAGTTTGTTTTATTCCTAGATGAGTGTAAACTCATCTGTTGTATAGACCTTTAGTTTGGCTTTGTAATTTACTAATCAAAGTTAACTTCAGTTAATACTCAGTCCTAAAATTATCTGAGCAATATCTTTCTTGAAAGGAGATTTTGCAACATTTATGGACTACATTAGCTGAATTAAAAGCTAGCAGTTTCTGATTTTCTGTTTTCTGTACATTATTTATATGTAAGTTTTATGTAATGCTGTTCTGTGATAATCCAGGATATTAGGAGCATAGTAGGAGCAGGAACTAGACAGAAAAATAGATTTTATAAGAAGCACTGTTTCTGAGAAGAGTATGGATTGAATGCTTGAATTAAAAGTCCGTCTACATGATGTGTGAGCTGTGACTAGAGTGTGAATTCAGGTAATAATAATGAAATGAAGTGGCATCTCATTAAGACAGTTTTTGGCATGGAAGAGCAACAGGGCAGATCAACAGCATCTGGTGCATTTTAAGAAAACCTTTCATTCAAGTAGATTTTCCATAATTATAGAACTTGTTATTTCATTTATCAGGAAAATCACGTTTCTGTACATACCTCTTTTTCATTTGCACATCATGTATTAAAAAAATTAGCAATTGAGCCCTCTAACCATGAACACTAAGAGGCAGCCCCGATGCCAGCTGTAGTACTAGTGAGCTAAATCTGCTCCTTTTTGTAGCTGGACTCGTACCTTTTCCACTGAATTGTATAATCTGCAGGAAGCCAAGGCAGCTGTGGAGGAGACAAGAGCCCTGCGAAGCAGAATTCACCTTGCAGAGGCTGCACAAAGGCAGGCCCGGGGGATGGAGATGGACTATGAAGAAGTGATTCGCCTGTTAGAGGCTGAAATTGGAGAGCTGAAGGCTCAGCTCGCTGAGCATTCTGGACAAAATAAAGTAAGCAAAGCCTGACAGAGTTACCATGGTTTCCTTGCTGTTGTTGTGTATCTTGTTTTCATTTTCTTTTCATCTGCTTTTCTAAAGTAGGTCACTGTTTGTCTTGTATTATTCAATAACTGGGATGATGTGTAGTGAAGGGGGTAATGTGAAGTGTAAGAGGCTTCCTTTATCCAGACATCCTTGGGCTGGAACAACAGGAGCTCCCAGCATATATGGCTTATAGGTCAGAATGGCACATCTCAAGCATTAAGCATGGATTAGCTTCTGTGCTGCAGATATATTGGCTTTAAAGACTACATCTTGCATATATTTGTATGCTTTTGTACTTATATGAAAATAGCCTTCAGGTTTATGTTTCTGTTAGGTAAATAACCATGTAAAGTCCAGTCCTGTTCTAAAGTTTAGATTTAATCAAGGTAATCATTTAAATGCTACTAATCCTGCAAAAAAAAAAAAATTTAATTGATCATTATATTTTAGATCTACTTCATCTCCAGCAAGGCATTTCAGAACGGGCTAAGAAATAAAATATTTGAGGCACTTAAAAATTTTTTCCCCGTAACTCCTGACCTGTGTTTTAGACACAGTTTGAACAAGTGCAAGCAGGTTGACATTTATGAGGTTACCTTTTTTTTCACATGAAAAATGGATGTGCATGTGACCTGGTGAAGAAAACCTACTGAAATGTTGCCTTATTTCATCCCGAGAATTAATTTAATATTTCAAGACATTAGAAGGTAAAGTCAAGCTCTGTGGTGAACAAGATTGTAGAGAACAGTTTAGCAAGTCCTTGTGGCTCCCAGAAGGAATTCCTCTCATCTGATTGTGAGGGATGAGGTGAATCATACCCTGGATGTTCTTTCTGAATATCTGGGTGAGATGCCCCATCTTTTATGTCAGATGTTTTTGCAGCACTGTTTGTTTTCTAGGACTTTTATAAATAGCCAGATTTTAAGAAATTCAGAAGGTGTGTGGGTTGCTTTCCTGGAGGTTTGTTCCAGAGATTCTAGCTTGAGTTCCTGAAATTCTGACTGAGTACTACAGTACCTGTGTGGAGATTTTAATCTTTGCATTTCTTATCCAAAAGGAGCAGTATCAAGTAGGTACCAACTCCATATTATAGCCTTTTGTCCCATCCTGCTGTAAAAAAGGTGTCGGTTACAGTTGCCAAGTTTCAGGCAGGGTCACGTCTGTTTGTTTTTTTCTTTTCTTTTAATGCCCAAGTTAATCTGCCCCTAAAACACACTCACTGAACAGAATATAACATATGTTGGGGTATAAATAAAAATCAGATTGGTCCCTCTCACTTTATTAGTGTGAAAGAGTAAGGTCTCTCACTAGCTCCTTCTCCAGTGAAATTACCAAAAAAAGGTGTTTGAATCAACAGATTCTTTGACATTCATGGTGATGATGGTTCTGCTGCTTTGTACAGTGTATACAAATTATTTGCTTCCAATAAAGTTAATAAGTGGGTTTTGACGATTATTTTGTAAGGGTTTTAGAGTAGGTTGTGGGCTTTCAGAATGATCACCTGCAATGTGATATGAAAGTTAAAAATATTTAACTACAATGCTTTTTCTGTATTTTGGAGAGAACGTTCTAGATCTTGTGTCTGGCAGACAGCTGAGCTAAACAGACGTGCCCAGGTAGATGTGAGGGCTTTACTCGTGGTCCTGTCACAGGAGCAGTGCCAGGGACTCTTAATGAAACCCAGAGCCTCCAGGGCTGGATCTAACAGGGCTCACATCTTCTGTACTGAAGGAGGGAGGGATGCATAACACTAATCAATAGGTTATACAAGTGCATGCAGAGACATCCTAGGGGGTAATTTCCTTCAAGATGTGCTATAATTACTGTGCTGGCCAAAGGATGTGTAGATGCAAACTAGGGGACTGAGTTTGTTCTGTCTGTTTTGTGGCACCTTGCTGAGAGATACTGTCACCATCAGGTTGGTATTTTTGATCCATTCACCAATCAGTTCAAACTCTCTTAATTTTCAGCTCTATCCCTGTTTTTATCCTCCAATTTCAATTTACCTTTCTGTTAATTTGCCAAAATCTGTTGCAGTTTGGAGCTGATTTGCCAGCTGGTCAGGCATTCCAGTTATGTGTTTTACAGAAATGTAGAAAAGAGCGTGTTAAACATTCCAAACACTTTGTTCACACCATGTCTCTGTGTGATCCATGGGAGGAAAATTATTAGAATAAAAGCCTTAAAATGCCTTTCCCAGGAGAACATTCAAGAGTTGAGAAAGAGGCTTACAGTGCTTGACTGCCAGCTGCGGAAATCGGAGTCAGCCAGGAAGACCTTTGAGGTGGCCACTGAAAAATTGCTACAATTTGTAGAGGTAACTTTGCCTTTCATTTCTAACAATATCTTATTTGGAAAAGGTTTGTGTTGATGTTTGTGAGGAATGAGCATAGTTAAATGGCTATAAACTAGTTCACAGAGATCCTGTCATTCCTAGAAATATAGATGATGTATAAGTGCAGATCCATCCAGAGCTTTACATAATCTTTGTGTTTTGCTATACTGGACAAATGAAAATGATCAGATAATTTTTTCCATCTAAACTCTATCAATTTCTGTGAAACTCCTCAGAAGAAAAAGGCAGAAAAGCAAATATTTGATAGTTCTTTGGAATGTTATGAAACAGCAACAAAAAAAGTGGTATTGTTATATTTACTTTCTTTAAAGGGATTATAATATTTTGGTTTTTACTTTTGCGCTTCTAGCTGGGGAGACACTAGAGTCTTTAATTGCAAATCAAATTCCCCACCCCCAAATAGAACATCAAACTATAAGGTATTAACTTTTTGACTGTGTTGATTTATAAACTGTTAACTTCTTGACTATGACCAACAGGTTGTACATGAAATACTTTCAGATAACTCTGCTTCCTCAACAGTTTTAAGGTAATGAAATGGCAATATTAATAGTAAAAAACTCTACTATTATTTCCAAGTCTCAAAAAACTGCCTTGTAGCTATTTTTTTGGTATACTTTTGCTGTTTAGTTCTGAGTGTCATTTTATTGAAGGAGAGGGAATGGCATGAATTATAAATTGAGCTTTCAGGATACAGCTTCATTAAAAGCCTCTGAATTAAATTAAAACAGTTAGTAATTACATAGCTATGATTGTCTGGATGTTTCCATAAAGTAATTATAATGTACTAATGGTTAGTTAAAATGCAAGGAACCTTAACAGTGGGTTACAATTTTTTAATATTATTTTTAGATTCTCCTAGGTGATTTTGCATCACAATGAATCCATTAAATAAATTAAAATATTTATTCATTTAAATATTTATTTTTAAAATTAAATAAATATTTATTTATATTAGCATATAAATAAATTGATAAAATGTGTATCATTTGTATTTTACTAATTTTCTTGTTTAAAAAGCTGCTGGGAATATTCAAGAAGATTTAAGCAGCCTTCGGTCCTTCAGAAAATTGGCATGATTGCGTCTATAGATCTCAGATAGCATGCCATTAATATTTATGTAACAGAAAAATTGTTCAGTCTTTTTCCTGCATTTTTTTTTTCAATACAACTCTCAAGGAATTTGAGATGTATTTAAGTGAAGTGAACTGCAACTTTATTTCAAAAAACCTGTGCAGCTTCAGACCAACTAGAATATCGTAGATAATCAGTGAGATGCAGTTCCCATTGGCACTGCACACAGCAGTGATGTTGTCTGTTTTATGAAGTTCATGGAATTTATATTATCATTTTGTGAATTAATTAATTATCAAATACTAAGCCAAGGTGACAAACTGACTCACTAATAGCAAAGAAGATAAAAGTTGGGTCCCATGAAGCAGTGTCCCTTCTTAAATGCTGGTATGAAAATTCCATTCCAGTTCCTTTCCTGACACCCACTGAGTCCTTGACTCTACACTTTGAGTTGTGAATGTTATTTGAATTGAACTTTCCAAATACCTTCATTGTTCAGCCAGGACTGCTGCTGGGGCAAACTCACCGATTTGGCAGCATGAATCTTTTGTGTTCATAAGTGAGAAAAAAAAAAAAAAGAAAAGGAGCAGTTTTCTTTATCATCTTACAAATAAAGACTTATTTTTTTATTACCTTAGTGACAGGAGAACGTTGTCCAATAAAGCATTCCTGGCTCGGCTGGGAAGGGTCGGACCTACTGCCACAGCAGCTCTTGCAGCAGAAGCCAGGGACCTTGCCAAGTCCGTCCGTGCCATTTTGGAAGTAGATTGTGAGTGAGTGTGTCAATCTCTGTGTGCTTTGAAATCTGGTATCAGTTCATCAGCCAAGAAGATGGATAATTTAATTTAAAATGAGATGTGAACTGGCAGAATAAATCATTCCTAGCATGGAAGGACAGAGCAGGTTCAGTGTCAGCTCATGATATATCTTCATCTAACTATAATTAGAATATAAAGTTATTCCAGAGTACATTTCCTCCCAGAAATACTTAAAGCACAAAATTAATGCCAAAGTGAGGAATATGAAGATTACCAGAATCATGTAAACTAGCAGAATTTCATTACTTTAATGCCCTGTTTTTCATACTGGAATACTTGCAAAATGTTATTCTGCTGGATTTACATGAACATGTATCAAAGTGTTTTAACGAAGATGTTGTTGCTGTAGGGAGTGAATGTAGGCAGCAGTTCCATTTGGTGACATTTGTATATGTCCTCAGGTCATGAACAGAAATCTGTTCCCATCGGTGAAAATGATGGTAGTTCATGAGACTGTCATGAAGTGCATCAGTTGAAAGTCTAAGAAACAGCTTTGAATTGTCATATAATTCCTGGTTCAGATCCTTGAAAAGATTGTGTATTTTGATAATATTTGCCTATCGGTGAGTAGGCATGTCAGTGTTAATCCAGCTTAAATTGATTGATTTACAAAAATGGAACAGAAATGGTACATCACAGGAGGTTTTAGGAAAGTGGTTAATTATGGTTACCCATAATTATTGTATCAAATACTTGAATAGCTTTGACTGTTTAGGAATTAATTTAGAAAGAGACTGAAGAAATGGTTGTTGAGAAAATAAGAGATGAAAAATAGTTTTTTGATGTTATTTATGAAGCATTTATTTATTACTCACTCTGTGGCAAAGAAAGCAAAATAACAAGAAAAATTTGTTCAAAAGTGTCCAGAATATTAGAGTTAGATTTACTGGTGGAGTGAAAAAAATAACAGTGACCAGGAGGGGGGATAATTGGTTTGCCACCAGTGACAATCATACTTCTTCACACTGAATTGGTTTTATTACTCTACACAGGAAATTGTGCAAGGAAAACTTTTGGTTCTAAACACATCTGAATTCTAACATGTGGTTATGTCAAACATAATAGGTAGAATACATGTTAAAAAGCTCTGGAGCCACAGCAGGGATCCATTTTATGAGCCTGAGAATTACAAATAGGTCTGCAGAGGAGGATTTAAAGATTGAACGTCATCTTTCTGAGTTCGTTCTGATTTAGAGAGCATTACAGATAGATTTGAGCTCTGACAAGCTTGGGGATGAGATTAAAGCTTTAAACCTCACTGGCTTTTTTTCTCCCTCTGCCTCCAAAAAAAAAAAAAAAAAAAGTAGTTAAGGCAAAGGAACTATGTAATAGCATTCTGTCCGTAGTGTTCTCTGCCAGCTTCTCACTAAATGTTTTCCATGTGATCTGAAGTTTTCTTGCAGATAGGCTGTCATAGAAAGGGGGCTCTTGTGTATGTGGCATTTCATAAATACCAGCAATCAAAGAGAAAAGTGTAATAGAGACTACAGTGCAGACTGAAGGGTTTCCTTTTTCCAGGAAGGCATCTACAACATAATAATTTGTTATTGAATTCTTAGAGGAGGAACTGGGGTTAATATTTTTGAGGTTGCTCAGTGGATCAGAACGTCTGGCTGGGCAACCTTTGTGATATATTTTACCTTCTAAACTTCTCTTTCATTATTTGTTTAATTCTCTTTCATTATATTTTTCATTCATTCATTCAAATATGAAGTAAAGGAGCCCCAGCCAAAATCCCTCTTTGATTCATTTACAATACATGTGAAACAAAGTCTGGGTGCCAAGAAAAGATTGTAGTGTTTTTCCAACATAAAACTGCTTCCTTTTTAAAAAATCTTCCTTGACAACCAGGTCAAAATGACATATTTATGAGTTACCTGCACATACTATCCCCTTCCTCTGTAATAGCCTGACATTTTGCCTGAGGGAAAAGGCTTGAAGAAGTTCAGTGTATTCATGAAAATCTTCAAGTACATATTGCCTTGTGATACTGCTGCAGATCAGTTTTCAGCTCTGCAGGCTGCGTGAGAGCTCTGTGAAGGCACTTTGGTGATTCTTCAAGCGAAGACTCTGAAAAAAGACAGCTTATTTTCCAGGGCTTACTACTTCAGGATCTTCCAGATCCCAAAATGAAATAATGAAGTTATAAACAGAATAATCAAGCTCATCCCTTGAAAGAGCCATTCTTCATCTTCTTTAAGTCTATAAACTATTTTCAGAAACCAAGCCTTGAGAGGCCATTCTGCTTTATAGAATATGAGCATCTCCTAAACACTTGAAATTACTTTCAGAGGGTAATAATGCCTCAGTGAAGAACTGCAGCCTTTAAAAGTAGTTGCTTCCTGCACTTAGTAGACCCTATGGTGCAAATCATGCTGAAAAGGATAGAGATAGCATTTTCTTCTTTTCTATATACAAATTTAGGAAAGGAATGCACTGGGTATTGGCAATGACCAAAAACTGATTAACCCTGGAACATACTTATCTCCTCATGAAAGAGCAGGCAATCAGCATTTCAAAATGGGCACTCATATAACATAGCTTTCAAGTATTTTGGCTGCCAATTTCCTCCCTCTGCCTCTGAAACTTCTGTCCAAAAACATAATCTTGCTGTAGTTGACACAATCCCAACCATCCACATCCAGGAAGTGCTCTGAAGCCAGGTTCTCTGCTCAGTGGGAACTCAAGCAGTGAATTTTAAACAAATTTATCCCATCACATTCCTTTAATTTGCTCTTAGGCAGGGATCTGACACAAAGCAATCATGCTGAAGTTCACTCATATGCTCTCCAAATTAATACAGATTCCAAAACTCCTACTTAATTTACTCATATTGATCTTGCCAGGTCACTGTGCATTTGATTTTGAAGATCCTACAGGCAGAAGTTTAGTTGCCTTGATTTTATATTCATTTTCCTTGCATGCTGGCTAGATAAAAGAAGAGAATAGAAACTGCTGCTGCTCACATCCATTAGTGCTTGTTCTCTTGATGGTTAAATTGCTTTTTATTTTGGGCAATGCCTTACATCTTTGGCATTAAAAGCTGAAATACTGGATCTATTGATTTCTTCAGTTTAGGGATTTTTCAGCTATATTGTGTTCAAATGCCAAAACCCTTCCATAGTCAGGAAGGTGTCAGTTATCCCTTCCCATTCTTTTGACAGTGTGGGTGGAACTAAGCTATAGAGTAGCAAGGCATCACAAATAACAATTTTGTTATTTTGAAAAGAGACGATATCATCAAGTATTCATATTTATTTTTTTTGTTGCAGGCCTGGTGTGTTTATTTATTACAACAGAATAAATGCAGTTTATTTATATGCAGTTTATTTATATGCAGTTTATTTATACATTTATTATACATTATTTACTTATATATTTTTGCTATTTTGTTCTTGAATCTTGTATTCTATAAACACAGCAGTGCTGTAACTTTGTGCAGGTAACTGGCTGTAGTTCATCAGCCAGAACATGGACTGTTCCCCCTCCCCTTTTTAATCCTATGCCTGTACATCAAAGTCTAGCTGTAACTGTGGCATGCACAGGCATGTCCTGGTTAACGTCTGTTAGTTTGGCTCCTGATATTAAAGATCCTATATCTTGTATTTTTAATATTAAGCAAAATTATTTCCTAAAAGGTACAGTTTGTGGGAGGAGTGTACATTGGGGGAATACCTCCATGATGAGCTAGAACTGTTCCTTTCCTTCCTCACTGGAAGAGCTGTTTGGGAAGGAGCAGCATAATGATAACTAAAGAGATAACTCTGTGTATTCATTGTTCTGGCAAGGCCATAAATATTTCAGTAAATTACTGAAATCAGAAATAGAAGAGACCTGATAAATTATAGAGTATATCCTGAACACAGCTGTACAGCTCCCTTTTTAATAGTTTTTGCTAGCAAAAGAATATCAATGCTGTGTGCTTTAAAGGTAAAAAGCTTATGTTTGTAAGCTAAACATTAGCTGAGACAGTACTTCCACTAGAAAATACTAATTTTGGGAAATTAATATGTATTATTCCTTTGAAACTTTTAACAACAACAAAAGAAGTGAGTTTTCCCAAAAGAGAATTTATCAACTGTTTTATTCAAAGGAATATTTCACAATTTTGCTAGCCTCTGAAGGTTGATTTTTTTTTTTTCCCCTCCAAACACAAATACTTAAGGGGAAGATAATACTATTACTTTTAACAAAAATAAAAAGTTATTCAATGAACTTTTTGCTGTGGAATCTTATTTGAGTTGATGTTAAATATAAAATATATTCATCTCAGGATTACATTGTTTTAATTTTTTCCAGTAAACAACATCAAATATGCACAGGATGAGAAGTGGATCTGTTTCACACTGTATTGCAGACCTTGTTAAATTTTTCCCTTATTTTGAAAATGGGAATGTTTCATTAAAAAATTGATAGCTATTGTGCACCTCTTTAGATACATTGCAAATCAGATCACAGTAAGAAACTCAAAGGTGAACAACTTACATACTTGCAGAAGAACTAAAATTCAAAGTTGCATAACAGGGAAAATGCCTTCTGTCCTCAGGAAAAAAAATCCAGTAATATTTAATATAATTTTGCAAAGATGCAGTCAAGAATTCAAAAGCTTTTTTCTACATAACTTTTTACTTGAAGCAAGGCTTTTAATTTTCTGGAAATCATTTAAATGTCCAATTTTGCCTACATGGTAAATAAGAATGAAAAGTTGTTCTTCTGACAGTGTTCATAGAACTGTAATTTCAAGAAAATCTGTCCAAGAATTTGAATATGTTTCATTGCAACAGAAAATAGACATTCCACTTAGGAAATGTAATACTGTACATTATTGAAAATAATTCTGGTATAAATGAAATGAAAATGAGTGTGCATAAAAATTAATTTTAAAAGGAAGCACTAGACCTGTAAGACAAGTCCATTCTCTCTCCAGTCTGTAAATCTGATACAAACTGCTTTATTGATATGATTCCTACACCTTGATTAAAATTTTTACCCCAATTTTTAAAAGGAATTTGAGTCATGAAGTGGCTGGCTTGCTCATTCATAGGAAAGAACAACAAAAACCAAAGGACTTAACAAAAGTCTTCTGAATTTAATATTTATGTTTTTTTCTGATTAAGCGTCTTATTGGTGGGAAATCCTGAAAACAGCTTTTTTTTTTTTTTTTTTGTTCTTCCTGGACAGTAACTTAGAATTATAGAACTTATACACTAGAGATACTATTCCCCAGCAGCCTTGTGTCACTTTCAGGTTTTTTAGTGACTTGTAAAATTTCTTGCTTCTGGTTTATCATCACTGTGTGTGATTGTTGTGGTTTCAGTTCGAAACTAGGCAGAAACACTAATTCATGTTCTGGTTTCGTTTGCTAAATTGAACTTTCTTAATTAGAGCAAAGCAGGCTTAAGCTTAAAAGCAATAAAACTTCATTAACTAACACTAACAGGGAATCAAAAATACGAATCAGAACAAAACATTTAAAACTCACTTCCTCCCTCCCCACATTTTCTTTCTTTTCAACCAACAATGTACAGAAAGCAACACTTAGAAATCTCAGTCACTTTTCCACTGACTGACTTGAAATCTCTGTCGTGGTTCCAATCTTCATGAACAACAGCCACAACATTCATGAAACTCCTCCCATGTTCGTAGTGGTACTTCTGGGCCATATTGATGTATGGGGCTTTTATTTAAAGATAAACTGTTCAAAGTAAAGGTTCTCTTTATTTATTGGACCTTTGCTCTTTCTTGACTTCCTTTGATACCTTCATGTGGTCTCTCTACTTGTCTTCACAAGGTGGGAAGAAGGTCTTCTCTCTCTGAGCACTGGAACAAAGAGAGCTTCCTGGGCTGTGTTTTCCTTTGCAATGTAATAACACCCAGAGGCAAAATGCTTTCCCATTGGTCCAATGAAATGCCCATCTCAAAACCAGCCAGCTTACTTCTGTGGGCTGTTCGTACTAGCACAGTGATGTTTGTGCAGTGACTTTTCATTGAGCAGAAATGCTTGGACTGTGGAACAGTGTCAGGGAGCACCTTTGCAATGTCTGACCTGGAAGTCTTCATTAGGAAAGGGAAGGACTCATGAGGAAGCACAGAGACAGCCATAGGCTCCCTTTCAGTTTTCTGAGAACATTTTACTGGATTGGGTTTCTTGCCTTTTTTATTATAATTGCTGCAATTCAGTACTGCAGGTCTGATGCAAAGTTTCAGTGCTGTGTGCTGCATCCACATTAATTTTGTAATGCTTGGTTATCCATGTATTTTTAAGTAATTTTGACATATGGCTGTGGCTTCCAGGCTGTATTCTGTCGTCAACCGCTGAACTGCAAAAGTCTCAAGACTAATTTCCAGCTGGACTGCAGAATCTGGACTCTTTTACATTCTTTTCAGATCTTTGCAAGATGTATTATGGTACTCTGTGAGAGGTTTTGATGTTGGGTGGTGATCCCTGACTCAAAAAAAAAAAAAAAAAAGGCAGATGCTAAGCTGTAGCATCATCACTGATTGATGAAATAGTAGTATTTGAGTGCTTATATGTACTTAAAAGCAGTGCCTAAAATGTTACAGAAATAAGTTATGCCAAATCAAGGCTAATTAAAAGACTCAAAACAAGCTAGTAAAGAACAACATAACAAAAAAAAAAAAAAACAAACAAGATCGAAAAAACCCTTTTTGCTGTTTCACTTTTGGCTGTGGTTTTGTTGTTTTATTTGGTTTTAGTGTTAATATTGGGGTGTAAGTAAAAGTGCTGTCTGACAGGCTTTAAAAACATTCCCTAAACCCTGCTTCTCTGGACAGGACTGCCTTGGGTTTACAAGAAATACTTCAAAGGAGATGGGAGAGGAGTTTTTCAGTGCATAATATAATTAAAATGTATAACTTCTGTGAACATGAGACATAAAAACAACTTGCATATGGGAAGCAGAACAAATGTCTGAATGTAATGTAACTTCCACAAAAGAATAGAGAAGTAGCACTCAGTGGTTTGCCACCAAGGCATCAGAAAATATTTAGCTGAGAAGGACCTCCAGCAATTAGACTGTGCATCCATGTGCCTCCAGCAACACAAGTTATTATTAGCTCAAACAAACAGGTATTTGTCTAGCATATCCCACTGCCTCTGTGGGCCAGCTATTGCTGTCCTTAATTATCTTTGCCACTAGAAACCTTTTCCTTTGACTTAAATTCTCCTCACTGTCTTGACGCCTGTAGTTAAGAACACCCCACTACTTCCTCTTAGTAGCAGCATTTAAAATATTTGGAGACTGTGTAGCATCTCCACCCTGTTTGCTGTTTCCCCAAATAAATGACTGCAGTTCACTGAACTTTTCTATACACCACATCTCTCCCGGCCGCTTCCTTACTTTTGTATTTCTCTGACTTCTCCCCAATTCATCAAAGTATTTTTGAGTTCTGTACTGGAGAGCTTCCTGTGGGATACAAAAATGGGACAAGTTTGTTTGCTTTAATATGAACTCACACTGGGCCCCAAATGGTGTTTTCTTTCCCCAGTAGTTCCATGTTACTGGTACCTGTGAAATTTGGGCTTTCTTCTACTCCCAGAACCAAAGTGTGCCCACTTCCTTCTGGGCAGCTGATTTTCCACACCTTGAATACAACACTTTGCTGTTGTCCTTATTCAGCTGCACCCTCTTTATTTCAGACATTTGATCCAGTTAGTCAAGCCCTTACAAAATCTAAACTTGTTTTTTCAATGACATTATAAAGAAAGGTCCTTTAACCAATGGGTTTTAAATCCTGAATTATCCCCAAACTCCCCTTCCTTAGTCTAAACACACTATTTGTTGAGTGTGAGTGAGGAATGACATTGTTTTCACCTAACTGGCCTTACTTGGGGGTGTTGTTACAGGGTCCAGGCACTAGACCCTGCTTATTTACTTTCGTGTCCAAGAATCAGAACATTACAGTAATTATGGACAATCAGAGAAGCCAGATAAAAGCTGACAGTAATAAGGACAGAGTAATTTTAGACACTGAACAAACCAGAAAATAAATATCAGTTATGAACAAGTTGCATGCTGATTTATTGGTGATTGAATATGCATGTTAATCCCCATGTTTCACAGCAAGGGAAAACGCAATTCAGTGTCTAAAGCTTGTATTTCAAGACAGTTCTTTAATGTGACCTAGATTTCAGAACTGTGTTGATGCTGTTAGAAAAGCAAATTATTCTCTCTCCATTCACTTACCTTTAATGAGAAAAGATGAGTCAGCTTTTGAATAGGCACTGCCTGTCCTTACTTTCAAATCAAAACATTTTAATAATGAAAAACAAGTGATATTATTATATCTTAAAAAGATGACCTAACAAGATTAGTGCAGTCTCATTAGGATAATTTCCAGCATCTCTGAAAAAAAAAAACTTCATTAAAAGTCTACGGACTTGCTTAGTTCAGACTGTGACCCTTCTATAAAAAATTAGTTGACTTTGTGCCTCTTCCCATACAAGTTGTATTTGCTCTTGGTAACTATGGAAACTGAAGTCAAAACTCTCCAGATTCAACAATTTTATGGATGGTAAATACTTCCTAAACTGTCTCTCTATTAATTTCTGTTGACACAATGCTTAGAATTTTGATATATTAATCCTTCATTATAGCATGGTGTTTTGACATAAGGGAGGAAACAAACTTTGAAATTCTATGGCGTGGAGATGCAAATTGTTCCCAACTGGGAAAAAATGCACAGGGGAGGCAGGAATTGGTCTCGGCCCCAGATAAGAGTCTGAAAGCCAGAAAATACCCTGGTGAGACAGGAGTTTATCCTTGAGGGGTCAGTCCCAGATTCAAGTCTGACATCCTTTTTTACTGGCAGGGGTAGCTCAGATTCAGTCAGCTGGTTGTGGGGAGAGGTGGATACCCCAGTGTCTCTCCATGGGTCTTGGTATTAGAGTGCACCTGTGCCATCATTTCAGGTGACCAAAACCAAAGTGATCATTGCAGTGGAGCTGATCCAAAGCAGTGTGTGTGCTTTTGGAAGTCAGTGCTGAGTTCATTTTCTTTCAGCATCCTGAGAGATCTGGATTCATGCTGACAAGGGGAAGGGGGATGAGCAACGTTCCCTTTGTTGGGAATCAGTGTGTGCTGAAGCTGTCAGGGCTCATCTTGTCTCAGAGGGCTCGTAGGCTTTGCTGTCAGCTCCTGCAGTTGTCACATTTTTTCACTTCTCCTCAGTAGGTAGGAGTGAGAAGCTGAGGGCCGGCAGAGTTCCTCAGACAGATACAGTGCACAAGTGTGTTCATTTTAATGGAAAGAAGTACCCAAGGAAAGTTGATTGCCAAGAATGAGAGAGGAAGCTTCTTCAAAAGTGCATTTTAAGGAGAATTTGCTAGAGGGAAATATAATTACTTGGTGCTTGTAAAGGAGACCTAAAGGAGGTACAAATGTATGTATGGCTCACACTAGATGTGTTGCCTTGTGGCATGACACATATGGATCATTAACTGGGAGTTAAGGAAGGACATTTTTGCCTTGCATTAGTGATTGCTGTGGGTATTGTGATTGGTAACAGAAATTTTTCTTTCGCTGAAAATTATACCTTTACACTTCAGGTAAAGTTCTAAATGGAGGCACTTCATGATTTTTTCCCCCCTTTGGATGTATAACAAAAAAGGAAACCTATCTTAGATTTTAAGAACTTTTAACATTATTTCTAAAATATTTAAAATTATTTCTGAAACCCCTTCTTTTACCTATGTGTAGCTACAGGCTTTTTTTGTATCAGGCTAAAAGGATGGCTTGAGTTGATGTGTTCTTACAATGCTTGCTTCAAGGGGAAAAAATATTACTTTGGTCGGTCCCTGCTGTGCGATGAGATGAGCTGAGCAGAAAGTGGTTCTCTCTCTCAATTGCAGGTGGTTCGTGCCAGCCCCTTCTGCAGTTTAATTTCATCATCAGTGCAAAAAAAGTGAGATATTACTTAGCAAGAAAGGCATATCATGTAATACTATTGCTTTTTAAATCTCAGACAATTTCTGCTCAATTCTAATTTTAGGCAGTCATTTTAATTTGTTACCAATGAATGCTTTCTAATTAAACTTGCATTTAACAATCACATGCATCAGTGAGCAATGGGAACTGACAGTGATGGAAGTGGGTGGGTAGGACAATAGCTACTGACAAGAGAAGTCGATCCAGTAAGGAAAGGAAATGGATGAATTCCGGAACAGAGAAGTTAGGGGGAAAGAAAGAAAGGAGGGAAACTGGGGCAAAAAAAAATTATTTCTTGGGACATACAGTGGGGTATTCCAGGTTAGTCCTAATTACTTGGTCCTGGTGGTGAATGCCCTGTGTGCAGAGCCTTGTATTTCTGGAATAAAAATGGGTTATTCCAGGTTCTTTTTAATCAGCTGAAAGTGGCTTGTGCCTATTCAGAACAAGTGTGTCCCCCAGAGGGTACTTCCATGAATTTAACTTCTTTTAGCCTTCATGGCATTGGTGTAAAATTCGCCAGTGAAGAACTCTTTCTCTAATTTAAGAATTAATAATGTGTTCCCTGTCTTCTCTTCAGCAGTTGGAGATTCATAGGTATAAACAAAATCAATTTCATTTTAATTTATTCAAATACTCCTCAAAGTTATTTTGTAACTTGTAGTGTGTTCAGTCAGCAGTGGAAGCAATAATGCATTCTTGACTCATCCCAAGTGGACAGCATCATGGTAACAGTCAATAGTGGGAAACTGCAAAAAAAAGTGTGCAATTAATTAATAAAAAAGAATATTTTTTAAAATAAATTTGGAAGGGGCTGAGAAGTATGTAATGGGGAACATGCTTTTACTGTTTTTCAACCTTAGCAGGGAGCACTGCCAGCCCTGTGATCCTTGGGTACTGCATTTCTCTCACTATGTCACTAATTGAGACTCGTCTATAGAAGCCTTTAACACTAAAATAAAACAAAATATCTTTCACTTGGCAAACTAAACAAATGGGAGCCACTGGAGGATACAGAACACTGGTATGATTTCTTTTTCTTTGCAGCCTTTTCTGTGAAAGAGGTGGATTTCTACATTCTGCAGTTTTCTGATTTTTCTGTATCGCCTCCACCTTATCAACAGATAAGCCAAATAATTTGGAGTGATTGGTAACTGCATCCTTTTGTATTTTCAGTGGACAGCCAGTAGCATTTTAGAAAGAAACAGTGTAGGTGAAAAATGCAAAAATCAGTGTCAGGTAATGAGTGTGTTAAATGCATTTTTAAAAGCAAATAATAAGAGACAGTAGATTATGCAAAACCCAGTGTTTGGTCAGAAGAAGCTGGTCTGAAACCTCTCCCAGCTTTCACTGTCCCTCACTGTTTGAGGGTTTATGCTCTCCTGAGCTAATGCCTGAACAAACGTATTGCACCCATGACTGAAATGTGATAATACTGAGGGACAAACAGCTTCATGGTACCTTAGCCTCCTCAATATCCATTTTTGAACATCTGACTATCAAATGTATGATGTGGAAAGACTTTGGAAGCCAGTTCATTAGAAGCACATTGAAATAAGCTTTGGGGTTTTTTATCCAAGTTGCTAAAGATTTACTTTTTTTTCCAAGCAGTGATTATTTTATATCATTTTGACTGCTACTAACTTCCTGCACAGATTAAAATGAGCATCATTTCCTCTGTTTGCTTCTCAGCATGTTAACAGTCCAAATTGCTTGGAACATACAGCACCTAAGAGTTTTGTGAAAATAGATAATTAGTCTTTATCTGAAAAATATGTACTTTGGGGTTTTTTTTTCTGTTTCATTTCCAATATTCAGCTTCTGAAAAGGTACAATTTAAAAAGTAATTCTTTATTCTTAAAGATGCATAGCAGGAACCTCATTGCTCTGGTGACTGTAGCTCTCACTCATTTCTGAAGAACTTCACATTAATCAGAGCTTGTTCTGACTTTGGATTTCCTTTCTTGTTAGATGGGAGAGGAAAATAGTCTGTACTAATGTCTGACCACATGTGCTGTTTGAGGTCATTCTTATTTCCTTAAATTTTAGTCTGTTGACTGGTCATTGTTCATAAATTGCAATTGCTCTTGCATTCAAACTGTTTCTAATTAACTGTACCAAGCTTTTCACAGGCAAGTATTAGAACAGAAGAAAGACTTTTATAACAATTTGCAACTTCAGAATTACCAAAAAGATCTAACAGTTGTTCGTATAATCCTTCAACGTGAAACACAAACTATTTAATAACTCCTTCTAAATTGTAAGTTGCAATTGTTTTAATCCAAGATTAATGAGTTTGCCAACATAGATGGGTCAATATGTTATGATTAATGGGCAGTGGAAAAACACAAGCTCATCTTTCACCATGCCTGAATGTCCAAAGTAAGACAAATATTTTTCCTGAAGCCTGGTTTCTAGGAACAGACTGAGGGGAAACAAGCCAATCTGCCAACCATAGTCCAAATCAGCAGAATTTTCTGTTGCTACTATTTCCCAGATGTCTACACTAGAAGACTACTGAGTCCATCTTTGTTTTATTAAGGGACCAACAATAAAAGAAAAGAACAATTTCTTTAAAATTCAATTTGATATATGAAAAAAAAGAATGGAATGTCCCCTCAGCAGAGCATTCTTTATTAAAGGAAACATTTGGTTTTGGGAAGGGCACTTGAAATGATCTAAAGTGACACACAAGCAAATGCCAGAAGTGCATATTCACTTCAGAAAGCTCTTTTCCTGAACCTGAGTTTATAATTTAATTCACAAAAAAGCAGCAAAATATAGCTTATATTATTGATAGCCTCAAAAAATTAAAGTTCATTTTGTGCCTGCACCCCACTAAACACTCTGGACAAACAAGAGTAGATATTTCTCACACAAATTTTTGCTTTAGGTGTTCAAATTATGTAAATCACAGAGGAGTTCCTTTGTTGGTCTCACACCATGATACCTCTGGTGTCATCTCTGGGATATTCCCATATTCCAGTAGCACTCAGGAGTCCAAAACCAGGCAACTTAGAGCTAACAAATCAGACCTTCAGCTTTCCATCCTTATTGCATTGCTTAAATAGCTTAGAAGAAAAGAGCCAAAGGCATTGAGGATCTTAATTAACACCTTTTCCTTTATTATTGAAGCCACTGGAGGAAGGTTTAAATGTTGATAAGAGCTGAAATTGATGGCTATTGAAAAGAGATCAGAATTCAAAACCACATTTATCGAGTGACAGAGAAAACTAGTTTTAATGTCCTTTAGCAAATCTTCTGTATCAGAAACCCTTTTAGCAGGTAATTCCTGTTTCTTAAAAATCCTCATCATGTTTGAGACTCTGATACTAAATACAAATACATTATCAGGAGATAAATAAAGGGTATGAGCTGGCCTATACTCTAGTATGTAAAAAAGAGATGTACAACTGGAAAAGTCATGAAAGGATATGTAACAAAGACACCCATATTTCTTTTGTTGATCAAAGAATTGTTCTTTGTGTAACTGAATACGTGTACAATGTGGCTTTAGCATTCCATATAGATACTACATTCCTTAAACTTTACTTTAATTCCAGATACTGACTGTTTACCCATAACAGGAAGGGAATTGCAGCCAAGGACCCTTTTAATGGTGGATTACAAAGGTGTGAACAATGCTGGAAATTAGCTTGTGTTTCACAGAAGAGCACTTAGGGTGAGATTAGCCTCTGGGAGGCAGTTGTCCCTAAGCACTCCTTTCCAGATTCGTCAGAGATGTTTGGTGCCTGCCTGTAATGGAAGGAGGGTTTTAAACTCTGGCCCCACGGCCAAAAGAAAGCACTTAAGGATGTACTTATCTTGAAGCATCTAAATAGGCCAAATCTAGATAGAATCCTAGTGCACAGTGCACTTTTTTTGAGCGAGTCTTACTATAGGCTCTAAATCTCTCATTTCCTTTGAGTAATTTTGTCAAAAATAAGCAAAATAGAGCATTTTTGGACTGCAGTACTTTGATGTCAGGACTGCAGTTTTGAGTCAACTGAATATTCTGCTGTTGTATCTGCTTTACTGTTTTCATCTGTTGATTTCCAGGTATCCTTTGCTTTAATAATTTTTAACTAAATTATTTTGGGGAGAAATAAGTTACCCAGCTACATTACTGCAGTTTCTAGGTTTGATAACTGCCCAGGAAAATGAGGTTTTTCCCCTAATACCTGTATTTTCCCCTTTTCCCTTTAGACATGAGGGATCATGCCATGTGCAGTGTTATTGAGGGAGAGCACATACGTTCTCTCTTGGGAGCTGCAGGCAAAGTCTTCATGTCTGTCACTTCCTACAGGTTTATAATTCAGGCTGATGCTCATCTCTTTTTTTCTGGGACATACAGTGTCAGTACTGGTGCAGTTTTTGTCCTGTTAAGCCAAGGAGGTGGTAAAGATCGATGAGTTCCACACGTACCAGGAAGGTTCTGTTTGCCTGAGGGCTTCATTTCCTCTCAACTTTATATAATTCCAGAGCAGTGGTTATCCCAGCAGGCAGGTCAGGAAAGGAGGAGTAGACCCCAGGGACCCTGACCAGCTGCAGCATTGCTGGGGCACAAACAACAGCAACTGGTTCCATAGTTGTGTTTTTCAAAGAGAATTACAGACATTTCTTTGGCATTAACCCTAATTAAATGCATATACTCAGAACAAAATGCTGGTAAGTTAATTGTGTATTTTGATTTAAGTGCTCTCTCTCAAGAAACTGTTCTTCCTTTTGCATGCACAATTGCTTTTGCAGTTTTACCTTTTCTTTACCTTGCAGAAGGTAAATAGTCACACATATCCGAATAGCAAGAAGCCCTGTATTTTCTGCTGAAATGAACTAGTTTTTAAATACCGTAAATCTGTAATTTCTTAAGATGATCTATGCAGACAGCTGCAGCCAAATATATTATTTATGAAGATTCATCAAAGAGACTGTAGCAGTTCACACAAGAAATTATAAATATGCAGGAAATCTGAGATTGCTGGAGTTTATGTATGCTAAATCCTGTGTATTTCAGAGTGTTTTTCTGACTTTCTCAGCTCCTTTACCTCCCATTTACTCTAGGTGAGAGCTTAGCAGCCTTTGAAAACAAGTCCTGGGACAGACAACAAATTTGGCCCTGGAGGGTGTGAAAAAAATAAAGCAGGAGGAAGTAGATCAACTTGTGAATCATTCATGGAGACAGCAAGCTTGGAGGAAGTAGAGATGATGTCTGGGGAAATACGATGCAAAACATGAGAGTTTCCTAGCTACCAGGGGAAATACAAGAAATAGAAGTACCAATCTGAAAGGGAAGGAAAGTAATAAAGGGAACAGCACTGAAAAACTAGTGGAGAGCAAGTAAAAATATGGAAGATAAAAGCATTAAAAAAACTACAGATGTAGGTGCAATGTGGAAGCATATAAAGAATTGATAGGATATACAATTAATGTATACAAAGTCAAAAAGACAAATAAAGCACTGGAGATATTTCCAGAGTTTCATTTCTAGGTGACAGATGTATTCAGTGTTTTTGAAAAGCGAAGTCTTCAGTGGGTAAGGGAAGAATACAGAGCATCAGTTATTGCCACCTATGTACAGTTCTTCATTTAGAGGAGGAAAAAAAGCCATAATTTTAATCAAATCACCAGTGGAAAAAAGCATAATTATCACTGATAAATGAAACAGGTGATGTAGGGGATCCATGTGAGTACAGAGCAGATGCTGGGCTTTTACTCGTAATTGAGCAAATCCTTTGTCATTTATTTGGACATGCACGTTTCATGCAGGAAAAAGGAAATGCCAGGGCAGATGGAAGCAATTGAGGGATGAATCCCATTGCCATTCAAGTAATCAGAAAATACCCATGCTAAATAAAGGTCCCATTTTTCATAGGAGAGGAAGGAAGAACCAGTGAGCATGTCTAGCATATTTATAGCTTAAAACATCCTTTTCTTCCTCCCTTCATAATGGAGTCAGAGCCTGCGAACTGCAGCTACCTTGTGTTTAAAGGGAAGTAGCTGTGGATTATTCTCTGAAAGGTAGTGGGTGGCGTGTTTTGAGGAACAGATTGTATAGATCTGTTCTAAACTGAAAATGGGAAGAAGCCTGAGATAAGGGACTAATGGGGGTAAAGTGATAGAAAAAAAAATCATTCCAATGTTTTTTTTCTTTTTCAAACTGTACTGACTGATCACAGTGCTGTTCTAGTTCCCAATTCTTAAGTTCCCTTTCTGAGTTCTGGAGTCTTGGTTACTTGTTGCTCCTCGCTTGGTGCCTACAGATATAATTCCTTCCAAGGAGGTTTGTACTAGCTCCTGTGTGCCCAGAAATGATGCAGTGGCTGTAATGAACTCTGTTTATATGGGAAAACTGAATTTATCCCTCTCCAGACTTTTAAGAAGAACCACACTAGAGACAAAGGTGCGACAACAGAAAAGAATCAGCCTTTTCAAAAAGAAATTAAAATAAATAAATGTGCACTTAGGACAGTCTTTGGGAGGAGGCAGCTTTCAAAGCTCCGATGGTGCATGCAGGCCAGCACATTTTCCAAATAAAAGTTTTAAACCAAAAGCAGGCTCACAGATGGTTCTAATGAGCTGGTCTTTGAGATACATTGGAAGTTGAACAAAAGTAGTTTAACTCCTAAGAAGCTAACATTTCAAGATGAGTTTCAGGAAAAACACTTCAAGAACAATTTTTCTTGCACATTTAAATTTAATGTATATTTCTGGTCTCAAAGACTCTGAAGTTTTTCAGGACCTTGCATTTGCCGTTAAGTACTTCACAGTACAGTGTCACAAAAGCAGGAACATTTTTATACGGTGACTGATGCTTCTTTCTCCAGCACTTTTCAAACCCTACAAAGAGTTAGTTCTGAACAAATAGTTATTAAAAAGGTAAAGATTTGCTAGGACAATTTAATTTTTAAAGGATTATAGAATAGTACCTTACTAAAAGTATTACTCATCATTCTAGTGTCATCAAATGATACTTATGAAAAAGTATCTTATGGTAATAATTATATCATCAAAGTTGGTAGCTTTGTGGCACAGCAAGTATTTGTTAAATGGTATTGTTTATATCTGTTACCGAAAAAGAAATTGTTTGAAATGTTTGAAATGACAGCATTGTAACTTACACTATCTCAAAACTATGTTCTCTGTGTCACTTGAGTTTTGAGAGACTTCTGATGTCTTTATCTCCTCTTAGGTCTGCCTTATGGATGGGAAGAAGCTTATACAGCTGATGGAATCAAATATTTTATCAAGTGAGTAGTTCTGGAGAAAATGGGTCAGAGTTGAAATAGAAGCACATCAAACTAAAACATTTTCAGTCCTAGAATTAATGGGAAAAAATCATTGCACATTGCATTGTATGCTGTTGTTTTTTCTAGAATATAGTGAAGAGTCATTTATATAGTTGGGGGGGTTATTATTCCTCTGAAAGATTGAAGGAAATGGTGGAAAATATAATTCACCTCCATTTCATATATATCATAATCTGGTTGATAGTAAGTTATTCTAGCTGCTGAAATTTACACAGTACTTATAGGTGCCAGAAACACAGAGTTTTGCAGGTGGATTTCTGAAGTCTCCTAAAAGAGAGGAAGGGCAGCAAATAAATTACTTTTATCCCAAACTCTTCCAAAAGTTATGTAAATAACACTGAAGTTGATGCATTAACTAGCCAAGAAAAGCAGGAGGTTTTTTTCCTTTTTTTTTCAAGCACACTCCTCAGTTGTCCTTGTCTCACCCTATGCTGCCTCAAGAGAGAGATGTATTAAAGCAGACATGATTTTTTCTGCATTCCAATTCAAATCAAAGGTGCCTTTAATTTTCAGACATATGTAGGTTACTATATGAGATTTATTAAAAAAATTGTAGAAAAATAGCTTAGGAAATGAAAGTGAATTAAAAGCTAATTTCATAGCAATGGAAATAAATACAAGAGCAACTGTTAAAATAGAGCACTGTTCCTTGGGCTCTCTGTTCATACAGGAAACCATGATAGGACAGTTGGGAAGTTAAGGTCGATGCTGGACTCTTTTCTGAGTAATATTCTGGGTTTGTACCTATGTGACTGGAAACTGAGCTTCAAGATTGTATTATCAATAATAGCAAATAAAATTTAGAATCAGAACAGAAGAAATGACACATTCTTGAAGCATCCTCCCTGGGTTTTTTTCCTGTTTTCTCATACAGATACGTATCTCAATGACACAGCAGAAAGCAGGATTTGCTGGATATGTGCAGACACTTCTTTCTGAGCTCTGCACTTGGAGACTGAACCATTGCAGATGTGACAAGCAAACACCTATTAGCAACAGTAGAATCTCAGCTACTCTAGGTGGTGCAAGCCTAATTTACAGAAATCATCAGATGTTTTGCATATCATCCCCACTTGCTGAAACTACAGATTGGAACTCAGGAGTTCACATGAAAAAGCTTCTTCAGGAATTTTTGCAGATCTCACTGTTAGTGACTCTCTTCATTTGCTCCGGGTGACAGTGCCCAGATTTTCCATTGCTTTTACCTTCTGTAATCTGTCCTAAAAAGTTCTGCCTGTCAGTCTTTGTGAAGAAGGAAGGCAAGGAAAATTTATCCATATGATGGCAGAGAAGGGTGTGAAATCACCCTTTATGACCACTGGCTAAAAAGTTCTGAGTGGAGTCACCACACTGAAGTGGTGTTAGAGCTCTTAATTCAGCTCATTAGAGTGGAATTAACTGAGCATTTCAATAACACATCACGGTAATTAATATTATTTTTAACTATTTCCTTGTTTTCTTTGATCACTATTTCCAAATGCCTTTGCAGAGTGTCAGCCAGGCTGTTTGCATGCCTGGCAATCCATATCTCTTACTAGACTGTGCGGGAATGCTGGAATTGTTTGATAAGTTTTAGTGATAAGTATAGTTATAATTGTTATTTTAGTGTAGTTTTTTCTAGTCTCTGTAAAGGGGGCCCCCTGCTTTGGGAGACACCTGGTCAGACTCCTGATAAGAGTTCCCAAGACAACCCCGGCCTCTGCCCAGAGACCGTTTCCCATTGGTTTTCCCCGAGATAGGCTTCTGTCCACCCTAGCAATGTAGCTTTCCTCCCTCGGTCCATCAATCATCTTCAAGGTCCAGTGCAGTCCAAGACTTTCAGAGGTTGATGGATCCCCAGAGACCCCTCCCCAACTTACTTTAAGTTGTCTTATTGGTTTGTAATCTGTATCCACCCCACCCCCATCTCCCTTTGGATAAAAACCCCTTGTAACCCAGGTTCGGGGTCTCTCTTGCCTGAGGCACCGGGCCTGGGGTCAGGGGCTTCCCCTGTAACCCCCGAATAAAACCTATGTTCCCGGATGTCTCTGAGAGTCCCCTCTTTGAAACCACAGCCGTGACAGCACAGGCTAAGGTGCTGCAGAGCCAAGGACCCACACACGAGACTGTCAAGGCGTAGGAGAGCTGGTGGGCGGTCAAGCCGAACGCCAGGCTGACCAGAGATACGCACCACGACAACACTGTGTAAAGTATATGAAGTCAGCTGTCAAAGTTAACTGCTTGGAGCAAGGAGCATGGCTTGCACAGTCCCTTGTTTCTAACACCAAAGAGTGGAGATTTCAAGATGAAAATCAACATTGAAAATATCTCTTTTCTAGAAGGACTTAGCTTGAGGGGCCATCTTATCAGCTGATCCTTTCCAGTAGGATTTAATCTTAATTGTTTAAATGGGGATTATCAGAATAGTTGATACTTCACAACCCTAGTACTAATGCTGTAACCTTCTTGTTCTCTCTGGCTGTAAATGTCAATCCTTTTATTCTACTTTAGAATCCTTTCATTCATTTTTAGCCCAGCCAAAGCCATGAGGGGCTTAAGAGTATTTCAATACTAGCCCACTTCCCCGTTTACAAATATGCAATCAAATGTTATTTTAATTGGCAGTTGCCTTCAGTTCCAACATGCTTTATTGGGCCATCAAGTAGCTGAGTCCATAAATCTATACATTATAAATCTAATGCAGTAAACACCCCAGAAAGGAATCTTAATAGCACATAAGCTTGAGACAGCTTGCTGTGAAATTTCCATAAATATCTCTGAAGGGGTGTAGCAATATGAGGTGCATGAGAAATCAGAGTTTATAAGAAGCAAACCAGCTGGCTTGTGTTACGCACTAAAGTGAAACCCACTTATGTGAATAAGTGACATGAATAAAACATTTACATGGGGCTGAGCAGTTCCCCATACTTACCAGGGAAAGCTGAATCTTGTCCATGAATCCTGACTTTAGGACAACTTTGAAATCACTTTTATCCAGCAAATCATTTCAGCCTCAGGAAATTATTTTCAATCAACCAGATTGTCAGGACTAGTCAGTACTGCAATTGTGAGAAACCACCCTTTAGACTGCTAAAACTGACCTGAGCCTGGGCTGGGCATTAAGCTCATTTTTACAGCTTTACTATGGAATAACAAACTGGAATGGAAGTCTCTCTGAAGTACAACTCAGTGTGCGCTAAGAAAAATGCAACTTCAAGTTTTCTATTTTACTAAAATAAAATAAATTGACAGTTATCAGGACAAAAATTGCAACAGTAGATGGGGATCAGCTTCACAGCAAATATAACTTCCCTCCTGCCAGGCAGTAAAGGTGGAATTTGGGCCCAGATATGTTTTAAGATAACTTGGTGTACTTTAAAAATAACAGAGAGGACAGCATTGTTGTATTTTTATGTAGAAATACCACCAGTCATTCATACATGGCACCAGATTCATGCCCCATCGAGAGAAACAAAGCACTGGTGTCTGTTTCGTCACCAATTTACATTTGGAGTTTCAATCCTTTTTATACCGTCTGGGTATCACATTCCAACTCACAGTGAAGAATATTTTGTTAATCTAGAAAAAAATTCCCCTGAAGCAACTTGTGCTCATTGCTTCTCGTCTGTGCCCAATATCTTTGTGAGAAGAGTGGGCTGAACGAACCCAATTCCTTCAACATTTCTTCATGTGCCAAGTTCTCCTACCCTCTCATCATCTTGGTGACCCTCCTCTGGATCCTCCCCCATTTTTCTGTTCTCTCTTTTAGAGAATCAGTGCATTGAAGAGATCCCCAAGTAATAAGGTTAAAAGGTTCATTAATTAATTTTACTTATGAGATGATCGATGAAGGCATTTTTTAAGTTACTGATTTTCCAATAGAAATTTATGTCCCAAGCAGGTATTTCATCAGTAAGTTCCAGAAACTCAAAGGGGCTAATGAGTCATAAAGTATCACCTACACCCAGATGAGTGTGAGAGCACTTATAGTCAGCTGGGAGGTATTAGGATGGGAAAAGTTTTGTAAATAGGGGAAAGGCCATCTTATTCACTTTTAAAGTTTTCATGTGGCTGGTTTTGCCCAGGCTTAGTTCAGGTGTTAAATGAGTTTACAAAGTGTTGTAACCAACCACCACTAGAACAAAATCTCACATTTGCTGTATGCTCCAGCACTAAAATCCAGCAGGTCAAACAGTGCCTATTCATTCTACCACTGAACTGATTTTGTGAATTAGGAATTTCTGGGTTTAATTTTCAAATAGGAGAAAGAGTCTGTGCAGAACTGCCCTCCCAGGGAGGCACCGTATCTTCTAATTAATGGTTTCATGCTGCTGGTTTAGAATCACACAAGAACAGCATAAAACCCCATAGCTGGGACACAATAATTTTTCCCCAGAAAACCCATTCTAGTTAATCTCTTCCATCCTCCCACTGTGTTCACCTTTAACATATGGCAGCTCTGTATCATGAGGCTGGCAACTAAAATTAGGTAGGCCCTTGCTATGCTCCCTCCTACTCCCACCCACTCCTTGCATATGTATGTGGTTTGTAAGGACCAGCTGTGAATTTTGCCCCTGTAAACACTGTTTTCTAGCATTTTAATAGGACTAGATTCCAAATATTCTACACTAACAGCTATTTTCCTCAAGAACGCTTATCTTCAGTTTTCACAAAAGACAAGTTGAAGTTCTCAAATATTTTAAAATTTTTGGGTTCTTTTCCCTTAGATGTATTGCATCCTGTCATGATTTCTGTCTTACAACAAAGGCGAAACAGTAATGATTCATTTAGGGTAACCTTTCAGCAATTTATCTAAAAATCAGAAGTTTCCCATGGAAGCATTATGTACTTCAGGTGCCTCTACTGGAAGGTGGAGAACTTGCTCCAGGTTAAGTAGAAACCTAAATCAATACTTATAAAATACAGATTAATAAAACCCACACATTATGTGTTCTAGTGGATTTTTAAATCATGCCTAACAAATCAGGTTTCTACTTGGAAATCAGACACATCATACTTAGAAACTATAAAATTCTATTTTGTTTGGTCTTGCTTGGGAAAGAGACACCATTCACTTTACTGAAAACTGGGCATTTATAGAAACTGTTTATCATTTTAGCTGAGCTAAGAATGGCAGAGCATGTCTGATAGATGAAGAACTTCTGTAGTATAAACATTGATGTTTTACAGCACTAAAGTTAAAGGAGTCATCATAAAAGGAAAGAAATCACTGTTGATTTTACTTATTGCATGAAGACTTGAAAATATAAATTTTTTCCTTTTCTAAATGTTCTCTGCTCATTTCTACTGCTTTATAAGTGAAGGATGCAAACCCCAATACACTGAGGTGTGTTCAACTCCACCAGTACCAGAGTACTCTGGTGTATTAAAATATCCTGGCTATCTGCAGGTATTCTCTAGCAAGGGTTGTGGCTCTTGTTAGAAGAAATCAATTAAGTTCAACTCATACCAGACCTTATGTAGAAGTAAACTCTTTTATGTTCCACTTAATTTTCAGTCAGTTCAGAGCAACAAACTAAGAAAGCCTGCCATACCGATTTCAGCATGGAACTGAAATTCCCCTGGACTGAATCCAGTGCTAGCTCTGCTCCCAGCTCTCTGTAAAGCAGTAGGCAAGTCACTTGCACCAGAATTAGCAGTTATCAAATCATCATTGTAGGTGTCCCCATCTTAACTCTGATGTTTTGTGGGTAGGGATGAGTAATTTGAGGCATGCAGTGCTGGTTCCACTGAGTTCAAAGAAAGCTGCAGTTATTCTGCCGCTCTTAAAATTTGGACCTTTCATATTTTAAATTTCACCCCCAAAAATTGTTTTTGAAAATATTTCCTTTTACCTGTCATCCTCAAATTCTCCTGAATGAAAATAAAGAATAGTTATATAGCCACAAGAACTGGCAAATATTTAAATAGAACTGGCTGAGCACTAACCAAGCGCTATCTGCTGTTACTGCTGTTTAATGTACAGGGATCCAGAGCTGTCTGCATCAGCTCAGCATCAGTTCACACACCTTCTGACATAGTCAAATGAGTCTGAATAGTCCTGACATGTTTATCTTAGATTTTTGGGATTCAGTTTCTCTGATTCTCACTGAAATCATTTTGCATGACTATAAGGGAAATAATCTCAGATATAGAACTAGGAAACTTGGCATTGGATTTTATGATAACATGAGCTTGTAATACAAGAATGTTAAGACCTTAAGCTGCTTTTGGTTGGGCAATCTTTTTTTTCCTGAGAGGTTGTTTGTTTTTTAATATCAAGAACCAAAATGGAGAAACATTCTTTCAGCTTCCACAGATAGTGTGCACTCTATCCAGCTTCTGGCCTATCACAGAAAGCATCTGTTAAAATTTCTTTTGTGAGAAAACACAAGAAAGTGAAATTATTTTGCTCCCTGGGTTTTGGGAGGGCCATGGAAGCAGATCAAAGCACACAGCAAGGTTTTTCCAGATGTGCTTCATCCGGAGCAAAGTCACTGCTCCAGGTTCATGTCAGTTTAGTGCCCAAGGAACTTAAAAGCCTTGAACATGCTCTGATGCATTTGCGAATACACAGCACTGGAATTTTTATGCAGCTGACTTAGAGGCAGGACTGTGAGTAACTGCACACATTAAACCTGCACTTCCAGAGGAACTTCACTTGGCTGATACTGGGGGAGACAGATTTCAGGTAGTACTTTCAAGCTGAGAAGTGCCTGTGTTGTCACTCAAACCTCAGTTCTGATTCAGCCTTGGCTCAGATCCTGCTGTTGTTACTGATTTTATTTTAGTTCAGGCCATTTGTTTGTTGTTGACAATTTTTAATGATGCAGCATGCACTATTTGGCTGGATAAATCTTCCTAGTGATTAGTGCCCTCTGAAATGGCTCATAGATTTTTCTGAGTAGACAAGGTTTTAATCGGTTTAATCAAAGAATAAATAACAAGACTGTCTTGTGGGGTTTCACTTTATATCCCTCAATCTTTAATTAATACTCAAGCAAAATCTGCAATCCCTGAGGGAAATACAAGAAACATTTATGTTGCCTCAGGATACAGCTCCATGAGGTGACAAGTGCTCTTGATCTTATTACAGTCAATAAAATTAAGGTCACTGACATTTTCCAGCACCTGCCCAGCATCTCCTCGGGGATATAACTATTGGAGGTTGTATGTTCCTTTTGAAATGTCTTGAAAGAGGGTACAGGCTTAAATGAATTTTAAGAAAAAAGGAAAAAGAAAAAATGAATGTTTCCATTCAAATAATCTGATCTTGATAAATGCAGTGCAAAAACCCTTCCCAAACTCCCTGTAGGATTTGTGTCTGGAAACTGTCATCCTTAGATGATCTCAGAATTGATTGATCGATTGATTGATTGATTGATTGATTGATTATACTTGCATTAATGTCACTCAGTTGTTTTATTTTGCTCTAATTGCTTACCCGCTAAATTAAAATGCTTTAGTTACAGCTAATAAGAATAAGTTATTCCTGGCAGAACCTCCCAGCACTTGCTCTTCAAAGTAGCAAGTTTTCCAGTGCTTGACAGCATTTAGTATCTGCTTTCCAATCACTGGCCTTTCCAAAGGGGATTCCGGCCACAACAGACACCTTGGCTGGCTCTCCAGGTGTATGCTGGCTCCAAGAGCTGAAGAAATAAAAAATGAATACCAAGTTTAAATTCATAAGGAACAACAGCGAGATGTTAATAGCACTGGCTCTAGAAAGCTGAGAAATAGTTCAAGGTAGGAGTGCATTCCCAAAATGTTTGAGGTGCAGGATCAACAGCTCCACATTATATTTAATGGAATTATAGAGTGATTTAGAAGCAGGTATAGATTTGAAGACAACAGAATTAATCCACTTTCAGCATTTTGGCCATCCTGCCTACCAAATATTGCTGTGTTTATCTAAACTCCACAGCCATGTGAGGGAGCCTGGCTGTAACTAAAGGCCTGCTATTGCCATGGACTGCCTTCAGGAGCAGCACCTCCCTGGAACTCCTGTTCCATTGTGACCTGCTCTAACAGGGAAGGGTGGTTCTCTATCCCTGCCTTGATGTGAAAGTCCTCAAGATGCTGCTGCAAGCTGTGATAGCTCCCGTTTTGTGCAGAATTTGTATTTAATTGTGTATTTTCTAATGATACAACATTTCTAAATGTGACCAAGGAATTCTGATCACGGCTTAAGAGTGTTACTTTAGAGAAGCATGAGAATAAGAGCTGAGGGCCTTCTCTGAGGTGTGCAATTTGGGACAGTGGGTTTGAAAGGGATAAAGGATCCTTGCAAAGCAAAGGGCTGTCCCAAGTACAAGGGGAACAGGAGCAGAAAGGCCTGGAAACAAAAGGCAAAGGCAGTAATTCCAGCAACTCTTGTGAAGCTGTGTGGAGTCCAACGACAGAGCCTGTGCTAGAGTGAGCAGGGAGGATGGCAGAGCCCCTGCATGAAGGATTAAGTTTCAGGATCTTCATTCAGGGGCATTGTTCTTTATTTTCCTTTTATTTTATTTCTGGCCCTCATTAGCCTTGAAGCCAGCAGTGCCCAGGCCCTGCATGCCAGTGGGTAAGGAGGGGATGAGGAGTTGGTGTTCCCAGTCCTCTGGCAGATGACACACACTCCTTTCACAGTAACTCTAACCCTGCCAGTGGGAGATGCATGCAAGTCTGAAAACTACCAGAGCACAATGTGGAATATATTTCTGGGTAGTGTAGAGCATGTCCTCTTCAAACCCATTGCATCTACATCTAGCTGTGCTATTTGCTGCATTTTTTAATGATTATTGCAGTAGTACCAGTGAAAGCACCAAAGGGTGAAGCTCTCAGGATGTGCAGTGCCCCTGGCTCAGGCTCTCAGCAGCACTGGGGCACCACCAGGCTTTTGCAGAGGTTTTGTGCTGAGATCAGGGACAACTTCATCAAGCACCAGTATTCTTCAGCTGAGCACTCCTGTATGTTAACAGGCTAGTGAAGATTGAGAAATGAAAAAGCAAGTGAAGATTAAAAGTTTAGCTAAATTTGTTCTGTGGATTACATGGATTTAGTTTGTGGGGTATGCTCATTAAGGAGGAAAACATGGGGTTTGTGTTGTTTTACACGAGCAGAGTTTCACTTTCATCTTCCATACTGCTCAGTTTGGTAAGGCAGAACAGGGCTCATCTGAGGCCAGAATTTAGCTTTTTAAGTTCAGATGCAGCTCAGTCTTTTTCAGTCCCTTATGAGTAATGGTCCCTATTCGTTAGGAGAGTTTGACTGAATAATTGCTTAAGGTGGGATCTCCTCTCCAAACTGTTCTCAAACATGGGTCTTGCACAAGGTGGCTCCTTTTAAAGCTCAGGAGCCCTGGTGCAGTTGAAACATTGAGCCAGGTGTTGTGAATGTCATCCCATGTCAAAAGAGGGGAAAAAAACAACTTCCAGTGATCCTGCATGTCAGGTTTGTAGCTCAATATTCTGCACCCACAGCATTTGTGATGTCTGCAAGACTTCACAGTTCCCTGTTAGGCTCCAGAGTTCAGCCCTGGCTAGAGAGCACAATTTAAAATGAAAAGATAATGTGTGTCTTAATAATGTTCAAAATCAAAAAAAAAAAAAGGTGCAGATATTCTTTCCATTAGCCTTTCTCTGAATTTTTGAGTTATTATTTTCTTAAAAGATTGTCTGAGGTTGTAGTTTTAAAAGAAATATTTTTCTATGTGAAGAAGGAAGAGCCATAAGGACAGTAATTATAATGGCATTTGAAATAATCCACTACTATTTCTTTGCCAAAACATCCCTCTGTTCTCATGTTTTGTTTTCCCAAGCTCTGAAATTTGTCCTGCAGTTTGCTAATGTTAAAAAGACAGACTAATCTACTGACATGCTTCCAGATCAAATGTTTCTGTTTTCTGGCAATAAATTTGGCTGCCCTCCGATAGCAGTGATTTGTTTGAAAACCTAAAAATCTTTAAATGTTGCTAATTGCTCTGAAAATGTTAAATTAGATGTTCAAACAGAAACATTTGCAAATGGAAAATGTTGTACATTTAAACTTTGTAATGCTGCCTTTCCAAATATTCCTTTAATATTCAAACCAGTTGTATCAATTAAGCAAAACCTAATGGTAGATTTGGACTCCCTCTCACTTTCTATTGCTGGCCCTAGCACACAAATCAGAGAGGATGTATTTCTAATACAAGAATGTTCTCCAAACCAGTAAATCTGGGATTATCTCTTCGGACTGATTATGTCAAAGCTCTTTAGTCACAGCACTTTTGGAGAGCTAAAAATAAATAGCAGCAGGGTTTTTACATTTATTCTCTACCTAAATAATCTGCACATATTGTGTGTGTCTGTCTACAATGTGAGACATGGTATCTGGACTTAATGTTTATTTATAAGAGCTCTTTTCCTAGGAAGGATTTTGGCAAAGGGTTTAAACCAAACTGTCTTAAGAGAATCGCCCATGGGATAAAGTCTAGAGCAAGTTGAAAGGAGCTGGGTTCAACTCAGAAGCATTTGCAGCAGCAGCTTGACAACAGAGCAAAAAAGTTGGCCCCATGTGTTTTGAAAATGAATGAAAACTGGTTCTTTTCTTTCTTACCAGTGGTAAAACAATCTTATGCCATCAAATACAGAGAACTGTAACCCAGATCTCAGTGCCACAGTTTTGCACTGTTAAAGACCCGGAGAATTTTGTGCATTTAATTTCTCTGAGAGCAAACTGAAGTTCTTAAAGCAGTAGCAAGAAGTTGGGCATGCTGTCATTTGCCTCCTGGCCCACGAGGATGTAGGAGAAAAATCTGAAGAAGAAGAACTACTTTACAAAGAATTTTTAGTTGGATACATCAAAGACCTGTGGATGCCTTTCCATGTAACTCTTTACTCCTGTACAGCCTCTCCCATTTCACAGGGTGGATACTGCATGCTCAGGAGAAAATGGAGCCAAGGCTTCAAGTCAGGGCATGCTACATGAGGAAGTCAAATAGGAAAAATAAACTAATGTAAAAATAATTTTGTTCTTATTTAAATTCAGCAATGGATTGCTCAGAAATGGCTTGATAAAAGTAGGCAATATAAACGCTTAAAATAGTGCTGGAGGCAATAAATCTTGCATTGGCAGAGGTGGAATAGATGGAATCCAGTTAATTCAGCTCCTGTAATTCTGCAGGTATTGGAAGTTCTGGGTTGTTACACCAGTAAATCACATGCTGGGACTTCAGTTTGGAGCACATCTCCAGTACTAAGCCTTATTGACTGAATATTTTAATTGGGAAACAAGGCATTTCCTGACATTATAGAAAACATTGCAGAAATATGGAGCAAAGATATTTTTCTGAGAATATTTACAAATGTAAATCTATTCATAATGTAAATATGAATGCATACATTTCCCTGTGTTGTGGAATAATGGGAACAATGTTCTTGGTTACACAGACTTTATTCACAAGTCTCTCATAAAACATTGTAAAACAACTCTTTTCATAGTCTTCATTTTGGCTGTCACCTGACTTTCTAAAGATAAACATTGGAAATATTTGGCAAGTTGCTCTCATTCCTAGGAAAAAAAGTACATTTGCTTCCTTAGAATGAAACAATTCCTGTCCTTGAGAGTGATCATTGTCTTCTGCAGTGTATTTTCTGTAGGAACATGTTTTTAATTTATCCTTTGTTTTAACTCCTGTGAAACTGACTCTACAACCCAAGTAATGCACATTTTTAACAAAAGAAGGAATGGATTCCATCCAGTCCTGCTCTCACCAGAAGAGCACTTCTGAATTGGTTTTACACATAAACAGAGCCTTGGGGTTCGATTTTTGGGGTTTTTGTTTTTTGGGTGTGTTTTGGGTTTTTTTTAATGTATGAGAACTGAGAGTATGGCCTTTATATTTCACTTTGTCTTCCTTGTGTGGTCCTTGCTCAGGTGTTGCCTCAGTTGAAGTAGTGCCTGAATTCACAGGTTACCTGTTCAGAGCAGCTCCAGCTGGAATTTACATTAGGATCCTATTTACATCTTGGTGAACAGCATCATTCTCATCATACCCAACTGATTCTGAGCTCAGTGCACTCAGCTGAAAGGTGTGAATAGTATGATCAGGTTGTGGGAACAGTGACCCCAAACCTATCACTCAGTGTCCTGGAACATTGACTTGAATTCCTACTTCATAATCAGTTATTCAAGAGCAGGACAACACCTTTTCTCACCTGAAAAGCTAAACCCAGAGTAGTTCCTTCAAATTTAGTTAAACCAATGCACCTGGAAAGTGAGTACAGACCTGGGCTTTAGGGATCTGTGTCAGGACATGTGAGAAGAGCCATTTGTGCTTCATGGCGTTTATTATACCTACGATATTTTTCAGCTTGTTCTTGCAGTGAACTTATATTACAAAATTAATCTTTGCTCTGACTTTACTATAAAAGCTGTGAATTTATTAGCAAGAGTTTTTTTTCAAGTGAAAAGAAGCTATTTCCTTTCCCAAGAACACATTATTCCAGAAGGGAGAAGAGGCAGTGTGTGGCCCACACACAGTATGGCTCACATGCACACACCACTCACTAGGTGTGCAGTGTTCTCACCACAGACTCCAAACCTGAGTGTGTGTCTGTCTATACTGAGCCCTGCTTGGGCTCTTTCCATTCACACAGAAGCTTTCCAGAAACTGTAAAGCAGCTTAGCGTGCATGTCAAGTGTAGGGTTTAAACCTTGAAAATGAGCACTGATGCCTTTTTATTGTGTGTGTAAAGGCTGTGGGAGTGCGTCCAGAATTTGGGCTAGAAGACATGTAAAAAATATAAATTTTAATTTATTCTTTCTTCAAGAAGAGGAATTACTTAATGATGCTAGAATAGTAACCATAGAGTTGTTTGGGTGGAAACGACCTTAAATACCCTCTCATTCCAGCTCCCTGCCATGGGCAGGGCACCTTGCACTATCCCAGATTGCTCCAAGCCCCATCAGCCTGGCCTTGGACACTTCCAGGGTTCATACGCTAAAGAGCTGAGTGGGCTTCTATGATGTGATTCCATGTTTGCTCAACTTCCTCTTGACCACCCTGCCTCCCTCAGGCTGTAGCCAGTGAGATGGACATGTTAATACCCTGCTGTGTTAATTGTCTGCAGCTCCAATAATTAACAAGAAATGTCATCACTCTGTATCAGGAGTCTCATAAAAAAGCATTCTCATTATTGCATTGGGAAATGGCACCTCCAGTCCAGGTTCTGGCTGTCTGAAGACTCACAATTTGTTTTTAAAAATCTTGCAGTTAGCAAAAAAAAGACATTTCTGTGTTTGAAGGTGTCATAATGATTGTTACAACTCCAGACTCCATCTGGAATTCCTGGTTTTGGGATGACTAAGCCTCTTTTGGGTTGCTGATAGCATTTCTTGTTGGTTTTTAGCCATGTGACACAGACAACGTCCTGGATCCATCCCATCACGAGTGCACTGAGCTTGCTTTGCTCCGATGAAGAGGAGGAGGACGGGATCAGAGACCTTCCTGGGCCCAAGAGCTGAGGACAGCTGTGGACAGAGAGTAGTTTGTCCTGTTTTAGTCCCTTAGTGAGAAGATGCACAGGTTTTAATCTACCTACTTTCTAGTGTGATGTAGTAGTACCTGGTGACATTTCTCCCTATCAAGCTGGAGGAAGTTCAGCTGTTTTTGAGATGGGTTTGTTATGTATGCTACAAAGGATGCAGGTGCCACAGGAGTTCTTAATCTGCCCCATTTTGGTATGCCAGGGATTAGTCTCACCTTAAGGCCCAGTACAGTCTTTTCTTGATTTCCCCACAGATCCATAATTTCCCTGATCTGAAGCTGAATTTTTCAGGTCAGCTGAAATTTTCAGTTTCGAGCAACATGAGATTTAAGATGGGACCACTGGTGGTAGATTCCAACTGATCATTGACTGAGAGATGTAATTGGTTTTTGAACCGATGCTAGTGAGAATAATGTAGATGACTTAACAGAAAACTCTTATTTCTTTGGGAGAAATCTGCAGATAAGTTTTGCTACTAGAAATTTAGTGATTTATTACAAATATTGGAGCCCTGGTGACTTTTTAAACAAATACTTTTTAAGATTGGTTTTGAGCTTTAAAAAAATGTGTCTTTGATAAGTAGTCAAGCAAAAAGAAAGTTTTTGTAGAGGACATCATACTCTGACAACAATATGAGGCAATATGAAAATTATTCTACTTTTGTACTCTGCTAAACTGATACAGACACACATCAAATACTTCAGTGGAAGCTGTGAAGTTTCAAGTACAATGAAACCTGTGAAACCACCTCCAGGATCAGCAGAAATCAGTCAACTCCTCAGAACTGGTCTTTTAAGTAGAACAAAATCATTTTGTACACATCAGTGGTGTTTTAAAGAGGATAAAGAAAATGATGGGAAGGTGCTAGTGCAAGTTAATGAACAGGTTTCTGTGTACCTCAATAGCACAGGATATTTTAAATCTCATTATTCACAGCACAATGTCTGATGTCAGCTTTGTCAAATATATCATTCTGTGCTAGATTTTTCTGGAGGCTCTTTATGTGTATGTGTATAATGGTGGGTGTTACTAATGAATGAGACAGACCTGAACCTGCGGAAGCACTGATGGATATGCCAAAGGAAATCTCTTATCTCTGCTTCAGACCAGGAGGCAGAAGGGGATTGTGGCAGTGTGAGGAAGGCACAGGCTCCAATCACATTTTTTTGAGGTCTGTCTTCAGCAGGTGTGGCACTGGAGTTAAGAATCCTTGTCCTCTAAGGAATGAATATCAAAACCAGGCTCCCTTGCAGTTTTGGTGCCTCAGCCATGCTCTCTGTCCTCAGCAGTGCAGAGCTGTGCCAGGTCAGGCTCACTGGAACGGTTGATCCTTTTGAACCAAAATAATTCCCCGCTTTTTGAAATCCAAGTCAGACCTTTGAATAGCAGCCCAGTAATCTCCTGCACTTGGCTTGAGAGCTGGAGAGCACATCACCAAATGTTCTTCCTGAAGCTCACAAAAGAGGCCTTTACAGGCTTTGCAGGAAGTAGATGTTAGGGTATATTGAACAAGCAAATAGGAAAAATTTATTTTGTACTTTTTAACTAGGTCAGACCCAAATTATCTGTGAATCTACACAGGTGGTGTGGATTAGGGAAAAGTGCTTGCTCAGCAGACCCACAGTAACATATTTCTAAGAAAACTTCTCCTAGCAATAACACATGAATGGTTTAGCCATATTTGCTCCAGTGGCTCCTGCATGCTCCACAATCTCCTTTGTGCTCCTGGAGAGATCAGGCCAAAGGGACAGAGCATGTGCTTCAGTTTCCATCTTGGACACTCCAGAAGCATTTTTATTTAAATCCCTTTTCTCAGAATGGCTCAGGCTCATCACCTACAAAAGATATGTGATGTTCTGAATTCCTTATGGTATTTGCTGTAGCTGTAGTAGTCAGCTGGATGCTTTATGACAGCACTTTCTGTTCATACTTCAGTGATGTCTGGCCTGCACACAGATTCCAGCTCCCCAGTTCTGCTCAGGAGAGGTTTGCTTGCCTCTTGCAGCCTCAATTCCTTCTGCTTGTGGCTGTGTGTCAGCCAGCTGGGTGCTCCAAAGGGGAGCAGCTATTTAGGGATGGGGACTGTGGCTCAGGCAGGCTCTGCACGAGCAGGAGCTCCATGGAGAGCAGCTCGAAGCTGTCCTTCTGTTGGATCAGCTGCAGGGGGACAGCTCTGCACATGCTGCCCTTCCCAGGCGTGCAGCCTGCTGTGCACGGGGACAATCTGCCTGCTCCTCTCACTGCCACCTCCCACAGACCCGAGTGTGGCACAAACCTGGAGCCTCTTGCGTGCTCATAAACTTGCCTAGAACTTAAAGATGTTAGAAACAGATCTCGACATCACTTCAGCTGCTCCAGTGAGCATTTCCCTCCTCAGATAATCCACCAGTTCACATTCTCTGGGGTTGAGAATACATTTTCTTACCTACAATCTCCAAATATTCCAGTCTATTTTTGTACACTGGCATACTTGTTTCCTAGGTTATTTCTCTTGATCTCCCCTTATCTCTTCCTTTCTGTTGAAATAGTTTTGTGAAAATTATTTTGCTTAAGCTGAACTGTGTATATTGAGAAAATGGTTCTAGTATAACTTGGAACAGAATTTGTAAAGAGCTGTTGTCAACATAGGCAACATTGTAAACAGCAAATTTTCATTTTTATTCCTGAATTTAAAAAATTAAGTAGAAAAGATACTTAAATGCATGTGATAGCCTTTAAATTAATAAAACTGCACCTTTATATTGGAATGAATCTGTCCCGTATAACATTCTCCATCTGTTGAAATGCCTCTTGTAACAGGCTGCTTTAGGAATAGTGTGTTTCATTTATTTAAAGCTCTTTCTGACATTCAGGGGGTGCCTACTGTCACTGAGGTAAGGACAGGAAAATCCTTTAAGAAAAATATTTGTAGTTGTGGATCAGGCTGGGCTGTGCAGGACTGACTGTGGGCAAGGCTCTCCAGGAGCTTGGGAAATGCTGCTCTGGCTTGGCTTGTGAAATGTGTCATTTTCTGGGAACTGATGGGATTCTTAACTATCAGCTCAAGACACACAGGACTCCAAGTTCCAAAATTCAGTGGCCTTTTTGCAAGTGCTGCTCTGAGTGACTTTTGTGTGGCTCTATTTTAAGTCAGCAGCAAAATACTAAGTTGGCTCAGGAGCCTTTGTTCAGTTCTGTGCTCCTGGTCCCTGTGTGTTACCCACATTCCCCACTCCAAGGTGCAGCAGCCTGCAGGGAGTGAATCCAGTCACACCAGTATAGGCTGGCACTTGTCAGCCGCCCAGGCACTGGGGCCAGCTTTGCAGAGATGTTAGCAGCTTAAACATGTTCATGGAGTTAATGGGAATTAGGCATCTAACCTACTTAGATGCTGCTATAAATGCTGCTAGGCATGTTTAGGTACCTAAATACCTTAGTAAATCTTTCTCCTGGCTGCTTGCAGTGATAGTGTACCAAAAATCAAATACCAGTGACTAAAGCCTCACCTTTGTCCTCTGTAACCAGCTTTGCCTTTCCCTGGGGATTGTTTTCATGTAACACCAAAAATACCAGCCAGCTCACAGGTTGTACCATCCAGGCTCTGCTCATATTTTCTAGTGGCTTGATTATTTATTGCTCATTCTAGAGTTTTTCTACAATCAGTAGCTGATGTTGGCATGGATTTAATAGGTTTGTATTTTCACATCATTCATTTAAGATAAGTTTTTTCATTACAAGATAATAGTATTGAACTCTCTTCCCACAAAGATGAAACGAGTTTTGTTTCATTCATCATTAAGTCAATAGAGTTGGAAAAAAAATGGCATGGGCCAAAGATCTGTTACAAAAAGAGCCTCATGTTTCCCAGTATGAAGCTGGGAAGTTGAAATCTGATAACCAGTACTGATTCTGTCCCCATGGTACAGTATCAGTTAAACCCAAACGAATTAAAACTATCATTTAAAGAGAGTGCATTAAAAAAGTCTTTATCCCACCTGCTCCCAGGTATGTTTTGGGAGGTTGGTTTGTCCCCTGCAAATTCTGGCCCTGAAGTGACAAGGCTATGTTTGATCTGATGTCCATTATCAGGATCTCCATTTACAACTTCCAGGACTAGCTGAGATTAAATATGTGCAAGGTTAACTGCTGTCTAAGGGTATTTCCTTGCCTGTGTCTTGTAGCTCAGGAATTCTCATCACACTAACCAGGACAGTGATGTGTTTGGTGTTTACAAGGCACTTGAGAATCCAGAGAATTTAGTCCAGCATTTTTCTGAAGCACACATAAGCTGTGTTCTTCCTTCACCTTAAGAAGGATGTTAATAGAGACATTGAACTTTGTTATTCACTGAGGGCTCCAATGAGGGAGGTTGCTGAAATGATCCCTCATCCTGATGAGGAAGAATCCAGTTTCTCCAGCCAGTCACTATGGGGAATTTTGGTTTCATCGTTAGGTTTCTTGGCTAAAAGCAAACCATGAATAATCGGTAGTTTTGCTGCTGTGTCAAGTAAGTCACTATTTCACCCTGACCCCCAAAAGCTACACTGTGATCAGAAATGTCTTTATCTCCTGTCAAGTACCCTGCCTGTCAGCTACCCACAGGCAGTATTTCCCTGTGATCCAATTATTATTATCATCTAGAACTATCCTTGCTCTTGTATGTGAAGAAAACTCATTAAAATATGATCGAAATGGAAAAAGAAATAAAATTATGTTTCTTGCCTGAAATAGAAATACAACAATAACAGCACTTACATGGGAAAGAGAAAGGATCCTAGGAAAGCAAAGCATTGGGGTTCCTGCTGATGTTTTCATTTTCACTCCAAAGGCTGGTGAGGCATCCCTGTTCCTTTCCAACCCCACTGTTCCCGAGAACAGCAGGAGCACGGGGTTCTCCAGGGACAGGGGAGATCTCAGGCCCTGGGTGAGCTGCATGTTTCAATCTGCAGACTGAGCCACTGGGGACCCATCGTTAGGGACTGTAATTAGTCACTGTGGGGCTTTTGTGTTCCAAGCTAAAAACAACTGCTCATCACTGATGACATGGCATGAGCAGGAGAGGCCCAGTAAGAACCTGTCTGGCACTCTCAGACCATATTACTCCTTCAATTAAATGCAGAACTGTTGTAAATAATAAAGATACAGAGGATCAGGAAATAGGCCCTAACTGTTGAAGTATGGCTGTCTTGTTACTTGGCTAATTGAAAGATGCAACCTAAAGCAATCATTTCGCTATTAACTGAAAATGTGTAAATGCAATTAATCTCCTCTTACTCCTTTCTCTGGCCAGCTTTGGGAATGCAGGCCAGTCCCTTGAGCCTAAACTCTCCATGGATGTGCTTAATCCATTCTGGCCATAGATGCTGAAGCAGCACAGTCCTGCAGGCTCTGCTGTTTCCAATAACCACTTAGAGTCCTGCAGAGAATGATACAAAAGGCAAAAATTAAATCAATAGTACATGTTCACTAAGAGGAAAACACCTGTGGCTGGCTGAGGATAACAGAAAAGCGTTTTACTGCTGTTCTCAGAGGTTGTTTGATACAAAACCCTGAAGTCTGTTTCAGACCAGGTTTGTTGTTGTTGCTTGTCCCTACGTTTGATACACAACTCACACAGAGGAAACTGGAGGAAAAGGACTTGGTAATTTCACCACATTCATAAACATGCAGGTTCTCGTTTACAAGAAAACTCAGCAGCCATCATGACTGAAGTTTTGAAGTTTTGAACAGCACCAGTGGCTGCCCCCAGGGGACTGTTCTGGGCCTGGGACATTTGCCTGGAGCATGGGGGCGATTAGCAATTCAGCTTCTCATGCGGCTGAGAAAATTACAGCTCTTCAGGTAAGGAGAAGGATTGAGTTCCTTTTTTTGCTATAGCCAAAAGGGAAAGGCAAGCCAAGGGCTCTGGGGCTGGAGTGAGGATAGGGGCACCCTGCCAGAGGCATCACCACCTCCCTGAGCTCCGGAGCAGGATCCTAGGGAATGTTACCAGGGGAGCTCTTCCTTGCTCTGACAACTTCTAGCTCATTGTAGTGGAAAGCCCTCTAATTCAAAAGCCAGCATGCTCTGCAAAAGCACCAACAAGCTGTAGCTGCAGGCAGGGAGGTGAACAAGCAGAGACATGCAAAGCAGGCTGGAATTCCTGGCCAAAGCCAAGGCCACAGCTCAGCCTCCTCCCACTGTGCCCACTGCATCCAGAAATTGTTCTTGGATCCATCCATGTACAGGTCTCCTGCCCTACCAAGTTCTCATCATGGACCCCCTCCTGGAGCAGAGCAGTGCTCAGCTCACTGTCCCTGTAACTACCACATTTCCTAGGGAAGGGCTGCAGCTCTGATCGCTCCCAAGTGGATAAATTGAGTTTGCAGTAATCCTAAATACCTGAGATAAGAAGCACACCTCTGCCATGGAGGCTGAGGGCTTTAAAAGCAGGGAGGCACTGGGACTCAGATGGATGTACGTGCCTCATGTCATGTGTCTCTGCCAGGGCTGGAGACTAATTGGATTTCACAAATGTGACTTCTGTGCCTCTTGATCACAAAACCAAATTAAACCTCAAGAATAAGTCCGTACCTGAAAGTTTGCCTAAAAAAAAAAAAAAAAAAGAAAAAGTCTCATTCCAGCTCCTCTGCCTCAGCAGGGGAACAAAATGAAAAGTTGGGAACTATTGCTTTAAAAGAAATAAGTAAAGCACAGCCAGCAGATCTGAATTCCTGGGTGCACTGAATAAAATCAGTCATGTGATAATGATGGGATTTTCTAGAACACCTTTTAGGCATGCAATTTCTGCATTAAATCTATTCAGATGTCCCTAGAACACCTGCTTCTTCTATAAAATGGGAGTAACAGCCACTTCTTACAGTGCACTGACAGCTACAGATAAGAGCCTGGTAATTGCTAGCAGGAACTACTGCCTAATCAGAGATTTTCTTCAAAGTTAACCTGCCAAGATTTTTAAGACTATTGCACACGATAGCCCTGTGCTGGTTCACACAATTTTGGGAGGTGGAGTATGTGTTAAAATTGTAGGTAACAGTGGGATTCAAACAGATTCCAGCCTCCCTTGAAGGCAGATCAGACACAGCTGATGCTTGGAGCCGTGGCTGCAGAGGGAGTGGAGCAAATCCCCAGATTTGCTGTTAATGTGACCTAAAATCAGTGGGAGCTGCTTTAGCATGTGGCTGCTCTGCTTCCCTTCAGGGAGACACAGGAACACCTGCTAAAACCCTGGGCAGCCCGAAAGCGAGGAGCCATTTATAGGCACTACCCGGGAAGATCCACAGCTCTGCAGCAACACGGTCCTGTCTGTTTTTCATCTCCTCCCTCTCTCTATATGTTTATTTCTTGAGTCAGGGTGCAGGGAAGATGAAAAGGCTGCTAGCAGACTTCTCCCCGGAGTCTCCACTTGAAATGGTACCACATTTCCAGGAAAGCTTCACTTGTGCTCCCAGCAAGGTTGATCCTCACGGGAACGCCATCATTCCTCTGCAGCTCCCAAGGCAGGCAAACATCTTTATCGTCCATACACTGAGGCACAAAAAATCAGTAAACCTCATCTGCTTTGGTGAGATCCAGAGCTGGAGTGAGATTTTACTGCTCTTGAAAACCACAATATTTTGATGGATTAACCCGATGCCAGGCTGTCCCTTTGGTCTTTACAGCAGCCACTGAACAACTGTAAAACAGCACCAAAAACACAGGGGACTGCTGGCACACAGGGTTTGAGCAGAGCAAGTTCTGCTACAGAAAACCCAGCTGAGATCTTCCTTTGTAAAAGTGAGTAGCAGCTAGTGAAACAGAAAAAAAGAAATCTATGCCTGAATGAAAGTGACATTAGGGAGGACTTCTCAGCTCAGAATAGCTCCTGCCATCCTCTGTTGTGAGCCAGGGAGAGGCTGCCAAGGGTGCTCAATTCTTGTAGGCAAAATCCTCTGCCTGGAAAACCTGTAACCTGGAATAAAAATCAGTCTGGTTTTTGTAATTTTGAGGAGAAGTGTTAAAAATATTAAAAAGAAATCACATCTCCTGTTAAATATTATAAAGCTGGAAAGCCTAATGGGTTTTTTAGTTGTTTTCAAACTCCCATCGGTGCTGTTGGTGCTGCTGCTGTATCACAAAGGGGTCTCTGCTCACAAGTTTGTTCTCTAAACAAAGCAAAACCACAGCATTTTATGTCTGCAACTGCAATGTGTGTTAGAGTTACAGGGTACTCTCCCATGAACTCATGAATGTTTTACTTTTTATTCAAGTGTACAAGCACACTCAGATGACAGTAAATCTTATGTTTATAATAAAGCCAGTGTTCCCGTTCCAGAAAAGCCAGTTGTATGGACCACCATAGACCCTTTTCTGACCCTCGTGCCAGATATATGACATTTCCACAGATTTCTTTGAATTTCAAACCCAGTCAATGGGGCAGGGAACTGTAGCAACTTCGAAGTTTCAACAGTGAGAGCAAATTGTTCTAGTAGAGACTACTCAAGAACAACTAATCTTAGCATAACAAAGCCTTTGACTGACTTCCAAAGGACCTCAGTGCAACTCTTAAGTAAATCAGTCTCACCTACTCACAACACAGAGCAATCAAGGTGTTCTCTTGCACGACAGCATCTCACAGTGTCCATGTCCCAGGCTGGACCCCCACCAGCTACGTTCAGCAGCTGCTCCGAGGGGCTGAGGGTGTCTCAGCTCTCAACAACCACCAGCACCTGTCAGGATCAAATCCCCCAAATCCAACTGGGATCTAAGCAGTTCGGTTCTCCTATGAGGAGCAATTGTAAGAAGATTTGTGCAGAAATCTGAAGTAACTGAGGTCAATGCTGATGCTGTATCCGAGCAGACACTACCAAGCAGCCTCTGAGCAGCTCAGTGAAGGGGTTTGAGAGATGGAGGATCTTCATCCAAAAAGGATGTTACTGTGAGGTTCAGAGAAATCTAATGTACTGCTGTAAGACTTCTTACTGTGTACAAGAGGTTTGCAACCTGTCAGTGTAATAACAGACCTTGTTACCTTATACATCTAACAAATCACACAGTTAACTCTGGCAAATACTCGCCGGGCATACAGATGTTAGCCTTTTAGATCTCCCTACCTGATCCTACAGGAAATAGAGAGAAAGAGAGAGAGAGAGAGAGAGAGAGAGACAACACTAATGAAACTCAGTGACTTGTCCAAGGTCATACAACAAATGGTTGCAGGGGCTGGAGAGCTGAGGACACCAGCCAGGTGCTTCCAGCCCTGCGCTGAATTGACTCAATAAGTGAAGACTCTGGATCAAGTGTAAAGGTTTAAATTATAAGAAAATTTTATTCTTCAAAAACAATAGTAAAAAAAATGGTTTCTAACATTTTTATCTCCTGCTCGAGAAAATAAAAATAGTAAGACAATATAAGCTTCTTTCAGAAAGGACAGGTTTTCCAGGAAAGAATTTGCACAACAGAATAGTTGACAAGTCAGTTAGATAATGACCAAGATAAAATAATCTGTTGGATTTTGATGTCTGAGCAAAACATCAGAGAAATGTTCCAAAAATCTTGTTTAAAAGTCTTCAGCAGCTGACGTTTTGTTTCTGTTGCATGGAAGCTTCTTGGCCGTGGCGGAATTGCCCTGCCCGATGGCTTCAAGGAAAAAGAGGAAGGAGTTCCCCAAGGAGAAAAACAATACCCGAGTTCTACAGGCACAAATACAGAGTACTGTAAGGGGCTGAGTGCTGAATGGAGCTAGCGGATGGGACTCTGTATCCATGGCAGCTGCGGAGGTGGCTCATGGCACCACTATAAATACAAACTTGCCTTCAAAGAGCACACTCGAGTAAAATCTGCATTTGTACTGCTTTTGCACAACAAGCTTGAGACTCCACTTCTCCCGGCGTTCCCAGTGCATCCCTCAGGATGAGATACTGGTGCGGAACAGGTGAGAGTCCCTCCGCCCCAGTCCCCATGCTCTGCCTCCCCCTGTCCCAGCTGGTAGCGCTCAGGGACATCCGCATCCAGCGATGTGCAGCGGCAGCACATCCCGGGCTGAGCAAGGGATCATGCCATGCCATGCGGGCACCAAAGTAGGGAGAGAACATGGCTGGGTACACCTGCAAGTGCGCATCTTACCGTAATTCAAAATGTTTGCTTCACTCAGTAACAACCCCCCGGCACGGGCAGTGCCATCGGTCACTAAGAGCAGAGTGATGGCATAGGAGGAAGAGGTGGCTGGAAATGGGATAGCCATTAAACAGCTGCACACCACCTCACCGGGATCTCTCCTGGGAAGGAAGAACACGGCACTAGAATATCTGAAAGTTCCTAGAAGGAACCGCAGCCCTCGTAAAGACAGCAGGCAGAGCTCTGCTGGTAGCCTGGAATTCGCATCAGCAAAGAGTTTGCGCTTGGAGAGGAGACTGCAACTTGCCTGCCTAGGAAAAAAAGGGAAAAAGGCAAAAAGGCAGCCTCTCCAAACTGAGAGAAGTGCCACTTGCTGAGGAGCTGAGGAGCTCAGTGCCTCTGGGGCGAATGCAAAGCCATCTGTGGGTTTCAGACCACGCTGCTCCCCCGGCCAAGGGAACGAGGGTGGAGACGCCCGCCCGGCTGCTCCTCCGGCTGAGTGGTGATGGATGTGAATGAATCAGTGGGGAAAGAGAGCTGCGTTCACGGCTGATCTACAGCCAGAGGTCTTTAAGAGACAGAAATAGGACTTTTAAAAAATATTATACCGAATTCTTAATGATTTTAGGAGGCACAATTAACTTTCATACAAGAACCTTCTTCTCTCTGCATTGTTTTAATATCCCCTGGCTCGGTGAAGGTGGGAAAAAGTCAGAAGGCTGATTTGATTCAACACTTTGAAAAACGCTTTGAAAGAAGTGGTGATAAACAAGCACTTCCTCTCCATTCAGGGTCAGAAATCAGATGAAATCTCACTGCTCTGGTAATTTTTTGAACGTGTTATTGTATGGCTTGATATTCTGATAAAATGGAAAGATAATCAAATTGGAATCCCATTAGTATGTACCTTTTGTAAGATTAGCAATTTCACAGTATATTAATTTTTTCCTAGATTAGTTTAAATGTGTAACAGCACTTGATTTAACAGAGCTGCATGGGCAGACAGTATTTCAACACTGTGAACATCTGTTCTGAGTTACCAAAATTCCAGCTCAAAAACAAATATTTCCCCTAAAAATCAACCCAAACATTATTCTGAGTGTTCTAACAGATGCAAAATGATTCTGGCTCCCTCTGCCCTGTGGTTTGGCTCTTTCCTTAAACTTGATGTGAATATATTTTTTTAAACACTTCAAGAAATACACATCTGAAATGGCTTTTTAAGCTTCCTTGGAGTGTGTCTGATGTAGATTCATAATTTATGGTCAGTTGACAGACTGTCTTATTAACTACAGATTCTATTAATTAGTGTTAGCTCTGGTTACAGCTTTGCAGATAAACCTGTTCTAGAGCAGCACTCAAAGTCCCACTCAAGTGTTCTGAACATTTCAGCCCAACAGCACAGAACTGATAAGCCTGAGTTTGTAAGAGGGATAGAGTTTATCTTGGGGTTTATATTCATTCTGTTCTTGCCTGTTTCAGTATGCTCTTTGCCCCCATTGCTGGTCATCTTTCATGAGCTAAATGAATCAGAGGAGGTATTGATTTATCTGGCATAAAGAAATGAGATTTGTTTACTAAACATGAAATCTGGAAAGAGGCTTTGCAAGAGGTTCCCTGTTAATGGTCTGAGTATGTGAATAAAAATGTTTACTTAGGCAGAAACAGCTATTTCATACTTTGAGGTGTTTAATTGCATTAAGCTTTATATGAGCAACCGGGATTCAAGATTTTTCTTTTAATAGTTTATATGTAACAGCTCAGCCAGACAAAGAAAGAACTGAATTGTGGTACCATAAATAACTACAAACTCCTGTATAGAGAAAAATCCTCTGGTTCATCCCTCCTCCTTGCACAAAATACCCTTTGGGGGCAGAAACAAGGCCATACTTTGAGGATGACATTTTGGAGTTGTTAATCATTTTCTGTCTTAAATGCTTGGAGAAAAACAGTGTGTGTGGACTAAATATAAACCTCCCTTTAGTGCTGATTGGGAAATGGGAATTGGGAAATTGGGGGCCAGTTCTCTCCCACAAACAATGGGAACACATGGGCCATAGGGAGACAGGAGGATTGCAAAGGGAGCACTGCAGAACCCAGGAGTCTGTGTCAGTCAGTGGAAACCACACAGGGGGTTCAGCCATAAGGACCTGCATTATTCCACTGCAAGGATGCCAAAGTTGTTATGAAGTTGAGGGCCACATTTTCCAAAGGCTATTTCCTAATAAGGCATAAGAGTAGAAGTACCAGGGAGCTGCAGATAGGTAAACCTACATAAAAATGTGCATTTTGTTCGACATTTCAGTTTGTAAAGAGATTGGAACCCATTCTATATGCAGTAGGCTACATGCTTCTATAGCATTATACATTAGCTGTATATATTGTTAATTAAATCTAATTTAGGCCTCAAAAAATCTTGTTAAAATTCTGATTAGTGCTGTTGGCAAGCAGCCATCTAAAAAGCCTCTATTTCTTTCTTTGATAAGTTTGAAGCTGCTATGACAAACAGTAAAAATAAGATCACAGCCTTCTTTCTCATGCCAATCAACATAATGTATTCTCCAAGCCAAAGTAATTTAAGGGAAAATACAGGAGGAGGACATCTGTATTGCCCCGCATGGATGCTGTGAGGTGGCTATAGAAAATTAAATGTTTATGCCCTTTGGCAGTTAAACAAACAAACAAACAAACAAAAAACCCCAAGCCTAAGAAACTCGTTATGAAAATGCCAGTTTTAAGCCTTCAAAATCAAGTTACTCTGCAAGCCAATTATATAAAGGGGGTTTTAAAAGGCTTTAAAAATTAATGGGAATAAAAATATTACAAAGCTGGTTTAATATTAAACCAGTTCTGTCTGATGTTTTCGGCCTGATGCTTTCCATACAGCTTGTAGCCTGGCCATGAAAACATACAGACAAGAATATCTTTAGTCCAAATACAGTCAATTATGCACCCACATTGCTGCAGATCAGAGCAGATAACTTTAAAAGAAATCATGGCATTTTAAAAAAAAGTCAAAGGCAGAAAAAAGCAACAAACAATAGTAGGGCTGCTCTGCTTCCTTGTGTTTGTGTATGTTGAAGGGTTGTTAAAATACTGCTGCCAGATATCATTGTATTCATCTCAATTAACTTACTTCAACATTTCACTTTAACGCAGAAAAACTTTACAAAGCCGAGTGCTGCTCAAAATGGCACAAACGAGGTGTCTCTTTCAGTGTACCTTGCCTCTGTGCAAACACCAGCAATGAGCCTCGGCTTGCAGAGGAGCCGCCAGGACTCTGCAGAGCTGCTGACTCCAGCACAGGAGAGGTAGGAGGGCTCTGATCTGTCCCTGTCCCTCACAGCACAGTCCCCAGTGTGCAGCTGCTGTGTCCTGCATCACCCTGGACACTGGTAAGACAAAGCCAACATATGATTATATGAAAATACCACCTTTTCCTTCTGTTAAACACCCAGCCACGCCACTGAAATCCAGCTTTGGGATGCTCTCTATCATTCTCTGGATTCTGGGTTGGAATATAAATTTTTTAAAAGTCCAAATTACTAATACTATGTTTTTCCAAGCCCTTTTACACTGCAATCTTTAGATGTCTAATCAGACTTTCTGTATCAAATATAAGCAGGGAGATAAACACACACAGAATCCAGGGTGCATTTGCCTCTTAAGACAGTGTTCAGTCTCTGTGTTGCATTGATATTTGCATAAGCAGGTTTCCAAAAACCTGGGAAGCCTGGTAGGCTGGTATTTAACATATTCTGATATGATATGGCAACTAGTTACCAGCTGAAATTCCTGATGAGATTTAAATAGCATAAAATGGGCCATAAGAGAGGTAGTAATTTAGCAGAATGCCCTGGCTGTGGGTACTTGGGGTACCCAGGAAGGGCACTGTGGACTGGCAGCAGCATCAGGAATTTGCTCTGGTAGTGCCTGGAACTGAGAAGAGGGAGTGCATTTAAAAAAGAGGGGGGAAAAGAACACCTCCAGTCTCATCAAGAAGTTCTTAATGAATCTAAACCTGCAGGACAAACTGCATACAGTTAATAATTTGCATTTCTACAATACTTGTTGCTGTTACAATAATTCTTTCACAAGAAGACATAGTGTGACTTTAATGCCTTTATGTTTAGAAGCCTGAATTTTTGTCTGTAGGAATTTTCCCAGTCTTCCACAGAAGGTCAGGCTTTTCTGCCAAAGATAAAGATTTATCACATTTCTGGGTTCTTAATAATTTAAACCTATATGATTAAGAACTAGTCTGTGCTTTCTGCATTTTGTTTTTTTGAGAGGAAAACCTGGGAGCAAGGTGGTTGTCACAGGACTAATGACAGAAAAATCCCAAGTTTAGGGCAGCCTAGCAAGCCTGTAGCCCAGGGCAGCCATCCCTTCAGCGACTTTGAGAGAGCTCACTGGAGAGCACGGGTTTGCAGTATCAAGCTGTACAGATCCCAAGCTGATAAGCCTATGTATGTGGAATTCTTCAAGGGAAATTCTGCCTGACCTTCCCCAGCACCGTCCCTCCGGCAAGCTCTCTGAAAACAGCCATTTGAAGTCAGAGAAATCTGGGTCATTGACTTCAATAGAAACTCTGATTAAGGAGGGGATGATGCTCAGCTCCTGCACCTTTCACTCCTCCCTTCTGCTGCAGCTCTGCCTGGGGATGGGCTGTTTTATTCTGTGCTTGTGGGTGCTCTTCTGTCTCCAGTAAAACCAATGCCAAATTCCAAAATCAAACAGCCTGAGCATGTAAGAACAGCTATTTCTAAACTGTCTTTTTGCAGCACGCAAGCCAAGAGGAAAAAGGAAGAGAAATAGAGTGCAGAGGAATAAACGGAAGGATCAAGTCGTTTTTCTCACTGGCACCAGCTGGGAGTTGTCCTTATTCAGGGGAAGGTCTGACTGCAAAACGGGCCAGCTTCTCCCTTAATCTCTCGTCTCAATCCAGTTCTGTCATCTGGCTGCATACACCTACTGGGTCTAAATAATTTGCCAAGGCACCAAAGGCACGAGGTGCCTGGAATGGCCTTGAGAGTCTGGTTAATGCTTTACAGGGGGAAGGTCGCTTTAAAAAGCAGAGTGGTGTATTTGTTCCAAAACTGTAGTCATCACTGAGAGCCACACTTACTGAGTTTAAACCAGGTCAGCTGCCCAGGCAAGAACATGTATTTGATCTACCCTGTCATGGTAAAGGCTGCCTGTAAATTTTGGCAGAGAAAATTACTAATCTTTCAACTCACAGTATATAAGCAATGACTAGTAATACCTATTTTTCTGAGAACTGGAATGCCTTTTGGAACCACCCCAGATTACTTAAGAGAAGTTCCTCTGCCATCACCCAAAAGCAGTTCCAAACCTGTCTCTCCCACATTCAATTAAACTTTAAAAAAAAAAAAAAAAATTAAAAATAATGAAAAAAAAAAAGGTGGGGGCAGTTCATGGTTCATTCAACAGGCATTTTTCGTCTTGTGAGGAGCTCCAGCAACTCTCTTAGCTGCACCCCACGAGGACAATAAACATTCATTTTTTTAGTAATTCAGTGCTTTGGGTAGCAGCTTCCACTTTGAAAGCCAAGGAGGGCTCTGGCCAGAACCTCTGTGGAGGGAGAGAGGTGGTGTCAGGTATTGCTCCCCAGTGTCTCTCGACATTCTCTTCAAAAGCTGCTGCTTTTCAGCTCAGTTGGGTGTGGGTATAAGTGCTCTCATGTGGCTTTTCATGGTCCTCTGCGTTCTGCATCACATAGCTGGAAATGCACTGCCCTGTGAGGCCAGCCTGGGAACTTGCACTGCTTTGGGACAAATCGTAACTAGAACAAAGGTGGAATCATAAGCCTCTTCTAATTCTCCTGTTTAATTTTTTGAGGGGAGTTCTTTGGTTTTTGGCTGTTTGGAGGTTTTTTTGTGCATCTTATTCAATCCATTGTTTTGGTTCCCAAAGGGCCAAGGTGGAGATCCACTCAGTGGATGAACCAGTGGGTATTTAAGGTACTGCAAACCATTGCTTTTTTAGTCTGTCCTGTGCCTTGACCCGAACACTTGTTCTACATTATTTATCCTCTCCATCTTGCAGCTTGTTCCCTGCCTGCCTACTTTCACAACCCTTTTCTCCAGACAGAACATATTTAACAGAGAAATAAAGTGACAGTAGCAGTTCAGCTGTGACCGTACAGATACCTGACTAGAAGCTTTGGTCAGGTTTGAGAGATCTCTCACACTGCACATACACTACTGGCTCCCATTTAACCCTGAGACAGAAAGAGAAAAGCCTGAATTGAGACTTCAGACCAGTCTATATTTAAATACACAGAGTTCTAGATCACAAAGAATAGCTAACTGTACAATACCTGTCTCCCAGCATGGGAGCAGGTGTCTTTCCAACTATCAGTAACCATATTTCTGCTGAGACACGATTACTGCATCGTCTTCCTGCCCCACTTTTCTCCATGTTTATGGAGAAAATACATGTAGGTCTCTTGGAATATACTGGTCAGCTGGATCCCTTAGAAAAAACACTTTCACTCCAGCTTTCTGTGTGAGGAAAAAGCTCTGCAGTCATGTTTCCAGGAGATGTTTCAGAACAGAATTCCCAATTTCCATTACAGGCTATGCCAAAGCAATGTGTAGGATAATGGGAACTGCTGCAAAACAGTGGAGAAAATGAATCTCATGTACCTTGCTGGAGATTTTTACCAAAACCTGCAGTCCTCCTTTGTAAAACGCGTTTAAAATAACTTGGAGTGGGGATCAGGGCGGTGGGTGGTTATTGAATTTTCAGCGAAGGGGCACGAACAGATTCAGACCTAAGGGCAGGACCGAGTGCAGGCCAGGCCAAGGGTTACCCAAAGGCGGCACCCGCGGTCCCGCAGTGAGAGGTTACGACCCGAGCCAGGTCAGACCCGCAGCGCTCCGTGCGCCGCTCCAGCGGCTCCAGCGGCAGCGGCCGCCGGAGCTCCCGAGGGGCCGGGGAAGCTCCTGTCCCAGCGAGGGCAGGGCCCGCACAGTGCCCCGGGGCCGGACACACGGGGCGGTGATGGGACCGGGGCCCGAGCCGCCGCTCGCCTCGGAGGCAGGAACACATGACACGGCCGGGCCAGAGCCCGCGGCCGGGCCAGAGCCCGCGGCCGGGCCAGAGCCCGCGGCCGGGCCAGAGCCCGCGGCCGGGCCAGAGCCCGCGGCCGGGCCAGAGCCCGCGGCCGGGCCAGAGCCCGCGGCCGGGCCAGAGCCCGCGGCCGGGCCAGAGCCCGCGGCCGGGCCACCCTCCCAGCATTGACGCCCCTTTCCTCCGGCAGGACACCCCTGACACCCCCTCCCCGGGCGGATCCCCATGCCTCGGCAGGACAACATCCCTCAGAAGGACCGGGGCCACCAGGACCCCCCGTTTGGCCGCCGTGGATCGGGAGGCCCTGAGGGCGCCGCGCGCGTGCCCGCTCGCCGGCCCCGCCATTGGCCCAAAGTAGGTCACGGCCCGCGCGCGCGCTCACGTGACGGTCCGCGCGCTGCCCCCCGCGCCGCGTGACTGGCGGGCGGAGCCGGGGGCGCCGTGAGGGGCCGGGGTCGCGTCCTCGGCGCTCTGCATCTCCGTGTGCTCCCCTCACGCACACTCCGGTGCCTTCCCCCGCCGAGCCTCCGGCACCGCGGCCACCGCTCTGCCCGGTGTCCCCCGGCGGCCGCCCCGCGGTGCTCGGGACCCGCTGTGATCCAAACCGGCCCCTGCCCGTGGGGCTCCGTGGGGCTGAGCACCCCCCGACCCCGCCCTGCAGCGGCCATCGTTGTCCGTGGGTGCTCGGGGACCACAGGTAAGCATGGTCCATGTCCTTAGTGCACCTTGGTAGAAGGACCCCTGAAAAGTATAAAGATTTTTCGATTTTAAAATGGCCTTGTCGATTGTCTTTGCTAAAGAAAATAAAACACACACACACACAAAACAACCCAAAAAACAAACTCTTAGAGTGCATTAACCGTAAGTACTTGGTTTGAAAAGAACCGGATTTTTAGGCCATATAACTGACCCCAGTGATGGAAACAACCACGAGCAGAAATATAAATATGGGTTGAGGTATTTTTTTTTTTTAAATAAGGCACCCATTGAGATATTTTCAGTACAAAAATTAAGCAGCTGCATAGTCTTTCATAAGCCTTAAAATAGACATTTTATACTAAGCTAAGAACATATGCCAAAAATTGTGTTGTATATGGAAAATGGATAAATTCAGGTAGTGTATCATTAGCTCTGTTTTGTTTTGGTTTGCTTTACCTGGTCAGCACCATGTGGGATCAGCCAGTGGTCAAAATAGCATGAAAAAAGTAGGGGCCACCTTTGGAAAAGTGTAGCAAGTAAAAATCGGTAATTTATATTTACTGACATCAACATGGTGTCCTGATAGCCTGGTATTTAGGCTATTTGGGATGAAATCTGCCTGTGCAGCATGGCTGGAGTTAAATTACTGTTCCTGTTGTGTGAGACTGAAAAGAACAGCTCCAGCACCCTGCTCAGGGTACTCCGCTCAGCTTTGCTGGCTGGTCTATAAATCAGGAAGAGTTATTTTGTTTTTTTCATCCAGGAAATTCCCAGCTCCTATGTGCTGGGAATGCAAGATCTGTAACTACACAGAATGCTCAGAGAGGCTTCTTTTTGTTCCACATTTGCACTGATTTACCCATAATTTACCCCATTCAGTGTCAAGGAGTGAAGCAGTGCAGGTTTCCTGTCCTTCCATGGTGTTAAAAATGCTGTTTCTTTCTGTTGAGTTGGGTAAATACTCATAAAACCATAAATAGTTGTGCTCAAGTTGAGCTTCCACATGAAACTAATCTTGTTACTGGTGTTTCCCAGTATCCCCATTACTTTTACATCTTCTGTTCTATTTACTCTTCTTTGCTGCTTATCATATCTCCCCAATGCATCTCTTTTTCATTAGGCAGCATAGAAGAAACATTCTGTACCACATCTGCATATGGATTGGCAATCACCCTAATCTTTGTGTCACTCATCTGTACCTCTGTAATTAAAAGTTTCCACTAACCAGCAATTTGGCCATCTGAGGCAACATTGGTACATGTAAAGTCATTTAATAGTCCACAGCTTTTTTTCCTTGCTTAGGTGACACTTAGAAACTGTGCTGCTGCTATCACACCCCTGCTCCAGTTGTGAATCATGTGGCATCTGTGGCATCCCAAGGTTCTCCCAAGCCCTGCTCAGCCATGCCCTGAGTCTGTTCCTGTCACTTGTCTCTGGTTCTGCAGGGCCTGATGATCATAATCCCCAGACTTCATGGTTTTGGTTGTGCCAGTGCAGTTTTATTGATTTGAATGTACTTTGGACTTTCATCAGTTGCTTGTTTTAGCAGATCATTTAACAAGACACTGGTCAGTTCACCTAATAATAGATAATAGAATTATAGACTATCCTGAGCTGGAAGGGACTGACAAGGATCATTTAGCCCAAGCCCTGTTCCTGCACAGGCACCCCAACAATCCCACCCTGTGCATCCCTGAGAGTGGTGTTCAAATGCTGAAGCTCTGGCAACCTCCCCATTGCCTGGGGAGCCTGTTCAGTGTCCCGCCACCCTCTGGGGGAAGAACCTTTCCCTAATATCTAACATAACCCTCCCTGACACAGTTCCAGCTATTCCTGAGCCCTGTTCCTGGTCACACATGTAATAGATACAGTAGATACACAAGAGGAGAACAAAACTGTTCATCAGGCAGCTTTTATTTCTATATACTGGGCAGTTAATGCACATAACTTACCTTTATTTGCTTCTAGTGAATATTTATGATTATTTATATTTGTTGATGGTTAAAAGCTGAATTTTGAAGAAAGAGTCACAAATAAACACAGATGCAAACACACTTTGCAAAATATGATCAAAAAAAACCCCAAATGAGAAGAGATACAGATGCCCACAGGCACCTGAAGGGTGAAGTTACTCTGGGACGAATGCAGTTCTTGCACAGCCTGCATGGGCTGAAGGCCAGAGCAGATGGAAAGTCAACGGTGCTTGAACAAGGATCAAGGTGAATAGGGAGGAAAGTCCCATTTGAGCAAAAACGGGGCTTGGGAGTCTTAGTGGATGACAAGTTGACCATGAGCTGGCAGTGTGCCCTGGGGGCCAGGTGGGCAGTGGGATCCTGGGGTGCATTGGGAAGTGTGCACCTTCTCCCTCTACTCAACCCTGATGAGGCACATCTGGAGTGCTGTGTCCCATCCTGGGCTGCTCAGGACAAGAGAGACAAGGAGTTGCTAGAGAGGGTCCAGCAGAGGCCACAAAGATGATTTGGGGTCTGGAGCATCTCTAAGAAGGAGAGTCTGAAGGGAGTTGGGCCCGTTTGGTCTGTAGAAGAGAAGACTGAGAGGGTATCTCATCAATGCATATAAATATCTCCAAAGCGGGTGACAGGAGGATGGGTCTAGACTCCTCTTGGTGGTGCCCAGTGACAGGAAGAGGGAAAGTGGCCATAAACTAAACCACAAAAAGTCCCACCTCAACATGAGGAAAAACTTCTTTCCATGGAAGCTGGAACAGCTGCCCAGGGAGGCTGTGGAGTCTCCCTCTCTGGAGACAATCCAAACCCACCTGGATGTGTTCCTGTGCCATCTGCTCCAGGACTGGGTGATCTCCAGAGGTCCCTTCCAGCCCGAAGGATTCTGTGAGATGATGAGAACCCTGTTCGTGCCGGTGACAGCGCTGTCACCCCAGGGTGACACCTGGCAGAGAGGCAGGGGGAGCTCGGTGGGAAACGCTCGCAGACCCCACGGCCGGTTCCCTTAGACACGGGTGGGAATCCCCGCCCGCCCTGCCCTGCAGGCCGGACCCCTCGCACCGCGGCCGTGTCCGCGTCCCGCTGCCCCGGGGGAGCCGCCACGCTCAGATGCCCCAAGCGGGGTCAAACGTTCAGGCTCATTAACATCTCATTAGCACATTCCTTCCGGTTACCGGGGAGGAGCCGCAGCCCCGCGGGGTTTGGGGAGGATGTCCCGAGGTTCCCCCGCCCGGGACCAGCCGCGCGCGTGCCGGAGAGGGGCGCTCGGGGGGCGTGGCCGGTGCCGGGGAGGGGCGCGTCCGGCGCGCCAATGGCGGGGCCGTTATCGGGCGTGACGTCAGCGGCGGCGGCGGCTGCACGTGGGCGCGGGGCGGGCGAGCGAGCGCAGAGCGGCGCAGATCGGGCAGCGGGAGCGGCGGCGGCGGCGGCAGAGCAGCTGCGCGGCGGAGGGGCCTGACCCGCGCCCGGTCCGCGCCCTGTCCCGCGGCCCCAGCGCCCCTCGCCACCGGCGCTCGGCCCGGCTCGGCCCCGCGCCTGGCTTACCCGCGCCGCGACAGCGGCCGCAGCAAGGGGGAAGGAACCGTTCGCCGCGCAGCTGCCCCCTCGGGCCCCCTCCTCGCCGCCGCGGGCAGCCCCCACCGACCATGTCGCGGCCGCTCCCGCTGAACCCCCCGTTCCTGCCACCCACCTATGGCGTGCTGAAGTCCCTGCTGGAAAACCCGCTCAAGCTGCCGCTCGCTCACGAAGACGGTGAGGCTTCCCTGGGACCCCTCGCGTCGCGCCCCGGTCTCGCCGTAATTCGGGGGCCGCAGCATAGCTTTCCCTTTTTCCCTTCCCTCCGCGCCCCCGCCCCGGGTGCTCCCTCGGCGATGGAGCCCCGGGACGGCTCGCTCGGGAGTGGCGGCCGCCCCGGCCCGATCTAACGGGACGCGCTCGGTGCTCCCATCGCCGGTCCCGGGGAGTCGACGCCAAGGGCGCTCGGGGCCTCGGGTAAAGGGGGCCGGGATTCCCAGGCCCCGCAATAAACCGCTCCCGGCCCCGCGTCCCCCGGTTCAACGGGAGAAAGTTGCGGCTTCCCCGGGAAGCGGAGGCAGCTCGGGAATACCCGCACCGCGTATGGCGCCCGAAAAGCTGAAATCGAGGGAAGGTCTCGCAGTTCCTGTCTCCTCGTCTTTCCGAGTTTCACTGCCGAGCGACTCGCAGGATTTCCCCGGGGGCTGTTGTATGAGGTTAAAAATAAAATGCTGTGGAGGCTTGGTAGCTCACAGGAAGCTTTATGAGTTCAGATCCTTGCAGAGAAATCAGGCGTTTCCCTTAAAAACCGTGTATTTAAATTACTGGGGGCTTAAGAAATGAGGAAACCACAGTTTAACTTGTTTTTGCTTCTACCTTTGAATATTTTGTTGTTTGAATGTTTTGTTGTTTCTTATGCATATCAAAACCGTGTTCTGTCAGCCTTTCCACTGTATGTTCGTTGAATTTAGAAGTGCAGAATTTGATGGCTACTTTGCTTGTGCCAGGAATAGCAAGATTGGCACCTTAGTTTAGAAGAATGACAGGATCCCAGGGATTTTAAACTAAGACTGTTCCTTTTCAACATAATATATCAATAGCTTCCAGTTTGCCGAATTCTTAAATGTTCACTTTTAAGTCTGTTGAGTACTTTTTGATGCTGACTTTCAAAGCTGTGCATGAAGTGGAATTGTTAACTAAAAACATAGGGCAATGTGGTTGGTTCCCAAAAAGGTGCTCAGTGGCATGACTCCTCAATTCTCTTCAGATTGAGTCAAAGGAGTTACTTTTTTGAAAGGAATATTCCTTTCTTAGACCTGAGAGTACAGCAGAAATAATGGAAGTAGTAGTAATGAATGTTTTAATTACTGAGTTCTTACATGTTTATTATGTGTTTTTGTTTAAGCATTCGGTAAAGAAAAAGACAAAGAGAAGAAGTTAGATGATGACAGCACCGGTACCACAGTCCCTCAGTCAGCCTTCTTAGGCCCAACATTATGGGACAAGACACTGCCATATGATGGAGACACTTTCCAGTTGGAATACATGGACCTGGAAGAATTCCTTTCAGAAAATGGCATTCCACCCAGCCCAAACCAGCACGAGCCTAGCCCACATCAGTCAGGTCTCCAGCAAGCTACCTCAGCATCACCTTCTGTCATGGACCTCAGCAGCAGGGCTTCTACTTCAGTCCATCCAGGCATGGTGTCGCAGAATTGCATGCAGAGCCCGGTCAGACCAGGTAAATCAGCCCCTAGAACTTCCATGTGGAATTTGGCATGAATCCCTCCTCCCCACTGTTAATCACTGCTTCTCTCTGTGCAGCTGACAAGGCAGCTTAGAGCCCAGAGGATTCCTGTCACTCACACTCCAGCAAATAAAAACAATAGCTCCAGTTATCACTAAGGTGCTCCACCAGGATTTTTGTTTAAATTATCAAAGGAAAGCTCTGGGAATTCCAAGGAAACTTGGCTATCTTAGTTGGTATCTTAGCAAGTAAAAAGACCACAGACAGAATGGCATAGATGCCACGGTGTTAAAAGGACAGGGAAAAGGACTGTGAAAGAGAATATTCCTTCAGCCAATATTTGATGTGAGAACACAGGAGTGGGCAGTTATTCTGGAGTTAAAGGTTAATGGTTCTTACTTGAAATTTTGGCCATAATCTTACTCTCTACTGAGCAAAGCAAAATTTGCCACAGGAACTGAGTTTTGGAACAACATTATAATCTTGCTTAAATTGGCATAAACTGAGTGTAACTCTGACCTGAGTTCATAATTTGCATCTGTAGCCACCTTACGCTTGAGAAAACACCGCGGAGTTCAAGGCCTGGTTGTAAAGCACAATTCCAGCCCGTCTGATGTCAGTGGAAGTCATTTATTATTTTATTAGCACTTGAGATCATCCCTTTATAGACACCAGTCTGAATCCAGAGTAACTGCTCTGGCTTGACACCAGCATGGCTGAGATCATGGGCAGTAGAAGAGTGTCAACATTGAAGTTTGGGAAACATGGAGCTTTGCCTTTTTCCTTAAAAAAAAAAATACAGAGAGTGACTTATTTATTGTGCTCTTCTGCTCACATGAAGTGTGCTAGAGCAAAGTGTGCTCTTGGCAGCAGGAAACCACTCCTCTCCCTTCTGCTTGATCGTTTGCCATGCTCAGCGTGCGAAGTCATTGTCAGAATCATCTGATAAGGAGGTAAAATAAATAAATAGAGAGGCAAAAGTTGTGGAGAAGGATGAAATAGAAATCTTACAAGTCTGCAAAGTTCCTGTCTTGTTAAAAAAAAAACCAACAAACATCTCCCAAAACTGCCCAAACCTGTCAACAGACTTCTTGGTCCCCCATCAGAAGTGTGTGTTTAGTCATGGATTTCATTTGCTTACTTTTACTTTGTGTGGATTTGACTTTGCTTTGTGTTTCAATTTCAAGGCTTTTTCATGGTTAGCTAATAACTTATAAGGGTGTCCAAAGTTAAAATATATTTGGAGTAGTCAAGAGCAGAACATGAAACCCATTGCTTTTTCTAAGCCAGCTTTAAAATAGTGCATATGTGCTACACTGTTTCTGTCACTTGTTCACACACAAAATTAAAAGCAGATAATCTGTCCTCATTCTTTTTGTTTTTTTTCAGAGGAGCCTGGTAGCGAGCCAGGCTTTTAATGATCACCTGTCAGAATTTATTTGTAATCAGTTATCTGTGTGACTTTTCAACTCATTGATTTTTTTCAGTTTTTCCTGACCCCTTTGCAGCTGAGGGTTACAAAGTTATCTCACTGTGCACTTTTTTACTGTTGTAAAAGACATTATGTCTCTTGGAGTAGGATAAAACATCTACATTTGCAAGTATTTTTCCCAACAACATCTTGCCTTAACAAGAATAGATTTTTTTTTTTGTTAAATGTGTTATTTGGTTGGTTTTTTTTTCAAAGGGAGCTAATTTTACTTAAATAGTATTTTCTTGTCCCCCATTACAGAAAATGTGACTTAATTAACAGTAGTCTGGCTTATTATCAGATTGTTGAAAATTTTATGTGCTGACAAGTGAGGATCTTTCTTTGACAATCAGTACTGAAGAGAAGTACCATCTCACAGTTTAGCATTTGAGCAAGTTTGAGAATATAACAGCATATATTTTTTTTTAATTTAGTAAAAGTAAAAATGAGCATTTAAGAGTTATCATAAAAGGGTCAAGGCAAATGTGCTGCTTTGAAATAAGGAGGTAAATGTTAAAATCATTGTAGTGGAGCCTGTTGGTTAATATATCCTAAGACATTTAAAATAGATTTTTTTTTTTAATTGTCACATAAGGGTTTTTATGTCAAGGCAAATGTGCTGCTTTGAAATAGGGAGGTAAATGTTAAAATCATTGTAGTGGAGCCTGTTGGTTAATATATCCTAAGACATTTAAAATAGATTTTTTTTTATTGTCCCATAAGGGTTTTTATTTGGTGTGAGCTATCATTTCAGTATGCATAGTGTTGTGATTTGTGTTGCTGTAATAAAGCAAAGACCAACAAGAGTAGGAAGTATACAATTTCAATATAGAGGAATTCCATATGATCTTACTACTTTCAGGAAAACTGGATGTTTTAGGTGATAGTAATTCTAAAAACATTTCACTGGAATGTTTTCTGAATTTTGCCTTGCAATGGGAGCCTGTTGCTAGAGGAAAGGTCCTGTCTTGTGCTGCTCCCGTCCCTCTCTGAACGGCTCTGCAGTTTGGCCCCGGGGGTGCCGTGCAGGTGGTCCCAGCGCCCCGCCTGGCTGTGCCCTGTCCGGGTGGGACATTCCCCCGCACGTGGAGCCCCGGCGGTGTCTCTGTGACTCAGGGACACGCCCAGGCCTGGGATGCTCCACAGGAGAGCAGCATGAGATTTAATTTTGTGCATGTGTTCCAGCGCAAGCCTCATCTGTCTGTAGGAGTGAGTGGTGTTGCCCAAACGCGTTTTGTGCTCTGTCTGGAAGAGATCAGGAGATCTGCACTGGCATTTCCTGAATGTCATCGGGTTCAAAGCAAAAGCAAAGCTGTGCTGACCCTGACAGTGGACGTGACATTACCAAAATCCTCACTGATTTTCTTTCTCCCTGCTAAACAATGTAATGGCAGCAAAAAGGATCTGTATAAATATAACTTAATTCTGTATTTCCAGCTCAGCTTGTCTGGTCAATGGAAAGATGTTTAGGCTCAACAGTTTATCATCTGCAAAGAACAAAGCAAGCACCTACTTTTGATATATTTCTGTTCAGGGAATGCAGTTACAGAAATTTCTGGCTTTGTTTTGATGAGGGACACAGGGAAATGACTTGCAAGAGTGAAACCAGGTATTTTTCGTTCACAGTGCTGATTTTGTTAATAAAAAACAGTATTTTGATTTATTTTAGCATTGCAGACCAACATTCAGTGTCATGTGTAAATGCATTTAAGACTTCTGTTTTGTCATGGTATTGGATGCTGGTAGGCTGCTTGAAATCTGTGGTCTCCTCAGAAAAAGGTTTTCAGATTTTTATGGAGCTTTTAAAGTAACCCATTACTGCAAACACACTTTTGTGGTTCTTCATCTGTTGCTCAGATCACCTAGTCTTTCAATGGAATGTAAATCTCCATTTAAATACAGAGTCCTTAAGGAAATCTGGAGTAATTTTTAGCTGTTTGTATGTAAAGGGAGGGTGTATATTTTGCAGGTAACTAGTTGGTTGTTGCTTTTTACCTGTCTCTTTTCCCTTCATAGCCCTCATGGAGGTGATTGGGGCAGGTTCTGTAAAGTGTTTGAAAGGTGTGAATTAGAGAAGCATCAGCTAGATCTGGTGGACAATCCTAACTAGAAGGTTTTTGGGATTATGTGTTTTAGATCTGAATTTTCTGTTTGCCACCAAAAGCCTTGGATGTGGGGCTGCTGGCACGGTGAAAACTAGGTGTTGTTCCTGCTTTGCTCCAGAGGAGGACAGGGCTGTTGGGGGCTCTGAGAGAGCTCCCTCCTTATGTTCTCTGATGGTGGTTTTCTGTCTCTGCTGCATTCATGGCTGTGTGGCTTAGACTACTTGCAAAAGATTATTTAAGGAAAGAGTAAAAAAAAACACGCTTTGTAATCCACTGCAGAAATATACCTTGCAATATCTGCAAGTCTTCACTTAAAAAAAGTAAAATTAGAGGCGCATTAATCAAAAAGCTGAGAATTGTTTCCATGTAAAGTGCCCTTACACCTCCCACCCCCCCAAAGATTTTTATGAAATGCTGTGGTTTATTTGAGCAATCCAGATATTCTGTCTAGAGCACAGTATCCATTACCTCTGGCTTCTTGCACAGGCACAGCTGCAGTGACTGACAGCAGGCACTGCTGGGCGGGTTTGAATGTTTTTCGGAGCTCGTGTTTGTGCTAGGCACAGCAGCCAGCTGGGAGAGGCTTGTCCTTGCTCCATGCAGCTCATCCCGGGGTGAGGTGGTGCTGGGGCAACCCCCAAAGGGCGTGTGTGCAGCACTCCCTGTATTGCAGCCTTCCTTCCCCTGCGTTTCTTAACGTGACCTCCTCCTCCAGCACAGTTTGGCAGATCGAAGGGCAGCATTCCCAGCTGCTAGCCTGTGCATGGAATCCTCTCCTAAGCGTTAATCATTGTTTACAAGCTGTCCCTAGGTGTTGTAGGAACCCCTTCTCTCCCAGAGGCCAAGGGCTCTCCACGGAATTTCCTGACCTTTGGCCTCCCACGTGAGGATGGGCATGACCAACTCCACCACGGCCAGGCTGGTACCAGGAGCTGCTCTTCACATTGAGCCTCATGTGAGGCTCCGTGTGCCTGCAGCACCATGTGCTCCAGGCACGTGTCCCTGCCCTGTGCAGCTCAGCCCAGCCCCGCTCCTGCCACCGCCAGCACGGGCCCAGACTGCACTGAGATGGAAAAGCTGTTGCCCTGCACTGCCACTGCCGCTGCCAAGGAAGTTCATTCCGTGGGCAAGCCTCGCAAAACTGCTCTCTGGATCAAAGGAAGATGCAAAATATATTCAGGCAAATATTAAAAATAGCCTGTCACATGATAACGGGGGAAAAAAGTGCTGAACGCACAGGCTTGTTAATGCTGGAAGCAAGAACACTGTGTCTCCTTCAAGAGAGCTAATTTTAATATTCACAGTTAAATGATGATTATTGGTAAAATAATTGCTTGACTGGGTGAAAGAACTTGAAGTTAGTTCAGAGTTCAGACAGTAAACAGTATGAAATAATCTCGGGTGTTAGGCTGTACAGGGAGAGGTCCTTGTGCAAGGAAGGGCTATCCAGAAGAGAGCACTGGGAAGACCGAGGACTTGGGGGTTTTTTTGGTCCCCTTAAAGATATTTCAAGGATGTCTTGAGTGTCCAGCTTGTTACAATTACTTAGAAAAGCACAATGTATTTTTCAGAGCTTTGCTTCCCATCTCAAAGTGCATTGGAGAGTGATTGAATGGTTCTCAGTGAAGTGATTTGATTATTTTAAGGAGTGAGTACACCCTGAAGTCTTTCATAAAACAATATATTATAGTGAAGAGAGAAGACCTCATCAGGAGATGTATACAAAGACCACTATTATCTGATTAGATGAAGCTACTAGGAAACACATTAAATTGTTCAATCTCTACATATTTTTATGACAGCAAATTGGCAATTGTGGAAGCTGCAGTGGCCAGATTCTGCCAATTAATCTCAGCAATAAGTACTCTGCTCCTCATGTGGTCTCTCTGATTTCTCTATTGCTCAGCAGGTAGGCAGCTTGTTGACTGCTCTCAGTCACCTCCCAGGTGGAGCAGCAAAATGTCACCGTTCACTCTCTTGTCATTCATCTTTCTGGAATTTCTTTTTAAGGGGGGTAACAGCTCTCAGTGGCCAGTGGAGGTTTTACAGGATAAAAGGACTTAGTCACCATTAGTAAAAAGGACTTTAGTGCATTATGAAATCAAGTTTGATTGCGTGGCAGTGCACTATAGAGCTGTTTAGTATTTATATCGCATGAAACATGAGCACAAGTTTCTTTTTTTTTTTTTTTGTTAAGTCTTCTTTCATAACAAATAAAATATATTTTCAATATTTTGTCTTAGTTTCACAGAAGACTGGTGGTCACTAAAAAATATTCAGCTAAGTTATTTTCAAGAAAAACTGTGGGTTGATCTTAAGCAGATAATGAAAGCTCTGAAAAAAAACCATTTACTTAAACCTCAAATCTATTCCACTAAATGGACTAAGTTATACATAATCACTTGGTATAGAAAATGAGTGTAAAATGCTCAACTGTGTCAAAATGAATGTATGGCAAACAGGTTTTTTTGTAGCCTATATGATTTTTTTTAATGAACAAATGATGATAACGAAGCTCTCTGTTTATCACAAAGCTGAATTTGGTTCTGAGAGCTTGAGAGTTGCAGTGTGGAAAACTAGCACAGGCGGTTAAAGCAGCATGTGTTGCAACATTTCTTTCTTTCTTTTATTCTGGTGCTCTTCAGAGCATTTCAGCTTTGCATTACTGTGGTGCTATCCATCGAGTCTTAACCAAATGCAAAATATTGTTCAGCCTCTCACATTTCTTACACGCTTGGAGCTGTGGTACAGTTCTGCTTCCCCTGTCCCATTCTCTCAATTAAGTTTTGCCACGGCTAAATTTGGCCCAGATTTTTGTTGTGCACCCTCCAAGACTATTGCTTAGCTCCTGTGATGTGGCAAGCTCTTGCTTCAGGGTTCTGTGCTCAGCTTTGAGAGAAACATGGAATGAGCTTTCAATCCCACTGGCATTATTCTCTTGTTCATATTGCTTGCAATTTAATGAAAACAGGCACTGAGCATCTTGAATCTTTGTTTTCATGTATGGCTGTTGTAGGAGGAAATAAAAAATCCAAATTGCATTAGGGTTCTAGAAAACTCAGCTCCTTGTTAACTGGAACAGAAATGTAGATTACTACTCAAAACAGGAACCTGCAGATGGGTGCATTAGCATGTGCTTCCTACAAGCAGAAGCTACAGTGAACTGGAGAAATAACTCACCTGTAACCAAATGTCATCCTTAAATATTTTGTTGTAAGGCAGAGAGGCAAAAATACAGAGTTTGGCAAAGATTGGTTGAAGATGGAGAATGTTTTTTTAAAAAAGGCATTCTTTTCCAATTAGCCTTAGGGAGCTCAGCTTGCTGTAAATTCTTTGTTCTGGAACATGGCTATGGACAATAGGTCAAAGATTAAGTATTTCATTACAGAACTGGTCGGTTCTCCTGAATTTAATAAACAAATGAATGAACAGGGTTCTCTGTCCACAGCAAGATCAATTAATTTGTGTGGCAGTGATTGGATCATAAGTTGTATTTAAAACACTTGCGAGGCCTTCCTGCTTACTTAATGTCTGTGTGGCCATTGGTGTTTTTGAGGTGACCTGGTCATGCAGCACTCATGGCACAGGTGAAAGCACTCCAACAGAAATTAAATGTGGAGAGGAAGGGAACTGTAAATTGCATTTGGAAAAAGCAAAGGAACAGTTATGTGAAACTTGAAAGCACAAAATATTGCAGAAATGCATTTAATGGAGCAATCAATATTTTTAGGACAGCAAGATTATTGAAATAACAGCACTAAACCTTCTTGTAGAAGAGCACATTGCACAAGGCTTCAGAACATAAAGCACAAGCTCAGGGCTTGCTCAGAAGCAGAGATGACTTAATTTAGTAGTTTTTATCAACTCACCATTGTAACATTTGGAAGTTAGTACTTTTCCACCAAGAAGTCTGCTTAAAAGAACTGTTCTGGGTTTAGTAATGCTTAGTAAGTAAGAACTGAGCACTCAAACCAAAATTCTGTTCCTTATCACAACAGAGAGGGTTAAACTGAATTTGAAGGGCCCTGCAGCAATCAGCCTTAAACTGCTGCCTCTCTGTGTGCTGTATAGTGGAAATACGGATGTTGATGATGTCTGCAGTTCCTGCAGCTGCAGCCCTTCAGTGGGGCACTGGCCCTTCTGGGCATGTAACTCCTGCAGCATTTGCTTGCTGTGAGAGATGAGCTTTGGGGGTTTTTTTTGGTACCGTTTTAGTTTCAGAACAAACCATGGTCATGCTAGATGTGTATGGCCTCTTACCTGTTCCTGCTTGCTTGGTTTTGATTACATTGTAAGATTTTAGCCAAATGTAGCAAGAAAGTTGTGATTTTGAAGAATTGCTTACAGTCCGAAAATTTCATGAAAATAAATGAGTGGATATAGGATGGGAATGTGTTGCTGAGCAGGAAGAGTAATGCAAATGTGCATTCTCTACATCAGAAAAGGTATGTAAGACCTTTAAAATGCCTGATCTGTGTGAAATACTTCTAGAAAAGCTGACACTGTTTTAGACACCATGAGAATGCCAATTCACTTTGAGAAAAGAATCTGCAAGAAACCAAGTTTAATTGGTTTAGTGTGTGTTGGAGGGAGGGGAGTCACAAACTTTTTCTGCCGTTCTTCCTTGCAACTCCTCAGCTTCTCAGGTTCTGTGATTAGATGAGACTCTAGGGTTTCATTTAAAAAGAGAATTTAGAAAACGAGCTGTAAGATTTGTAAGCAAGATCTTGAAAGTTCTGATCCATGCAGTGGAATGGTCTTGATCCTCTCCAAAGCCAAGCAGTTAGTTTATGGAAAAAAATTCTCAACTTCATGCATCCTTGCAGTATTCTTTTCCTCTTGTGCAGCAGTCGCCCCAGCTCTGCTGCCTCATTTGAAACTACCTTGCAGTGATCTAACTTCAGATCTAATGGCTCTTATCACAATTATTGCAGTGTCACATGTGGGCGGGCATCCAAGTGACCTTGTGCACGCATCCCACCGCTCATCCTGCACTGCACATGGAACTGGCTGGCTCTAATCTGAGAAATTCTCTGCCCTGACACCGCGGTCTGGGCTGCAGTGAGGTCAGGAGTCAGAGAGGAACGGGGGGAGAGTGAGAGTGGGCTAAAAATGTTGAGGGGTCAAAGAGGAAAGTAGGTCATGGCAGGGTACATGCACTGGGAGGAGGGCTGGGGGAGCACAAGCGAGGGGGAAGATTTGTTTTGGGCTTTTTAAAATTGTGCAATTTAAGAATATGATTAACCTGATATGACTTTGTTTTTCTGCCAGATTAGATATGTTGAGTTTCTTGGCATTGTGAATTGTACAGTACATTTTGTGCTGTAAAATGTGGGTGTGTCGGGATAGAGCTGTAGTGACACAACCCTCTCTCGGCATAATGCAGCACTGCTGGGTGGACTCCCCTGCTCTCTCTCCCCCAACACATCCTTGGTAGGGCATTTACAAATCTGAGGGAACCTCTCTGTGTCCCTATGTTCTGTTTCCAGCACAGCATGAAGACATTTCAGTGCTGTTTCTGATAAGGCAATACTTACCTGAGTTGTAAGAATCTGTTTGATCTGGCTGTGGCATATGCAATATTAAATGTCTCTAAAAAACAACAAAAAAAATGTTTGAAAAGATACTTAAGAGTTTCTTCCTGCTTCCTCAGGACTAAGTTGGAGAAAATATATTGGGAAATGCTACAATTTTTTTTGTCTGCCTTTTTTTTTCTGAAGAGTGAAAAAGCAGATACAGATCTGAAATAACTGCAAGTGCTGAGCTCACTGTTGTTTGAAGTATATCACAGCAACATATCAATGTCAAAGTAAAATTTTTGCAGTAGTATATGTTTGCTCAGTGGTTTTGGCTTTTTGTTTTGGTTTTGGCACTACGTTCACCCTGAGATAATTTGATTTGATGTATCCTTTTTATACATTGGCCTTGCTCTATGAAACAGCCCACTCTCTGCTTATGGCTGGGTGAGGGTGGAATAGTAACAAAGGGTGGACAGAATCACAGGCCTGTCCAGCTGGGTGATCACTGCTCTGATTATTAAAGAGTGCCTCGGGGCACTGTTGTTCAATTCCTACTCTGGTTTTCCAGACATTTTCAGGGACCTGAGCTACCCAAGCAGGTCAGTCATGAGGGACTCATCATAGCATGGCCTTTGTCACCAGCTAAGGGCTTGCCCTCTATCAAGAGCTGTACACTGAAAACTGAAGAATTATGTCTGCCTGTAGTGAAGATTGATTCTCTTGGAAGAGTGAGTGTAAATAACAGATCAAGTTAATAAATCACATATCTAGATTGTGTCATGCTCCTCAGCCATGTGTTGTTAATGTGTGTTACCCTACTAACTCACAAAGGCAAAAAGCCACAGGGCTTGCTCACCAGGTGAAGTTGTTTCTGCAGTGGTAGAACATTTTTTGAATTGTTTCTGGAGTGATAGAGCATTTTTTGAGAGCAACACCAATTGAGTAAAATGGAGCAGGAAGCTGACCTTGTGAACACCTGCATCACTCAACCTGTATGCTTGCATTAAAGAATTAGAGAAGAGTGCAGCGTATTTAAAGTCATATCTTCATATCTGCCTTCTGAGGAGGTTAAACCACAAGCCTTCAGTGACACATATTGGACAGTGGTTTGGGTGTCTGCTTGAAACACCTTGCTTGTGGGTGCCTTGGCACTTAAAAAATCAGGGCATGGATTGTCCAGGCTACAAGGCCTGATGTTGATGCATCCATAATCACGTGGCTGCCCTCAGAAAGGCTGATCTTTCGGTTGGATCATACTCATCACCAGGTTTAAGAAGCACTTTTCCAGAATTTCTTATCTGCTCAATTTTCTCAGTGTGACACGGTTGATGTCATTGTTGAAAATTGTGGTAGTCTCTGTCCGGAAGCTGTTCTGAACACGTGAAGAGGAGTCATTAGCCAAGGAGAAAGAAAGAGCTGGAGGTGTAATTATCAATTCATGTGCGTCTCTGATTTCACCAAGTGCTGCACGTGTCTGGTTTATCAATTTATTTCTGTTAGAAAGTAAACAAGTCTCATTTTTCTTACGTACTCTGGTGACTGCTTCAGCCAAGTTCCTCTTATCTGCAGCAGGGATGTACTTCTGAGGTCTTGTGTTTGGGGGCTTTTCTTTCTGCATCCACATATAATCTGCTCTCAGAGATCACGTGCAGCTCTGACGCTGGCCAGGGATGCTGTTTGTCTCTCCCTAAGTCAGTTATTTAAAAACATTATTATCACTACTATCAAAATATAATACCTGATCATGGGGGAAGCTGTTATCCCACAAATTTTTCAAGTTGAATCCTTTGGCCAGGTTCTGTCTCACTTCATGGGTGGTTCTCTGTGTTCAGCTGTGACTGTTCAAGGGGTGTGTGCACAGTCTGAACCCTGGGGGATGTGCACCATCCATCCTGGACCACATCCTGGCAGGCCTGAGCACCTCTGAGTCTCCTCAGTGTGGACTTCATTCGGCATTTTGCGTTTTTGAAACACTGATGGGTAGCTCTCAATACTATCCAAACAATGAATTTCCTTTTGGAAAAGCCTTTTCCAAACTGTCTCTCTCAGGATCTGCATCCTTGCAGGAGCTGGTGGTGTGTAACTCCAGTGGAGATCCAGCTGAATGCCGGGTGCTCAGCCCTGGGAGCCCAGTTAACACCTCATTAAAATCCACCACTGGCAACCCCAAACCTTTAAGCAAACTCCTCAAGTAGTTATTTTCTGCTGCCCTTGAGTTTCCAGCCTGTGACTGGTTGTTTCCCACTTTCTCACGTTTTCCCAAGCTGCTGGTGTGTACAGTCTGAAGATCACATTTAACCAACACAAGGAAATCAGCTTGGCCCGGCGGGCTTCTCCATCACGTGGCTGCAAATGTGTTCACTCTGTTCTGCCAGATTATGGCTGGCTGAGCAAAATACAGTGAAGCTCTGGGCTGCTGGCCAAGCTTTTATTTCAGTTTGGAGCTTACAGCCACATATTTGCTCTTTGGCAGGACATCCACTGGGGTATATTTGGATAGTAATCTAGCATTGTTTTGCTGCTTTTTTTTTTTTTTTCTTCTTTTTTTTTTTTTTTTTTTTTTTTTTTTTTTTTTTTTTCAATACACACAGATAGTGTAATCCCAACACTTTGTCCAGTCTATATGAGATTTCTCAGTGTGCACTGTTATGTGTGTGCACTCAGAATTTGTAGCTGTGACCTTTGATAAATATAAGTCAAAGCAATTAACTTTCTTTTATTGAAAAATGCTGGATGTCCTTCTCTTTTCCCCCTCTGTGCTGATAACAGAGCTGTGTTGTTACTCTTTCTAAGATCAAAAGCTTCACTTGGGTTTGATTGAAGTCCAATTATGGAAGGAAGTAACTGTGCTGGAGCCCTGAAAATAGCAGTAATTGTTAAAATAATAAAGTGTGTCCTTGTGTGTCTTTATAATACTTAAAACTTCTTTCGGGGTGGAGGGGGGTGGCTTTCCTCTAGCTTTAAAATGAAAATATTCGCAAATGTCTTGGGAAAACAGGAGTGTGCTGTTAGAAGAATTTCTTTTCTCTGGATTTCTTCCTTCAGTTGTATTCTCCCTCCCAAGCTGCCTTCCTCAGAAGCTGTTTGCATGCGGCCTGACTCATGCAGGAAAATAAAGCTGGGTTTGATTTTGAACTGTATGGGAAGCTTTGAGTTTGGGGGTCATAAAGGCTTTGTGATGCAAACTCCTTTATTTCTCTGTGAAACAAAAAATGGCCTTTTCAAAAGGCAGTGTGTTTTGGAAAGTTTGCTCTGGGTTTGAAACCCCAAAATCTCCAAGGGCACCCTTGTATGAAAAAGCAGTACAAAAAGACATAATGCTTGGGGTAGGGGTATAAAACATGAGGGCAAGGGGCAGTGTTTGGGCAGTTCCTTCATCTTCAAAGGGATGTTGCTCTTCCAACGTGTGTGGAGGGGTTTGGTTGGTTTGGTGTAGATGGATGGTACTGAGTCTTGAATTGTGGGGTTTTGGTGACTTCTTCAAAAACTTTGAGCTGTGTCTTTACAGATCAACAATGGCAAAGCTGAAATACTTTCCCCCAAGTCTATATGTTGTTGTTTAGGATATAAATATATTTTTGCATAGAGAAGGAAACCTGGGAGAAAGTGCAGTGGTTAGACTCTTATCTGGAGTCAACTGGCAGGGCTTCAGCAAGGGAGAGCTTTGGGTCTTGATCTTAAAACCCAGCATGTCTAAATGCCTATTTTCCAGTTGTAGTGTTGAGTTAATTGAAACAACTGACATGACTAGATAGAAATGAAGATGATAATATGGACGTATTATCATCCCATAGGGGCTGCTTTGGTGATTGTACAGCTGGGACTGATTTGAAATTACAGCAAGATTTTACCAGGGTTTGGTTTTGGGTTTCTTTTGACTCACGTGCTTGCACACACATCTGATACAGGTTGGACAGGATAATCTTATGTGAAAATCAATCCTCGTGTATTTCAGCCAGCTGGACACAAAATTACTAAGTACTTGAAAAAAATCTTTGCACTATAGATAAACGGTATCAAGTAATAAGCCCAGAAGACTGTACAGAGCAGGACTAGAATTTTCTTGGCCCCTTAAATTCTTAGGACAGAACCTGTCAATTTATTCATTTGAATTTTACTGTTGCACCCTCTCCACTGCAGTAAAAATTATTTAGTCTTTCTCTTTTGGACTTACTGATTTATCCTGACTGTAAGACAGCTTTATGTATATAACATCAATAAAATACTCTGCCTTTTCAGCTCCCTGCCCTTACTGGATTTGGGTGGATCTTTGTAATACAAACTGCTTCACTGCCTTCTGGAAACTTTTATTTATCAAAAGCCGTAGCAAGGGGTGCCCTATTGGTGTTTATCCAGTTGGCAGCTTGAGCCGCTCTCAGAAACAGCCCTGGCTGATCTCAAGGAGCTGCTGAAACTCATCAAGCAGGTTCCTGGTCGCTGATTATGCAGTTAAGCAGAAAGAGGAAAGGTGTTTCTCTTGCTTATGTTTTTTTTCTTCACTATGTTTGACCCATTCTTCCCCAAGCCTGAGTAGTTGTGGGTGTGTTATTTGGCAATAGCAGCAGGGAAAGTCCAGGGGGAGAGGGGCAGAGGAGATAGCTGACCTTACACACTAAAAACACACCAGGATTGCATCCCTCAGGTGGGACAGACAGGCAGCTTCCAGCATAAATCTGCATCATTCTGATTCTTAGCCAAGTCCTATCCAGCATACCTCAACAAGCTTATTGTCCACATTTTAAGAAAATCTTAGGAAAATAAAATAAATTCCCCCTCCAACCAAACCCCTCCTTACTTAAAGCCAATAATGAATGTTTCATCACTGCCAGAGCAAATTTGTTGATTCCCACTCTTACGGTGTCTTGGTTGGAAGGCTTAAATTGCTTGCATAATAAGTGCTGGGGATAATATAAAAAACTCTTTCTAGTAGAGTTCTAGTTTTCAGTACGTATGAGAAGAATAAATAAATGCTCAGATGATAGCAGACAGCTGGGTTGTCCGCATCTGACTGTCTTAGCATTGATTTTTAAGACAGACCATGTGCATGGCTGCTTGCTGGCTATCAATACCAGATGTGTCTGCTTGGAATTCAAAGGGATTGTCAAGTGACAGTGCAGTTGTGAAACAAATAATTTTGCTCATGATTACTGAAAATAGTAAATGAGTGGGTAGGATAAAGTGAAGAGATATTCTCAATTCCAGTAGAGAACAAGAAGATGAAGTGGTTTTCCTGACTACCGTTAACAAACAGTGATTTGGTGAATATTTTTTCCATTTTTCCTTCCTACCTCCTGCCCAAGGAATTGGCTCTATGACCACCATAACCTCCATTGGGTCTCTGATGTGTAATGAGACTTCTGCAGCTAGGGAGGGAAGAGAGTCTTTCATTTACATTGTTTTCACAAAGCTTGTTGGAAGCACGTGTGGATACCTTGCTGCCAAATTTGTTGAAAATTGGCCAACAATTTCCCAAGCTTTTGGGAGAGGGCTGGACAGACATGGATGGCAGGACTGCACAAAACTCATTTCTCTGGGAAATCAGCTAAAGAACAACTGTCAAGTACTGGGGGCACTGAAATGAAGTTTGGAAAGCAATTAAGGAACTGAAGGGCCGTTTGATATCTTAATTCTGTACATGGCCATTAACCAGGTACACTAGATACTGTCCTTGCCCACAGGTTGGATCCACACTAGCAGATTTCTATCTGCCCAAGACCTGTCTGGAGCACTGAAGTGTCATTTGGCACTGATTGTTTTGGAAGTGGCTGGAAATGCTCAGGAAGAAGTAGATCAAAATACTCATCAGCTTAGGCCATGGCAGTGCTTGATCTGGATGTCTGGGCTGTGCTGGATGAGTGGTCTGTGAAATAACCTTTGATTATAGGTAGGGCTTTTCTTTCATTTCCTGAGTAGCCCAAGGGTATAACTGAATATTTACTACTGTTCCACATTGCTTTTTATATTTTTAAAAGGAAGATCTGTGACTGCACATGTTGGAATGCATGTTAATAACAAAAAATGAAGAGACCCTTCCCATCTTCAGGATTTTATTGAGTTTTGCTTGTGCATTGAACCCTCAAAGATCTTTTCCAGGCAGCAAAATGGAGGTTAAAGAGGTAGAGCCAAATTCTGGGGTTACTTAGCAAGGCAGCTGCAAAGCTATGTGACCACCTCAACCCTGGGAGTTTGGACAAGCCCTCTGAACCAGGTAAGGGTGGGTTGGGACTTATGCTTCAGTAGGTGCTTCTTCCAGGCTGCAGGTAAAGCAGGTGAAGGCTTGGGGTTATGTTGTGAGTGGGCAGCAGCATCTGAGCTGGGTGTGAGTTCTGTGGAATGCAGGTGCATAAATAGCCTGGGCATGAGGAAGCAAAATGTTTTCACCTGTGAACAGATGAGTTACTTCTGGTGAGGTGCACAAGAACACATGGTTAGCTTCTGTAGAGAGGACGCATTAAAGATGGTATGAAATGTCTTCATCGTGAGACCTCTCAATTTATTTCTGAAAATCTGGAGCACCATAAATTTGCTAGTGCCATTTTCTTTATTCTTTCTACATTTATAAAAGGAGAACAAATAAAAATGTTCTGTAAGCTTTGTTACATTTAAAAAAAATACCATTTATATGACACAGCTTTATTTTGTATAATTTTTTCATATCCAAAATACAGAGGGCTTTAGAATAGATGAAGAAAAGCTGCGTATCTGAGTTTAAGATAAAATAAGATGATCCATGTGACTGAGACAGCAGAAATGATGTGATACGACAGTTGCTGTAGCAACACCACCTACTTCATGAAAATCTGAGTTAACAGGAGTGTAAAAGGTAAAGCCCACATAATTTTCCAAGCCTATGAATTGCTGCTGCCCTTAGCCTGCAGTATTTTCCAGCTCTCCAGTGCTTATTCCATGTGGACACAGAATAATCACCTTTTTCCACATGGCCAATTTCTGCAGACCCCATCCTGTGTTGAGCAGGGGCACATGGTGGGAATTCTGCAGGTGACCTGGAAATAAGAGGTAAAGAACATTAAGGATTTTGTCCTGTCCTGTCCTGTCCTGTCCTGTGCTGTCCTCCCTCCAAATCCTCCCCAGAGCCTCAGACAACAGAATACTGTGCTGTCCTACAGAGAATGGGACAACCCCCCAGTGTAAAAAGGAAGCCAAGCAGTCAATTTACTTCTGTGGGACTCAGCTTGCAAAGCACTGGTTTAATATGAATTGTTAAGTGTTTTAGACACAGAAGGTCTCAGGGATAAGGGCACTTTCTCCCCTCCCAAATAAGCCCAAAATAGTAGTGCTTCATACCTCTGCGTTAATAAAATGCCAACTCCCATGTTTAAAAGCTCCCATATGCAGAGAATTGATCAATGATTTGCCAGTGCACATTGGCCTCAAGATTACATTAAAATATATTATTTTTAATATATTAATATTTAAAAAATATGTTGACTTAATATATTAATGATTTTTGTCATTAATTGGCAGTGGAGAACCATGCTGTTTATGATAGCAAGAGTAAAATCTTTATTACTTGTGGACTGGGGGAAGAGTGTTTAGAAGAAAGGGCAGTCTCATATGGAGTCAGGTTTTTCTGATCCCTTTTGCTGACATGCCTCCTGAAGGCATCAAAGTAAATGCACTGCTCAGTAAATGAAAGGAGGTTTGATTTTTGCGTCTTGGGGCATTTGAATTTAATTTTTGACATTGTTCACAATCTTCACAGGTTCAGCATGCCTGCTGCATTGAGAACACACATAGTAGTGTGTTCTTAGGCTTAGTTCAGGGCTGAGGCAGTTTGCAGAGGACAAAATTTAAGAAGGAATGCAAGAAGGAATTTAAGTATTAGAATTCCAGGATTTCTTCAAGAGATACTCCATTTTCACTGCCTTTTTTCACTGCCTCTGATTTTAAAAGATAAACCTGAAGGCTTTGGTACATGTCGCTCTGTCTGGTCCATGTGAGTGCTGTTGTGTGGCACAGAAGTCTGCAGGCATTAGTTTGGGGTTTCAAGGCTCCTCAGGAAAGCAGTTTCTTGCCATTTTCTGGTGCTCAGTGACTCCCTCACATTTGCAAGTGAATTTATCAGTGCCCAGTGTTCAGTGCTGTAATATCTTTAAATTAGGCTTGCTTTTTGAAATTACCTGATTTTGCCTGTGTCTGACATGCCACCAAAACATGTTTCATGCAGCAGCTGGAAAGAAGTAGTTGCAGACACATATTCAACAGCCTGTTCTCCTGGAATTTTCCCTAAGTGGTGACGTGTTCCCATCCTTTCTCTGGCCTCCTTTTTCAGGGTACCCAGGCCTGATGCGTCTGTATGGTTTATAAATGGAGATAAATGCATCAATAGAGGAAAAAGCTACAACCACACGCACTTTTTGTGTACTCCTTGGCAGTAAAGTTAGTATATAAAAGCAAGTTAGACTTCTGCAGTTACTGGGCTGTAACAATCCAAGTATAATTTTTTTTGTGTTTTGCTGTTGTGGGGTTTTTTTTGTTTGTGTTTTTTTTTCACAAAACATATTAGAGGATCCTAGTTTAAGGCAGAGAGAAGATAAAATGTACTCAGCCTTCCTTTGGTTATGGGAACAGTGTCTTCCCATTCTAGCAGCTCTAATTCTTAAAATATTATTTTATACAAATCACCCTCAATAAATTGTCATATAAATAGTGTGCTTTGTTTTAGTGAAATGTAAAATGGAAAAAAATGTAAATAAAGTAAAACGTGACTGCAACAGATAGTTCAGATTTGTGTGCACAGAGCAGATCAAAAGAGAAGAGGAGATTTTCAAGTTCTGTAGCTCTGCCCAGTGACCTCTTTTCCTTCAGGGATGTATTCCAGTGCTGCTGATAGCATCTGTTGTCTGTCTCTCAGGCTCCCCATTAGCTGCTGATTGGGAGGCAGAGGAAATGTGCCTGTTTCACGTGTCTTTTTCATGCCAGTTGAAATCTCCCTTGGCTGTGTTTTGATAACACACCCAGGCAAGCAGGGCTTGGGTACCAGAACTGGGTAATAGATCCATGAGTCATGGGTGGCATATGCTGTCAGAATTACGGGAGGGCTCTTTGTAAGACCTGTTTACTGACAGCGTGCTGTCCTAGATAGACAAATAAACAGAACAATGGGAGAGGGACTGACTTATCTGGAGCATTGAAAAGCACATTGGCAGTGGCACAGACACATCTTGAAGACAAGTGTTACCTTTGTTTTGAGCAGAATTCATGAGGACACATTTCTGGATAGTGAAGTTGTGGCAAGCTGAGTGTCTCCCAGGGAACAAGGGACAAGGCAAGAGGAAGGCAAAGCAGGCTCACGCTGCACCAGGGAAGATTCTTGCTGGATGCCAGAAGAACTTCTTCACTGAAAGGGTGGTTTAGCATTGGAAGGGGCTGCCCAGGGAGGTTTGGAGTCCCAATCCTTGGAGGTGTCCAAGGAAGGCCTGGACATGGCACTCAGTACTCAGCACTGATGACAAGGTGGGGATTTGACACAGGTTGGACTTGATGATCTTGGAGACCTTTTCCAACCTCAATGGTTTTGTGACTCTGTGCTATATGAGGCTGTTACCTAAACCAGGGGCTCTAAAATCTACTGGTTTATTAAAGCTGGGTAAGTAGCTGTCCAAGGAAAGGAAAATGGATGTTTTTGCCTCCTTCAGAGCAGATTGACAATACTGATGCTCCTCTGCAATCTTCCCTTTAAGAAGAGAATTACTGTACTTTTTGAGGAATCTCACTATATGTGGATTGCCAAAGGATGTCAAGAAGCTCTCATATACCGGATAACATAAGCATCTTGTACTGCTTCTAAGCCAAGTGTAAATTAAAATTAAATACCAGTGTGAGCATTCTTCCCTGCAGCTCTTCTTCAGGCCCTGTCCCCACTGAATTACATCTTGGTTGATCTTTGTAAGGAAAGCAGCATCCTACAGAAAAATCAGAAAGGCATTTAGGAATGCTGTAGATTTCATGCTTTTCAAAAATTTTTAAATCCCTGTTTCAGTGTCCTGGGAGCAGAATCAAGCACTCTGTTCCCCCAGGTAGCCATTCTGCAAAGGAATTTTCCAGAGCAGGAGCAACTACCGTCAGGCATCTTGCAGGGGTAGTTTGGAAGGGAATAAAAATTGGATTTCCTGGTTGCTTTCAGAGATGAGGCCTCGTTGAACTCAAAAATGCTGCCTTCACACAGGTAAATTCAAGGACGGGCTTTCAGAGTGTGGATCTTACAGAAAGATGAGTCTGAAGTCCTGGAGATGTAGTGGAAGATTTTACCTGCTGGTGCCTCCTATTTGTTTGTTTATTGTTTTGAAGGGCAGAACGTTGCTGGGCCAGCAGGCAAAGGGTATTCCATGCACTCCATGGTAATCACAGGCAGGACTTGCAAGTGAATCCCTCAGAGATCTGCAAACACAAAACTGAAGGCCGTATGTTCAGCCTCAGATACCAAACCCTGCCCCTTGGAAATGAAGGCTTTAATTACATTATATCCTCCTCTTTCCCCTTTTTCAGTTTTGCCTGCAGAGCTCAGACCAGGTCTGGGCTGAATCCGTGCTGTTTCAGGAAGGAAGTGGTTGTCTGTAGGATCTTGGATCTTGACCTCAATTACCGCAGATGTGAGAGGATGCAGGGAACAGCGGGGGAGGGGAAAATCTGGCAGGAAGGACCAAAGGATTTTGTCTGGAGAGACTGGACATTGCTTGAAGTTTCACCAGAATTATAAACAATTAATTTGATTTTGTGGATGTGTGACACCCTGTATTTGCTCCCCTTTCTGTGAGGACCCCATTGTGACACCTTGGGTGGCTCTCATCTGTTCCCTACAGCTGCAGAAGCCCATGAGAGTCAATTTGAAATGCAGCCACCTAGTACCTTCCTAGAACATTTGCTAACCTGAGAGAATGATGATTTGATTTAAAATATCTGTACTTCTTCATCTGCAAAGAGAAGTTTTGCCCCTTCTTTCATGGGAGTCTTGTGGGGAAGAAGCTGTTTCTGAAACACACAGATGCAATATTTGTCAGTGCTAGAGGGAACTCCTGAAATTTCTCTAAAGGAGGTTGGAATAATTTATGGAAAATATTATATGGATTTATTTGGATAAATCAAAATGGCTGAAACAAGTGTCCCTTTAAGGAGGAAAGAATCCAGGTAAGATAGTATGTGAAACTTTGAAGATTTTTGCAACTGTGACTGTACTTCTTACACAACTCTTGCACTTAATTTTAAAAACAAATTGAAAAGGCAACCTAAGACTTTCTCATGTCCCACTCTTACAACAGGCACATTGGAAATGAGTAGAAATGGATCTGACAGCAACCCACAGTGTCCTGCTGGTGGGACTTAGTACAGGATGACAACTGACCCTTGCTGTAAGGAGGTGAAGGAGGACAGGGAGCTGTGCCAGCTCTGGTTTTTTGTGTGTTGAACAGAATCTGTGGCACTTGGGAATCTGGAGCTGTGTTTGTACCATCAGCACAGGCTGTTCCTGCACTTTTCCCTTCGACAGTGCTCTTCTACTGAATGCATTCATCACAGCCTTTGGTGGAACAGCCTTCCCCTTCCAGACTCTTTCCCTGTCATCTTTGGCTGCCAGTCTCTGTTGTCCTCACCTTCCTCGCCTCCTTACCACCTTCTCAGCTTTGAGTCCTAATCACTTAATGAAATTAAGTCCCCTTCTCCTCCAGCTGGAGCATCCCCGCAGCTGGAACATGTTTCCTGGGGAAGTGGTTGCATCACAGCTCTGGAGATTTTTAGAAAATAGGTAGATGTGGTACTGAAGATCTGGTTTTGTGGTGGAGTTGGCAGGGCTGGGTTAATACTTGGAGGGCTTTTCTAATCTAAACTGTTCTGTGGTTTTCTGAAGTAACACTGACCCAGGAGCTGCCCTCTCTTCCAGCGCACAGGCCACTAGCACACTACAGTGAGAAGCCTGCCAGAAATTTTTACCAGGTTCAAAACAAAAGTATTTTTTGTGGAACCTTTTTCGGGAAACTGTAGAACCATTTTGGCAGAAACATAGTTGGCACACAAGAAATCCAAACAGAATGGCTGAAATCTGGCAAAGGCTGAAGGAACTGAAGGACAGCATCCTCTAATGGGAAGTGTTAGACAATCTTAGTAAGACTACCAGTTCTGCCTGGAATAATACTGTAGAGGTCCAGAGCAGGAGGCACACAATGCTGAGAGGGGAAATGACAATTCTTTCATGATTAAATGCACAAGGTTTGTAAACAATGCTGATATCTTTAAAAAGTACACATTTTAAAAACACTTTAGTGTCCCAGTTCTATAGTGTGTGTTAAAAGCAGTGAATTACATTGTGGTTGCATTGGGTTGAGATCCTTCTTTCCACAGGAAGTGTTTGCAGTCACCCCATGTTCAGCAGAATGGAGTTTGTATAAGATAAGGAATAGAGGAATGTCTGTGCCAGCTTGGAGCCCCGGTCAAAATACATGGATTCCTGTTGCTTGTGAAGAAGATAAAGCTTCTATAATAACTGCATGCATAAACACACCCAGAGGTGAAGTGTCTTCTTCACCCCAAGGCAGAGAGTGGTTGGGTTCATCCTCCAGTTGAGGGCAGGAGGATTCCAGCATGTGGCTTTAGTCTATCCACCTAAATGGTTTGGTTTCTGGAAAACAACTACAATCCTAATAGCAGGAAAATTACATCGAATAAGATAGGATAGATAAAAGCTTGCTTATAATATTGTCAGTAAGGAATGACAATCTGACAAAATGATGTCCTTAGATAAATCTTGACCTCCAGAATACCCCTTTTACTTTGCCTCCCTTGGGGATTTTTGCCTGTCTTCATCCTTGCGCTCTTGCCATGTGTTCTGCAGTGAGAGAACTTTTTCTGGAGGCTGAAGGAGTTAATGCAGAGCTGGATGACACATTAGTCCAGGACAGGCTGTGATTTGGAGTAAGGGAACTATCCCAAATAGCTGGCCAGCTGCCAAGGGAATAGTGGCTTGGAAAACATACAGGGAGAGCTCTGGAGCAGCTCTGGATGAGAATTATCTGTCAGCTTGCCACTGTGCTGCAGAGTCTGACTGACACACATGAAGTACCTTCCGTTTATATAAAGAAAAATGATTAGCAAACACATTTTATCTCTGGGCTGCTAGTAAACTGAGTAGGAAACTCCTCTTTTATTTCCCTCTGATGTGTGTAAAAAGTAGGGAAAAATATTTTGATTAGAACATTTTCACTCCCTTTTCTTCCTCTCAGTGCTGTTCTCCAGCCAGCTGTTAAGCTGATGAAGAGTGTAGAAGGGCTGTGAGAAGGGAGATTTTCTGAAAATCAGACAAATTTCTATGGGAGTCAAATGACTCAGAATAGAGTTCCACATAATTTACCAGGGATCTCTCACAGTACAGATAAGAAGTCTGCCAAGCAGTAGTGCAGCTGAAGAGGTTATTTCCGTCTTCACTCTCCTGGGCACAGCTGGTAGGTGGGATGTTTCAAAAAGGGGAAATTAACAGTCAGGATATGGTGATTGAACTCCCCATGATACCAGATCAGCATTTGGGATTTTGTACCTGTACAAAAATGCTGCTGTACTTTCAAATTTTAATTATTGTGACCAATTTAAAGCTGCTAATTTTTTTTTAACAGGTTAACCTAGATGACACAAGCAAATGGCCTCAGTCCACTTCACTCTGAAAAAGGAACCACACTGAAAATATTGCCATTACATTGGACTACTCACTGTCAATCTCTGTTGGGACAAGGAGGATGACTGAAAGGATTAGAACAGCAAACTTTCTTTCAAGTCCTTTTTTTGGGAAAATACTCCACTATACTAGTATCTGCCAGAGCAACACCAAAAATGTTAGCAAAGGCAAGATGTTAGGGCAGCAGAATTGCTGGGGTTGTCAAAACCTGCTGGTCCCTTTGCCAGGAGACACCTGGAGCTGTGTCTGTTCGGGCATACTCCTTGTTTGAGTGGAGCTCTACAAGTGGGAAAGACTCCTGACAAAAGGCCAGTGTTGACATACTTGTGGTCTATCCAGGCCATGGTTGAGACACATCACTAGGGTGGTATGAGGGGAAGTTTCCATTAACAATTGTTCCCAGCTTTCTTCCACCACCATCGTGGAGCTCTGCAGCTGGATTTCCAAAAGAACTTAATGCAAGAATTCTCATTTCAGCAACTTAAATAGAGGGGCTAAGTTCTTTCCAAAACACTTGGCAGTCATCCGCCGCCATTGTGAACAAAGCTTAAGCACATTAAACAGTCCAGCCACTTCACTGTTGTGAAAATTTGGCTGCTGTTGTGAGTGCAGTGTTTAAATAATGCAGAGCCTGGAAAAGGCACCTGGCTCCTGATGGTGGGTATTGAGGGGCCTTACCTTGCAGAGTTCCTTGTGCATTGGAGCCTCTGAGCAGCCCTTTCTGTGGCTGTTGTGACAGCTGGGAAGCTTGCTGAAGCAAGGATTCGTCGGCTGTTGGGCACATGACATTCAATTGCTGTGCTTACTTGACCTACCTCTGATTGCAAGGAATTTTGTGCATAAAAATAACACCCTGAACAAATTTGGCAGGAGGATGCGGAGCAAAAGGGCCGTGCACGCCCGGGGAGAGGAGCCTGCGGAGCGATGTAATGTGAGGCCACGCTCTGCACTCCCACAGTGACAGCAGTGCCAAGGCCAGCACAACCCACGCTGTCGTCTTGGATTATGACAAGTTCCAGCACCATGGAGATGTCATGGCCACTGGCCAGCAATCTAACGAAGACAGGTTCCTGGCTTGCACTATTGGCAAAACTTGATAGAATAAATAAAAAGGTCCTGGGTGCCAGGAGTGGCCCAGCATAAAATGCTGGACAAAGCATTTCTGTTTTTTCTGCCTGGGGCTTGAGATACCCTTGTTAAGTCTGTCGTTCTTGATGGAGTTGCTGATCATTTGCAGGAGCATGACAGAACAGAGCCTGGCAGAGGTGTGTGTGCCATGTGTGTAGAATATCTCACAGGGCAGCACTCTTGGGGCTCCTAGTGACAGTGTTTAGGCACATGGCTTGTTCAGGCTTTAATGAACAGCATTCCCCTTGAACGAACTTCTCACTGGCACTGGGACATCTTGTGTTTGCTGAAGGGCCAGGCCTGTACTTGTGAGCTTCCTAGAGCAGGGGAGAGGAAAGTGCATGGGGGACCAAGGTAGGACCTTGGCTGCCACATCTTCTCCCAGACTGCTGTGGATGTGCATTGCTCCTTGGTTTGCTCTTGCATTGCTAAGATTCAGTGCCTTGGTTTCTTGTGTTTAAAAGGAGCATTTTTGCCCTTTTTTCAGGGTGATACTGTAAAATTTCTTGAGGCCAGTGACTATAGAGCTCATGTAATTGTGTAATATGGCTCGTTATAGATAAATGATAATATGCAAACTGATCCTGTATATCAAGATCTTCAACAATATTTAAATACAGGCTCTCTCACGTGGTACAATTAGAAAGCTGGCCAGATTTCACAATCCATTTGACTTTTAGAAACACCCTGCAAGCTCACCAGCAATATAAAAGTACTCAGAGCTCGTGTCTTGCTTCATTTTCATTTTTATTACAGAATGTGCAGCATTTGTAGGTGCATATGTCTGTTTATCTGTCTGCGGGAAGGAATACCTGGCTACTCCGGAACAGGCACTCACCCAAGGAATTTTTCCTGTGTTTTGTCCTCTAAACAAATGGATGGCAGCCCATCCGTCCATCAGGATGGATCGGCCCCCTCGGCCGGCAGGGCTGGCGGGGTGCGTGTCCTTTGACGGGAGGTGACAGCGGGGTAGGGAGGCGACTCAGACCCTCACACGGCCGTCTCCAGGAGGGCTGCAGCGTGTGAGAAGCCGCTCCGCAGCGCCAGCCGTGCGGGCCGAGCCTCCCCGCAGCTGTCCCGCTTACCCCGGGGCGCTGCGCTGCGAACGCGCGCCCGTCACTCGCGGCGCCGCGGGCGGCCAGGGGAAATGTCGCTGCTGCCGGCGCTTCCCGGTTGTATTAACGGGGGACAGCTGGAAACGCCACGTTCCTAGCCCCGAGAGCGGGGAGAAGCCGTTGGCACCTCCAGTTCCCGGCTGGATTAACGAGGGACGGCGGCCAGCGCCACGTTTCCAGCAGCGCGTCCCGAGCCAGGGGCGGCAGCGCTCCGCAGTGGTACAATGCGTGCAGCGGCGCTCTTTCCTCTCGCTCCCTCTCCTGCAACCACATCTATATTTTGATAACTTTGATAGTCCTTTTCTCCTCTCCCCGGCCCTCACCAGCCTTTCCTGGAAGCTGATTTTATCAGCTCTAAAATAGGAGTTACAAAAGCTCTCTCTTGGCAAGCCCTGCACAGTGCAATTTCCCCGGTGAATTTTCCATGCGGTTCCCATATTATTAAAATAAAAACTACATTGTTAATGCTGGCCTTGGAATTAGAAATGGCATGTAATGTTTACTGGTTTACACTCTAAATATTGCAGATGTGGGCACAAGTAAGGAAGTATTACACAGCCACAGGATGTTTTTGTAGTTATCATGAAAGCCATCATATCGCTGAAGTCAATGTGTATTAGCGAATAACCAAAATTATAGAAGAATATCTGCTTCAATCAGAAGTCCTCCCTCTGAAGTCTGTGAGGCTTCTACTTCTGAGGCATGTGAAAACTTCTGAAAATTCTTCTCATGGGGATAGTCCATGTTTAGGCAGCTGACTTCAGGATCCTATTTTTGGAACCTTTGGTTGAGATTTTAAATTGGATTTTTAGTGGGAATGGTGCCCGAATTTGTGCTGTAGGATCTTGAAGGCTTTATCTAAAATCAAAAAGAGGAAAATGGGAGGTATATCACTAATTTTCTAGGGATATGCTTCCAGATTTTATTAGATTTTATGTACCATAAAAGAGAAATGCCGCATAAATTGTCTCCTTCATTTTTGCAGAGCATCTTTAAGGAATCATTGTAGCCTTTCATGTTGCTGGTTTCCTTCACTGCCTTTTAGAATATCCCTGCTAGGATTTCATAAAGAATAAATAGCAGTCTCCTTGGAGTGCTTTAGCACAGCTGAAAGTACACTTTCATGAGATGCTATTCATGGCAAGTATTGTACATTGTTTGATTGTAAAATAAACATACCCTAGGAGGTATAACTGTGAGGGGTTACAGTGTGCTGATAGATCTGAACTAAATGACAGTATTTATGATCTGTTCCTGAGGATGGGATCCTAATGAAGTGGAGCAATATATCTTCTGCCTGCAGTCCAGTGCAACTCAGTGTTGGATTCAGTGACATTATGTGGGAATCCAAGATTAGCAACCAGAGTTAGGAACAGATTCTGAATATAAAGGCTGTGAGCATGTTCGGATAAGAATATGCACCTTGCAGAATGGACAGTCTTGTATTTAGCAAGCATAGATGCTAAATCCGAAGGGAAAGGTGAAAGAGTTATTGCTTGTAAAGTATGTAGAGATCTTCTAACATCCTTTGATAAAATTAACATATATTTTCTAACCCAGCTGTGTTTATCCTGTATTTCTGTAGGTCAGATCTTGCCAGCAAACCGGAACACACCGAGCCCCATTGATCCTGAGACTATCCAAGTTCCTGTCGGCTACGAACCTGACCCTGCAGATCTTGCTCTGTCCAGCATTCCTGGCCAGGAGATGTTCGATCCTCGCAAGCGCAAGTTCTCTGAAGAAGAGCTGAAACCCCAGCCCATGATTAAGAAAGCTCGCAAAGTCTTCATCCCAGATGACCTGAAGGTAATTTGGAACTGATGACAAGGTGATTCCTACAGGGTCTCTGACAGTTGCTCAGTGAGGTACAGGGTTGGAGCATGAATCTGTTTTGTCATGTAAGGTAAATCTTTCAATCTAAATCTGACTTTGCTGTAGAATAAAACTGTTCAGGGTTCTGGATGAGACTGAAGGGAGGATGTCCCTTATTAGTTATGCAACAGTTGAAATTCATGGGCTCAATATTCATTTCCTTTGTATGCCAGAAACTTCCTGCTTGACCTTGGACAAGCTTGCTTTGTCCCATATTTCCCACTTATGAAACAGCCTGATCGTGTTTCCTTTTTCTTCATCCTGTTTCTATTCAAGTTTCCTTTTTCTTCATCCTCTGTCTCTTCAGCACAGTCTGTGAATCCTCCAAGGAGAATGGAGGACCCTGATGACAAACTGAAGTATATTGTGTCTTATTTGGAAGTTGCTGTAGTTCTGTGTTTAATAATGAATGACAACACTATAGTAAATACTATTTCACTAATATATATTCACTAATCCAGGTAAAAGAATCTAGACAAGTGGTAGGAAAACAAAAGAAAACAGAATTTTTCTGCTGAGAGATGTGTTTTAATACAATTTGTAAAATAAAATGCTACATCAATATTTTAGAAGAAAGAGTCACTATGCCACACCGCTTCTGAGATGTGAAGAGCAAAGTGCATGAAGATAGCAGGAAAATTGATCAGCTGATCCAGGTTATCAAACACTCTGAGTATTATTTGCAAAGTTGTTTTCCCGGTATGTGCTTTCCAAGAGGATCTCTTGTATCAGAGGCAGTCAGGGCAGAATTTCATTTTGCTGCTGCTACTGCCCCAAGAGACACAGCCTGAGAGCCTGTTGGAGTCAGTGGGAATCCCTGGCTGCATGTGCAGGGAGCCTGGGATGCCATGTGTTTGCACCAGATTGATAGCATTAGGGAAAGAAGCTATTTTTATCCCTAAGTATGCTGTGGTGCAAGTTAAAAGAACAGAAATCACAATTGCAGTAATGTTCAGGTTGCTGTCACTCATCTTTCCTTTGCAAGGGTTTGCCTGCACCTTGTTGCTTACCTGGGCAAGTTCTACTGCCTGTGATGCCCTATCAGGTTGCAGTGCCCAAGGGAGAGGTATTTGCTTCAGGAATGGCTGGAGTTTCTCCCTTGTCATGTCTCCCATGTACCCTTATTCATTAAAGCAAGCTTTTGGCAACGATCCTGTTGGCCAGAGGTGGAACCCAGCAGTGCAGCAGGGGAGTGGAGCAGGAGCTCAGGGTCTGTTATTCATTTGGGATCATCCCATCATTTGCCCTTGACTTGTTTCAGAGCACTTGACCCAGGTGCTGCTTCTGCCCTGGCATGTGGAGCAGCCTCTGGGTTCTGGGGGGAGGGTAAGCAGATTAGACCAGTCAATCGTCTCTGGGCTGCATGTGATTTGGAAATGCCAGCCTTACCTCTTTCAGGCCTGGATTAAGGGATTTGCCATAGCAATTTGTTAAAATAAAGAGGGATGAAGCCTAGGTGGCACACTAATAAATTGCTTAAAGCTGATTTTTATGGAGTGAATTGAGATGGGAAATTATAAGCAAGATTTGGGTCATAGCTTTTTGCTGCATGCTTGTTTTTTGAAGGGTTTTGCAGGGCCCCATCTACATACGGGTGAAGAGCCATTTAAAGATAATGCTGGCTCCAGATCAGCATTCCTGCACACTTTGTTGTGCCAAACTGATAGAAAGCAGCTCAAGAGCCCTCCTGCCAGCAGTTGTTTTGCTCCTGTTTTCCTTTGTGCAGCAGCAGAAGGTGCAGAGCAGCAGGATTAGGCTGGGCTGAAGGACCCAGGACTCGTTGGTGTTTGCTCATTGCAGCATAGGAGCAGCTGGATCTCCTGCCCTGTGCTGGTCCTTGGGAGCTGCACAGGGAAATGGAAGCATGTTAAGATGAAGAAAGAGGGAGTTTGAGCTCTGTGACTTGGCTAGGCAGTATGAGGGTTGAATGGCTGCATCCATCATTCCCCACAGGGGACTGAATTTCACTTTTCACGATAGATTCTGCCTGCTTTGTATTTCCTGAGTTGTTCCAAAGTTCTAGAACTTAATTCAGTTAGGGAGCAATGTCAAAACTACCATTTTGCTGAAGGCCACTTCATTGGAAGAGTGGAAATATCAGGTGAAATTCAGTAGTTACTTCAGCTCATTGATACACCAATGCAGTAAGGTGATCTAGAGGCAAGTCTTCAGGATTAACACTTTGGGAATGTGTTAGTTTATGAAACCTCAGAGGGTAGTGGACCTATTTCTGCCCAATGCTTTTTTTTTCCCACAGTCAAAGCCTATTGCACTAATCTCTGTGGTTGGTCCTAGAGCAGCCATCATCGCTGTGCCAAGGAATCCTCTTGCAGTGACTTACTGGTGCAGACAGGAACATTTTGGGGCTCTTTTGAGCGTTAAAAAACATTAAAAAAAGAGCAGAGCAGTAGATGAAACGGGTGATAACACAGAGAGTGAACCAGGTGTTGGCTGGCAGTGCTGAGCAGGGCTAGAGGTAATTAGTGCTGCTGCAGGCACTGTGCAGGGTGAGTCATGGCATGTGAAGGTGGATATGCTAACTAGGTCAGCCTAGATGGGAGATGGATTGTACCTCCAGAACATTGCTTCACTTTTCCTTGGAGGAATTCCCTGTCGAGACGATGAGGGGGTTAGTGTAAACATTTTGACAGAAACATGTGAGGGCATCTGCGCTGCCAGGGCAGATTGTGCAATGCCAAACTGGAACTCCAGTGCCAGTGTGCCACAGGATGACACTGGAACCACCCGTGGTCTGGAGGCAGCTGCTGGGAGCGGCTCCCAGTGGGCAGCTCTGTCTTTACCAAAATCTAACACCTTCATTTGCTTCTCTGTGTGTCTTATGAGCAGGATGACAAATACTGGGCCAGGCGCAGAAAGAACAACATGGCAGCGAAGCGCTCGCGGGACGCGCGGCGGCTGAAGGAGAACCAGATCGCCATCCGCGCCTCCTTCCTGGAGAAGGAGAACTCGGCCCTGCGCCAGGAGGTGGCCGACCTGCGGAAAGAGCTGGGCAAGTGCAAGAACGTCCTGGCCAAGTACGAAGCTCGGCATGGCCCCCTGTAAATCCAAGGCAGGGGAAGTGGGGTGTTTTGGGATTTTTTTCTTTTTTCTTTTTTTTCTTTTTTTTTTTCTTTGTTGCGGGTTGGCATTTGACTAGATGGACAATGTGTTTCCTGTTTCATAGCACCTCACCCAAACCAACCTTTCTGTCTTCAGCACTTTACCAGAAGCAGAAAAAACCTGACTCGACGTTGGTTTTTTAGTTGTTTTTTTTTCTTTTTGTTTGCGTGTACGTGTCCCTGCGTGTGTGCGTGCACACGTGTGTGCCCAGGTCTGTGTCTGTGGGTGTGCATGTGCGTGGGTATGGGTGTGCGTGCGCATCTCAGCACTTCCCATTTTTATCAGCCCTCTGCAAAGGGTGCCACATTTTTACCTGGACTGTTGAGAACCGCCATAGTGAGTTGTTTTGTTTTGTTTTTTTCTTCAGTGCTACTTCAGATTAGGGGTTTTATGTTCTTGTAATCAGTTCCATCCTCCTGATTTACTTGGAAAGATCCCAGCATAAATTACAAAAAAAAGGAAAAAAAAAAAGAAAAAAGAAAAAAAGGTAGATCTCCTTTTTTTTCCGAGGGTAACAAGCTATTATTTTAAGTCTGTCTAATCAGAAAAGTTAACATGCTAATAAAGTGCACAAATAATAATTTAGTACTACACTGCAGAACTATTAATTTATAGATCGCTTTTGTTGTATTTTTAAGTTTTGGTGATAATTGTCTTCAGATTTAAAAGTGCTGTTAGACTGAGTTTAGCTATACTCATGATAGATCCCATAATAGCTTCTCTGTAGCTACTAAGGTTCCTTTTCTCTCCATGGACCCCAGGTAGGTAGGAGTTGTTGGTAGAGCACAGAGTGTGTACCTTGCACTGCCTGTACCTGAAGCAATAATCCTGCGTGCATGCTGCCCGGATGTTCCCAGTGGATGTGGGATGGTTCCCTACCCAACAGGAGTCTCGATGTCTTTAACAAGGAGTTCCAAAAAGTCCCAGACACGTTCCCATGAGCATGCTGACTGTGTCCCTGCTGTGGGGGAACGCATGTGTAAGGAGCAGGATCATTAGTTGAAAATGAGAACAAAATTAAATAGCGTCAAATCAGATCTGATATTGAAATCAGAGGGGCTTTTCAGTTTTCAGTTAGTTACTCCATTTTGTGATTAAAAGTTGAATAAATACCTAAATTCACTTGGTTTTTTTCCCCATGTTTTGTAATATATTTTCTGTGGATTATATCTTGCTGTTTTAAAAAAATCACTTTTATTCAGTTAGAGGAAGTCACTGGTTTGCAAAGCCCATTTTTTCCTAGTGATTGTTGTTTTTGAGTGTGACATGAACTGATGGTTCTGAACTTTATTGTTTTAAATTCTCTGCTTTTGAACATGTTCTAATATAAAGTGGACTTCTGAAAAATGAATGTAAGAGACACTGGTGTATTTCAGAAGGGGATGGTGTTGTCATATACTGTGGTTAATCCAATCAATCTAAGTGTTTACTCTACACCAAAAGGACAGATATTATAAAATGTATAAAGTTTATACAGAATAATTATAGTATGTTCGTTTTGTACAGTATTTTTCAAGTACAAATACTGACAATGTATTTTGAAAGACATATATATAACAAAAAGAAAAAGCTATTCCATGTTTAAAATATATAGCAAAGATATATATTCTCCATTATTGTATAGAAAGGAAATGCTTAGGGGTTTGTTGGTTGTTGTTTTCTTCTTTTTTTTAAAAAAATCCATAATATTTTAAGCCTGGCACACTGGCATGTTATGTGCTTTAAATTAAATTTTAATGGAAGGAATATAGCTTTCCAGAATGTTCCATATTACTGAAAAAGAAAAACTTTTTTATTTTTCATTAGAAACACATAAAGAAACTGTTTAACAGGGACAAAGCACAACATGGATTTTAATCAACTATTGATTGGACATTACAACATTTTGTAATGGCAGAAAAGTAATATATAACACAGAACCACTCACAGTCATTTCCAATCTGCTGCTGCTGCTAGAATCTGTTTCCAGATGAATTTTTTTGTTATAAACAAAAAAGGCTCAGCTCCTGTACACAGCTGTGTGTACTGCATACAGTTAGTAACGTGAGGAAAATACGGTGCTACATGTCTTGCTTACAGTTTTCTAAGTGTTCTGACATTATTTTCAATTAAAAAAGTTGTTCATTCCATTAAATCATTATTCATGCTTCAGGAGATGGCTGCAAAGAACTCAGCATTTTGGTCAGCATTAAAAACACCCTTGCATGTATGGCATTTCTCCAGTATTTTTCCATAAACATACCTGGCTTGTTGGTGTTCTGTAATGTGCAGTGCTTGCCCGTGGACCATTTCTTCAAATCGAGTTTCCATGTGCTATAGCAAGGTTTGAAGTGCAGTGAGTTACTCCCTAAAAGTCAGCAGAAGGCACTGCAGGAGACAGGAGGGTCTGGCACGGTCAGGGTCTCTGCTGCAGCCTCTTGGGAACAGCCCTGCTTTTCCCTCTGGGAGAAGCCGTGGCAGGGCTCGGAGCTGCTGTGTGCGCCTTTCCCAGCAGCACAGCAAATTGCAGCAGTCTCTAATCACCCCCACAAACGGGAGTTTTGGAGTGACCAAGAGCAGGGTGAGGTCAGTGGTGCTGCTGCTAGGGCGGGTTGTGACCGCAAAACTTTGTGTAACATGCAAAAGGCAGCTTGGAAAAGAAAAATAAAAATCATTAGTTTGTGTTTCTTTAGACAGAGAAGGGGTGGGAAGTGGTTGAAGACTGGCTATCGCAGGATTCTTGAGGCATGGCCACAGAGGAGCACGGAGGTTACTGGCTCTCCCTCGCCCAGCAGTAGTAGAACTGTTTCGCTGCTTGCTCGTCCCCTCCTGGGACTGAGAATGTCACAGGCTGCAGCTTCTCTTTTGGGGTGGGGACTTTCTGAGGAGCCAGTGGGACTTAGGCACTCCCCACTTCCCGTGAGACTTTGGTACTCTGGCTGCTCTGAAAAGCTCACCTGGGGGAGCTCCCCCCCCAAAAAAAAAAAACAAACCAAAACCAAAAACCAGAACCAAATAACAAACAAACAAACAAACAAAAAATCCAAAAAAAAAAGGAAAAGGGCAAAATATCTGGGCTTAAAACTTGGAAAATCCCTAGGTTCACTATCCAGGTTGTCTCCCTGAAATAACAACGAATAAATGGAAGTTCAGCTCATTTTCAGTTCCCAAGGACAGCTCAGCTGGGCTTATCACACCTCTGATGGCTTTGTTGCTCATGAAGGAGCTTTTAGGTATAAGAAACTGTAATTTTATAAAAATAGAAATATATATATATTTGCAGAATAATTAATAGCTTATCTAAATAATTTACTGACCTCTATTATACTATAAGCATTGGTAAAATGCTTGTCTTCTCTTTTGTTTTGTGCTGAAACTTAAAAGTGGATTTTTTCTTTTTACAAAAGAATGCCCCCTAGAAATCAGTAGGACTGGAGCTGGATTTGTGCATCTGAGCACCTTGGGGCTCTCCGTGGGAAGGCCTGTGGCACAGGAGGTGGGAGGGTGGGTGTATTTCTGTTTTGAGTGGTGCTGAAGTCACTAAACCAAGCACCATGGAAATAAGTTCTGACTTGAATCCACAAAAGCAAGAAATTCAGAATGCAGGGGAGGAGCCGGAGCAAGCACCAGGGATGGGATCAGTTCAGACCCCTCTCATTTGAATATCTTGCCTCTGTGGGTTTGTAATACCCCCAATTATTGCTTTAAAATTATTTTTGCATGTAATTTTACAATAGAGATGTGCAGTTTATTTTTATTTCGTTGACTTTTTTGTTATATGAAGAAAAAAATTATATTAAAACTTACATCTGATCAACCATTGTATTTCTGGCAACACCACAAGACAGAATTAAATACAAGTTTAAACAAATAGATCAAATTATCTGTATGACAAGAAGTGGTTTGCATCCTGTATGCTGTTCAGCCCAAATATTTTTTTTTTTTGTCTGCTATTCTTAATGTTTAATAAACTTTTAAATTTTTCTTCTCTCAGCTGTGTGCTTGTTTTGGTATATCAGGGCATGGGGCTTTAGGGATGGAATTTTTCTCCCCAGCTCATTTGAGGGGGGGGGCAAATATCCCCCAATCTTCATAGCTGCCACCAGGGTTGGGTATAACCACAGCAAATGTGTATTTACATGAGAGGAATAATTCAAATGATAATAAATTAGTGCATTTACTATTAATATTTATATAATATATAATATTATATTATATATATATATATTTTGTAGTGTATGTATGTATGTATGTTGTATGTATATGTATGTATGTATGTATGTATGTATGTATGTATGTATGTAAGTAATGAAGTGGTACAGTGGAAGCACCATTTCCACATACACATTATACACTTTACCATGATATGTGATCATGTCTTAATTAGTTAATTGGCTGTAAATTCATACAGTAAATCCATAAAAATGCTGTATATCAAGGAGTACTTTTTATTGTAGTTTACAACATAACTCATTAATTTACTCCCCATTATAGCTAATATTTTATGTGGACCATATGACAGATAATACATACTTCAGGCTTTTAGATACCTAGTTTATATAAATACAAGCTGGGAGAGAAAGACTGTAACTCAGGACTATCCCTTCCTGTACACAAGTTATTAAATATGTGTACATATGTATCTATATATTTATAGCTGGGTACAGAGCACGATATATAGGTAAACAACCCTATAAAAGTCTGCATTTTAATATACATAGTACCTATTATGCACAAAACGTATGTTTTAGTAACACACTGACTCAATCTCCCCTCTGTGTGTCTGTATGCTTTCATTAGTTTAAAATATATAGCTATAATATAAATTAATATATTTTAATACACATATTAAAGATGTGTGTATATAAATTTATAAATATATAAATTAAAAGCACATTTTCATATACCATGTTTATCGTAATTGCTTTTAGGTTCCTATTTTTATACACCTTTTTAATATATCAGTATCTTTATTAATGTAAAGGTTTTTAATGAGACAGAAAGTGTAGTTGATCTAATAACCATACACACGTGTGCATCTGCACAATCACATATATCTCTGTACATTAATAGAGCTATGCATTGGCTAATGATACTTTCACAAAGACTATTTAACAGCATTTTATTAATATACCTTTATAACTTCTTTTTAAAATATGTGTTTATTTTATTGCTATAAAGGTCTGATTTTGCAATGTATGTTATGCACAAACTATAGTTGCTACAATACACAAACACAGTGTGTGCACACACATCCTTGTAGCTCTTTCTCTCTGTTTTAAATATTTACAAGTTTAATAACTGTATTTCATTTAGGCTACCAAAATTTACTACTTGAATAAAACTGTTTAATACACAAAAAAATACGTTATTGTTAGAAAGGTGCCTTTATGATACTTGCTCTGAATTATGCACAAGAGTTGTCATAATATATGTATATTTCCACTCACGTGTGTGCCCATATAGATCTGGGTGACTATAAACTCTTGTGTGTGTCTGTGTGTATATATTATATATAGAGAGAGTTTATAAACACCCAGAGCTGTTATATACACTGATATAAATTTAGTTAATTTTCATACAGCATACTTAGCAGAATTTAATAATGTGGGTTAATATTTTTATATTTCTAATTATGTATTTTATTGCTGTAAAGGTCTTTTTTTCTACACATTCTATATTATGCACAGACACATGTATGTGCACACACACACACACACGTATGCACTCTTCCTCTCGGCTAGTCAGACAAAAATTTAATAATTTTATTTCTATATAGCATATGGACAGAATTAATAAGGTTTCTAATATTTTGATGTGAAGATTCATCTAAAAATTGTCATCACTGACAGATAAACATCTGAGAATAAATATATAGTTTACGTTATGCACCAAAAATGTCTTGTAACCCAGAAACACTCCCCGTGGCTCTTGTGCTCAGCTCCTCTGTACACACACATCTCTGTCACAGAGGCTTCCATGTACACAGCACAGGCTTAAAAAAAGGGATATAATTTTACCCAGAGACATGTGTAGTTCAAAGGTTAAAAATTTATATTTTCATATTGTTTTTAAAAGCTAGATTTATATTTTTGATTTTTCTTCAAAAATGTATGAAGTAGATTTTTTTATTATGAAGATTAATAAATTATACTGGACAAAACATGTTTCTTCGAATACATACATTCACCCTGTCTATGTGTTTGTGCACATTTATCTTTATATGTATACAATTAGAGACATTTATTAATTATATTTCACACTGCCAACTCAACAGCATTTTCTTCATTAATATGGATTTAGAGCTTTTTGTATTCACATTTTATTGCTACAAAGGTTCTATTTGCTATGTATGTTATTTATTATGTACAAAGTATATTTGTTATAATGCAGAAACACACAAGACCCCCTTGACTGCCTCTGTGTGCTTTTAGCAGCCTTTTTATTACTATATTTTTATATAAAGTGTAGAACAGATTATACATAAAACATGCTTTTGGAGATGTTTTATTATTTACTTTATGTGACAGGATTTTCATATAGTAAACATTTACATATCCAGAAAAAAATTAAGAAGTATTATTAATACAGCATAGTTTGTAGCATAAATATACTTTAATATATATTTAAAATAAACCATCTCCTTTCCACCCCAAGCCCAGGAGACACATACCAAACACCTCTTTATGGGGAGCCAAGAGCATATTTTGGAGTAGGTTTCCAGCACTTTTGCCACTTTGGGGTCTTAGTTCTTTTGTTTTAACCCACCTGCTTCGACTTCAGGATAAACTTGGTGGATTGAATATTTCTGGGGTCATTCATGGATGAAATGATCCCTGAAAATCCATGATTTAAAAATAAAAAAAAAATTACTGGAAAAGTCTGGTCCGGAGGTGTTCCCTTGGCTGGGCACAGCCCCAGCTCTGGCAGCTCTGGAGCATGAGACATTGCCTTAGGGCTGGGTTTGCTGTTTCTTTTAAATTCTTTTAACCAAGTCCCAGTTTTCATGAAACCTGTGAGAGTTTAAGAATCTTTGAGATGCTTTAAATCCTCTATCACCCTTGCCCAGCTGCTTAAAAAAAATTAATCTGGAGGCAAATAAAGACACAGCTGTACCCACGGCAAGTCTGGACAGCAAAAAACAAATCCTTGATATTGCATTTGAGAAGAATAAATAGGCTTTGTCACTGTGATCGGTGCGTTCCTGCAGTGTATTGGGCTTTTTTTAACATGTAATCATTCCCTAAATGCAAATATGGGTGGGGAAGTGGGAGAGCTCCATGGTGGGAATGCTGAGAGCCCTTCCGAGCCGACACCAGAGGTCACGCAAGAGCCGTGAGTGGCTCCCAGCGCCGGGATCTGCTCCGAAACGCTGCCAGCTTTTCCTCTTTGAAATCCCCTCGAGCCTCTCAAGTGTTTCTCCCTCTGTGCAGCTGCTACAGGTGAAGATCCAAGTCACCGATGGTCACAGGACAAACACAGCGTCTCATCACCAGTGCCACTGCTCTGCCCGAGCCCTGTGAGAGGCATCAGGGGGCTGGAAGTGCCAGGGTGCCCGAGGTGCTCCAGCTGCTGTCTGGAAGTGTCAAACACACTCAGGCTTAAAAGGATGATGCTAAATCATTCTGCATATTCACGGGCCCAGTTTTAATTGAAATGTGAGAATTAGCCCCACCTGCAGATAGCACCCAACAGCCAGGTTTTACCTGGGCTGGATGAAACAAGTCAGAGGTAATTTATTGTTACCAGGACTTTGGCCCAGCAACCTAATTCCTCTAACCTGTACTGCATTCCCTCTTTTCCTTCTGCACCTCTGCAGCCTCCAGACAGAAACATCACCCCTGGGAAAGGACACAGCACCTGCTCGGCTGTGTCTCAGCCTTGGGCCCACCTTTGCAGATGAACTGCTTGTCCCATTCGAGGTCCCAGTGGCCCTGGAGGAAACATGGCTTGTTAATTGGATGTTCTTCCACCACTAAGTTGGGGCTTTTTATGTTACTTGCTGGTATTGACTCAGATTATGAGGGAGAAATACAAATTATTCTGTGGATCCCTGTGCCACCTTGCTTTATTCCTGCAGGTCAGCGTTTAGCACAACTTGTTCCACTTTCCAACAAAACCCTTGGTGGTAAGGGCAAGCGTGGTACAGGTGGCTTTGGCAGCACAGGTCAGCCACAACTTTTTTTGGATAAGTTCTATCACAACAGCTTAGCTAACCCTGGTATGCAGCATAGATGGAGGAAAATTTTAAGAGCTTCTACCAGAGCTGATGTCTCCATCATCAAAAGCAGTGAATGGCTTCAGTGATTGGCCCACAATTAACCCCACCTCGACCCTAACTGGGGTGGGAAGAATGCAGTACCATAGACAGGGCACTCACCTCCATCCTGTTTCAGCAGACAGGCAAAGTGCCTGGTCTGCAGCATTTACTGCTGCCATACCATGTACATTATGGGAAAGGGAGGGTTTAGGACAACTTGGAGCAGCCATGCAGGTAGATTCGGCGTCACTGAATTATCTTTTTCATAGGGGCCATCGATCAGCCATTCTGAACTCTATTTAGCAAACTCCTGTTTTGGCATACTCCAGAATTTGGTTGTTTGAAATACATTCACGTACCTGTTAACACTTAGACAGCAACTTGACAGCAACTGCCCACACTGGAGAGAAGGCCTATGATGTGACTTGGCACTGGCTCACCTGCTTTGCCACTTTAGGCCTTCTGGACCCTTTTTAAACGGACAATGGGCCTGCCTACATTTCTGAATGGACTCACCAGCTGTACAACAGTGTGGTGTCTCCCACAACACTGGTATCCCCACTCTCCCGCTGGGCAGGCTATTGTTGAACATGCCCACAGGACATTGAAAACTATGCCTGAAAAATAAAAGAAGGAGGAATCAGGGTGCCCACATGACACGTTAGCAAAAGCCTTGTATGTTCTCAATTTTCGGAGTCAAGACGAGGTTGGGCACACAGCGTGTGAAAGACAACATTCTTTTGATATGAAGTCTCATCCCAGACCTCCAGTGATGGTAAAGGATCTGTTAACAGGGCAATGGAAAGAACCCTTAGAGCTACTGACATGGGGCCAGGGTTATGCTTGTGTCTCCACAGGTTCCTTCATGGTGTGTGTAGCCATTTGTTGCTCCATCCTGATTGGCAAAGGCATTGTACGTGTCTTACCCCTACAATGGACAGAGCAAATGAATGATGCTACCCATCCTGATACCATGTGCATATTGTTCATCTCACAGGCATATACTGAACATGTGTTTTTGAAGGGTTGTTACTGGGTTACTCCCTCTTCCTTGCTCAGTCATACTACATCTGAAAATGTTTCAGGATCTGCTCAGGTTTTTCTAATTTTGTAGACGATTTCTGCTTCAGGGTATGGTTTAAATATTTAGTAGTATACAGCATAATTGTCTTTGGTGTGATTTTATTGATTAAACAAAGAAGAGGGAGATGTGCGCGATGAGAAATCCTGTTCACTCCTGTTCACTCGTGCTCACCAGAAAGCACTCTGGGAAAGGTTCAGCTAACAGCGAGGTAAAAAATAGGTCGTGTAAACAGAGAACAAATTTTATGACAAGTGTGGTCACCTTGTGTGTGGGTCAGTGACTGGCTGGAGAGACGTGTGCACACTGTGTGATCAAAAAGGTGATGGGTAAAAGGCTGTGTGAACAGCAACACTGCAGAGGCAGGCAGCCAGTGCATGCTTGTTTTGCTTAAGTTTAGAGCATAAAAAAGGCTAAAAGGCTTTGGGTTTTTTTGCAATAAAGGGTTTCCCTCAGAGCAAGAAAGAAGGAGGTCCATGTGACTTTTTTCCTCATTGCTACAAAGAAAAAGCTGCCCTCCTGGGATGCTGTGTGTGCTGGATTTGGGGTAGAGTTAGTTTTCTCGCTTGAAACGTGGGATTACAGTTTCTGCTTCCACCTCTCCCTCCTTCTGCACTGTCATTAATTTCTCACGTTCCTGTGTCACAACATCAGCTGGGAAAAGTGTCTGGAGCCTGGAACACCCTGCTGGCTCTGTCAAACAAGGGGGCAGGGAAGCAAGATTGAAGGGACTGAATTTGTTTAAATCTAGGGGAGAAGAAAACAAGGAAAAAGTGAGTCTCCAGCTACAGAAAACCCACTGGAAGGGCTCTTCTCTGAGCTGCTGCAGACAGGATAAGGAGTTACAGGCTTAAAAAATAGCAAAGAAAACAGTGCTTGGGCAGCTGGAAAAAAAAAAATCAAAGGGTAGCAGGTAAAACATTGAAATAAACTGCCTGCGAGGATTGTGAAATCCCCATTATTAGAGGCTTTTTAGAACAAGCCTATCAGGACTGACAGGCAGAGTTCATCCTGCCTGCAGGAAGAGGTGGGGGTAAAAATATCTCACAGTCCCATCAATCTTTATTTCCAGTGTTTTAGTAGAAGGCTGATTAAGCTGCTCAGCACCACCATCCGCTTCAAGACAAAAGTAATTTCTCTTCAAAATATTCATATATTAAGACACATATTAAAAAAAATAAAATCCATACTCCCCTCACGGACCAATCCTGAGCTTCCCATGCTCATGTAGGTGTTGTGGGTTGGGTTTCAGTGTTTCAACATCCAGAAAGAATACCACTCTCCATCCAAACATCCTGTGGGCTGCTCTGAATGTCCTCTTGGAGAATGGCTGGCTGGCTGTGTCACAGGAGCCACATGCCACATCTGCTCACACCTCTGGTCTCTCCTGGAAGCCACCATCACCCACCAGACAATGAGGAGGTGCCTGCTGGAGCTAGACACCCATTCAGCCAGTCTCTACCAACAGCTTTTCACCTCTGAAAATTGAAGGGAGATTTGCAAAGGCACCTAAAAAACTTGGGCACTCAAATCCATGCCAGCAGGGCTGGGGCTGCTGAGCAACAGAGACATCTGAACAGATCCCTCTGAGAGCACACGAGCCTCATTAGCCGATGATGTAACTCATGTTATAAAACTGGCCTCTGCCAGCCTTTTGCAACAGGATTTTGATTCCCCAGCTTATCCTTAGTAGCAAGCACCCTGGTTCTGCAACAGGAACAAGCTCAACACAGACAGGAGGAGCATGCCTGGGGTGGAAACAACCCAGTGACAGTACCAAAACACCCTCCACCAAACACTACCCAAATAGGAATCTGAAAACTCTTTTATCAAGAGATCCCTGTTTTCCCTAGAGCTTGCAGCTGTGAGTAGAACTTCTGTGTGTGTTCAGCTGGCACATGGGACAGGTGCTATCTGCTGTATTCTCCAGGCAGGCTGCAAAGCTCACAAAACCCCAAGGCCGAGCAGCCTGAGGGTGTTTAGCCCCAGGGAGTGTCATCACACCACTTGTTGGCTTTGCCAACACTTGGGCAGTGCTAGGAACACCAAGTTAAAGGCATCCCAACACTTCCCACAACCACTAGAGAACATCTCCGGTGCCTTCTGTCCATTCCCTTCCCTCTGACAGTGGTTGGTGAATTTATTCAGACAAATGATGACTGAAACACTCCCAAGCAGCAGGATGGAGGAGCAGCCTCTGGCTGTTGGAGCACAGTGGTCCATGGCACAGGCTGGGAAAGGGAAGGCAGAAAGCACCCACACCCTGGAGCCAGCTTCTCCATGCCGTCCTGATCACCCTTTTGTCAACTATTTTCAGCTTTAACCTCATAGCACCTATTGGGTGAAAGCAATCAGCAGCAGAGCCAAACATCCTGTGCTCTTTAAAAATAGCAAAACATGGAGAAAAGATTCAGTCAAGCACATGATGTGACCATGACAGCCTTGACCTTCAGGGACATCTCATAGCTAAACACATCAGACCCAAGTAAAGAGGTTCTGAGCGGGAGGGGCATTTAAGCTAGAAAAAAAACTATGAAAAAAATTTAGTATCTTCTCTTAAACTTGCTCATTCCAGGCCCAACAATGTGCATTTTATAGAATACTCTGAGTTGGAAGGGACCCACAAGGCCACTCAAGCCTCCTTGGAAAGGACTTCCTTAGTTACCAAAACTGGGAGATGGCAAGACAATTTCTTACCATAACTACAATTAAGTAAGAAGAATGCGGAGCAGACAGGATTGGAGCAGCAGCCTGCTTTTAGACCCCTTTTTGTTAACAGGAAGAAAAATTAATATTGTCTTTGCGCATCCCTCACTGTTTAATTTAGTTAATACAAGTCAAATGAGCACTCTAAGACAAAAACCTTAAATGAAGCCCTTCATTTAAGAGAATTATGTTTTGATGCACAGAATATTATGTTATAAAAACATGACCTAAGAATACATCCAGTATTCAAAGTACCTGCTGCATCCCAGACAGCTTCTGGAAAGGTCCATCTGAAATGTTTGCTATCTCTGCTTCATTTAGACTGAGCCTACTTGTTGCACTTCTAAAACCTAGAGGCATAGAAAATACAGAAGAAATTGCTTTTAAAATCATTTGCCTTGGAAGACAAAGAAATCCCATCTCTGTACTGCAGCAAGCATTACTGGAAAAAACACTACCCTTATTCCTGAGAGGAATCAGCCTCGAGAGCTGCAATTAGATGGAGGGGAAAAAAAGAAAAGACTAATTGATATGCTTGCTTTTCAGGCAAACATATTTTTAGTTCAGCTTGTCTATATTTTATGCAATGATACATAATATTGCTCCTATCCCTGGAGGAGTATTTCAATGTTCTAAGCTGAAAAAAAATCCCAATAGACAATGGTATAAGAAAATGGACCCAGAACAGCAAAAGCACATTCTAAATATTGACCAAAAGTTAGACAGAAATATATTTTTTCCATACTAAAAACTGAATAATTTAGACTGCAGTTTTTCCTATTGTTTTTAAAGCATTAGCTAATCAGGCATGAGGGTCTGAAGCTTCAACTCACAATCCCTTTTGTCAGGAGTGGCCACAGTGTCAGTCCCTGACTGCCCTGTCCAAGTGATGGAGGGGGAAAAAAACCAGCCACCAAGAATACAAGAGTTCCCAAATTGCACCAAATGTTTATTGTTAGTCTAGTACATTCAATATCATATTGACTAGAATACAGTAATTCAAAATATTTTTGGCGAATTGAAACTTTTAAAAACCATTTCAAACATTCCAAAAAGCAAATGCCATGGAAAAATTAACTTAAAATTAAAATAAACATATTCAAGCAATAGTTTAACCTTTGACTACAGAACACATTTACCTGTATTTTAGTGGTTTTAGCAGTACTGTATTTCAACAAAATGTATGGACTCACAAAAAGTGGAAAATATTAAAATAGACACAATGTTAAAAAACCGAGGCATCCAGATGTGCAAGACTGTTGTAGCAGAATCACGTCCCCAAACATTCCCTTTGTTCTCTTTTGGGGCAGTTCATGAGTTTGCAGTGGTGCTGCCACTTCTCTGATCACCTGCTACCACCAAACAGCAATTCTTCAATGTCTTGAATGTAAAGTTTGTCCCTCTGGTAAATTCCCTATATAAATGTAAATATTCTAAAACTTTCGACCCTCTAGCAAATCTGAGCAAAGCAGACCTTTAAAACATCCCTATCTTGCTATTTATTGTTTGCAGACAGGCAATATCCAGAACAAAATCTGAAAAGGCAACACATTTTGGTTTTGTTTTTAAATACTGACACAAAAAACTGAGTAAATTAGAAAAAGGATAAAGTCAATCTTAATATAAGACATTCATTATATGGTGGGACAGGATACAATTATTGGACAAACAGGATTACAATGACTCTCTACACTGGTCATTAGAGCACATGCTCTACTTCGTGACTTGCTACCACAGCTGGATTTCCTGGACAGACAGACAGCCAGCAACAGAGAGCAGCTGGACTCTGTGTGAAGCCCCAGGATGACAAGTGACTCCCTCTCAAGTTCTCCAAGCTCTGCTCCCTTCCAGGCTGTGCCTGTGACGAACCCTGAGCTCCAGGTGCTCAGCAATGCTCTGCTGCTGCTCCCACCTGGATTTCCCAGCAGAACCCCCCCACCAAAAGCTGGTGGGACCAGCCAGTTTGAGCCTCTGGAAGTCCAAGCCTCAATGTCTCATGTGCGTACATGGCTGGGGGAAGGAGCGACCGTGGCTGCGACGGGGGATATTCCCCACACCAGAACCCACCCTGGGCAGCACGGGCACAACTGGGAATCTGGAGGAAAAAATCACCTCAACTATTCCTTTCACAGCTCTTCATCATGAATAAAGCCAACTTAAGGTCTGCTTCAGTGGTACAGTAAATGAACAGAATGCTGCCATGTTAGAACTCAGCAGAATCACATTTAGGTTTTAGTTTGTAAAAGTGGTTATTACAATTACAGCTGCAACACAACCTTTGGAAGAGGTACAATACTCACTCCTCAGGACAGGTGTGGAATGTAACCATTTCTCGAAAGAGTTTGCAACATGAGTAACTGCATAGATGACAGTTGTGTGTCTTCAGTTCAATAAATGTATTTTAAAGTTTACAAAAAACACAAAAAAGTTTCTATAAAAGTCACATTATACCAAGATAATGGGTGGTAAAAGTAGATTAGTTGTCTATGATTCATGTTTAAGAAATGACTCGTGGAAAGGTGATAAAAACCAATTTCAGGTCAAGAGCATTACGTTTTCACTATTGCACTGACTTCATCATTTGAATCACCAATTTAGAAAAATTCACATAGTTAAAAATTCTAAAATTAAACTAGCATACAAAATTTGTTTGTAAACATCAGGTAGCTAGTTTTGCTAATGTGGAATGGACTCTTGGTTACTGCAGTACAGTATCTTGGTTATTTACAGCACTTGCCATGTGATGGGCAATGGCAGGCCACAAACATCAGTTCACAGTAATTGTGTTCACAGAACTACCAAAGTCAGTGCAGTTTTGCTGTGCAATTTTTCCAATTCCCCCAAATTCTTGAAGACAAATAATACTGTTACAGAGGCCAATTGCAGATTATTTTTTTGTATAGATCTATAGATACAGAGAGATACAGAATCTCACAAGTGACGAATGATGTCTGCAGGACTTCTGTAAAGGTACTTCCAAATGGCATAGTAATGGACAGCAGCTGCTGTGGCCACGAAGATGTGCCAGATGGCATGGGCAAAGGGGATCACTCCATCACTCTTGAAGAACACCACACCCAGGCAATAGATCAAACCTCCCCAGGCCACCTCCTGTAGTCCCTCGGTGTTGCTCTGCCAGAGAACAAGGACAGGTCAAGGGCAGGATGTAAAGGGAGAAAAGTGTATTTATGGACAAAATACAAAGTGCTTTTCTCCTCCAAGCAAAGGGAGCTGGCTGTGACAGCTCAGAAAATTGGGTGAGACAGATGGACAAGTGAGAAATGCAGTGCATATATATTACACTTTATGAAATGCACAATAATGAGTTTACATACCATGCCCCCATAGCACTAGAGAAGTTATACTGGAACAATTCAAGAAATAAAACCAAGATTTGATAGTTTGCTTCATCAGCAGAGCAGACAATCATGGAGACAAAGAAAACCACATTACTCTGTGGAAGTGAGCTGGATGCAGCTCCTCCCAGCAAGACTTTGACACAGCCAGTTAAGACATTAACTTGAAAATGTGTCAGGTTTGTATTAGCAGCAGAGAGGGTTAATCAACAGTATTTAAAATGTGTAACTATAAAGTTTGGAGCAGAATGCTTTTCAGAAGCACCAAGAAATCCAGGCTCTTTATCTACACAAAGCAGCCCAGATTGAACAAAACAAGGCAGCATTTCACTGAAATGTGAACTATAAATCCAAACTATAACTGGTTGTATTTGGTTACTCTGCAGAGAATGTTTACAAATACACTACTAAAATGAACGTCTCTGCAGAGGGAAGAGCTGCACTGGAATTTTAGCTGGTTATAAAAGGCAAGTTTTGTTTGTTTGCACTGTTAATAGTCACGTTCCTTACCATGGATGTCACGACCAGAGCAGGAGAAAATCCCATCGCTAAATAGAAAAAGAGTTCAACAATCTTATACCTAAAAAGGAATTAATTTGAGTTATTTAAGGAGGTGTACAAAAGGATGAACATTTCCTTCAATAGCAAAAAAGAATATTTTAAATTATATATTGGTTTGGAGTCATTACTCTATTAAAAAAGCTTTTCATGCAGATCGTTAACCATTTTGTTTTATGCCAAAATTAAAACTAGTGTTTATCTCTGCATTGTAGAGTTGCAGGCAATACCTTCTCTAAATACTGCCTAAATACTTTCACTTGCAGTAAGTAAGTGAGAATAAAACACTGAGACAACATAAATTTTCTTATTTGATGAGAACCTTGATAGCTCATCTCAAAAAAAAAAAAAAAAGTTTGGTCTTCTTTTCTAAGGATAATTTTCAGTTTGAAGTTAAATGCAAAGAATAATTCTTACTTTTCATGGTAGAGAAATACATAAAGGGTTCCTCCAGCAGCCATGAGCCAGATAAACCATCTCATGTGAGAAGCCAGAGGTCCCAGCTCACGGAGATTTAACCTGGAGGCACAAAGATTCCAAGATACAGAAGTGATGAGTGAACAGACCACACTGACACAAGAGCAGTAGAGATTAATTAAAATAAATAAATAGTCAAACCTTACACTACAGAATGAGGGGGGAACAAACACTGGGACATCCACAGAGAAGCAGAAGGTGTTTGCATTGATGGGTGGAAAACATGAACTGAGGTACATGGAATACAAATAAACTACTTTCTGGTGTTTTCTGGCATTACTTTCTGTTCAGCAAGGCCCAGGAGATGACATTACAATGTCTATGACAACACAGAATGTGGTCAATTGCATCCAAGAAGGCCTCAATAGATTTTGGAAAGTTGCAATGACAAACTGTTTACTTCAGAAAAGCTTTGATTTGGCAGCTGTAGTCCCCATTTCTTACCATGGTGCATAGGATGCTGCAATGAAGACATAGATCATCATTCTGTCACACATGTGAAAGCAATGCTCCATTGTCCTAGGGAGAGAGAGACAGAATAGATCACCATGACACATTTTGGAAAGATTTTTGCATCATCTCATTTTCCTGACATGCCTTGGAATTACTTTGGGGAAAACACCATCAGCTCCATCCTTCTTAAAACCATGTGGAGGAACAGAGACACATAAGAGCTGAGCACTTCTTCTTCAGTGTTCTCCCCTTCTCCACCCTACCTTGCATCCCTGTCACATCAACTCTGACTAATCCAGACACTGTTACTATTTAGTGACTACTGGCTAAATCCAATTCATGGCCCAGAATTATTCAGAGGTCTTATGAGGGATCAATTACATACCATAAAAAATTAATAATAAATCACTTGTCAGTTTTGCTATTGCTGCCTTGGTCCCAAGGAAGTTTCCTGCTCATTAGCTGGGGAAAAGCAGAGTTCCTCAAAGCTTGAACGTGCCATAGCTCCAGACAGTCTTCATAGCTGCAATGGGATATTATCTATCAACCACTCACATTATATTTCTCCCATTCTGCTTCTGGATTAAGAGCCATTAGGGCCTATGAAAACATGTTTTCTTTGTGACAAGGCAGAAGACATTCAAATTCATTGATACATGAGCTTGGCTTGCTATTTCTTCCAAAAAAATCAAGGATGTTTTTATCATGATTCAGTAGAAAGTACCACTCCAACCTCCTGTAAAATTGGTTTTGACTGAGAAACACAAATGGGACAACATCATGAGAAAGTGAAACATTTTCTCTTGCTACCTTAAGTGGCTCTTTTTCCAGGAAACGATGTGGAACACGGTGGAGACGATGAAGAGGGCACAGAGCCCCACCCCGTACATCCACGCTGTGATCTTCTCCCAGCGATCATCGGAGAGCCGGTGGAGGAGGGCACTGCCCACAATAGCAGGAACAATGAGGAACTGGCAAAACAAAAAGCCATTGTCAAGCCTCTGCCTGGTGCCACCCACAGAGCAGCACGAGCAGGCAGAGAGAGCTCAGCCCCAGCCAGAGAGTTTTGTCATTTGGTTTTAAGTTGACTCATCAACACCAAAAATTCAACAATGTCTCAGGCATAGGTTAGATCTGGTTTTCCCAAATTTCTTCCCCCATGGTACCAGGGAAGGTTACCAACTCCTCTAGCCATGACAGCAAATTCTTTTGTCTAATTTGGTAAGTATTAGCAGTGGTTTTATTTTCATATTCTGCCTCATGTTTTAAAACCATGTTGATCTTACTCCAAGCTTGAATTTAGGCTGCCTCTTGTGCATAGACACAGAGCACAAGACAGACCAAAATAAATTTGAAATCCAAATGAATAAACAAAGCATTTAGCAAAGTGCAGTTGCAAGAATTAAGCAACAGTTTTGCAGAACTTGGGTTTAAGCTATTATAAATAAATTAGCTGCAAGCTTCTCTCATGAATAGATTTTTAATGCACAAAGATGTTCTTCTAATGCAGCATATCCAACTCTGTTTTCCTTCCCACCTCACTCTCAAGCGTCTTTAAGGCTTCCTTATTCCAAAACAGGCCCTGTCCAAATATCATCATAAAATTACTACGCTTGCACAAAGCATCCAAGAAGTGGCTGCAGGCTTCACATACATTTAAAACTACACTCCCTTCCAGAATAAAATGTGATGTACCTTTATCAGGAAAAGGCAAAAAGGAAAGTGGGAAAAGGAGAAAATAACAAAAAAAAACCCAACAAAAAAACAAACAAACCAGAAACCAAAACCACCCTATATCCAACAAGTATTTAAAAACAGCTCACTGACTCAGACATTTCTACCCATCTCCTTTCACTTCCAAGTCTTTTCTAAGTTACAAACACTGCACAAATTCCCTTCCAGGCCCTACAGCATGTCTAAGATGCTAATTGGTTCCCTTGAATTGCAAATAAGCTTCTTATGTTAAATTCTTTGTAACTTAACCCATGTCTCATATGTTAAACAATAAAGCCAGGAAGAAGCAATGTTTAAACAAATCTGGCCACTTTGCATTACAGGTTTGATAGCTCAGAGTGCAAAGTTCTAGTCTAGCCTGACCTGTCTGTCCTTTATCTAATTACAGACCAGAGAAAAATGAGGTTCTGGTCAGTGTAGAGGATGCAGAGCAAACCGAATGGATCTGAGAAGCATCTGATTGAGCCAGGGAGTAAATACAAAACCCAAGTGGCTAAGTGGTTTTTCCTTCTGGCTTTGAAGAACGTCAGCTGTAGCTTCATTACTATTTAATTTCCTTATATTTTGCAAAATTTAGTATATTTGTGCCAAAAGCTGTAGAGCCATGGAAATTAAAAGTATGGCATTGATACATTCACAGCATTGGGTCTAGAGGTGAAAACACTTCCAGAACTCTGTAATGAAACTATGGAAGCTGATCTGGTGCACTTTAAGGCCCAAAATAATCTTCCAGCCTGGCTTCTCATTTATCACCAACCCTAGGTTTCCATGCACACATCCTGGATAGCCCCCAAATTCAGGGAAGGTTGAAATGTGTCACTCCTCAGGAGATCTGTCATGTGTTCCCCACACGTGACACACACTGTGAATGAGGTGTGGCTGAAGCCCCCAGAACAGTCAGGAACTGATGAGATGTGACAGCTGTTTTATTTAGTTTTTGCAGGGGACAGGAGGATATTCAGTCCCAGAAATGGTGGTGCAGCCATGGCTCTAAGCTCACCACCAGTGGGTACAGTCCCACTGCATCCACATTCCTCAGTTTCCTTCCCAATTTTTGGTGCAAATTTTAGTTTTGACTACACTTGACAGAGAACTAAAATGTTTCAGAGAGATTAAGTACCCATACATACCAGGTAAAATAGCAAATTCCTACTAATTCCCTATGACAGCCTAGGCATGAGCTGCTCAGGGACTCTGACAGAGACCATTTCATAGCAAATGAGTCCTCTTTGGGCTTTAGATTTAGATATTACATAGAAAAGCCTGCTTTTCTTACACAGAGACCCCAGATTTTTGCTAATCTCCTCACATAAATATTTCACATGCTAAGCTGTGACCTGGGATGCTCAAATGGGCTAAAACAAAGTTCAGTGTCAATCACTTTTCCCAGTAATTATTGTGTATAAAGTGATACAGTTAAAACAAAGAAGCAATTCTCTTACTATGTCCTTCTTTGCACCTTCAGAATCAAGAGTACAACACAAATGAAGACATTAATCCCCTTTTTGCCTTGTTCTGCTTTAATGAACAATTCTACCTCTCACAGAGAACAGCACTGCATTCCATGAGAAGGACTGACTTGTTTTTTTCTAAGTATTCTTTTTGTAATGATTTTCCTCTTGCTGCCTGATAGGCACCATGGGAACAGTCAAATGAAACAAGAGATGTTTTATTACTCATTTTTTTTTGGGCCAAAAATAGCTAAATTAAACACAAAATCCAGAAATTACACCCTGCTGTTCCAGCCAACTGGATGAAAGTTCTTTAGATGGCAATGCCATAACAGGCATAATGGGCTTTACCTATCTTACAAAAGAAATACAAATCTTTAGTTCATAAAAAGGCATATTTTCTCACATTCATTTGAAAAAAAAAACAAACACTTGCGCAAGAATTGCATTTTAATCTCAAGTTTTCAGAATGGAAAAGCCATTAATCAGCCCTTTAAAAGGAGGGTAATTTAACCAAAAAAACCCACTCAGAGCATCAGAATTAATAGAATGAGTGGGATTGTGCTGTGTCATTTTACAGCATGACAAAGCATTTCCTAGTTGCCAATATTCCTTGAAAAAAATCTCCAGCTACAAGTCACAAAATCTTTGCTTATTTCATCGTGGAGTGCAAGTCTTCCAAGTGAATATCATCAAACTCAGTAACTTAATGTACTGTGAGCAAACCCAGAACTGTGATGTGCAAATTTACTAATTTTAGCACCTTGATTAAACCTGGCTGCATCAGAATTGGAGCTGGAAGGGAGATATGCAGAGCAAGAGAGAAGGCAACAGTTTCCTAAGCTTTCCAGAAAAGTGCCAGAACAAAATGAGAGAATGAAGTTAAAAGCTCTTTGCAATAAGGAGGAAGATAAAGGATTAAAATATGTTTATTTACATCTACAGGTGGCAATCATTCAGAATAGATTTCAGCACAACCTCTGTGTGGTGTATTTTGGGAAACCAACTACCACAAACTCGACCGTCACAAGAAAAAAGCCCTAAGGCACAAAGAAAGAGGCTGACACAATAAGCTGTGAACCTGATCAGGGTCACTTCAGGGAAATTACACTCTCTGGTTACCAACTTACAGCAAAATATCCAGTACCTTCCACCTTTCTGGGGTTGCTTAGGATACTGCTCCACTGATGAATATTTTACCTGTATTCTTTCCACATCTCTCCAGACAATCTGCCATGGAGAGCTTTAGAAACCTGTTTTAAGTTTTGCTTTTGTATATAACATTCCTGGAAAATGAAGTTATTTTCCTTGCACATCATGCAGGTAGCAACAACGCCCTTTGATGCATGAGCCACTGCAGCAGAGTGTGCAATCTCATGAGCCTCTTGTTGGGAGTGAAACACTAAGGGGCACAAACATGGTCCACACACTTCCATTTTGGAAAGGAAGGCAACAGAAAGAGCAATGAAGCTGCCAGCCCTGCCCCAAAAAATGTGACACTTAGAGGGAACCATGAAGGGCTGTGCCTGTCTCCATCTGCCTGCTCTAGGAGTGCACTCCTGTTACCATCTCACCCAACTTTTCAATTTTCCCCTAATTTTAGGAGACCAGTAACATGGAGTAGGAGGCCCACAAGCAACTTGGGCTGTGCAACACACAGAGCAGAGAAACTACTCATACTAGTCAGTGGGAATGGAGACATTTTCATCAGAAGAAAATGACCCTTCTGAAATTTTGATGACCCCTTCTTCCATGTTCAAATGGCCACCTAAATGCTCCAAGTTTCATTTTTAAAATATTTATAATACTTCTTGTTTTCCATGCACTGCACTAACCCAACCTGGAATACAGTCTGTGATTAATTTTTAGAATAGTTGCTTCTTTTAAGGCAGTTGGAAGAAACATTTAAAGTAGTATAAAGAAACTAATGTCTAAATTCTGAGGTTTTAACACAACGGGGTCTACCTTTTGTCCAATCAACCTTGCATACATCAAAAATCTTCACGATGAAAAAGCCATCTCTCCCCTCCAATTCTCACAACCCCTGCTTTTCTAATGCACTGTTTCCTTTCTGTTCCTCTGAACACAGAGAACAATTTTTTTTCTGTTTTCACCTGCTTTGCTGCCATTCCTGTCTCCCAGTGTCTGAAGGCAAGTCAATGCTTAACTTAAAGCTAAAAAATAAAACCATGCAAGACATTTAAAACAGCCTTACAAATAAGAAATTTGAAGATACCTTACTATGCTACACAAAGCTACCTTTTAAGTATTGTACCAAAAAGTTGTACAGGGATTCTATACCCTCCTTTATTCTTATTTTTTGTTGCTTGTTTGTTTTTTTTTATTAAGCAGCTGCCATAAACTGATTCCTGTGTATTTTTAAGTCCAAAAGCAGATGGGATACCTACTGAGAAGTTCAGCCACACTCAAAGTAGAAGTAGACTGCTTCCTGAATTATGAATCAAAGTTTGGTATAAAAATATGTTAAAGAACGATTGTTGAATTCTGTTTTGTAGAACCATCAATGTCTAAATGAAAACTCAAGACTGTAATCTAGCAGCAGACTCAGCCATTTGACCATCTAACATTTAGTAAGTCTTCAACACAAAGGAGATGAAAACATCCCCCCCAGTTTATTCTGTGCTTTCCCAGCTTAGACTCCCATTTCAAGACCTTAAATATTGATCAAAAGTTATTGCATATTTATTTTAACAGTTCGTGGTAGGTTTAAGCAGGAAGTTTGACTGCTCAGAAAGCAATTAGACAGCTCCATTACAAACTGCAGCCTACCAGAAAACACTGACCTGCCTTGGCTGACATCTCCTGCTAACAGGCAAGAGTAAAACATGCCTGTTTTTCAACTAGGTGAAAGCTGAAATTACTAAAGAGCACAGCAACGTCTGCCAGATATTTTGAAATCTAACTTTTTGGCCGGAGCAAACAAGATTTGCACAAGCATTATGAGATAAACTACATATTTGTGCTAACTAACAGAATGTTGCTTCATTCACTAGGCAAATAAGCATATATTTACATAATGCTGAACATGAGACCTTTGGCTTAAGAACACAGAAGCTTCAGTCAACTTTATGTCTATATGCAAAGCCAAAGTGATTCTGTTTTTACCAGCACCACAGAGCTGTATGTGGTTATTTATGAAATTCACACAAGGGATCCTTAAGAACAGAGCTCCTTCTAGAAGTGCAGAGTCCCCAGCCCTTCTCTTTGAGCTTTCATATCTGCAGCTCACTCAGACACACTGGAAATAAGAGACTGAGGACAAAGTCAAACATACTTCAGATGTTTGGAGTTGAGGGATTGAGGAGACACACTAGCAGCTTTTATAAAAGGGCAAATGTTATCTTAAAAAGCAAACAAACACATTTTGAAGTTCTTTTCAAAGTGCCAGACAGCAAATTAAACTTCCTAATTACTAAAAGGGAAAAAAAAAAAAAAATCAAAGGGGCCTGCCATTTTTATTCTTTATGTGAATATCATATATTCAAATCTAGAATAAGTCCTTACATTATAAAAATAAGGAAAGACTTGAAATTTCAGCTGGGTTGTCAGCATTATTGGGGCCTCTTGCAAAACAGTAGATTTCTTGAAGAGTCAATAGGTATCAGAATTAAAACATTCCAGCTCTTGTAGCTCGTACCCACTGACAGTCTGATGAAGCCTTCCCATTTCTCACATGGATAAATCTTTCTTATACTTCCAGTTTACAATTTGCACAATATTATGTCAGCACAGACCTAGGAAATCCACCTTGCAGGCTAACTAGTAGTGGCCTATACCCCCTTTACTGCAGGCATCTTTTGACTGGAACAGAGGGAAAATATCAAGTTAAAGACCTTTAACATTGGTGAAAAGGAATCTTATGAAGTATCTGGAGCTCCAAGAGATTTGGAACGTTACCAAACACCTAATTTTCTGGACTGTCACAGTTAACGCTTACATGCACAAAATCAGAGGTAGATATGAACACAGTGAGGCAAATGTAAGCATTTAGCAATCCAAACCCACAAAAATTTATTGAAACATCTTGTTAAAATAAAAAAATAGGCAAAGAAGCCAGAAATGTACTTACTGCATGTGTGTAACAGTTAGCAGCATGTTCATAGCAGGTGGGTTTGTAGCGGCTGTTGGCTGGAGCTGGGTGATTCATGAACCTGTTGAAGAAATAAGAGGTCCTTTTAGGAAAGTTACTGGAACATCTCTCTGGGAGTCATGAAGGAAATGAAGGAATACTTCCAACTCAGTAGTGTTAAGAATTGTAAGTACAGACACGTTCAAAGTAACTGTGATTTAAATTGCAAGTTCTCCCAAGTCTCCTACCAGATGCAGATGTTAAATAAATTCCTGTGACTGCCTGATGCAAGGGATGGTTATCTTTAATCATAGAGCAGTCAGACTCCCTCTTTTCTGAGAGTTTGGTTAGATGAAGAATGAACTATTTCCTATTTAAATTACATAGCAAGAACTCAAAATATTCTTGAAATTTTGAGTTCATAATAGCTGTCAGGGGTTACTCTTCTTTTAAGAAGTTCTTAAAACTGCAGCAATATTCCAGTTTGGAACACTTCAACACTAACTTTTGGAATCCTATAGTAATATTTGTGTTTGGAGCATGAAGTGGCTCATTTTTTCCAATCTGGTGTCTGTAACCAAAATTCAAACAATCCCCTGCATTGGGATGATGAAAGGAGATGCCAATGGTCAATTCCAAAGACGACACATTTCAAGAGGTTTGCCATAGACATTACACCTTTTTCTGTACGAATTTTCAAACATTCTAACAAACAAGCACATCAAATTCAGTCTGTGCAAACTGAACAGAATATGATGAAACCTGAAAAAGTTTCAGAAGAACTTGCCAATACAAATGTTTCATTTAAGTGTATTAAAAAACCCAAACACTTGAGCTGTTTTTGTGAAACTCAACAATTTTAATCTGTGTAGATACACCTGTAAAAGACAGCGCACAGAAGCTGTGAACTTCTCCAGCTCCAGTCTGTAATCCCAGCACTGCAGACTGTCCTACAAAAATTATTATCTTTCACCAATAATTCCAGTTTACTCCAGGCTACTCTAAAACTATACACTGACAATTATTCAGGTATCCAAGAAGCCACAAACAGCTTCAAAAGAAATACAGAACATATCTGTATGCTCAGAACTGAGAGCAGCTTTGTTACCTAGATTTGTACAAAAAGCTTATTAGACAAACCCTGGTCCTTCCTCATGTCCCCCCTGGTTTAAATAAAAAAGGACTCCTATTTTTAGTACATCTATAAAATATTGGCCAACCTCAAACCAGGGAGAAACAAATAAGCAACAAAATAAATCCAACCTAAAATTTACTGTTGGCATAAGCAGTTCCAGATTTCTGGGATATTTCACCTGGTTTTCTTGACTGATTTATTAAGTGCCTTGTAAACCATTTTTTTCTGAATTGATACATGAAAATGTAGCAGCACTGGGAAAATAACACTGTGTCATGATCCCTCCCCAAACAATGGCAGTTTCAAGAAATAGTTTCATTGCTTCTAATACAAAGACTAAGAAAAATGTGGATTTAATTCACAGACACAGAACATAAATGGTTGTTAACAAATTAATAACCCTTCAGGAGTTAATACATGATTAAAAAAGGAAATTCTTTTGTCAGTGATGAATGGCTCCTTGCTCTCCTCTCCAAGAAGACAATGACACTGTCATCACAAAGGCTCACAGAACATTTGGAGAATTACTTTTTTCCCAGTGCTGGTATGTCTTCAACAGCTGCTGAACACCATCTCTGCATCCTCTAACGATGGAACATTCAGTTTGCTCAGTTCTGCTTCCAAGTTAGGAAAACGTTCAAAAATAAAAGCATCTGTTGGCTCAGCGAGTGGTCAGGCTTGGACTGCCCTTGTCCAACTCCATAAATTCAAAGTCATGGGAAACTTTTTACTTATCACATCTAGAATATTACTATGTTTCTCTGTGGTGGTACCTTGGAAGTCTCACAAGAAGTAAAAAATAAAAAAAGTCAAACAAACTCAAACCTGAAGAACCAAAAGGAATAAGCCTATACTCTGTAGTAGCTTTATAATTCCTGTTCTACATAAGATACTATTATCTTATAAAAATCTATAAATAATTGATGCCTCCTAATGGGATCTTCTATTATCCAACATTAGACTACTTTTAATTCTTTTCAGTAGGAAATACACTGCATCCTTCTAAAGCAATCACATTGGATCTCGAAGTAATGTTAGATTTTTGAATTATGAACAAGCGCATTAGAAATTAGGACATCTTTCTGTCACTAATTTAAAGACATTTATTAGCCATATAAGAGAACACAGACAGTAGCAAATCTATCCTTGCTCTGTTACCTATAGACAGAGTTGAGGTTTTCTCCCTGATTTGTTTGGGGCTGCACAGGAATGATGCAAATATCCTGCACCAAAGCTCCAGCATTAGCAACACCTCAACCATCCCCTCCACCTCAGCGTTTATACCAGTAACACCAACACCACCAGGTTGTTTTGGCAGGAGGGAAGTATTCAGCTTTACCTCTGCCTTGCAGAAATGGGTCTTGATGCCCCAGCACGAACTTTACTGCACATTTGATAGACCTGCACCTCTCCCTTCTGTGCGAGGGACTGCCTTCAACAGGCTGCAGACCCTGATGCTAAACGTTGGAAAGCGTTTGCTCAGGTCACTACTCACAGGCAGCAGTCTTAGTAAAGAAAAGTTCTAGTTATTTCCCTCTGCCTTTTGATAATTAACTATTTATAAATGTTATCAGAAACAACTTCAGAGGGAGGATCATTAACTAGGTGGCTGGAAGGGCAATAATGCCAGCCAGTGCTTCTTTGGAGTTAGTTTCATCTGTTAAGAAACAGATGTGAATTTTGAAAATAGCTGCTCTGTGATATTACTGATGTGCTCATCATAACCAGGAAAATTATTTTGACACACACTGTTGAAGTCAGTCACATACTCCTGCAGTTACAGGCACAAGTGACATTGTAACACGAAGGCAGAAGGTAGCTACAGACTTATTCATATTGTAGAGGCAAAACAGCTCTGCTCTTTCTGAAAGATAAATAAATAAGCAAATAAACCCCATACCACCACCAACAATATATGCTTCTTTTTTCCTGCCTTGTGAATACTGCAACACAGGGACACGGTTCTTCCTCCTGTCTACAGGGTCATTTGCCTCTTCTGGAAAAGATAATTGTGGGATTTATTATCTCACCTTCCTAAAAGTAGAAACTCAGTAAAGAGCATTCAGATGCTGTTTACTCCTAAACAAATGCTCTCGATAACACAGCCATTAAGGTTATTATCAAATGCAGGACAGTCTGAAAAAGTCCCGCTGAACTAGACTACAGTTTACAGGAAATGTCTTTAACTGAAGCCTTTTTGACTCTCTAGCAAATCTCTAATGTATTCTTTAATAGCAGATCTAGTGAAACCAGAGTCATTTAATCAGAGGCTATGCAGCACATCTCACAAGGATGCATAAATACTTCTCCATTTAAGATACTGACAATCCAAGATAAAATATTAATGCCTTTAATACCAGAATAAGAAATTTCTGTAATTAAGAGACTAAGAACTTCTTGCAGCCATCCAGGAGAGCAGAATGCTTCTGCACTGAACCGAGCTGTGAGCTCCTTTGCACAATTCAAATTCTCGATGTTCAGGATCTGCTCAAGGCCAAGGAAGTCCAAAATTCAAAATTTCAAAGCAAACAAACAACTTTTGATGAATATATTACCAATATAAGCAGAAAAAAGTATTGAGAGGAACATACTGTAATTTAAAACAAGAGGGAAGAAACTCATGTCCCTCCCTTCACAGTACTTGATCTTCAATTTTGACATACTTCAAATATTTTGAATACTAAACATACAGACTAATCCACCCTTTGTGACAGACCCTAGTCTCAAGTTCCTATTAATTTCCAAGGAACAGATGCTGTATATGTTCCAGAGATTCCAAAATTAAGAGAAGATAGTATTTGGGAAACAAAGCAGAAGGAAAATCCAAGGGTTCTTAATGCTTTGTCTTTACATGAAAAGTCAGCTTAGAAAAATAAATTACAAACCCCAAATCCATTGGACATATCTGTATGGCATTTGTCTGACATCACAGCAAGTTTAGACTCCAAACTGCAAAAGGAAAATCAAATCTTGCCTTATTGATGATTTCCATCTGCTGAATGAATTATTGTTTTAAGCATGAAGCAATATGACAGTAAAAACAGCAAGCACTGATAATGGCCTCAAAGATCTGCATTTTTTAGTCCTTTCAGGAAGTGTATTTCTTTTATCCAGCTCAAAAGACCTCATACTTCCTTTTACCAGCTTAAAAGCACATTCCCCCTTCTTGTGCTTTTCTCTCTTTGTGCTTTCCAGCAGCAGGAGAAGCCATTTAGACGTAATAAACCACAAGTAATAGCATATGAGAAACTGCAACAAGGTGGGCGTAACTCGACAAAACTAGCAGTAGCACACATCAAATGGGGTTAAAAATTGCTTCATTATCTAAATATATGCTTCAGTATTTAGGATGCTGTCTAGGGTCTTTGTTTTACAGAGGAAATAAAAAAAAATTACAAGCAGGTCAAAACAGATCTGCATTACATTTTCCTGATGACCATTTAGATTAGATTTTGAAGAAAAACTAAAGGATTTATAAAAAGCTCACTTGCTTTGACCAAATTGGCTGACATTTCCTCTTTACACATTCATTCACTTAAAAGTAGATCCATCTTCCTCTGCACTAGGCACCTTCCTTCCTGGATTTGACAGAATCTAGCTGTGGTTTGTAACTCTTCACATTATCTTTACTATCACTGAATATCTGAGGCACACAAATAATTCAGATCAGTGCAGAAGCAGTTCCCTTATTTGGAAATATCAGTGAAATCCCATGCTGTGTGAAGGTTCAAGTACACGCAGCACAATTCTAAAGATAAAAGGAAACATGCAATACTCTGTGAACCCACAAACAACTCTGCTATCACACATAGATGGGGTCACGGAAAAAAGTGTCTGTGCATCCCACTAACCTCCCCAAAGCCTCCCCAGCCTTCTGGCAAGTATGAAATGCAGCAATTCAAGCAAAGAGTGGGCAGCAATCACAAGTCACCCCAGGTGCTGCAGAACATCTGAACTCAGGGGCAAGAGAACAGCCAATCAAGGTGTGGTCTAGCACAGAAACCATGTCCAACTGCATTCTGTTTTTCTCTTTCAGTTTTATCTCCCTTTTAATACTTAGGTTTCAGTTTCTTGAGCAAGTTGGTGAAAAGAGAGGAGGGCAGCCCTACGGCAGGTACCTGGTCAGGGAAACCACTGCGAAACCGGCCTCGCCCAGGAGATGGGCTGTCCATCAACATTTATCAGCCTCGCATCTAGACTCTGGGCAATGAACAACCGAAGCCCACAGAGGTTTATCCAAGAACCACAATTGCAGTTACCCAATCGACCTCCCTGTGAACATGAGCAGCTGAATAGAGTTGATTTTTAAGCTGAAAAAGCATAGATTTAGATTGGATAGCAGGAAGAAATTCTCCCCTGTGAGGGTGCTGAGGCCCTGTCACAGAGAAGCTGCGGCTGTCCCATCCCTGGAAGCGTCCAAGGCCAGGTTGGACAGGGCTTGGAGCAACCTGGTCTAGTGCAAGGCATACCTGCCCATGGCAGGGGGTGGAATGAGACGAGCTTTAAGGCGCTTCCAACCCAGAGCATTCTGTGATTCCATGATACTCAATGCGCCCTCAGAGACAGCACAACAAGGAGCTCCATGGCCCCGCGGAGCCGGCGGGCGCTGACCCTGGAGCCACAGGTCGGGCCCCGTGGGAGCGTCGCGATGCGCGGCTGTGACACACTGCCGGATGCGCGACCCTTCACCCATTTAACGGCGGTGATGAGCAAACAAACACACAAACAAAGACCCTCCCCGCCCCCACCCACTCGCACCCCTCCGAACCTCGCTGCCCTCCCTTGCCCGGCACCGGAGAGAAGACCTCGTCTCCCCCCTGCAGCCCTCACCCCGCCCGGGGATGCCATCTCGCGGGGAGCGGCTCGGGCAGGAAGGCGGATCCCATCCCCGCCGGGGGTCGCGGCGAGCTCACCTCCGGAACCTGTCCCGGAGCCGCCGCATGGGTCCGGGGCAGGGGGTCGGGTCGGGCCGGGGGGCTGCGGGCGGCTCCGCGGGTGGCTCCGCGGGCGGCTCGGGCCGGGCTCCGGGCCCGCATTGGCGAGCGAGAGGCCGCGGCGCGCAGGACGGCGGGCGCCGGGCGGGCTGAGCGCGGAGCCGGACGGGCGGCGGCCACTTTAACCGGCCCTGGCTCGGCGCAGCCCCCGCCCCGGCCCGCCCACCGCGGCCCGGCCCCGCAGCCGAGCGCGGGAGGAGCCGGCTCGGCGCGGCGCCCGCGGCATCGCCCGCTGAGGGATGGGGCCCGGCGGTTGCGCCGCTGTAGCATCGGGGACCAGGATCGGGCCGATATGGGAGCGGGGATGGGGCTGTGGGGAGCGCCGGGGTGGGAGCGGGAGCCGCGGCCTGGTTGCCGAGGTGGCCGAGCCGGGGTTCCGGGAAGCGGTGGAGAGCGGAGGCCGCGCGGGGCCGGGGCTTGCGGTGCGCAGGACCCGCTTGCAGCCCGCAGCCCCGCAGGGAGTTGGAGCGGCGCCGGGGGGCTTTGAGGACAGCGGTTCCATCGCCATTGTCTCAGCTCGTTCGCCTGAGAGGAGGGCTTGGCGGTGGCAACACGCTTCCTCTGTAGGAGCCTTTCTGCAAGGGATTCGGCACAGACTGACTCAGGTGTCTTCACCCACCCGCCCACTGGGACAGTCCTGGCGTGGCACACAGCAATACGCCGTGGCTTTGCTGTCACATAAACCTGCACATGGGATCATTTACTCCGCTCCAAATCGGGGTTACAGTGGCCAGACTGGCAGACATAAACTAGCTGGCGGAGTTCCCCCTATGTTGGTTTAGGGCAAATTTGGGAGAAAACCTCCAAAGGTGTTCCTCTAGAAAACAAATTGAAGCTGCCTCTCCTTCAACTGGTTGGGGAAAAAAACTTCCTCGGAGAGAAGTGGAAAGAAATTATTTATTTAACAGGCAAAGTGCTCCCCAGTACAACAAATGAACAATACTAAACAACAAAACCTCTTGCCACTCCAAGGAGATGACAAATGCAGAAAGTCTCTCCCATGGGTTGCAGCTCAGCTTACTCAGTCTGTGTCAGTCCCTGGGCACTGGGAAATGCCTAGCACAGGCCAGGCCCTGGTGGGCCACAGGTGTGAGCTCCCAGTGCTCGGCTGGGTTTTAGTCCAGAAAAGGTTCAAGTACTCCCAAGAAAAAAAAAAAAACAAAAACCACAGTCCGGAGAACTTCTCTACCTCAGCTAGTCAAAAACTAATGGAAAGCAAAGGGGAGCTCAGTCCCGCTTCTGTCTGTGCTGCAGACAACACCATCCAGGAGCAGAATATGTAGGAGTGAGTGCAGTTTCTGAAACCAAACTCAGTGCTTCTCTTTCTCCCTGTTCCACTCGCAAAAACATTCTTGTAGGTACAGATCACAATATGCAACACAAACAGAACAGATGATTGATGTTACAAGCATCATGAAGTCACCCTAGGACACCCCCTCTCTATGCCATAATCTTTCCTACTCAAATGTAACTTTGACAAGCAAGGGTTATTTCACTAAGTGAAGGGACCATGTCAAGCATATTTCTGTAAGGTGAATGTGGTGTTGCTTTGTACTGTATAAATCGGGGCATGAATTAGGAGAATATTGAGTTCTATTCACGCTATTATTCTAATCTATTATCTTGGTTTACAGTGGGATTTTGAACAGTTCCAGCCCTCAACAAAAGTGGTCAGTAGAGGCACACCAAAGCAAACCACAGGTTTATACAAGTAAACCATACCCAATGTCAACATCTTTCATGGCAGGACTGAGACAGGATCTGCTGGCAGCTGTGCCATGGTTTGAAAGTCATCTCCCAAGCTAAACGTGTCACCTCTCCCAGGTAACCACCTCCAGCACAGGGAAGTGTGAGCGTGACAGCTTGGCTGCGTGTCAGGCTCAGTCTGATTGTTCATGGCTCTCAGTCCCATTTACCAACTGTTCTCTGGTGCCAGCAGTGAGCAAAGGACTAGGTGGTAACAGTTTTGTAAACTGCCATGGCAAGACTTGCCCCTCAGTTTCAGTTCCAGTAAAAAATAAGCTCCTCTGATACAAACTGCAGATTTTGTTCTCCAACAGGGGCTTGCTTGCTGCTAGGATAGGTGAGGCTGGGCCAGAAGACTTCTGCAGACAGCTGCTCAGCTTTTCTGAAAGAGGAGGGCAGAGCTTGATGCTGGAAAGGAGAGCTCCTGAAATGCAGAGCCAAGCTAGTTCCCTGAGAAATACTCCCATTAATCTCAGTGAGGTATCAGTGTTAATATGTTGGTACAATCTGTCATCTGATTTAACAGTGTCACTGGTAATAAAGTTTCATATTGCCTGTGTTATCTGTCAATCTAAAAGGAGCGAAGTTTGAGGATGCTGCTGAAGAGCCCAGCCCTGCACACGGCAGCATTTCAACAGTTGAAATACCAGCAGTAGCCCAATATCCTGGCTTTATCTTGAGGTAGGGCTTGTGGTGATGCAGCTGACTCCTTCTCAGTACCATACATCCATCCTTGCATTCCTCTGCAACTCCCCCAGTAATTTGCACTTTCAGGTTGTAGAAATGTTCTGGAACGTGTGTATACCATGACTAGAAGGCTGGCTGCTTTGTGGTTCTGGCAAAAAGCTGACTCCTGTAAAATGAGTGCACTGACACCTTCAAAGGTGCACACAGAGGTGTTGCATCTTGTCTCCATCTCCTCTCATTCTCTCTGCTCTTCTTTGACTCTTCTGCCTTCTCCCAAGCCCACCATCGTTTTCATTTCCTTCCCTTCTGCCTTGGACATTTGATCTAGATCTACTTGCAAATGTGCCAAAGAGTTTTTCTCCTCACAGTTTTCAAAGCCTGTTTTTCCACCTTTGTTCTGTGGATGCAGATCTCAAACCAGTGTAACTTCCTGTTGCTGGAGCATTAAAGACATACAGATTCAAGATACAGTAAAAAAAAAATCACTGTTCAGACTAGTTTATTTTGAATGAAAATAAGAACATTCATATAATGAAGCTTGACTGAGTGCAACCCAACCATCACGACAGTGGTGATGAAACTGAAAGATTTTTTACTGTAAGTCTGTGTCTGTTAAGGAGAGCACTGAATTACTCAGCACAGGTATTAAAGCAGTCCTGACCAATAACATATTTTTCGTACCAGTGACTCTTGTTGAACTCATCTCTTTTGCAACTCATCATTGCTTTTGATGATCAAATGAATCAGAATGCCTTAAAAACATCACTTAAAGAAACCTTTTATTACAGTCCAAGGAGCCATTAAGTCTAAATCCTAAAAACTGGCATTCGGCATACAAAATTAAGGAAGCAAAAACCTTGTTAGTTTGGTTGCTCCTATTTGCAAAGTAAGAAGAAACAGAACCTTCAGATACCTGAAGTAGTTTTGATTAAAAACGTTGTTAAGACTAGAAATATGATATTGTGCACTCAGCCAGAAATGTATTTTAATAAATGAGTCAGGGTTACAAGAAGGGCCAAAGAACTTTTCTTACTGAATGCATCCAGTCATGTTGTGTGCTTGGAGGGAGCAACGTATTGAACGTGAACAGCCAAGGGCTGGTTAATAAGACATTTAACCTATTATTTTTTTCATGGGACAGAGACTTTAGTTCAGTAAGGTATTGGTAAAATGGGTTTCCCAAATGAACCAGGCAATCTCAGTCTGATATCCAACAGACACCCATTTGGTATCTCATAGGTGTTTGCATAGAAAATCTGTTACTGATTACATTCTTGACATTCAGGAGTGCATGAGCTGTGTGGTTTGCCCTTATTATTTTTAGGTCAAAATTTACCCATGTACAATCTCCTGCCAGCCCTTCACAAGCACTATGTACTTGTCTAAAGGTGGAGGAGTTTGTGCTCCTGGACTAATGATGAGCATCAAACAGTCGCATAAAGACATACTGAATTCTGAAAAAGACATTAAATGTCTGTATAGGATTATGCGAAGAGATAGACAGAAGTGGGGTCTGTAGTTTTCTCTGCATTGTAAAATTGTCCTGGGTTGTACAAATCCATCGAATGAATAGGCAGGCTCTGAAATCTTCCTTTTCCCACCCAAGATGAAAAATGTAATTGCCACTGGGATGCCAGCGGTGAATGAGATTCTGTCAGGAGGTTATGTTGATAAAAGTAAACATCCTGCACAAAAGCTGAGTTTCTTTTGGCCACTTGGCACAGATGACTTCTATAAGCCTGCACAATAACCAGACCCCTGATTTGTTAAACACATAACAGAGAAGCAGTTCCTCAGCTGCCAAAGTGGACATATTAGTGACAAGACACTGCTAATGCTCCCAGCTACTTACTTTTTGGAGCTGGAAGTGGTGATAGGTTGGCTTCAGAGGCAGCAGAGCAGGACACCATGGCTCAGGGAGCCAATTAAATGGAGGGGAGGGAGCAGAGCAACACAGGCCTTAGTGAGGCACAGGAAAGGGGTTTGGCAGGTGAAACTGCTCTCCACTCCCAGTCTACACTGGAGAGTAAATCAAGCATTTGGAGTAAATAAGGGGGAGAAAAGTACCCTTCTGCTTTCTTTTGATTTCATATCAAACAGAACATAAGGATTTAGCCTTCCTGTCTTAGGGGTGTGCATGATAATGGAGGAAGGTGATGGTTTCATTAAGGTTTGATTTAGAAGCTTTAGTGGTAAAGCTCTTTCCTTTTCTTGGATTTAGAGAACACAAGGCTTGGGCTTTGTTGGCATGTTCAAGGACATGTAGAAGCAGAACTACCCTGTAAAAAGTTTATGCTGTGGGTCCTGCAGACAGCATGGATATAGTTTTTTTTCTTGCTGCAAACTGACCCAGATTTCTCCTTTATTTGACAGTCTTTTTGAGCATAGTGTGAAGGAGAAGCATCACTTCTGTAAATGCATGTCAATGGTCTTGTGAAATGAGCGTCTCTCCCTCCCTCTGCCTTCCCCCAATCTAATTAATAAGGTCATCCCACTGAAGGCAGGCTTATAAATAGCTTTCCAAACACTAATGTAATTAGTTCTGGCCCGGACAACTTTTTGAGGGTGACACAGGTATCGAAGAAGGGATGGCTCCTTGGCATAGACAGCCACTTACAGTAGGCAGTGTTGAATCATAAACATTTACCTGATGTCCCAGCTCTTGCTGCCAGCACTAAACCTCAAATGGGATTACAGCATTGCTACTCACATCATAGAAATACTTCCTGCTAGTGAAACAAGGGATTTCAGAGGGATGGGCTGTGTATTAGATTACATTAGTCTGGATAATGAAATGTCAAATTCTGCTGAAGGTTTCTCTTTTGTCACTATTTCTGAGAAAAGTGTATTTTTCATGGCCCACAAACCCACAAGATTTTGTGAGGATAATAAACAATTACTATGGGGAATAAAATCAAAGTACTTCTAGTCGATGGGAATCCTTACTATGACAGCAACTAATGGGAAAGGAATATTTGAAAATTGACTATTTAAATCATCAGTGTATGGAGCCATTGAACCCCTTCAAAAGCAATGGCTGAATTATTAACATTTAAAATCTGTCATGAAACTGGAATTTTATAATGAAAATAAAACCTAAATGCATCATAGAACATATAAGCTCTGATTGTTTAAAAAACTTGAATCAAAATGTAAAGAGAATGTATCTGATTCAGGAACTTCAAATCAATAAGCATGAAGCTCCGAAAACATGAGACAAGCATGAAATTATAATATGATTATCTATGTGACTAATGAGGCTTAATTACAGTAAAATAATGGAGAAACATTATTTTGCTGTCATTTGTCCTGTGTATCACAATAGTCCTGGCATGTATTGCATTTCCACTGAACAAAAGGACATTTCAAAGATTTCAAAATGCATTTTGGGAAAAGCAGTGAGGGTCAAATTTTATATTAATTCATCTTTTCAATTAAATTCCTTGCTGTTGCATGTTCTGAATATAACCTCTTTAAATGAAGAAGCCAACATGAGAGCAGGAGGTGCTTCATGTAAGTGAGAAAAGATCACTTCTTTAGAAAAGGAGAGAAAAGCAGCACTTTTCAGACTCTCTTGGACCAGCTGCACAAATTCTGAGTCATCAGATGAATCAAGTCTGTTAATGACTGCAGAGAACTTTTACTTCAAAAAATGCAGAAGCATCCTGCTTTCAGATATTGATTCTGTAGTGCTTCCTTTGGGTAGCTTTAGTCACAAAGGTGCCAGATTTCAAGGCTTTTTTAGAAATAAAAAAATATGAGAAGGGTTTGGCTTTTAGTAATTGTACCATAAAAAAGATGGTGTCCCATAGCCCCCCTTGGAACATCTATCAGTTCCTCTAGCAGAAATCAGTATGAAATTTTGGCTGACACACAAAGAGGGAGTTATTAAAGGTAAAATTCACTCATAAAGAGAATTTTATATGAAAGGCCAAATCAGGACAACCTGACTCAGGAGCTAAGCAGCTGCCATTGCCTTCGCGTTCAGACTGGAGAACACCTGAAAAATCACAGTTCAGTTTCTTAAACCAAAGGGTCGTGAGGATCTGTGTTGCAGCCTGCCTCTAGGAAGTCTAAAACAGAGAATAAAGAATTGCTGTACTGTTTTTTAACAATATATCATCTCAGTGTCATTAAATCCTAAAAGATGACATCTATCAGCCCATCCTCCAGTTGTCTGGTTATTGTGACCTTCAAAGAGAAGCCCCAGCTGTACCCCACCCTTGGGGGAAAAAAAAGGACCGTTTTTGCTCTCTCTCAGATGCTGGATTTTAGCATCCAAAAGTGGAGGTTTTTGAAGATCACTTTAGCCATGTGTTACTCATACAGAACTAAATTAATTCTCTTTGGACCCAATATTTTAATATACCTCAAAATTCTTTCCTTTTCAGAAGTAAATGAAAAATGTTCACCCCTGTACCAAAGGCAAAATAAAGCATTTCTGTGTTTGAATCCCAGTCCACAGTGGACCATCTTTAACTGATGTTTATAACATTGACATGCAAAATCTTTTCCCCTCCTTCTTTCTCCCTATCACTGGGTTTTTGCTCTGTGAATGTGCCTGCCATCCATAATCACTCTTAATTCCTCATCTTTGACATCACAATCAATGAAGGGAAATAAGCTGTTACTTAATGGGGCTGACACAAAATCCATTTAAGTTAACGGAAAGACACTCATTGTTTCCTATCAGCTCTAGGTCAGGCCAAAGTGAACAGAGTGGGTGGAATTTAGCCTGTCATTTGTCATCTGAGAGGAAATGATTCCTACATCCCATTTGGACTGCTTAGAGATTTTAAACATATTTAGCAAAGAAAACAGTTTGATTTCTTGTCAGTTGTTAAATGGTTGAAATTTTACTCTGGTTGGATAGTCTCTCACTTAGTCTAAAATGGTACTTAGTTTTCTCAACAGTTAAAAATAAAAAATATAGGAGAGAAAGATCAAGGTGAGTGTAAGTCAGTGAAACTGAAGTGGTGCCTGACTGCCCTGTGCAGGTCATGAAGCACCATCTGCACAGGAGCTCAGCCTTGCTGGCAGGGGCTGCACAGGGCCCATGAACTCATCCTGCCCTTCCTGCCAGCTAGCTGACAGCCTCTTAGTTTTATTTATTTTAGGTTTCTTAACTACATTTTGAAAGGGAGAAAACATCTGTACTCCAATGCATAGCATTGTCTCAGGTCTTCTAGATTTTGTAATCAGACTTAATAAAATATGAATCCATTTTTCTCTATTGCTTGCAAATGTTTACAAATATCATTCAAAAGCAAAATGAACATGTTCTTTAATACAGCCCAAAAGACATCAGACACACCGTCCCTGCTCTATCTCCCAATCTGAATAATGCTTGTTAGCCTTGGGAAGAGGGAACGGAGTGCCTGGCAGGGACAAGAGGATCTGAGTGATTTTCCAACTTGTGATTCTCCTGATAAGTTTAGAGACTGTTTCTGCAGTGTTCTGCAGAAAAAACTTCTGTTATTTAAGGACAAAAGTCCAAATGTTCTGTTTCTTGGTTATGGTGTGTTACAAAGCATAAAGGGAGTTCTGTTTCACCATGTCCCTTCTGAACAGCAGGAAACTCTTGGGATATATCATTTAGTTGCTGATGGCCAGGCCAAGTTGCTGAGAGGTCAGAGGACTTGCAAGAGACAGACGCATCAAGAAGTTTGATTCCAGAGCAAATTTGTCTACTCTGCTCCAAACAGTGATTGCAAAACAAGTGTTACTGCTATTGGCAACCTTTGTGAGGCCTTACATTCACCTCTGTCCTTGAATTAGAGTTATAAATTGTGTTATCTTAGATGGAAGGGATAAGTTTTCAGACAGACTCTGACCTGACTTCTCTTTCTGCTGTGGTGGATGAAAGTCTACAGCAATACAGTGATATAACTGAAGGATTGGACTCACACAAATGAGACTCTGACCCCTCACATAATTGCTGGAAAAACTAAAAGGGGGAAAAAACCCCCTCATACTTGGGAAGTATTTAGGAGACATTTGGAAAGCAACTGGGTAAGCAACAATCCAGAGGGATATGGGACACAACTCAACTTGTTTTTACGATCCCTCAGACAGCAAATTCCTGTCCTTCACATTCCTGAGTCTTGAGGCTCAGTAGCAATATTTGAAAGGACAGGCTGGTTGAACAAAATCAAGAAATAAACAGACAATGCCCTGATGAAGAGCTGAAATAGAGATTTTTGTGGGCACAGATCGTGTCTTTCCAGAAACTGTTCCTTCCCTGGGGCTGTTGGTTCTGAGCTGCTTCTGGTTACCCACAGAGGGGAGTGGGAATCCTCACCAGGGCCTAACCTTGTTCTGCTGCACTGGGCGTTACAACCTATTATCTGTAGCTTATGGGTGCTAAATTGCAAGGCCACATTTTTGGGAACAGAACCCAGAGCCTTGGAGGAAGACCATGCTTTTAAATTCTGTTTCCTCAGTAGCTTCCCCAGCGTTGGGGCCACAGTGCTGGCAGTGGATCAAAGCCCAGGAATTCCTATGCTCTGCTCCAACTGTTCCTTCTGGCTGAGGTCACACCACTCTCCTCCTTTCTGTTTGGTTTTAGCAGGCTCAGTTTTATAAATTACAGGGCAAGATACAGCCTTGGTATGAGAGTGGGGCTGGGGAGGGCAAGGGCTGCTTGTGTCCCAAACAAACCAACGTGGTGGCATCTGCCTTCGGTTGACCCTGCTGGCAGCTGTTCTATCCTGCTCCTACCAAGGCTCATTTCGAACAGCCTCACATCTGATAGAAATAGGAATGGTGGTTCCTGAATTGTCTCCAGTTCTTCAGAACTTTACAGGAGTCTTGTAATAGCATTTTACTTAGATTCTAGAAAACAACCCCAAAGCTATTAGCAACCTGGCAGTGGAAAAGCCTCTGTGGAGGTTTAGTCAAAAAGACAAAACTCTCTATCCGAAATTTATAAAGGCATTTTCAGCTTTTCATTGGAAGTCCAAATTCCTATATTTTGGCAGTAGAGCTGTACTGGGTACATTTGCACTGAGATTAACCATTTAAGAGCTCCTTAGTGCCCTTAGAGACAAAAAGGAGAATGCCTCCTTTGAGGAAAGATGCCCCCTAGCAGAGGAGAGGTGATACTCTAGAGAAGTTAATTTCTTCCCTTTTGTTCTGTAGTTTTAGGGGGGCAGAGGCTCAGTTTTTGGACGGTGACATCAATCCCACACAAACTGAGCAATGGGCTGTGCCCCCACTCGCACTCCTGCAACATGGAAGGTTAAAATAAATGGTTGTTAAACTCCAGGCTGTATAGTGCACAACACATTAGTGCTGCTTTTAGTCATCAATATATTGCTATTTAAAGATGACTGAGACTTTTAAGTTTGATGATTATTCTTATTAAAAGTGTTTGTTTTTAATTTGAGATTTAATGCTGTCATGCAGACATCTTCATAATTAAATGTGTGCTTGATTCTTTGTCTCCACTTAAGTGGACATTAATGGGGAACTTACCAAAAACAACTGCCAGAAATGTTCCTGCACTTCAATTTAAAAATATTAATATCAAATTACAGTGATGATAAAAGTCCAATATGAGATCACTAAAGGGAATCAAGGCTAAATGGTTTTGGATTCGATTAATCCAAAGTAGTTTATTCAAACTGCTCTTTTTCTCACAGTTTTTTTATGGTCACAGCAGAGACCTATTCTCCACTGCATAGGAGGGTTTAAAAATAAATGCTTTTAAGCACAAAATCTGTCCACATATAAAAGAGTAGACTGAAGTTGCAAAATCAAAACCCTTAATATTAGGGAGCACCAAAATTCAAGTCAAGTCTGTCTAAGCCTGTCTTTGTCTAGTATTACACACTATTTAATGCCATAATTGAACAGTATTTTTCCTGTGGGAAAAATAACACAACTGATTGGACTATGTTCACTTTGAGAGCAGCTATTCAATATTTCATTTTTCAATATGTGGCATAGGGTTTAATCCAAGCTGGGAGGGAGAGGTTTTACACACTGCAGTCTTGATAATCTGATAATCTTGATCCTTTGTCATTTACAGAGCAGCCCTAATCTAACCTGGGCACTGAATCCACAAGCAAAATTTTTCCTGTGAATTTTTTTGTCTTTAGATTTTTTTTCCCCTGCACTGAGAACAAATCACCTGATGCAGTGCCTGCAGGAGGGAACTGCCTTGCTGTGTAAACAACCATGGCTTGATCTCACCTTCCCATGGAGCAGATGGATGCTTGAGATAACTTGAGGTATAGATGGTATTGTACCAGTGACTGGAGATCCCAAAGATGCTCTTTTGACAGCCACTTCCCAGGCCAAAGCTTTTCCCGGTGCAGGAAGATTTCCATCCCTGTGCAGGAGGATTTCCATCCTTGCAGCATTGCTCTGTCATGGCTTTTCTTCGTTCCAGGCTATGGAGTGGGGTTGAGCTACACCTTGCACAACCTGCAGACTGAGCTGGAGTCCCATAACACAACCAAAATTGGATCAATTCTTTTGTAACAAGTGAGTGGGACCTTAAATGGGGATGTTTGTACTCATCCCTTTGCTGCTAAGGAGCAGAGAACAAATATTTGTGCAACTGCCTTCACAAATAAACCCTCTGCTCTCCCTGCAATAAAAAGCTGCCAAAAAAGATTGGCTGTTCATTGAATTTTGCCATGGGAGGTGAATGTGGCTGCCTCCAAGACCAGTCCTGCCCTCAACACTGACCAGGGCCTGGCAGGAATGACCCAGCTGTTCTGACTGGCTTGGCAGGCAGATCCTCAGCCTCTCTTGGGAGCTGTGACTCCAGTGCAGCCAGAGCTGCTCTCTATACCTTTATTCCAGCTGATTAGCTGTACAACTTTACATCCCAAATTCTGCTTTTTATCCTGAAATGTGAAAACCCAAGTCAAGCAGCTCAGAGTCTCTGCTTTAGTCACAATTTACCCACAGCAGCAAGGGTTTGCTGGAGGAGGGTTGGAGAACAGCATCATGAAGATGTGACTACTCTAGCTGCAAATTTCTGCACAGTTCCTGGCTTGGAGGGTAATGGGACAATGCCCATCCTTCCATCCACAGTCACACAGAGGAGATGGCAAAGCTGCTCATATTTATTTTTTAAAAATGGGCATGCTAGCAGAGGCCACAGCTTGAGCTAAGCCCATGGGAATGTAGGCAGCCACTCTGCATGCCTGCCCAGGGAGCTCTGCCAGCTCACCTCCACCCTGACCTCACGCAGCCCTGTTATTCCAGCTCTGAGTCCAGCTCTAAGCAGCAGCTTTCTCCTCAGTGCAGGAGAAAGCTTTGTTTTGACGGCAGGATAATTAATGTACCTCAGCTCCATAGCTGTAAAATCCCTGGGCAGACAAGGCATGTCTAATTTCTCCTGTGCCACAGCCAGATGATCACAGCACCAGGTCCCTACTCAAGCACAACTGTGCTCAGGCTCAGTATTTTCATGACCGCAAAAATCTACAGCTGCTTTCCTCATTTTATAGTGGCAAAGCTGGTATCCACTAACCATTCCACTTGGAAAAATACCACCCAGCTCCCTAGAGAGGCCACAGTGAGAAACCATCAGCTATAGCAAACATTTCTTACGGAGTCAAGGAAATTGCCATCACTTTCCTTACACTGGGACTTGAGGCAGAATTGAGGGAGTGAGCCCTTGTCATCTGCTGTGCTGCAGGTGAGGTAGTGCAGGTCATCATTATTTTATTAAAAATAGGCTAAAACCGGTGTAGGAAAGAGGCATCCTTAATCAAAGAAGCCTGTCTTGAGGTTGCAGTGCAAGATGTAATCAGAAGTATGTATTCTATCAACATCTACCTGGTTAAAACCAGGTAGAGCAGTGTTCTTTATCTATTCCATAACCCATCCCTCATAACTCTGGGGGTGGGGGGATATCCTCGGTTTATGGTCCAGCTGTTGAAAGCAAGTAAGGCAGTTTTCTTTATGTCTTCCAGGACCTATCCTCAGTCCAGGAGATATCTTCTGCTAATGTGCCACTGAGTCTCGCTGCATGGCTGATAAACTTATATCATTCCATTGTGAGATGCTCTACCCAGGGGGAGGAGCTAAGCATTCCTACCTGGATAAAAATCTGAGATTCAGAACACCAAGACAGCCTTTTTCTCCACTGGATTCCCAGAGGAAGACTGAGCCCATCTACACCACCACTGGACCTTCAAAAGAAACCTACACCTTCTACAGGATCATTACTACAACAGAGCCACCTGTCGCTTCAAGAAGATTGCAGCCACCATTTAATCAGACTGCTACCAACACCCCGACCAACAAGGTGTCAGGCTGTATTCTGAATCTCAGTATTTTTTGGTATTACTGCATTTTTATTTTAATTTAATTTTAATTATGCTAATAAAGAACTGTTATTCCTATTCCATATCTATGCCTGAGACACCCTTAATTATAATAATTCAAAAAGAAGGAGTTCATATTTTGCATTTCAAGAGAAGCTTCTGCCTTCCTTAGCAAACCAAGACAAAGCGCTTGGCTGATGGCGGGACCTGCCCTGCAGAACAACCCTGGCCTGGGGCAGCATCACTGCAAGTGTCTGTGATTTAAGGCCTGAGGGTATTTTGTATTTGCATATTCATCCTTTACATAACATGTCCATGTTTATGAATGGATGCTCCAGATTTCCCCCTGATTTCCCAACCAACAATCCTTGTTGTTTCCTGCTTGAGTCACCTTGAAGCCAAACTGTTCAATGCTGGTCTGGGAGTGCTCAGCAGTAGTGTTGGATAAATGCAGTGAAGCAGCAGTAAGGACAGCTTTGGTGACATTCTTCCCATATTCCAGTGTGGTTTATTTTGCGTTCACTATGGCTTATTTTTTTATTTTGTGCTAATAAAATCTCCAGATATAAATATTGAGCCAGGCTGGTTTGTGTGGGTATTTGACATTGAAAGAATAAATTACCTTTCCTACATATTTTCCATTATATATCTGCTTTCATTTTGTGCTGCATATGGACATGAAAAGGAAACTTTTGCCATCACAGCCCTTTGCAAACACAGTTCTATTCCAAACTTTTGGTCTTACAGCTAAATAAATATGTATGCAAGATAGCACTGGTATAGTACTAAAAGCCCACTATTGTTACTGTGACATAGATGGAAACACACAGTAACACACACAACAGGTGTTTAGGTAGAGAAGAAGAAAGGAAGAAGATTCTAGTTTATTGTTGACCTCGTATATTAAGTTTCTGGACAGTGATAGAGATTGGACAGAGAGGTTACCACCTCTCCATCTTTACTGGTCACTTGAGAAGTCCATCAGGTGATATCTTTTACAAAGGAATGCAAACATGATTCTTGTTTATCTTACAATTCATGAGAACTGACTCTACTATACTAAAACAAATTAGAAGGCTTATTTTTAGGGACAACACACTTACTTTTACAGCTTTCAAACCTATACAAATTCTAATTTTTCACACAGCAAACTTATTCTAAGGCACGGAGATGCAGAGGATCTTCTACAGCTGTGCTTACACCACCTCCACGACCAGAAACTCAAAATGCGCTGTTTTTTTTTTCACTGAACCCAAATAAAGTCTCTTGTCACCTCAGAAGAAGGAAAATACACCTGAGAGCTGAATTTCCTCTGGAGGTACCCAACGCTCTCCTTTGTCTGTGAAAGCAGACTGAATTTCTAATCAGGCACTCAGGTAGGTAAAAGAGGAGCAATTCCATAGCCATGAGCTTGGGCTCAAATCTGATTGTCCCCATAACACTGGTTCCAGAAGAAATCATCTCACCCAACAAAAAGGGTAAAATAAGGAAATTTTTCAATACCCTGAAAGGTAACAAGATGCCTGGCCAGTTTTGAAGCTTTTTGGTAAAAAAAAATTAAAAAATATATATATACAGCTGAGTTTTATCAACTGCTGACAAATATTTTATTTTCATTCACAAACTCTGGCAGCCTGTGGGTCCATAGTCACAAATTATTACTCCTAGAGCATCACTCCTCTGTCTCTAAGGCAGAAGTCCTGTCCCATCCAGGGTGAGAACAGCAGCTGCTGGGCTCTGTCTCCATATCACCCAAATTTCAAACCTGCACTGGGTGCAGTTCAGACCCACATGGCTAAGAAGGGGACCCACAGGGAGGCAATCAGGTAGAGGAGATCCTCAGACACGGCATCTCCTGAACTCATTCCATTCTCAGTCATTTCTATTTAGTTAATTCTCTTTTATTTTAGTTCATTCACTTCTAGGATGGCCATGCCAGGTTAGATACAGTTCCTGGAAGCCTTGCACAGATGTTTTTATATTGCATCTTATATAATTATATATTTTTATATATTATTTACAGTCTTATACGCATTTATACACACACAGAGGCAGGTCACCCTTGCTTTGCCAGCTGGGCTGAACTGCAGAAATGGCAGAGAGGGGAGCAAAGGCTGGGATGATTTACAAATCTGCTCTATACCTTGCAACAAACCTCATGCAAAGTCAACATGGCCTTGCCAGTACAGGCTGGAGCCAAGAAACAGCTCAGCTGAAGAAGCCACAGAATGAGGAGAGAACGAGCCTGTTCAGGTAAGAGCTCTGCATCTAAAAACATGTCCTGACATATTCACAAGAGGAGGTTAGGTATTTTTGAAGTTGATTTTCCTTTTCTTGCAACTCCCCAATCCTCTGAACTCATTAAAATGAAGACACTCTAATTTCCAGGAGTGGCCAACAGGGAAAGGTCAAGGAAGGACTTCTTTGTAATGTCGACTCTCAGATTCCAGGGAGAAGAACAGAAGGACTTTCATTAAAACACCATCAAATTATAAATTACTGCACTGTCAAAGGAAAGTAGGACTGCCGTTATGCAAAAGGAAGTGAAAGAAAAGAAAGAAAGAAAAAAAAGATTTATAGCTTGTATACAGGTCTGTCTGAAATGGGGTCTTGGGCTGACAAAAACAAGGGTCTAGTTCCAGCAGCTGGCCCTGGTTGGGTGCAGAGCAGCCAGAGCTGCTGGATCAGTAATGTTACAGATTCCCTCTGCACAGGAGGTTTTGTTGGAGGTACATTCATAGAACCCCAAGAGTTACTCAAAGAATTTTCTAAAGTCTTCAAAAGAAAAAAAACAGCAGTTTTTTGCTGTTGCAGCAAACCTCAAATTAAGAAAGACAGCCCTGGGCAGCCAGTAAAATATGTACTGAACAGGACAGTCAGTCTCTTAGGGAGGCACTCCGGTGTAAAATCCGGAACTGTTGCTTGCTACTTTGTGGTTTGTATTTCCATGGATAGATGCTAGAGGAAGACAGTCTGATTCGACAAATTACTTTTGTTCAAATCGAAACAAATATTTGATTTTATTCATCCCATCTTCACTTGAGAAAATGCCATCTGTCCACTAGAAGGCATCCTGACTTCTGACTAAGAAAAAAACATTGCTTGAGGCCCCCAAAGGGAAAAAAAAGGAGGAGCTGAATTTTCCAGGTGCAGCTCTAATAACATGAGTTTAGGGTGTTCAGAGCTGTAGCTGCCTTTGCCCCTCAGGAAAGCTCTCCTCAGATACATGGGTTGGATCTGAAGACCAAAACACTGTCTTTTAACAGTTAATTAGCTACACCAATTAGTGGTCATGCTGTACAAAGAGTGACAAAATGAGTGTGAGTCTCTCTCTGTAAGAGAGCAGCTGGATCTGAAAGCAAGGAGGGATGGCAGAAAGCTGGGGCAGCACATCCAACAGCGAAACTGGCTTGTCAGAGGCTCTGAAGTGTGACAGCTTAATAGAAATTGTGGTTGTACCTGTGCAGATTTGGGCCCCTCTCCTGCATTGCAGTTGCACTCAATGGTATATACCCCCAGGTATTTCCACTGAAATCCTGCTGAATTATCTTGAGTAATGTCCTGCCTGCAGCGGGGACAGGGAGAACAGAACACAGCACCTGGGCTTCAGAGCTTGTCCAGGGTCACAGCCCACTCCCGAGCAACAGAATCTGGCCCCTGCAAATCCAAAAACTGGAGCATGGAAAGACCAATGGTTTGTGGGGAGACACCAAATGCACGCCATGTACTGTACCTGTATCCCAGAATGTGTTTTTTGGAAAGCGGTGCTTAGGACAACAGTTGCATGTCATGTCAAATAACCTGTCCTGTCTCTTGAGCTTCTGGAGGAAAGGGGTGACCCAAGATGAGGTGAAGAATGAGAATTGAGCTCATCGGGTGACTTCTGTATTGAATTTAAGACACTGTAATACAGGGTTAAAATAGAAGCACCTGCAGCTTTTTATGCAAGAACCTGTAATTATGTGCACAAAGACAGGTTCAGCACGTGGAGCTGTGTGCATGGATTATACATTAATATGGGGCTAGCAACCAGACAAGCTGATAGAGTTGCTACATTATTGCATTCTATATTATCTTTTATTAGGAGATCTGCATTATGACAGTTTCATTTTTTAAAATCCAAACATTAAAGCCTTTTCTGACTGCACCACAGACAGGAGCAGCCTGCGCTGTGCCAGCAGCCAGGGCTGCCCCTACAAACCCAATTATCTCTCTGCAACCTTGCCCTGCTCTGGTCATCTGGGGCACTTTCTGTCCCCATCTCCCAGGCTGAAGTCATGATCAGGCTCACTGGCAGTTCTAAGCCCAAAGTGCCCCTTTGAACTCGGGGCTGATCTGAGCCCTCAGTGCCTTCTGGCAGGTTATACTGGGAGTTTGAGACACTGTGATCTGGCCAGCAGAGGTTTATCTGCTAAGACAGAAAAGCTGGTGCCCTGTAGGAGCAGAGCTAATCTGACAAGGTGGCACTTCAATCAAACAAGAATGGCAAAATGCTTCTGACCGAAGAGGATGCTCTTGAGCTCTGCACTGACAAGACTCTGTCAGGAGGTGCCCATGCTCACAGCATTGTTACACACTCGTAGCCCTCATCCTGCCTGGCCCCACTCAGGGGGATGCATTCCTGCCATCCAGCCAGGACCTGATGCTCATCCTGGGGGAACTGGCCTCTGAGGATGGGCAGGGAGCTGCTGAGACTAAGCTTCCACTTCCAGCTGTCTGCACAGGAAGGGAAGTACCTGGAGATCCACGGGTGCCCTGCTCATTGCAGGTAGGTGAGTGCTGCTCCACACCTGCCTGGAAAGAACTCAGCAAAAGGCTGGCCCTGCTTCAGTCCAGGTAAGGGCAAGATTTTGCTATGTGTAGAAACAAAGAGAGGTGCTTCACCCTCATGTGACAAGAGCACAGCCCGGGCTTTAGCCTTTTACCTTTATCCATTTCATCCAATAAGTGCTCCTTGACTTCTGCTCATAAAATAAATGTAAATGATCTGGTTTCTGTAACATCTGTGTCTCCAGATTGCCCTGAATGCTTCCCAGCAGAGAGGGCACAGAAAGAACATGGTCATCTCCTCCCTAGCAGCTGTTACACAAAACAGGAAAAGGCGGCCCTACAGCATGACTGTGCTTTGAAGCTCTGTCCTCTGAGCCAGGCTTTGGCCGCCTTTGGGGAAATTTTAACAGCACCATTCACCCACCTCCCTGCTGGTGATGGGACCTTTCTTTGCCTTCTTGCCTTAAACATGACTGCCCTCTCCTCTGAGAGCTCTACCTCAGGTTGGGGCATCCTCTCTTTCACTGCACATGAAGAGCAAACAGGCAATGAAATAAAAGGACACGTCACTTTCAGCAGCTGAAGACAGGAAAGCATTTTCTGTTTGCAAAAGGGGAAGAGCAGTGAGCCCATCTCCAAAACAGTTTCCCATTAACCAGCCCACGATATTATCTTACACTGTCTTAAAGGCAGTTTAACTGTCACTCCGACAAACAGATGGACTTTTGTTATTCACAAGAGGAGGGAAGCCTTGGGATCTGATGGCCTACAGAGTTGGCTGGAGAGGGAAAAAAAAGGATCCTTTGTCCCTTGAGCTCTCAGAGGCAATAATGGGGGAGCAGCATGTCCCCTCCCAGGACAAATAACCTTGCCAAGGCAGTTACAAAAAACACATGGTTGTGACAATGATGAGCCCTACCTTCTCCTCCAGTCATGGCTGAACTCTCCCACCTGTCCCAGCAGTTCTCTAATCTTTACCACCAAGAACTGGTGAAAACCTCCCTCCTCCCAGGGGACTCAAATACTAGTATGTTTTGTAAATTCGCATCCCAAAGATGTGGTGTGAATACTTCACAATGATTTTTTCCATGCCACAATGAGTTAAGGTAGGAGTCTCTGTCCTGGCTTCAATTTCCTGGCTTTCCCCTGTCTGCGTCATGACATAATTCTTTCCAGCAGCCTTTTCCTCAGATGTTCAGAGTTAGCATTGGGATCCCTGCCAGCTTTCCTTCCCAAAACAAACAGGGAGCCTCCTGATGCCAAAGATTTGCCTTCTATTCATTTCTCCAGGGATTGAACACTTGGCTTTACAAGTGATGCCCCGATTTTCAATTCAGCATATGTATATAAATAAAAATGCAGCTTTACAGAGCCTTGTCTGCACAAAAAAAGACCGGATGGCGTGTCCTGAAAAAGCTGTCTCTCCATAAAGTGTAAATAGAGCTTCAATTAATTAATGAGATTTTCTGCCAAGTTAGTACACATTGCTTCAGCAAGGAAAATAAGGCTTATTGTCAAATTACTTTTTGCTGGTGTAATCATGTCAGCATCAAAGTTTTTGCTAGTAATAAAAACACCCACCCATTATTAAACCACTCTGGTTCCAGTGTAAACCTGGTCTAAAACTAAAGCCCTGAAAAATGATAAAATATCATTCACATCTCAGTAAAAAGCTTTTCTTTCCCTCCAGGGTCTCTGGGCTCATATCACCTCCCCTGCCCTGGTGACCTGCCTGCTTTGCCTGGAGGGCTGGAAACTGCAGAGCTGCTGGTGGCTGATGAGAAATTATTTAAAGGAAGCATCACTGTGAGCCCTGCAGAGAGCAAACCACAGCCCTGCACTGCTCCCCATGGGGGACAGCTGAAATTTGGGTAGATGCTGTCTCACTAAAGGACATGTCCTTCAGGCTCAGGACAGGTGGAGTGTTTGTCCTCCAGAAAGCCCAGGCTGCTTTCTGCTCTTCTTCTGGTAGAAAAAAACCAGTAGGTTTCCTCTTTTTGAGGAAACAAGTGTATGACTTACATCAAATTTGTGCTTAATATGCACCTAAAAGAGGAGGAAAGCAGAGAATGGGGAAGAAATCACCTGTAATAAGCACTATTAATATACCTCCATCAAGTATTGTCTTTTTTTGGTTGTTGTTGGAGAGCGTATGAGGTGCAGTGGCTGTACCAAATGGACAGGGCACCTACAGACTAACTCATCTGCTGCTACTCACAGATTTTTTCAATACAACTTTTATGCTCATTATATTCCCTTTATGTGTGCCCAGTTCCCAGCAATAAACTTATGATTCCCATTAATCTTTCAGAAATTCAGGAGTTTTGTCATTTGAAGAAGGCAAAGGTGGATACACCAAATCCCTGCCTCCCCTCCTCTTTCGTGAAGGGTTTAGCCTTAGAACTGGCCTGAGTTTGTACTTTATTTTACAAGAAAGAAGTGGCAGAGATAAAAACAAAATGTGAAAAATATTACGTAATGAAGTGATAAAATTATATTGATTATTTAGGCAATATAATTATTACAAATAAAGGTGGATTCGAAGCCTATATTCCTTGCTCATGCTGAAGTCATTAGGAGTTAAATTTAGTGTATTTTCAGAGTAATAAAGAGCTATACAAGGGCTCAATCAGCTTCAATACTGAAGGACTGCAAAATGAGAATGTTTAAACAATATGCCCAAGTTTTCTAGGCATTCAGGAAGAGACACAAATATATAATCATTCATAATTAACAATTTCTCCATAGCACCACCCATGAAAGGATCTCATGTTCCTTCATAAATATTAATTCAATCAACCTTACACCCCACTTGTATAACAATTATTACTGACATTAACAGATGGAGAAACTAGGGCACAGCTTCATTGCCCACACAGAGCATCTGCTGCAGATCTGGGACGAGACTGACCCATCCCCAGCTGGAGCTGAACCATCAGATTCTCGATTCAGCTGCCCTGTGACAAGGATCTGCCTCCAATAACTGCCCCTGGTTTGTCGCATTAGATTGGAAGTGCCTCTTTAAAACATTAATGTCAAACAGTATCAGTGTTAGACAGGGAAACCAAGGAGCAGTGTCTCCAAGGAAACCAGCATATGTGAGGAGGAGAAGCAATGAAACTGAAGCAGGAGTGGAACAGAAGCTTGAGAAGGCAGCTGTTCAGATTTTCTCGGGTTTTAACATTCTGCTATGATTTTATCTGGTTAAGTCAGATAGCTTTCTGCTGTGGATGTCAGAGCAATTTATTTATCAACAATTAATTTAGTTTTCCACCACTGTAGCGGAAGAGCCAGCCCTTCACCTCAGAGCCCCGAGGGCTGCCCCAGGGTCCATCTGCTTTCCTCGGGGGCAGCAGCCACCAGCAGACTCCAGCACACGCACGGCCATGCCTCCCATCCTCCTCACATGCACATCCTTGCTGAGGCTCCAGCTGTCATTTCATCCAGGAGCCACTCAGGGACCCCAGCAGGGCACGTGGATTCAGTTTCAAACCCCAGAGCCCACCTGACAGAACAGATCCTGCACAGGGAGTCAAGCACTTGGGACAGCCACAAAGTAATTTAGGCTAGAGCAGGGCCAGGAGACCCGTGTCAGTGCTTTACCATATAAAGGATACACAGGTAGCTCAAGAGACTTGGGCTTGTGGGGTTTGATCCCTCTAAAAGATGAGAAATGGGCTGTAGGGCTCCCCACAGCAGCTCATGGTTTTGAAGAACAGTATTTCCAGTTAAACTCCCAATACCAATTCTTACCTCCTGGCATTCCCACCAAAGCACCAGCTTCACACCAGCTGAAAGACTGATAACTCAAGGTGATGCAGTTCTAAGCAGTAAAAATTATTTTAAGTTCTTACAGCCAAGGGGTTTGCCTTGGACAAGTCACTGTGTTTCTATACTCAGCACTATCAGAGGATAAAACAATGTGCTGATCAAAAAATGAGACAAGATTAACCCCTTTTCAAATTCAAAACAATCACTACATGAGAAGGAATTCTCCCTGGCAAATTTGGGTTAGTCTGTCTGGACTAATCCTCTACTCATATGTAGTGGCTTATTAGGGATTTTAAAAAGAAACTGAAGGCTCAGACAGTATGTTTACAGTGGAACAGACTCACATGAAAGATGAATTTCCAGTGAATTTAATGACATGTTTGACTTAAATAAATATTGGAGAAACCTAGAAATCTTTTTTCCTGTTGTTTCTGTAAAACCCTTTAATAAAGGCTTTACGGAAGCAGTAATTTGTGCTTTAAAATCACACTAAGCCAGCTGTGAGCCAGTGCAGACTGAATTCCTGCTTCCTGCAGGACAGCAATAAATCCTCTCAGCACTCCTGAATTCCCTTCAAATCAGAGCTACAGATATCAGAGTACCATGGTGACCACAGCTCTCTGAAAGCAGGTGGTGTAAGGCTGTACTCAAGGTTTACCCAGATTTAATGTGGCTTGTTCATTGACTTCTCTGATCCACCTGCTGCAGGCACTGTTTGTGGGAGAATATTTTATTTTGTTCTCTTGGATCCTACCAGAGTTAGTCCATGGACTGAAATTCAAGTGTGGCACCTGTGTGCCAGTTTTGTAATAACCCCCTTATGAACTGCGTAAATGACTAAGAAGAGAGAAGTATCATTGCAGAGGGCAGAAGAGCAGAGAAAACTAACCAGAAGCACATGGAGCAAAGCAGAGAGGGGACAAGAGCTACCCAAGGATTCCCCAGAAGCCAAGGACAGAACTGGGAATAGAGCATAGTTCCTAAATCCTTGTCAGTCCATCCAACGTTCTCTAACTCATATCGCTTATGAATAAATGTTAATACAGTTTTACCCACATCTCACTCATTTGCAAAGGGCACCTGCTGCAGGACAGGATTTCTGTGCTGGATATCCTGGCCTTAAAATCCTGCCTAATCCTCTGGGCAAAGCACATGTCTCCATAGGCACGGGCAGGATTAAGCAAGGCACAAACCCATCCTCGACTGAACAGGGATGGAAGAGTCAGATTCAGAGGATGTGCAAAGAGCAGCACAATGGCTCTTTCTCTGAATCCATGGATTTTGTACTGTGTGAATTCCAGCAAGGGACTCACATTGTATACACAACTTACGCAAACAACAACCCTGCTGTGGGAGTATTCATCCCTGTTTTCTCCCAATGATGCAAATGGCATGGCAGAGGACTGCAAGCACTCAAAGGAACACAGCTTCAAGGCTGATTTCTGGCAAGCTGGATCTGATAAAAGTCCTTTTGCATGCATTAATCTTGACATAGTTATTAAGTAAAGCATGGCAACAGAGACCACCCCAAAGCAGTAATTTCACTCACAGGGACTTGATTACTTGGAATTCTCAGTACATACTCAAGGGCTCTCTCCCACTAATAATACTCTAATCCTGGTCTAGTATAAACAATACTCCAAACATTGGCCTAGTAAGACAAAATACTCCAATACTGGTTTAGTATAGACAAAACCAAGAAAGCCATTTCGTTCCTGTTGGGAAGATAAAGTCCTGATGCACTTTAGTTTCTCACTTTCTGCAAAGAGATTTACCCTATGTTTACTTTCCTGCTATCAGAAGGAAAGTATCATTTGCTGCTTTTACCTCCGCATTTTGGAGCAGAGTCCACCAACTATCACTACAGACAAATTTCCTCATGAGTGAACAATGGAAACTGCTCCCTCTGCAGCCTCTGCAGGCACAACTTCCTAGAGCTGAAGCCAGAAAACTTACCCTGCCAAAATCAGCTTTGCCATTGAGCTTCAAGGATCCAGGGATCTGCAATTAATGCACACAAAAACTGTGTATCTGGAGAATTTCAGCTATCTGAAAGTATTTATTAACACAGCCTTGCAAGTCTGTTTTGCCTATAGAAAAAGAGCGGCAATGATATGGCAACATAACACAGTGTCATTTCATTATTTGCATGACCTTCAGCAAAAAATCCAGCTTCTGTGCTGGCACTGTGGCATTTGGTGTCGCACAAGCAGTGCCATGCTCTTTGTGATACTTTTGAGCTTTTTTTAGTCCCTCCCATAAGGCCTTATTAACAAAGGTTATTATTTCCGTTCTCGAATGCCAGGGATCCCTTATCACCAAGAAGGCTCACAGAATGTTAAATGATACATATACACAAAAAAAGCTTTCAAGAGCTTACAGGCTGAAGGCAAGGCAGATGGGAGAGCCCAAAGAGAGATAACCCACATTGCATGGGTGACAGCAGCCATAACATATGAGCAGCCCAGTCACTGCCACATTTTGCCAAAGCAGCTACAACTAATTGCACTTTTTCAGCTCTAGATAACCAAAAGAAGATATTCAATGTCATTAGTTTAGCATGATACATGGGAGAGGATCATAGCACCAACTTCTGATTTACCAGTTTCATCACATCAAGGGTTTTACTCCAGCACCCTCCATCAGGAACCTTCCTTCCTATTCAGGATTCCTTCCCATATGCATGACTCCCAGGGTGCAAAGGACAGCTTGAAAACAAAACCTGGGTTCACCCACAAAAATTTAGAAACCAAAAGAAAAACCAATAACCATTCTGGCTCCTTTTCTTAAAATACAGTTAAATAAAAAGATACTCTCAAGATTTCCTTGCCAGTGCCAGGATGCTCTGTGGCTGATTCAGAAATCAGCATGTCTGAGGATATAGCACAGGCAGACTGTTCCTACCCCACTGGAGTACAAACCATACAATCCAGCCAATAGCTTTGCTCAGTTGTCGTTCAAATTCACTACAGTTTATTTCTGGAAGTATTTAAAATGCTTGTTCTGAAGCCATTAGGACCACTGCATCCAGTGAATCATCATTATTAGTGATATCATTTATTACCTGACACAGGTAATAAATCTCACTGTGTTTACTTAAGCTTTCTGTAGGACTCTGTGGGAGTTTCACATTAACATGATGTAAAGTAGCCTATGGGACAGGTACCTGCAACAGTCTGGGTCCAGTGCTAATTTTCCCTTGATCACCATCTAAAATCCACCACTTAAATAATATCACATAGGAACTTCAGCACTATATAGAGGGACACAATAACCTCGTGTTAAAATCCCATTAAGCACTGAGAGGGAGAAAAACAGCAAGACGCAGAAGAAACTTGTTAACCAAAAAGGCCTTTAGCTTATAGCTCTGAAATTTTGGGAATAGTAGGACCTGATGCAGATAGCATTAGATTTACTGGAGATACAATAACAGCCTTGATGTGGCCCAGCAGGAACACGATACAGCTGAAGGAAGGCTCAGGGTGAGGGGCAGGGTTCAGACACATGGAGATGGACACTGAAATCCAGGACGTGGGGTCAGAAATGTCTGTTCCAGTGGTCAGTGGTGACACACGTTTCACATTACTGGTAAATTCACCTCAGTTCCCACTTCTCCTTGGGCAGGAAGCATTGTACCCAGCTTTTCCAGGAAGCATGTTGTATCCTGTCAGGGGATCTGTGCAGGGCAAGGAGTACTCTGCCCCATAAGAGCAGAGCTTGTGTTCCACCTACAGAAAATAAGTGCCAAGACAGGCTTGGCACTGCCCTCAGGGGAGCTCACAGCCAACATGGAAAGTATTGAATTCTGATGGGAGCAGCAGCTGGCTTCTACAGGAAAGGCACTATCTCTATCCTTTGAAAATCCTTCATGTTTCTGTTCTCCCTGGGGAGGTGGGAACAGCTTCCCAAGGTCATTTGCACAACTGAGGAAGTCGTGCCAAGGCTGTGGTGCAGTACAGCTCAGCCCATTGGGTTAGGATTCTCTGAAAAATGCTGTGTCTCTGCCAAAATAACTGTATGGGGCACAATTTGAGATTAAACCAAGGCCCCTCATCAGTGTCTGAGAGGATAACAGCATCACTCCTGCCAGCTGCCAGTGGGCTGCAAGGCAGCAGCAGAAATGGAAATTAGTCTCTTTATGGCTGGCAGACAGAACTGTGAGTTCATATCAATGCAGAGCACAGCTCAACATCAAATGATCCCTTGAGCAATGGTGCTGGATCAAATAAATCAGTGTCTAAACATACCTGGGGATCATGTTATCCTTCTGCACAGGGGGAGCAGGCATAGCAGTGGGGCAGGAACTGGAGCTCCACACAGGGTCCCTCACACAACTGTAGTCCTTTTCCCAGGCAGATCAGCAGGGTTTTCATAGGCAGAGATGAGCCCCTTTGCCCAGCGAGTGCCAGGGGAGCCCTGCTGCATCACCACCAGCCGGATCGGGGGCTGGGTGTCTGCAGGGACCTCAGGAGCATATTCCTTGCTAGGATCCTTCCCTCTGCAGTCATAGAGCACGCAGGAGATCAGGAAAACCAGAAGCAAAATGACATAGCTAGATACCAGAATGATGAGATTCAAGGTAACGGGATCAATCTCCAAATAAAACTCCATTAGGTCCCATACTAGCGAGGGCAAACCCGGAGAATGAAATTTCATTTGCACAAATGAGCAAGTGCTAGCTGATCAGAATAGATGTATTGGCTCTGTGGTAAAAATACACTAATCCTCAGGTCTCCTGTAGCAATGGATTTCCCTGAACCGGACGATTAAAGCAGCTCAGTTTAATAACTTAAGCTCCTTCTTTTAATGCCACGTTGCCTACAGTGGCAGAAGCTAAATTTGATTGCTGTATTGACAGGAAAACATCCCGCTTGCCCAGGGACCACCTTTTTCCTTGTTGCCAGGTACCAAACTGGGTTTTCTCTAAGGGCATTTTGCAGAACCTCCCTTCCTCAGGTGGGTTTGGACTCGTGGACTGGAAAAACTGAACTGTGTAATTAGTAAATGAATACAGAAATAATTAGAAAGTCATTTGCAAGATAACTTTTCTCAAAATCTCACAAGCCTGATCCTGATTTTGACTAAGACCCTTCTGCCCTGGGCTAATGCTACAGAATTGTTTCAAAGTGAATTCAAGATGTTTATTGCCCAGGTCATTGTCAGTATTACAAGGACACGTCACACTGCTGTCACACACTGCTCAGCCAGTCCTTGCACAAATTCCTCCGTAGGACCCTGCTTCCCATTTGAGTCTGTCCCATTTGAGTCTCCCGCACATGAGAAGGTACAACAAAACTGCAGCATTTCTGTAGCCAGGGCACAGTTAATTTCTTTTTTCTGTGTGGACCCTCTGCTGAAAAGAGGGTTGAGCTTGTGAGTGCCTGGCAGCAGGGCCAGGCTCTCAAGCACAAACCCTTCAAGTGCCTTTTGCACCTTCCAGATTTATGTCTCTGAAGCTGATGAGGGAGAAAGGACATACAGACCTGCCATGTGTCACCCACACACACAGTGCTTGGAGAGAGACCACCCCAGTTGCTGGAAGACAGAGATGTCCAGGCACCAGGGAGGCAGACACAGAGGGATGGTGCCAAGGAGCACCACAGACCCTACATCGGACACTCCCCTCTCCATGCAAAGCTCCAAGGTTTTGGTTACAGCATAGGAGGCTTTTAGGAAGAGATTAGGCTGTCCCAGCTCTTAACACTACCAGAGCTGTGGAAAAGTGCTTTATGTGTCAGCAGGAATCTGATCTGGCACGTCTAAGCTGTAAGAAATATGTCATGGGGCCATCCTGCTGCCTCGACCTCGACACATGCCACTCATTTTAAGGTCAACACCAGCTGCATCCCCTACCCCCCATCTGCCCTCATGCCTCTTTAGCTGAGGAGAAGTTTGTATTAGGAGTAATCCCAAGGCTGGCACTGTCAGTGTCACGTTTGGCAGCAGGAGGGAACCCATGGAACCTGGCTGCACGTTTGTGTGTCCCTGCTCCTCTGTGCCTGTCACACACCACATGCTGTGTCTGAAGCACAGCATTTGGCTGTCAGATGTGGTTTAGATGAGGCTGAGATTTTTTTTTCAAGACAGGCTCTTACTTATGCTCTTCCCATCCAAAGCAAAGGTAATGGGATTTGGTTTCAGTGTTTGCTGGGAAACAAAGTCTTTTGGAAATCCCTCCAAAATTCTCAAAAGCACCAGAACATTTGAAGGGCAATAGGGTTTATGGTCTTAAATTTCAATCATGTTGTGCTACAAAAGATCAGTACCAGAGTAATAAATATCATGTAGTTTCCATGCTGAGACAGAGATAGGACTTAACATTAAGTCTTTTAAACTGTTCCTCGAATGGCAGCCTGGGTTCCGAATTTAACACTGTGCACAGAAAAAGAAAAAAAGTAGTTTATGGGATTTCCAAACCTGAATTGTCTCCTCCAAGGTCCTCCACATCAAGAGCTTTGTTTCAGATTACTGTCTAACATTGCAGCAGGGAGATACATGCCATAAAGTGTTTAGTTTAGATAGGCATCATGCCAGCTTTTAGAGGGACTTTTCAAAATGTAAAATCTGGTACTTCCTTGCCACAGCACCTTCTGTGTTGCTGCAGACATTGTCTTCTGGAGAGAAAAAAGCCTCCTTGTTTCTACATCTTCACAGCTTCTAAAACATTCTCTTAAGAGTGAAAATAGATTATAGTTTCAAGACACCTCCTGCCAGGGCCTGGTTTGCAGCAAAATCTCACATTTATGTTTTTGTTCTATTCCCAGGATTCCTATTCTTCAGCCTAAGCAGCTCACAGCAGCCTTTGTCCAAGTTAGTGTGCTGAAAACTGAAGCCTAGGAAAGGACTTGGCTTCAATACCATTTATGTCCTCCTCCCAGCCCATGTCCCGGGCAAACCATAGATGTTCACTCTTTGATATTCCTGAGCCAAAGGATTGCCAGGGTCTAATACCATTTGCCAGCAGCCCCGTAACAGGAGAAGGAGCATCACAGCACCTCAGGAACCTCATCCACACACACACACTGGAGCTTTTTACAGAGGAGCATCACTCTAACAAGTTGGCCCTGCTCCCAGGATCAGTGTCCTGGAGTCCCCCCCTGCCCGACACTGCTTCTTCCTACCCATCCTGGGACCTCAGCTCCATCACTGACCATCCCTCACCAGCCTTTGGCATCTCACCCTCCTCAGGCTGTTTATGCCTGCACCCTTTTCTATAGAAAAGTTGCTCAAATTCCTGTTTGCACATGCACTAATAGAGTACTGAGAGTTGCCCTGGCTCTGCAGTGATCAGGAACATATTTATCAAGACACAGAGTGTTGGGAGTTTTGTAGAATTGGGAAAAGCTCAGGACATTGTGTGTGTGTTCTCCCCCAGGCAAGCAGAGCCAGGAGATGGTCTGGGCAAAATACTGTCTCGAGCAGGCTCAGCAGTGACTGATGAGATGGAGGACGAATTTTCCTTGGATCTCCAAAAATCATCTGTGCTACAAGTGCTTCAAAGGCCAGACCAGCTCTGTAATCCGTTGTGCCAGATTGCAGAGATGGTGGGTTGCACAAAACCTCTACTATAACCTCTCAAAGTGGATTAGCTGGAGCATCCTATTTATTTATTCATGCCAGTATTCCATTATTTAATGTTTGACTAAAATCCTTCCCAATGGCCAGAACTCCCGGTTGGAGACCAAAACCAGCAGTTGTCATTGGTGCAACTCCGTACTCAGTCCTTCCTTCAGGGCTTTTCCTCTTATTTTGTCCTTCTCCGTTTATAGACACTTCTGCACAGAAAGCACCCTTTCTCTTGCAAACACCTAGCTCAGCTGGCATGAGAGATAAGGGGAAAAGATGCATGTAAAAGAAAACAATGTATTTTCTGTAATTTTTGCTTGAAGCCATTGCATGGTGAATTTCACAATAAAGAAGTTCAAATGTTAGCAAAACAGCAAAGAACCTCCCTACAATCAGAAAGAAAAAAAGATTTTTAAAAAAAAAAGCTTCTGGTAGGAGGGAGTATAAAAGCTTTGTTTTGAGAAGAACAACAGCACAAGTTACAAAAGAATTGCAGGCAACGGCTGAAGAAGATAAATCGGTCTGCAAGAAACTACCTTGTCTCACCCCATAGAGGAGTTCAACACTAAGTCCCTGCTGTGCCATCTCCTCCAGAGCAGCTTAGGGCTGCTCCACAGGCACGTTTTGGCTGGCAGCAGCTCAGAAGGGTGACCTAGCACATGAGGCCTCAGATGGACGCACAGAGCAGAACATTCAGGCTCTGCTGGACTCAGACATGGAAGACAAGATAATTTTCCTTCCTGGTGCTCCCAGCTGAAGGCTGAGGTGTCAGCAGAGCCTTGTGTGCTGTGGGAAGCACTGGCATGGCTGACCCCGTTCCAGACAGAGGGAAGAGCCATCACAGCCAGGCCTGATTGGCTTAACCATGGTGTCATCATTTAAAAAAAACCTGTCAGAAAGAAATCATTTCAATCCAGCTGCAGTGAGAAAGAGGGGAATAGGGATGACAGCAATACCACATACCAGAAGAGTGAACGGGCTGAGACTGGGTGTCAGAAAGGACAACACCACATAACACTTGTCCTGCAATGTCCCTGCTGCTCAGGACAGGGAGGGTGGACACTTAGAGGTTACAGGCAGCTGCCCTAGGTCATTGCCTTCCTTTTACAAGTCTTAATTCAAGAGGTAAATTGCAGAGATTTCAGGACCACAGAGAGAAACCTGGTGTGATCAGGAGCCACAGTCCAAACCGAGTGCTCAGAGCAAGTCCAGGGAAAGCAGATCTGTTAGACATTCATGTGCAGCCACCAAGGGCAGAGCCACAGCCACGGATCCCCTCTGGGTTGCCCAAATTCCTGTTTGAACAGTGCAGGGTGTTTGAGAGGGGCCATACATGAGTGTGTATGTAGCCCGAGGCTGTTGAGGTCATGCCTTCCCTTAGCACAAACTCTGCCAGGGTGTAGAAGCACCTGACCCCCTCCTCTATTCCCCAGCCTCCTATTGCCTATGTATTTCCCTAGTGCAAGAATAATGCAATAGATCTGAGATCTCTGGTGAAAGGGAGCTGGAATTCACCAGCACCACAACAAATAACGGGAGGTAAGGCACACACAGAAACTGGCAGCACCGGAGATCGGAACGGGCAGAACCCAAAGTGCACAAGGTGACAGCGCTACTTTACACCTGGTTTGCTGTTTCTCCCGGCAGGCCCCTTCCAGCTCGGCTTTTTCAGCCATCACAGAGCTCCCCGGGTCTGATCCCGGCCGGCCACACGTAGGAGCTGTTGCTCTCCTTGCGGAGCGCCCGGAGCGGGCCGAGCCCGGCAGGTGGCAGCGGGGCCCCGCGGCTGGAGCCCGCTGCCGCCGAACGCTCTGCCGGAGCCGGCACCGCCGGCCAGACAGCAGAGCTCTGCTTCTGAGCATCCTCTGGCCGAGGGTGTCAGCCCTTTGCCAGCACCTGAAGGGGGGGCGAGCTCCGGCGGAGGCTGCTCGCGGCTCGCACGATGCTCGCTCTCGGGAAGCGTTGTCACAGTGGCTAAACGCCTTCCTACTTTACAGGTGCATTTGTTCTGTATTTCATCTCTACGGCAGCAGAAAACAGCTGTGAAAATTATGCTTTTGAGAAAGTAAGAGAAATTCAAGAAGAAAAATGAGGATGTAAAACAGAAAGTAGCTCTTAGGATGCAGAATGAGTCTGATTACTTATTTTTACTCAGCGCCCTCCTGGACCCCAGCCCCACAAACACATCAGTCAGGGAAGCATCTGACTCTGAGACTGTGAAAAGTCCGACAGAGTTGAGAGAGACAGCTGGCACCTGAGGTTAAGCATATCCTGAAACATGCTGAATAAAAGAAGCTCAAAACAAAGACTAAGGTCTTACCAGGTTAAGCTCACAAACATTGCCTACAAATCTCTACTCCTCTCCCCAAGAGCTCAGACACCACGGCTACCACATCCATGAAAACACTTCCCACTTACAGGCCCTGGTACCCAGTAGGCAAACATACTAACTTGGATCCAATTTCCTTTATTGCAAATCAGCTTACTGGAAAAGTCTCAGCCAGAGAGGATCTGGTCCTCCAGAAAATTAAAAGCAGTTGCCATGAGGTGGCAGATGCTGATCAGATATTTCTCTAATTGCTTTTTCTTTGTCTCAGTCCCCAGGTGACATGTGTTTCTCTGCCCAGCTGAGATTGTTCAAGCAGAAATGGGGTGCTGGTGTTTGCTTCTATCCTAGTTTCCTTCTGGAGGGCTCTGTTGGCACCAGAACTGGCTCTATTTGATGCTACAAGGAGCAAAACCCGAAAGGGGCTGATTTTGTGCTGTGACGTTTTTTGTTTTGGATAGGGATTTTGTAGGCCAAAAAAAAAAATTTATTTAGAGGGTGTGATGAGTCCAGGATGCTGCATTACACAGAGAGATGGGTTAGAGGTTTGACCCAGACCAGAGGGGTCACAGGGTGTGACAGTCAGACAGGAATCCTTTCCATAATCTCCAGTAGGATGTAACTGAAATGACAGTGAATGTTCATAAAAATATCTTAACATTTAATTGACTTTTTTGTTAACCAGAAAGACAGATTTGATGTGAAAGAGAAAATTCATTACTTGATTTTAGAATAGTGTCCTGAATCTTTATGTCAGATAAATTCTTACAACTTTATCAATATAACTGGGCCGTTAACAACAGATCATGGGTGCACTTTAGTTAGTGCTACTCTATAGGGAGAAAAATAATAGAATATTAATACCTGGAGGAAGGAGATATCCTTATTTTTCATCTCTAAGTAACTTTCCAATGAAAGCTCAATTACCCCAAACTGTAGCAAATCTATTTTGATGTGCTGTGAGATATTTAGTCAGTCTGCTTGTCCTTGTCCATGCAAATGTGAATTCTTTCTCATTATTAAGCGAAATCACTTAAAAACAGGAGAAAAAACCATTAAATACTTGATATTGAAAGCAGGTGTCCTGAAATGGGCAAAGCTGACTCAAACTGGGTTTCAATTTTGTTGTAGCTGGGCTGCTCGCCTGATTTGTCTTCTCTCCCATAATTCAAGAGCTAATCAAGATGATGCAGATATAAAATTAGTGATGTAGGCATGCTTGAACCAAATTCAATGAAATTCCTTTTGCTTACTCCATCTGAGTTTTCTATCAAACACAAAATCACTCTATATAAACTATCATATCCTTTCCATTTCTCTGACTTGGTGCTGCACAAATAACTTTAAGGATACATTTCCCTTCTTTCCCTGGCCCTGAAGTCCATGCTGACATGCTTTGCTGAGCTGGGATGGGTTTAGGTGCACACAGTGCTCAGCTCAGGCATGTGTGTTTAGCTGAATTGGGTCTATGAACTAACTGTGACTGCCAGAAATCAAGTTATTATTGTAGGTAGTAAAGCATTTAATCTGAGAAATCACAAAGTGAGAGCTACAGCTTCTCATTTTGTTGCTTATGAAGATCAAGGGTTATATTCTTTCTCTCCTCATTCCTAGTAAATGAGGATTTTTCAGGCCTGGCTCAGCTGGAGTGGTAGTAAGAGGCACTCGGTGTGCCCAGATCTGTGTGTGTGCTGGGTTTGGTGACCTCCCCACCAACAGAGCTGTGGCCTTAAAGAGGAAAATAGATGCTGGCACCCTTCCAGAAAAGTCAGTCGCTACAGACATCCAGGCAAAGCTGCTGTACCCAGGGGCAAGAGGGGAACTGAAGGCTCCAGCTTTGGACGGTGCTGCTCACCAATTTTTGCCATGGCAGGCAGAGCTGCTGAACAGTTCCTGGTTCTGTTTGCCACTAAATCTGTGCATCCTCCCTCAGGGTGACATATGTGTGTTTGCCTCTCTCTGTTTGCCTTGAATAAACTTCTGTGGGGCAGGATGTCAGGAGTACCTCACTATTCCTGGGGCATGTTGGAGTGCTGCTGTGATTGTTACCAATCTGTGGGCAATAAATCAGTTTTGCTCCTGAATTCGGTCTGCTTTTTCTTGATTTGTATTCAAGACTCTGTACCCTTGGATGACTGGCAACATGTAGCTGCTTTTCTAGGAACCAGGGACTTCTGTGACCTGGGAATGGGAAGTGGGTTTTTGCCCTATGAGCAGATTTGCTGGCAGAATAAATCATAGGAGTAATTTCCTCAAAACCAGAGGCCTCCTGGCCTGGCTCCTGACCACTGCTTTGAGTAAGATGTTGGGTGAGGGAGGCAGAGGGGAGTTAGATGATGAGAAAGAAGTCTCTAACTTGGCAGGACCTGCCTAAAGAGGCCCTGCAGAGATCTTCGCTCGATTCTGCTGGGTTGCAACTGGAGAGGTAAAACCCCGAGGTTTCCTGGAGCAGCTTTTCTTATTTGTTCTGCTTTTTCAGGCTTCTTTCAGGTCTGCAAATCTATGTCACATCATGTGTGAAGACACCAAATAAAGTGAACTCTGAATTAATTTTTTTGTTTTGTTTTGTTTTCAAGGAATACAGGCCTCCCTCAAAAGAGGATACTTGAAGACCAGTCAGACACCTGGTGATCAAACCAGCTGTTCACAGATGTTCTTTCCATCTCTTTTTCATTGTTTGCAGAAACAATGAAATAATCGAGGACTAAGAGGGTTGAATTGAAAAAAAAAGAGCCCCAAATGCCAAGCTCTTTAGTGCTCTTTGTAAAACCCAAATAAATGGAAAAATAAATCAAGCTTAGACAGCAACAGGAAATTGAAAAGTTACATCAATGGAAGGACAGAAATGTATACGTCAATCATTTGGCTGGAGATGTTGTGGTATAAACAGATTTTTATCACTTATAGCTCTCTATTCATATCATTCTGTCCCAGAGTTCTTTTATAACAGTACAGAGCACAATTTTGCCAACAAATCTCTGGGAACAAATATGAAAAATAGAGCAAGACTGGCTTTGCTCTCCCTGATTTCAAGTTTGCAAAGTTTTTACAACATTAGCTTGATTCAGAAGAACAGAAAAAGCTTACACCTAACCCTCAGTCAAGGTAGCAGGACTTGTTTGAGCCAAAGTTGACACATGCTGAAGTGTTTTGTTAATTAGAAATGGACTCTTTGAACTACTCCATCCCCACTATGCTCAAACCTAATCCTCACTGTCACCTGTTTTCCTTCTCCACAACAACACATATTTCTTCGAGTTGATTCATTTGCCCACAGGAAAAGGTGGGATGTGAGGCAGGCTTCCCCCTTTCCAACACCCCAAGCTGCTGTTCCCATCCCTGCAAGGGTCATCGTGGCTCCAGCTCCAGCCCAGGGACGTGGTCCCTGTCACAGGAGCCCTGCCACTCTCGGGCGTGGATAACCCTCTGCCTTCCTTTTGAGATATAAGATATGGGGATACAAACAGGCATAAATAAACTGATGTCACCCTAAACCGAATCCTGTCCCTGCCTCACCCACTTCCGCTCTGTTTACCACCAAGACTTTTTGTTTTGTCTCTGCTTCTTCCACACCCACAGGTCACTTTTTGTTCCCTCAGACACTAGCAGGAATCCAGTCTGCAGCAAGGGTTTTTTCTGGGAGATTTCCTCTCTGATGAGGAAGGAGCTATGTCCCCCTGCTGTTGATACATTGATCTGATCTCCTCCTTCTGGCACTTGGGCTCTTCCTCTTGTCTACACCCAGCAGTTGCACTGCAGTAAGTCCTGCCATGTTCCTCAGGTTTCTTTCCCAGCACCAGACATGGTTTTCTGCTACATACTTAATCCAAATAATTTTTGCATTGTTCTTTCCTGGCCACTGTCTTATCTTCTCTTCACTGTTCCCTCTTGGCTTCCTCTGTGATTTCCATCTGTCTTCTGGCTCTGTGTGTAGGCTTAGCTTCCATCAAGTTTTGATGCCATTCATTGGACATCTTGTTATTATTGTCTCTTATTACCATATTCTGGTTTCTCTCTGTTCTTGTCAATGCATTCCATGTATTTCAGCCTCTCTGAGGGAAATCTTAGTCCAGTGTATCCAAATTGAACTCAAGTCCAGTGTATCCAAAATGCTCTGAGCTGAAGGGGAAGACAGGATGGTGTGAAAGTGCCCATGAAAATGTTCACAAAATGAACAGAGCTGAGGCCAGCTGGCCAAAACCCCTAAAATGTTCTACAGACCTGTAGGAACTCTTGCTAAAATACAATTCTGTTCTGAAAGCAGGCACTGCTTAGAGAGTTTTACATGATTTGTTGGAAAATCACGAGTTTCCTGTCTCCATGTGACTGCTGAGGACCTGTTTTGCCAATCTCCAAGCAGATGGCCAACTTGATGCACATGGGAATAAAATTACTTCATGCTTCCAGGTAAGTAATTACCTATCTGGTAAGCATTTAACTATGCCTTGGGTCATTCATTGGAGGCAAATCAAAAGCAAAATTGACACAAATATACATGATATTCTGCGAACAGTTCCAACATTCTTAGAAGTTGCTCAGCAACCTTCATGCAGTGATAGTGGCCAAAGAGGAAATTTTAAAAGTTTAAGCTTTAATCCACCATTTGTGTCACCCTGTGGAAAGGGAGGGTGATACAGCAATTTATGTTCTTGGACTGAGAGGCTCATTGCACAGGGACATCTATTTTCAGTTTAATATAAAACCCTGTCTTTTGTCTAATGTTCAGCCGTTCTTGTCACAGCTATGCTCAAATGATCGATAATCCCTTGGGTCAGAGGTGTTCTGGTCAGACTGTCAGCAATGTGCCATCTCTGGCTGTGAGTCAATGACATTTTCCAGCAGCCCAGCAGCTGCAGCCCACACAAAGCTGCAGCTTAATAAAAAAAAAAAAAAAAAGCACATAAAGCTTTGTGTCATATGAGACAGGGCTATGCCAACCTCTTCTTCACTCTCTACACTTCAGCTCACTGCAGGGCTACACCTGGGCAGAGAAGGCTGAGCCTCCTGATAGTCACCAGTGTGAACCCCATCATCAGCACTGTCCTGGTTAGGGCAGCACCTCAATAAACTGAGTGCAGCCAAGAGTTGTCTTCATTCTTATTCTGACAGCTAATCAGCTAATTAGAGTACAAAATAATATTCTCAGGCTTGGCAAATCTTTTTGACTTTGAAAGATTTAAAAATTTATTTTGTTTTTTCTTGCTCAGACAATATGGACACTAAATGTTAAACTACACAAAACAAATGAAATAATAATAATAAATAAATTAATAACAAATAACAAATAAATAACAAATTAAATAATAATTAAATAATAAAGAAATTAAATATCCAATTATAAACAGTTGGCTCTGATCTGGAAGCACTTCAGTTGACTGCCATGATCCAAAGGAGAAAAATTATTTCATTTTAAATACTTTAATGCTTTTTAAACACAGAACATTGGCTGACCCAGCCTGGATCACGACCTCAAGAACTTGTTTTTGAAAATGAGGTTTGTGCCTTGTCCTGTCAAATGGATGTTCAAGCTGCAGTGAGGGGAGAGGAGCTACCCATCTGCCCTTGAAGATGTTTCAAAGGAGACACACGGAGGTCTAGAGTGACCCACATGTGTTGTGCCAGGCCTAACACCAGTCCTGACTCCCTAGCCCTGGACCACAGAAGTGTGTACAAGACCCCACAGCAGACACAGACAGCTCCTCAGCAAGTAAGGGAATGGCTCACCTGTATGACTGTGTCTGGCAGTGAAAGGATTTAAAGGGTGTTACATCCCTGAGTCTTCCATGGCAATATTCACAGGTGCTGCCATCTGGGATTGATAGAACAACGCCATCCCTTTGGACTGGATTCACACCAAAGTTTGTTTTTCAGATCCAATGCTGACATTTCCTAAGAAGGCACCAATTCTCATGGCTCAGGTGGACACTGGTATCCATCCTCCAATATTTGTCCTTTCTCAAAGGGCAGAGTTCTATAGCAGCACCATATGGCTTTAAATCTGGTTACAGAGAAAAATCTGGGGGTGTAACAGGAGGTAAATGAGGTGCCTGATCCTGCAGAGAACATATTTGTGCTCAGAGGTTTTAAGTTTCACAAGACTCGTGCAATCCTCAGGTTCCATGTGGACCACCCAGCTGCATGGCAAGAAACCCATTTTTTTCTCATGATTTTGTCCACACTTCAGCTGTTCTGCAGCTCTTTTGTTTTCCCAGCTGGTTTGCTTGAGATCAGGTCACAGAAAGCAGAGGGCTTGGTCAGACGTTAAACAAAAGCTCTTTCAAGTTTTATAAGAAAAAAGAAGAAAAAAAACCCACTTGCAGGGAGACCCCTTCTCCAATGAGGAAGAGTTTGATTTGGAGGCTTTTCTGCAAGAAATTCAAGGCTAACTTGACCCATGACTAGCACTGCCCAGGTTTGTGAGGTGGGTGAGATATGACTATCTCTGTAAGGAAAGAGAATTTCAGGAAATGTGAATATTTTAGGTCACAGCTTGGACTAGATGATCTTAAAGGTCTTTTTCAACCTAGTTAATTCTGTGATTCTGTGTTTTCATGAAAAGAGTTCAGCAACAGAAATACATACCCAGGGTTTAAGACGAGGGATAAAATCTACTTCCTGGTAGGCAGACATCAGAAAAACCAAGGAGGATATAAGGGACTGGGTAGAAGAAGATCAAAAACTGAGATGGATGGGTGCAGAACAGAGAAGCTCAGTTCCTAGCAGAGCCCTGAACTGGGTGGGTGATTGAATACAGTCCCTGAGAGGATGAAATCCCAGCCTGACTGCAGGGTACCAGGACAGCCCAATCCACAGCACAGCAGGGCTGCAGGGCAATGTTGAGGAGCTGAGAGGGGTAGGTTTCCCTGGGCACATAACAAATGCTGCTAGTTTTACCCTTGGTCAGATTTCCAAGAACCAGACACTGTCATCAAGTAATTCAATGGCAGCTTCTTTTTGTTCCTGAACCACAGAGATCAAGATTTCTCCTTGCCTGGCAGGAACTGAACAGGCTTTGAATGAACCAGAATTACTGGAGAAAAAAACATAAACACTTTCATTTTATACACATAAATCCCACAACTCAAATTGTCCTGTGAGCACATCAGGGTGTCATACATCAATCCCTGACATTTTATGCCCATGCAGTTAGAGTATCCTCCATTTTAAACAACTACAAGAACAGAGATTTTGTTCCCATGGAAGCTACATTTTTATTACACTCCTAAACCTAATCTTCATACTTCCAAGTGTACTTTGGACAGTGGCCAACCTATGCACGTGTGGTAGGAAGCTGCCTCACACAGCTCTGTGCAAAATGGGAGAACGGAGAGTGGCTCCACAGGATCCTGTGACACCTAAGCACAAGAGAAGCAGAAGGCAGCAACAGCAGCCTGGCTGGGGAGGAGATGGTGAATGTCATCCCAGAGGCCAGGCAAGAGGCTGCTGTTACTGTAGCAGGGTGGAAAAACAACATGTAGAGATTAAAAATAAAAAAGGGAGAGCTAGCTCCTTTGATAGCCTCAATATCACAATCAGGAGAGACTTCCTGGCCTCATATTTTCCATATAAACACTCTCCACTGGTTAAAGTTAATGGTTCCCTAACTGCAAGGCAGAAGGGCTTGATCAGTTTAATTGACGTCACAGACTGGGTATTTTAATGAAATGTACTGTGCTTCCCCCATTTATATGTTTGACCCTAACCTTTACCAGATGTTCAATTCCTGCTCCCTTGCAGACACGGCAGCTCTGTGTTTGGGAGGCTCTTGGAAAGCTGAAATATTGAAATTGAAATAAAATATTCTGACACAAACCCTTTTGTTTGAGCTGCTCCCTGCCATAGGGATGGGCTCTGCTCAGCCGAATTGTGCCCAGGAGAGAAGGGAAAACAGCCAGAAGGATCATATTGTGCTTTGCCTGTGTGTGTGGGAGGGTAAATGATACAGTGCTGCTCCCCTGCCACTGGACAGGGATGAAATCAGAGTCTTCCCTTCCAGGCCCTCCAAACTGTGACCCTGAGACAAAAAGAAAAAGAGCCAGAAAGCATGAACTGGGGGTTTGGCTCTGCCATATCCCCTTGGGCACTCTGTTCCTGCTTCTCAGCCTTGTTTCCCCGGCATAAAACAGGACAATGTCTCTTTGCTCAGTTACATCCTGTGTTTATCAGGGGCAGGGCTGGGCTGGGGAGAGGCTGCAGGGCTTGGATGAGGAGTGCTCCCTCCTGTCCCCTGAGAGAGCCTAGGCTCTTCCTTGGGCAAGAAAAAAACAGTACCAGCAACACAGCCCCTGCACCCGTGTGTCCCTGGATGCAAATCTGCACCAGTCTCAGAAGTTATACCTCCCTGAGCTCTGCAAAAGTGAAGCCAGCTGGAAACAAGTCATCAGGAAAAGGGCATATCATAAAAAAAGATGCCATCAAAAGTTTTCTAGTGTTTGATGGTCTTCAGAATGTCTCCTTCTTATTCTTTTTTTAAAGAGAAGATAAAATGATAGAGCAAGCGAGGGTTAAAAGAAGATCCACATTCCCAAACCTCAGCTTTGGTTTTCAAGCATTTTAGATAAATTGCAAACTAGACCCCAGCCACCCTTTAGTTCTGGGTTTGGATTAGCAAACTGAAAGTCACAGATGAGGTTTTGCAAAACCAAACCCATATCCTCCTTGGCCTGCTCCTGGCTGAAACTGAGCTTGCCATGAGCAAAAATGAGTGAATCACTCTTTAAAACACATACACCAAAAATGCTGAACTCAACAACCACAAATTGAGTGAAGGAGAGTATGAAAGCCTGTGCAAGGCACTCATTCCTTTTAACCCTGGAGAGACTGAACTAGCAGCACCAGCTCTTTGCATCAAATAGGCAGCAAAACCATTTGGAAACGTCAAAAAAAGAAAAATGCATGGTTTTGTATTTGGTAATTCCATGCACACACAAAAACTATGTATTCTGTGGCCAAACATCTGTCCCCAAGTAGATGACAGTGGTTGTTAGCATGGCAACCTCAAACGTGCTCGGTTTTCACTTTGACATTGATCCTGCAACAAGGTTCAGTGGATTTAATTAAAGTGGGTCTGGGGTTCTCCTCAGCCCAGGATAAAATCCAGTCCAGCTGTTCTGCCTCAAGCACATGCCTCACTGTAACCCCAAACTACCCCTGTGTAGGTTGAGTCTAAATTGTTGATACGTTCTTGAAAGTCACATCTACTTCTTAGCCCATCTCATTGCAAAGGGAATCTTCCTCCTGCCTGGTGTATCCAGAGGATGAAGAGATGCTCATGAAGGACAAGCCCTTCCCTGTCAAGGAACACAGGACAAAACATGACATATCCCACGCCAGCAGTGACGGCCCCACAGCACCACCAGCCTGGGGTTGTGTCCCCAGAACATGCAAAAAGAAGTGGGAAATATACAGTAAATCAGACCCCATCTCCTGATCATGAAGCCATTAACATCACCACACTTTTATTAGCAAGAAATCCTAAATCCAGCCATTAAGATGTTCATGCAATTGCAATCTGATAAAAACAGCAGGTAGGGCCCCTCTCATATTGGGTGGGTGGAGGGCCTCCCTCTCAGGGTGGTTGGATGCTGGTGTGTTTATTTTGATTCTTTGTTTTTTGTATTGTTTTGTTATTGACAGTTTCATTGTTATTTGGTATGTTCCTATGTATCCCTATATTCTTCCCCAGCTGGTTTGTCCCTGTGTTGTATCCCACCCCCCCAAGCTGCCTTCTATGGTATTGCCCGCCCTTCATTCCCACCCCTTTCCCTGTCTGTCATTGTATCCCTCCCCTTGTTCCAGCACCTTCCCTGGTAATCCCTCCTTGGGCCAATCCCTGGTGGCTCCTCCCCTTTGGAAATCCCCGAATCCTCAACGCCCCATCGGCCCACGTGACCCATGTCCCGCCCATGTGCCCTCTCATTGGTGGAATGTACTGTCAATCCTGCCTTGTGCGCTCCCCTCTGCCTGCCCCATTGGATGATCATTTGTATCTGCCGCTGAGGCCGCCCCTCTGTCACAGCCCCCGCCCAGCCCTGTCCAAGGCTGTTCCGTCCCTGCCCCTCTGAGGGCAATGAACATGTTTGGAACCAAACTGAAGAGCCCTCCCTGATTCCTGCTCCAGTCCTCGACGCCGTCTCCAGCTGGTGCTGTAGAGAGCAGCCTTGCTGCTGGGGACATCAGCAGCCCTTGCTAAAGCGCTGTCCTAACCCTGCGTGGGCAGGGAGAGGCCAATCTCAGCACGGACCAGCAAGGGCTGGCTGGGAAATTTACTCTGGCACCACATCAGGTGAAGGGGCTCCTCTGGGTTCCCAGATTCACACAGAAAATACAGCCTGAGCACCAAGAGTGTTTTACCAGTGGCAACGAGAGGGATTTCAGCAGAGCAAGAAATAACATAATTTTCTTTTGAATTGGGGCTGAGAATGAGACCAGACTATCTGTCTTCCCTGATGTAATTTACACATCCTCACAGGCAGACATACTGGAAGTGACTTTTCCAGCCAGCCAGGAGAGAGCCATGCAACCCATACCAGCTCTGGCAGGACACACAAGCCACAGTGTCCTACAATGTGCCTGTCTCTGGAAAATGTAAATGGAGGATTGTTTTTCTGCTTAAGACCACTTGATTTTATTTTCCTTTACTTACTGACAATGAATTGTTCCACTTCTCTTGCTCACCAAACACTATGTTGTGGAGTCTTTTGTTTGCTCATTTGTTGCCACAGGAGTGGCAAAAGATTGTCTGGGCTCTTGGAATCACACACCAAAGCTCACAGGGGACAAACAGCTTATTTAGAGACAGTTCTTAAGCCCCTACTTTCAGCCCCATGTTCCAGCCTACACCTGAGGGTCACAGCCATGCCTAGAAGACACCTGGACCCTGAACTGTCCAGTCTTTTTCATCTCCTGCCTTCCTACACATGACTTTTCCACCAGCACATCTCCCCAGGGAGGTTGAAAGGACTGATGTATCTTGTCAGTGCTTGCTGTGTATGGATGGATTTGTCGTGGTTTGACACCAGCCAAATGCCAGGCACCCATGAAAGTCACACTCTCTCCCCTGACACAGTTTGGAAGAGGAGAGAAAAAAATAATGAAGGCTTCATCTGTTGAGATAAGAGTCAGGAGAAAACACTTCAAGGGCAAAACAGTCTCAACTTGGAGGTACAAAGTGAATTTATTGCTAAAAAAAATCAGAGAAGGACATTGAGAAGTAAAATTAGCTCTTGAAGCACCTTTTCTTCCCCCCAGCCTCTCCTTTCTTCCCACCGACAGTGCAGGGAGACAGGGTGTGGGGTGTTTCATCACCTGAGGTTTTCTTCTGCTGTTCCGGGAGAGGAATCCTTGCCCTGTGAGACCGTGGGGTCCCTCCTACAGGAGGCAGTTCTCTGTGAACTTCTCCAGTGTGGATCCACTCTCAGGAGCAGCAGCCCTACTGCACCTGCTGCAACATGAGTTTCTCCCTCAGAGACACAGTCCTCCCAAAACTGCTGCAGTGTGGATCACTCTTCCATGGGGGGCAGTCTTCCAAGGACAGGCTGCTCCAGCCTGGAAGCAAGGGCCCTCTCTCTCCACCGTGTCTCCCACTGGATCACAGCCTCCTCCAGGAATCCACCCGCTCTAGCATGGACACCTCCCTCATGGGTGGATCTCTGCATCCCCCGTGATCCCCAGAGGCTGTGACTGGATCTCTGCATCCCCCATGGATCCCCATGGGCTGTGGGTGGATCTCTTTATCCCCTGTGGATCCTCATGGCTGCAGGGGCTCAGCTGCTTCACCATGGTCTCACCACGATCTGCAGAGGAATCTCAGCTCTGGCACCTGGAGCACCTCCTGCCCCTCCTTCTCCACTGATCTTGGTGTCTCCACATTGTTTCCTTCACATGTTCTCACCTTCTCCTCTTCCCTGGCTGGGAAAAATCTTTGCCCAATTTGATTTGATTTCTTAAATCTGTTGTCACAGAGGCATCACCAACCTCTCTCATTGGCCCATCCTTGGCCAGCAGCATGCCCAGCTTCAAAGCCATCAGGGATTGGCAGTGCTGGACATGGTGGAAGCTTCCAGCAGCTTCTCATAGAAGCCACCCTGTGCCCCCCCACTACCAAAACCAGGCCATGCAAAACCAACACATATCCCAAGGACAAGAAGCTAAAAGGGAATTCTGTTTTGGAGCAAAATCCTTTATTGTTGGAAACCTAGTAGTTTTCCTAGTAGTAGTAGAAACCTCTGAGTCCCTCAGGGGGAGAAAAGAATATAGAATTTGAGTTAAAGCTTTTAGAAAAATTAAGATATATTAAACCACAATAAGTTAGAAATAAGTCTGAGTAAGGATAAGCTTTCATGTTTTCTAAGTGTTTTCAGTAGAAGCAGAATGCCAGCTGCCTGAGTAGAAGCAGAGAGCCAATGCCCTAAAGTCCAGTTAAAAGCTTAGTGTTTCATAGACATAACTAAAACACAGTAGTATATTGTTTTGCATTTTCTAGATAGAACAATTCATGTAAAAATAGATAGAATTAGGAGCATAAACAAGATAAAACATGTACGCACATAAAACAATTCATGTAAAAACAGAATTAAGAACATAAAAAAGGTAGAACATATATACAGACAGAATAATTCACGTAAAATTATGTAGAGGTGTGTAGCATTTGACACTGTCTTTCAAATGTGAAAGAATCATTTTAATAGGTGCAGAGAAATTGTTTTAGATTTGTGTGTTTAGTTGATTGGTGAATTTAGGGTTAAAACCCAGCAATAGAGGCCTGCAAAATTCAGCAATCCCTATCTACCTACCTATGTACCCTGCTGCTGCTTCACTTTGCTTTGCTTTGCTTTGCCTGCACGAAACAATGGAAGATGAAAGAAGGAAGAAGAAAGAACACAGGAGGCAGAAGAAGGAAGGCTGAACCATTCCTGCCAGCTGCTCGGAGCTCCTGGGCTTGAGAGGCCACGAGATCCCCACTTGGGGCTCCTGAATTCTGAGGTCCTGGGGGACTCCTGCAGTTCCACAACTGAAACAACTCCTGCCTGAGGCTCTGCACAGAGAGCCCCGGGGAATTCCAACAGCCCTCCAGGGCCCTGTCCTGAAAAGGGACCCTTTAGCATAAACGAACTCTGCCTTCAGATTGATGCTTTAACAGACTGATGCTTTTATTCAATAAATGCCTTTATAGCACCAATTCCAGTCTCTGTCAGTCTAGACCCCCCCCCCCCCCCCCCCCCCGCACACATTAATACCTTGTATTATAATAATAATAAAGGGCTCCATCCCTAAGAAACTCCTCTTTAGAAATCAGCTGTGGCAAGGTCTGACACATGGGCTGGAGGAGATAATTCACTATCACCTTGTTTGGAGACCCATTAGCCTTTCCCAGTTAAATGTACTTTTCCTCTCTGATTAAAAAGGTACTAAAAGCAATACCCTGTAATACACAAAGTGTCAGGATCTGAGCTGATCTCAGTTAATGCACAGCTCCTCTTGCTGCAACCATCTCCCCGGAAGGCTTCACTCAACTGCAAAAGGAAATTGCCTCAAGTGAAGGAAAGTGGAGCCAATGAAGCAGCTAGCATATGAATTCTTTTTTTTTTCTGTTTTCACAACTGGGCAACATGGATGGACAGGCTGCATTTATGGCAGGATTTACAGCTTTGCTGCCTCCCAGCAACTACTGTGCAAAATAAACCATCACCCAAAACAAAAAATCACCAAGTCAAGAGCCTGAGAGGGAAGAAGTACAAGTTCTTCTCAATGAAACTAATAATTGATAATTAAATATCCAAAAGGAAAATATTCTTTTCATCTTCTCACTGAGATGTCACTCCCTCCTTTTTGTATTCATGAATGCATTCATTCAATGGCAGGGATAAAATGGTGACAGGGCCAGGCTGGCAGGAAGGTGCCATCAGCACCAGCATGGAAGTGACAATCACAGTAAATTTGGTGGCTCTGACCCCCTGGCTCACATGGGAGGGCAAGGAAGAGCAGGAATTTGAAGATGGCTGTTGCCTTGGACATGCTGAAGTCGCTGTTGATTTTAGGCCAGGGAGGAATGCTTTGCTGTGTTCCCTCGTTGTCTTGGCTCCCACTCATAAAGGCACTTAAAAAGCTGTCTAGCTTCAAGTATGTGCTTAAGTGCTGAGTTAGGGAATAGCATATTTACTCATCTGCAATCTCTTCAAAAGCCAATTGGAAGCCCTGGGATTTTGATGAATGCCTTTGACGGCCTTTGGGACAGAGCACACGACCCAAGTTACCCTCCCTGAGCACACCTCTGTGGTTGTGGCAGCCCTGTTCTGAGGAACTGCTGTGTGAGAAGAAGCTGGGCTTGGATGTTACTCTCTGGTCATCTCTAAGCTATACTGACAAAATTTTAGGGATCAGTTTTCTCCTGTCACTTGCCACATTTGGTGCCATTTGGAAAAATCTGGTTGCATGAAGCAGAGCTCGCTGTCCCCCTGCAGAAATGAGTTGATATTCTTATGCTTGTAGTTTGCTTTTCCTGCTAATTGAGGCTCTGAAGTGCAGTGATGCTTTTCCTTTGATTTAATTAGGGGAAGCTGTTTCCAAGGAATCAGATGTATAGCTCACATCAAAGGCTCCACAAGCAGTGATGCACCCCAAGATGCAGCGGATGTGACTCACGGTGACTCACGACTGTGCCCAGCTGCCAAATGAGTCAGCACTTGCAGCAACCTTACCACAATTCTGAGACCTGTGGTACCCTGTCCATGCCAGGTGGAAGGAGATGAGCCTCACAAGTCCTTTTGCTACTCAGACCACAGCAGTGACCCATCCTCAGCACTGTCCCCCATGGAACCTGCAGCTCTGCAACATCAAACTCCCCAACAGGGAACTTGAATTCTTGCCTTGTTCACGTCTTTCGTTTGTTTATGGATGCTTACAACAAATAAGAGCTACATTTCTGGTGAGTATCAAGCCTGGGTGCAGAAGACCTCAGGTCTTCACAGCTCATTAAAAACCAGAGGAGCCAACTCCAAAGGAACTTGGAGCCAAATGAAGTGTTGAAACAAGCTGTTTCTTTTGAAACTTCTACAGGAGCAGCATCCTTGCTGTTGCAGCCCCAGGGGGCATCATAGCCCTAGCCCATGTGCCTCTTCCCCTCTCACTTTTGCCAAAATGCAGCAAGTAATGAATTTTTCCCCTTCTGTGGAAAGTCTAAGCTAAATTCTTGATGATTCTTGTAAAATCTGGATACTGAACACACCTGACTTCCCCACTTGGTCCCCTGTGTAATTTGTGGTGTGGCTCTGCAGGCACAGGGGAGGTCTGTGACCATCTGTTTCTCTGGATGGGAGAGGGAAGGAGCCACAAGGAAAGTTCTGTTGGGGCAGCTCAGCTCTGGGCTGTGATTTATAACTGTAAATACAACAAATCCTCTCCAACTGCCCTGGCATTGCTCAGGAACTAGAGTCCAGCTCACAGAGGCAGGGTCAAGTCACTTGAGTTTAATGACCACTGACTTGGGAAGGTGTGGAAAGGCAGGTAAATTGCTGTCCTTGGTCCAAGCTAAATCCCTGCAGGCTGCAACTCTACAGCTGACAGTTGGGATGGAGTGGTGGGCGCTGCCCTGTCCTGGTGACCAGACTCACAAAATGAGGCTTAAACTGCAAATGGAAGGGTTCATCCCTCTCCTCCCCATCCAGGAGGCATCACTGGAACCAATAGCTGCAGCAACCCCATCCTGGCAGTTTCATCATCTCCACTTGAAAAGAGGAGGCAAGATTGAAATTTTATTTTTGATTGACTGAAAACATAGCTCAAAAATCCATTTTCCCCACATTTTTTTTAAGTTTCAATTCTTCCTTTTATTTAGTTTATTTCTCATTTGAAGGATATGTTGTAACTGTTTCCACCTCTGTTCTAAGATGTGGCACCACCTAAGTTTTGAGAATGTTAGAAGAGGTCATTGAGGCTATTTTTAGAGGAAAACCTGAAAATTGAAACAAAAGCTGAAGCAAAACACAACATAGGTTCAGAAAACACCTTGATGTCCACAAATCTGTACTTATTCTGGGTTAATTAAATATTCTCGGTTTTTTTCATATCCAGGAAAGGATAGACTAGGTAAGTCAGAGCTATGGTATTTGCAAATCAGTTCCATTGGAATAAATAGCCCTTGCCACAGCATTTTCCAAATTGCACCAGAATGCAGGGTGACCCTGGGCTGGGGTTCCTCACTCTGCTGCAGCTGGGTGCTTCTCTCTGTGGCTGTGTTCCCCACAGGAGACAGTGGGGATGAACACTGACAATGAGACATCCTTGCAGACATACATGGCACTGTGAGTGTCTGGCAGCCTGAAGGGATGTCCCAAGGAGAGGGATAATGGGCACACTGATAAAAACCCAGCAAGAGGAGTCTCGCTCACTGCAGATAAATCACTGCTTTTACAAGGCATTATTGAATTCTTTCCAGGCTGACCATCCAGCTCCTCCACCGCCATAGAGCAGACTGGCACAGGGTTGTCCAGACAGGATATCCTCCAGGGAACAGCCTCTGCACAGCACAGAACAATAGAGCCCTGCCTCTGGAACTGTGGATACACAACGTGCCCAGCCTGCTCTCCCCCAGCCGTCAGCTATCTGCTCTCAGCACAGCACCATGGTATCAGATCTGCATCAGCATCTCTTTCCTGTTTGTGAGAGTGTCCCACCACTGCTACAGGGAGCAGAGCAGGCTCTGCTCTGCCCACCCTGTGGATGCTGCAGGTTTTGAGAGCTTAGGTATCTCCACATTTGATCTCTGAGCTCGCAGTCCTAAATGGCACAGCAAACCCACCAGCCAGTCCTACCCATGGCAATGGCTACAGGGCCTTCTGCTGCTTAACTTCCATAGGTTCCCATCTGTGTCTTGGCATCAAGCACATGTACATAACATCATACCAAAGTCTCTCCCGAGGGCTTTGAAGAAACCACAAGACTGAAGCATCTTCCAGTCACCTTGTGTACCAGGTGGAGAACATTCCCAATGGTTGTAAAACACCCAGCCAGTTGCTCACAGTCTCCTTGGTTAAGATGCACTTAGTCAACTGCTGCCAGCTCAGCTGCCAGGCCCTGTTCTGCTCTCAATTATATAAATTTGGCAAATTTGGAACAACTTCACTTTCACAGTATAACCTGATTTAATGGAGAGCAGCATCGGGTGTGTTTCTAGGTTCATGCTGTGTAGTAGGGAACAGACTTGGACATTGGCAAGGGAACATATACTGAAATTAAGCTCCCAATAGGTAAACATCTCTTGAGTGCAATTTTTTCTTGCCCTGGTTGTGGGAACAGTACGACAGCACTGAACTGCAGCCTGATACCCTCTGTGTGCAAAAGGCAACTTCTGTAGCACTGAAAAGTTTATCTTCTGCTTGACAGTGAAATAGAGAAAGTATCTTTAAAAGCCATTTCAGACTTAATGCAAAGCCTGAGATCATGCCCTTGGAAGCACGAGCACCCTGATGGGCCCAAAGTGATGGCACAGCACTAGCTCCAAGAGTCCTAGGGTTATTTCTTGTGGTACATCCCACCTAGTGCCTCCATAGTGACTCCACTGAAGCTGGGTTTGGTTTGTCAGCGTATTCATCAGTGTGGACACTGTTTATACAGGATTGTGGGCAGAAAACCCTTCACAGAGGGGTTTGCTACCATTAGTTGGCCATGTGTGTGACCATGTGGCTCCTTGCTGGCTGCCAGTGTCCTCTGGCATGCCCTGCCCTGCAGAACCCTCATCTTTTGAAAGCACCTGAAGACAAAGAGCACAGAAAAAGGCTCCTTTTCTCCCACAGGCAAAGCAATCCCATGCTGCCAGCACAAGCAGCAGGTGCTGTTGGGAATGCTCAGCCTGGATTTCAGTAGTGCAGCACTAACTGGCCCACAATCACTTACATCCCAAGACGTGGCCACTGCTGAAGATTTTGATCCTTTGGGATCTTTGCCATCTTGAACCATACCTCAATTTCCCAGCCTCTGCAGCAAACAGTGTACAGCATCATGTCAGTGTGTGAGAACAGAATGGATTGAAAACCCTGTGACTGAGGAACAGCTCTCAAAAGACTTAAAAGAGGCTCAAGCAATTTTTTATCACTTGTTCTTGTTTGAGCCCCAGCAGTCACTGTGTCTCATGTGTTCCCAACTGTTTCTCCATTCCCTTGGCACCCCAAAGGGGAGCAGCCAGACTCACTCTCCCCACAGCCCTTGCTGTCTGAAACTCAGCTTCTTTATTCTTTATGTGCAGTCTTTTGGAAAATGTATGGGTTTTGAAAATAATTCTTCTCCCACAGACTGATTTCTTTTCATGTGCTGAGTACCCAGGGTATCACAAATAAGAAGTAGGTCACAAAATGAACCTTAAACCCCCTAAATAATCCCTGGTGTCACTCTATGACAAACAGACTTCCAGCCTGTGGTACTGGCATATTTCACAGCAAGAAGAGCATTTTGCTTCATTCCAAGCAAGAAACACCCACTCCAACATTTGCTTTCTTTGCTGGGTACTTGTCTTTCATTCTGCATCCCTGAGCTAGTGCAGGACTTGCAAATATTTTGTAAATCCAAGAACAAGCACATTAAAGCCTCAGAACAAGGGGAAAGCCCTTTTCCTGCCAACGAGGCACATTACTGTCAATACCCCATTGTTGTACTCACACTCACCACCCCTTAAAGCAATTAATGGATAAATCACAGATTTTTCTGTGGCATTTCTGTGGGTGGAGTTTATTCCCCTCCTTATCTGTGCAGCAGATCTTTCCCACCACTAACCTGGTGCCAGGGTGTCCCACAGCCCGTGACGCTGGCGTGCGCTGCAGAACAAACAAACTCGATTAGGGGAGGATATTTACAATTGCTGACCAAACTCTTGATTTCCTTGGTAAGCTCCTCCAGACAATGTGCTCCGGCCCCCAATTGTACTGTCAGAAATTCATATGGGCCCCAAGAATGAGAAAATATTGTGTTTAGATTTGTGATAGGCAAAGCAAAACAAGAGAGTGATGTTTTTGGAGGGTTCTCCCCCATCCCCATGTGTTTGATTATTTTTACAGCCACAGAATGGTGCAGGATGAGTGCAGAGCCTCTGCTTGCCTACTGTCCTGCTCCTATCCAGAGCCAGCCCTCAGTGTTGGCAGCAGCAGGGCAAATTCCCTGGGAGAACAGAGCTGCACCTTGTGCATGAGGCTTGTTCTGGCCCCAAACTCCTACAGCTCCTTCTGGGCTCACTTGATGCTGTTTAGGTTTTGCCTTTTTTTTCTTTTATATTTTTCCCGTATTCTTCACACATATTTTTGTAGCTCTGTAGTCTACTGTATTAGAGACTAGTCTTTCCAGTATTTTTCCATGGCCTTTCCTTAATCAGAAAGACAAAACAAATTCCAGAGCTCCAAGCCCTGGGAGGTGCAGGGCCCTGATGCTGTCTTGGTTATTCCTGGGAACCAAGGTTGAGAACAACTCTTAGAGACACATTCTCATGGACAGAGCACAGTTATTGCTGAATGGGGGCTCCAGAGAAGAGGCTTGACCTGGGGGAGAATTACATCACCACTTGTCCTCCTGACTGGTACCTTTTATCAATTATGCTAATTTCCACAAACCTATAAAATGAATAAAACCTAAAAAAAGCTCACCCTGGGAGGGGTGAGCTTTTGTAGACATCTTTCCGTAACTGCTCCTAGAGGCCTCCAAATAAAGATCCCCTTTTATATTACCTCCTTACTAAAATTATCTCAAGTTCCATTTCCAGGCTGGGGAAAAGGCAACACATCAAAACAGTTTTTCCCAGATCTGCCAGGATTCAAACTGGAAACTGTGATGCCAACATATTGGCATTTACAATGGAGGATAAAAAAGCCTTCATCTCTTAGATATAATTCTTGCTCTTTCAATGGGTGTCCTGCAGGCTGCAGCTCCCAGCCCCATCCCACATAGCAGTTACAAGCTGAGATAAAATACCACCATTTGCAGGGCCTTTTTTTTCCCCTCTGGGAAGCCAGCCTTTGCTCCCTTTTAACCCTGGTTTGTGTCAGCATCCAAGTCCCCTGTAAGACACGCTCACCTCAGGCTGCTCTTGGGCATCAAACTCCTAAATCCCCTGAACTGAGAAGTCCCTCCCCAGTTTGAGCTGCCCTGGGTCAAGCAAAATGTCCCTCCTGGAGAAGGTCTGGCAGCCATCCCCAGGTGAGTGGTGCTGTTCCACAGAGCCTGTCCCTGAGCTGCTGCTGGAACACAACTTTGCAGAGGATGATGCATCCTGGTTTATTCCTGTGCTGGAGCAACCTTGCTGGGGCCATGCTTCCCACAGAATGCTAAAAGATGCCACATTAGGGGCAACATCTTTGGAGTTTTTTACACAGAGGAGATAATGTTCAGCCCTTATTTTTCCCCCAAGCAAAAAACAGGCTTATGCCTTCATTAACGCAGATTAACAACAGAGCTTAACTCTGAGTGGGCTGATGGCTTAATGTTGGAACCAATTCTGTTTCTTATTACATCAAGAGCATATCTTGAGTCATGGCACTGCAAGCAGTGTTTTCCATATTTTCACCAATTTAATGAAAACCAGAATTTGGCTCTATCTCTTAAGAGATAACATTCTCTGTACTCATGGCCAATATATTAATGTCTTCCAGCATTGTGCATCTTCCTCCAAAACCCTTGTAAGCATTCTTTTATAGGTTATCCAGGGATCAAGGTCTGAAAATCCATAAAATATGTGGGCTGTGCAAGATTTGCATTTAATTTACCATGGCTTTTCTTATCACTAGGCAGTCTTGTTTTACTGAAAGCCTCCATTTGTTACTTAGGGGATTAGGAACATTCAGCAAGACAGGAGGAGAAGGGGCTGATGGCTGTGGGACTTGAATTCAGTAAAACAGAATTATAGTCGTTCCTCCAGATTTATAGCAGGCTAACATCAACTTCTGGTTCAGAGAAGGAATATAAATTAGTTGGTTAATAAGAACTGGGTTCCAACCAGTTGGATTAAGCTCCTGTAACACTCATGTATTCTACTTCTTTCCCCTTGCCCTGTTAGTTTACTGCAGGCCACCCAGGGAAACAAAGACATATGACAGAAATATAGTGTATATTTATGTTGGCTCATCTTGCTGTAATCTCCTTCAGGGTATGACCTGATTTTAATAACTCGAGACTTACCCTATCACTTTCTGGCTCATTTCCTTATGTGCTTATAGCTTATGTAGTGCTTTTTGTTTATTCTTTCAGCTCATCTGGAAAAAAAATTAAAAAGAAACAAGAAAATAAAAGGAGAGAGAAAGAGGGAAACTAGCTACAAAAGTTCATTAAAATCCATCTCCATCCTAAAAATATTTATTAGCACAGATCACCTCCTGAAAATGTTTCTCCACAGCCAGTAAGAGCATTTTCAGAACAACTGGAAGATGTGAGTGCTGCCATCTGTTCCACCCACAGTGAACTGAGAACTATAAACATCTTGAAGGCTGTGTCATTTGTCATTATAAGAAAGTATACAAAGAGGCAGGAGTTGAAGTAAAATTGGTTTCATCGTGGGAAGAAATCTGATTGTAAAGGCACACCAAAATATCTTCCAATGTATCAGCCTTCCTAAAGTTTGCAATGGCTTGTACATTCAGTTCTCTGGAGCAGAGACTGCTTACATTAGTTCAAACCTGCCTGTTTACAATTCTTTGTGTACTTCTGATATTATTAGTTTCGATAGTTGTGTGGCATTGATATAGTTATGCTGCTAGAGTACATTCAGAGAAGTTTAGAATTTTAATAGGAATTTCAAATATGTTACTGTGATAAAGAGGAAGGAAACCTATTGAGCCTCTGCTGTTTAGGATGGAGCAGAGAGGCATTTGGGGTGGAAATCTGCAATCGATGATTTTACCTCAAGACCTTTTAGTTTCCACATTCTGTGTTCCACACTGCTTGATCACCCTGTCTTAAAGCAGATACTTCCTAAAGCTGAGATTAGAAGAATTAGAGTATGAATAAAATTTCAGATGCAGGTAAGCTCATCCCAATGAGAGGAATGAGAACTGCCAGCCAGAGAAAAGGAAAAAGCAGCTGAGAGCAGATTGAAGGAGAGCTCCTCAGGCACAGCTGTGCCTCCACGATGCAACAAAGGGTTCAAAGGAGCCAAATATTTTGAGGAAAGAAAACAAAAGAACTGGCCTTATGTGAACTGTAATTTTGTCCAGAAACTCCACTCTGGATCAAAGAGCTACAGTGAAAGTTTAGTTGGAAACAGCATTTTCCTGCACAGAAGTTCAGCTTCAGTGAGTGGAAAACTTTTCTCCTCCTCATGAAAGTTTTTGTCAAAGTCCTGGCCTGATCTAGCCTAAATCCAAAGGCATCTTTTGAGGAAAAAACAAGTACAAGCCATGTTTGGACTCTTATGTGAGCAGATAGGGCAAGGCACAGAGGGAACATTGGGTAACCCCTTTAGCAACTGCTCTGCCAAAAGCCTGGAAGCTTATTGTGGGTTACAGAGAGCCAGGAAAGAAAGTGGCTGGTCCACTGGGAGATGTGGACATGTGGACATGTGGACATGTCCCTGGGCCTGAACTAGGGGGATGTGAAGCACAAGGTTGACCTAGAGAAAGAGTCATGAACTTCTGAGATGTGTCTGCTGAGTTGGGTGCTGTTCCTGTGCAGAAAGGAGCTCCTGGATGATGATGAGGGAAGAAACTCCTGCAAACACTAAGAAGAGAACAGCAGGCAGAGACAGCTGTCTTTTGTGTGCCTCTTGTTGAGTCATTCCAGTCCAGCAGGAGCACACTGACATACCTGTGAGTTGTGTCCCATTGTGGGATGAAATGTCCTATTTCAGAAAATCAAGAGCCCTACCAGCTCTGAGTATTAACCACTCATGCTGCTCTCTGATGAGGATTTAAAAATTTGGTTTTTAAAGATGAGACATGATAGATTTACTACCTTCTCCCCACAGTTTATTATCTATTAACATGGATTTCTTTGCAAATTTCAGTGTCCAATGACTTGCTAGTGTTAGCACTGGAAAAGCAAAGTGCAGAATGATGCCAGTGAGCTCTGCTAGATGTGCTGTACATCACTCTCTGGCTGCTGCTCTCAGTTCTTCTGAATAGACTTAAAAAATTATTGGACATCTAAAGATTTTTGTACAAAGCTGGAATTACTCTCACTTGGGTTTCCAAGGAACTGAACAGGGGGGTCTTTACAAAAATTAACTGACAAAAATCTGCCTTTATCCTTTGAAATAGGAGCACACCTCAGGAAGGGATCCTCAGCACTGCAGACATGTAATTGTTCATACACGCCTAGTAAACTTCATCTTAGGGGGGCAAAAAACCCAAACAACAGTTTCTTTCTCATACTCTTTGAATGAAAGAAATACTCTCTGATGGTCAGAGAGACGTTCTTCCTAGAATATTCCACCAAGAATATTTATGGCCAACCTATGCTTATTTGTTCTTGTGCCAATGTTGCCCAGTTCAAATAGTTCTTTTTGTCTGGTGCTTTACCCCTCTAAAGCATTTATTACCTTCCTGTTACAGTCCAGTGAGGATGGCTTGCACTCAGAAAGCTTTTACATCTTTCCCATTGGTTTCTCTCTTGCTGTCAGAGACTGTAAGGCCCTGTCCCAGGGGTCACGGTACTTGGTGGCTCACCTCAAGGTGATAGCGTAGCAACAACTGGATCAACTCACAGATTACAAAGAGTTACTGAACATCTTCCTATAATGTCCTGCTTGTTCACTGTTAACTTGTCTGAAAACAGATACAGAAGAGGGATCGGACTTTTAATCACAAGGCCACCTTTTAGTGACATCTCAGTGTTACGAGAGTGGGAGGGGTGAGGGCCAGAGACAGAGACAAGACTCACCCCAGTTCTTCATGAAACTTCAGCAAGCTTTTATTGTTCAGAACTTTTTTACATAGGGAGAGTCAAAATTCCCTCGTCTAGACAGACAGTTGATTGGCTTGGCTTCAACAGTGTCCAGCTCTTCTGAGATGTCTGCAGCCCAGGGTGGAACATGACTGGGTACAGTCTCTGTTTAGGTTTGAATGTATCCTACCCTTGTTCACCCAAAGCCCAGTTTCTGGAACTGGGCTAGGTTTCTTATTTATATCTGGATTTATTGTCTAGTACAATACAGCTTGTACTGTGACACCTCAGCTATTGGAAGTCAGAGCAGTGAGACATTGGCACAGAAAGAGTCCATGGAGGTATAAATCCACATCGTCATCCAAACATCATTAAAAGTTAATTTATGCCTTCAACATTGACCATGACTGGAAACAGGACCTAATGACACCTCCCCAAGGTGCTGCAGGTACTCATTGCTCATACAGAAGCTCAGGGCTCTGGCAGATGTGTCATGGCATTTCAGAAGCCCAGAAAGTGATGTGTCATCCTTGAAGAAAATTAGGTTACAAATGTAAAGAAAGGCCAAAAAAAAGTCCCACCACACAGCTCTGAATATATCTGAATGTCTCAAGATCTCTGGATGTTTGCTCCTAAATGTTTTTGCTCAAGCTGAGGTTGGAAAGGAATCAGTTTGGCACGTTCACACTTGGTTGTCTTTCTTTTGCAGTGATCCCATTGTTCTGAAACATAATGGGGCAGAGTTTTCTATAGTCCCACTGGGACTGTACCAAAATTGAAATCAGCACTGAAAAGTGTGCTGTGTAATGCTGCTGCCTGCTTTTAACACCATGATTTCAGCCAAGAAACAGTAAGTTATTCACATTTATGCCCAGTGAACTGGAAGGTCTTTTATCCAGGCTCTACATTAAATTTCAGCTGCCAAAAAAGGTCTCATTCTTATTCAGGTCAATACTTTTGACTTCTTAGGCTTGTACAGTTCCCAGGGCAGCTCAGGCCTGCAGCAGGTCTGAGGAGCTCTGTTCTCATGGTGTTGTTACTTGACAGCAAGTTGATTTTAGGGCATTGCTTTCCTTCAGACTCCTTCAGTCAATACCCTGTAAAGAAGTATGAAAACCAAGTTAGTCAAAGGCATTGTATTCTCCCCCAAATTCTGAATTCTAATTGACATTCTCACCTTTAACATTAAATCTTGAGGCTTGAGGCCAGACCTGATTGCAAAGTATTTTGTACTTTTGCCTTACCAAACCCATGTGTAGAGCTGAGGTGAAAGCGCAGGAAGTCAGGCTGACTAACAGCCACTCTTCAGTACCACATACTGTCAAGCATAAACCCTTTATTAGCATTCTCACAGTGCCTCATTTTACAGGTTACATTTCTGTAGAAAAGTCACTGAGAAACCTTTTCCCCACCATTTACATTAGTGGCATTTACTTAGGGACTGAATTTATGCTACGTGCTGAGGGACTGAAGAACACCAAGAGCCTGGGGAGGATGCTGAGGAAGAGATGACATTCAGGGCTCCTACCCTGATAAGAAAGGGCTCACAAACCTGAAGAGGTTGCAGGTGCTATGGATCTATAGGGACTTAAAATTAAAATCTTTAAAAAAAAAAGCAAAGAAAGAAGGTCCGTGGGAATCACGAAAAAAGATGAAAAAGTATCAGACTGCTTGCCCCTAAGGAAATGATGTCTCTTCTCAGGGATTTGAGATGAGGTTCAGGGATATCCAAGAAGCCAAACTACCTCTTCCCTCAAGCAGGTAGGGACTGAAAGCGCTGGCACAGAGTTAGTGGGGGAAAAACTCCAAGTTCAATTGCAACTATTCAGTAAATGCTGCCTGGTCTGCAGCAGCAGTGACAGCCATGTGAGCAGCATGGCACAGTGCTGTGATCTGCACCAAGCCCTCTGAAAAGGTGTTCTGTTTGTTTTTAGTTTTCCCTTCCTACAGAAGTTGCACCAGCACAAAGCTGGGGAAATCAAGTATTTTGTTTAGAAATGTCTCAGAGATGACCAGGCTCTAAGGAAGTGCTGCAGATATGGCATCTTCCACACATACACCTCAGCAGAGGGCTGAGGGAGAAGCTGAATGTCCCTAAGCCCTGCTCTGCTCCTGCTCCATGCTGGGGCAAAGCCTCACAGTCCTCATCTGATGGGGCATCCAACCTCTCAGTGGGTGGCTGGCCTCCTCTCTGCTGGCAGCAAATGGGAGCAACAGGCTCTTGTGAGTCTGTACCAGAAGATTTCCTGCTCTGGACATGCCTCACCATGGTAAAATCCATTTCACCACACCAAGCTTCCCCCCAGCTCCACACAGACTGTATCAAGGGCCATTTCCTCTGTGCCCACAGGCTCTGATGGGAGCTGTGCTGCTGTGGCCAGCACAATTTCCTGCTGGATCAAACCCAGGGTACGTTTGGCAACCTGACATAAAGCATCAGGCCAAAACTGAGCAAAATCCACAGTTCACACCAACAAAGGCCAGAAGGTGCTTTGCTTCCTTCTAAAGATCAGCCAAGGTGACATTTAAAGCCACACCCGATGATATGTGACACGCCTGCAAAGGACGGAACACCAACAACCTGAGCTCACTGCTCTGCCCTCCACAGGTTTGGATGCTGGAAAACCCAAAGATACACACTGAGGAATTTTGGGACCTGTGGATGTTTCTGCACCTGTTTGTAAATGCAGCTAATCCAAAATTAGCCAGGAGAAGTGGAAGAATCATTTGTCAGCTCCTGGTCTCCTCAGCCATCTTGAAAAAAAATGTCACAGATACATTGACACTTCTGCTGTTGATTTAAATAGCAGTCACCAGCCAGGATCCAGTCCTGGGCAAGGGGCAACATGGAGCTCCTGTCTCAGGCTCCTCCCGTATCAGATGACACACCAACATGCCTGAGAAACTCCCTTAGACCACAGACTCCAGTAGCAACCCCACAACAAACACTGTCTGAGGCTCACAGCCACCCCTCAGGGTTTAGGATGTGATCGTGGCAGTGCTCAGGGAGCAGAAGGGAGGTGGCAGAGCTTTGTTCCCTTCTGCTGCTGTCTTGTGGCCACAGTGCTGGGCTGGCACTCACGTGACATGGAGACCACCACTTTGCCATAATTTTATTTGCCCCCTAGTAAATTGTTCAGTCTCAGTCCTGTTTTTTCATGAGTACATTCAGGACAGTAAAATCTCCTCCTCAAACTTTCCAGCCTTTCCTGTGAGCTCCTTGAACAAGAGGACACTCATGCTCACATTTAAAAGGGTATTGCTCACTATGGTGGCTGGGCCCTTGTGCTACCCCATCTCTGGACTGTAACTGCTTTTGTGGGGCTCCACTGAAGCATCCTGATGCACAAATGAATTCTCAGAACAGTGGGTTTGTGAAGCAGAAAAAGTCATACCTCAAAGCAGCTCCTGCAGCCACCCAGTACCTCCTGTCTGCATAACAGGCTAAGGAGGGGTTTCTATTCCAGCCCACGCTCTGGCAGCATGACCTGCCAAGCCTGCCTTTTTCACTGCTCCTAGGAGTGACTTGGAAAATCATTTCCCCTCTGCCTCTCCTATGACACTGAGGGCAGTAGTCTTGATTGCAGTGCTCCCACCCCTACCCCAAGAGAGCTGTACCTCTACCTCCAAAATGCAAGTTAAGCATTCTTCCTCCACAACTCCCCAGCTCTGGAGAGGACACTCCTAAAAAACACTCCTCATGTGGACCAAGAGAAACTACAGAGTTTCCTATTAGCTCATTGTGATTCTCATTGTGACCTCTTGCAGCTGCATCAGACACACCTTCGGCCTCCTCTAAAAGTAACCCTTGTGCCCAACTCCACCTTTACTCACAGGAGTAATTTTGCCCATTCTGTTTCACCAGAATTAGTGTGGCTGCACACAGCGAAGAGCAGTACTTTTATATAGATTAACAGAAGAGGCACTTCATGGTTTAAGCTATCCCAGCAAGATCTTAGCACACCAAATACTTTTTCTTCATCTGTCAAGAGAACTTGACCAATATCCAGGGATTTCCCCAGAAACACTTGGAAGAAACTCTGGAATACAGATGATATATAATTTTCAATACAAGAGTGAAACTATTACATAAAGGATTTCAGAGCCAATGCAAGTCAACATCCTATGAGGTTCTCATATATCTTCCAAATTATATTCTGCTCTGGCCACACCAGTTCCAGTTTTGTTTTTTGGTTTCAATTTTAGTTTATTTTTTTCCTTTCAAGATACTAGTTAAAGCAAGGGATTACCTACATTTTAATGAGAAACAAATAATTTTGGTAAAAAAGCAATTGCTGAAATAAACATCTGCTAGTCCTAGAATATAAACACTAAACTAAGTAAGACGACTATTCTTAACAAGACAAAAAAGGGCAATCTTTTGTTGAAAACATTATATGCAATTTTAATATTGAACTTTTCCTGTTGTAACTTCACTTTTGCCATCTTGCCTCCACTGATTATTGATTCTCTATATACACAGAAACTCAAGCTATTAGAGTTATAAATCTACTTTGTGGGAGTTTTTAGTGCTCTGAAGATAATGTGTGTTTATATCCAAAATCACGTCTTTATTTGGAACCCAACTCTTCAAGCACGTAATTATGTAAATAGTTCTTGGCCAGGCAAAAAAAAATAAATTGTCTTCAGGGTTTGTCAGCTGTGAGCGAAGATCCCCAGTCTGTTGGGCTGTGTGAGCAGGGAGTCTCCACAGGCAACAGGGAAAGAAACACACCCAGCTTGGGCTGGGGCGTCAATATTTGGCTGTATTTATTCCCCATTCGGTGCTCACCTTTTTTCACGCACTTAAGGAGTCTGGGGAAGAGCCAGCCACAGCATCACTGAGTGTATCTGCTGACCAACAGAACTGCCATCCTTGCAGTCCCAAGTCAGACACAGGTCCTGGTCCTGCCAGCCCAGAACCCATCCCTAACAGCCTCTGGTACCAGTGGCTATGGGATTTGGTGTCGTCAGCACAGGAGCCAGCCCTGTAGCACATTATATGTATAATTCATTGTTCTCACGGACTCAGGAGAGACCCAGGGCTATGTGTACATCCAGATGGAACCACAACCCTTCCCCACTGCTATCTACTGCACAATGTTTATCAGGACTTACAGACCACTTCCCTTTCAAAACCCTTATTGAAACTCACACAATAAACAATTTGCCCAATTGGGTTTAGGAAGCCCTCAGCCCTTTTCCTTTCAAGGCAAAAGAAAAGAGATTTATTTGTTATATAGAAGCAGCCTGGATTCTGGAGGGACTGGGGGAGTCAGGCGAGAAGATCTGAGGCTCTGGATGTGAGCACAGACATCAAGAGGGGACATATCTGCCCCAGGAGACTGTAAGACCTCAAGAGGCAGGAATACATAGCACCTTCCCCCAAATCTAGACAGTAAAAGTCACCCAGGTTAAAGCCACTTTGCTGAAGTGTGGCAGCAGCACAGGTTTCCTGCAGTTACCAGGGTCAGGAGTCACACATAGCATGGCCTCATGGCACTCCCTTTGTATAGGAGCCTGCCCAGAAGGAAAGTCTGAGTTCACGGAGACCCCATGGTCCATGTTTGCTGTGGCCAGACACAACTCTGACCTGAATTCTGGTTTTGGTCCCTGGATTTTCATTTTGTTCCCAAGGAAGCTGTGGAAGGCATCCCCAGAGACACAGGACCTGGCAAGAAATCATCTCATCATATATGGGCAGCACAGCAGGGAGCACAGATACTTTCCCCTTACTGGGTTTGACTTTCAAGTGTCTTCCACATCTTCCAGGTGCAAAACTCAGTGTGAATACAGCATCCCATAAGAATTTGACTGCACAGTGCATGAAGGATTTGAAGAGCAAGCACTACATGCCAAGCATGCTCTGCTGCATTCAGGGCATCACATGGGAGGCTGAGAGAGGAAGGAAGAAGGAAAAATCTTCCTGAACAGAAAAAGTGCATTTTAAACACCATTCGTCCAAGAAGAGGGACCAAGAAAGGCAAGGTAATGCTTGCTCCTTGGTAGAAGATGCCCATTCGAATGAAGTTTTCTGAAAGCCACACAGATATGAGGAGGACTGAGGAAATCTGCTCCCTGCTGAGAGCTGCTGAGACTAAACCCCCGCCATATGTGAGCTTCTTATGGGGCAGTGATGCCAGACCAGGAGCTTTGAGCCTGCAGCAGTTTCTAGGTACAGAGGACTCTCAAAGGGGAGCAACAGCTTTTCTTATTCTTTTGATAAGCAAAGGATTTTTACCAGCCTGAAGCCTGAACAGTTCCCTCTCCTTTTTGTAACATGAAAACCCTCTGAAGATCCTCTGTTGGATTTTTGGTGGGATTGTTATTTTTTTCTATCTGAAGCCTCTTGTATTACAGAGAACAGTGGGGAGAAGACATAGTTATCACCCGAGAACAGTAACTTTGATTCAAGAGAGAAATAATTAATTTTCCTCTTTGAACTGCCATCATCTGCAAGGAGCAGAAGAGCCAGGATGCCTTTCCCACCCTGGGGAGGGCAGGCAGCTGGTTTGGGCAGGAGCTCCCACACTGCCTGGAGATTTTGAGCCTTTGCCCAGTCAAGCAGTGGGGATACTTTTGCTGGGGAAATGCTGACCTTTCTGCAGGGCAGGAATTCAAGGCAATGCTGCGAATATGAGAAGTGCAGCAGCACTTGGTATGAGATGCCACATTAATGATCCACATAACACCGATGGAGGGACTTTCATATTAAAGAGCTCCACGCGTCTTTTAATGAACCTCACACCACTGGCATAGCTGGCAGGAAATGCAGCCACACCTGGAGGGGAAGGAGTTAACCAGACAGCATCATGCTGCAGACAGAGAGGTCATGGATGGGTACAGTGGCACCAGGCATGCATCCAGTTCAAGATCATTAGTGTTTCAAAAAAAAAAAAAAAAAAAGAAAAGAAAAAGAAAGAAAGGAAAAAAGAACACGGAAGCAGAAGCTGGAGTCCTGAGTAGGAAGTATCACAGCTGGAGCTGGAATAGTCCAGTCTTGCAAAATTCTGTTTGTATTCTCTCAATGCAATGAATACTTGCTGGGCAAGCCAAATGCAATTAATTCATGGTAAGAGCTGGCAAGTACAATTCCAGGACCAGATTTCCACCCTTCTCATCCATCCTGACACACATATCCTGCCTCCAAGAAATATATTCTCATTAGGAAAGAAAGTGAGGAGGAGTTCTGTGCTCTGGGTTCCAGCTCTGCCTCCCAGCACTGAGCTCCAATATCCAGCCTTCCATGGGCCAGTCATTTTTTTCTCTCTGCTTTGGCTATGATTAGCTTCCTTTAGGGAGGGGATGGCAATTAAATTCACAATTAATCACAATTCTAAAGCACTTCTCTGCTTTTAAGAAGAGAGATGCTGCAGATGGGGAAGTGTTAGAAGGGAGAAGTAAAAGGCTGCGATAAAGCACCTGAAGGTCAGGGGTAGCCTCAGCATGGAGGAGGGAAGACTTCCCCACTACCTCCATGCCTGCTTGATATCACAAATTAAAAACAAAGACAGCTGTTCAGTGGGGAGTGACTTTAGTTTACATCTTTCTGTTTCTTGCTCAATAACTCTTTCATTATAAGCTTCCTGCTGGGGAAGTTTGTGAGCCAAGGCTTGCTACTGAACATGCAGCACTCCAGGGCTGCAGAGCACAAGCAGTCAGCGCATCCCTGTCCACAACTTTCTCAATCATTACAGCTTCTAGATCTGATGGAAAAAATCCACAATTAAAAAATAAAAAATATTTAGATACAAACAGTTCTCTGAGCTGCTAATCCCATGCTGGAAAGTTCTTTAGCAGCTTGAGGAGGAGTCAAGAAAACAGAAGCAGCTCAGGGATTTGTGTGCAACATGTTGTTCCTAGCTCCACACAGACTATATTCATAAAATAACTTTTCTAATTGAAACAGTTTGATCATTTATAAGCAAATTCCAAAGTCCTTTGAACCCTGTAGGAAATTCCCAGGATCCTGGATGGGCTTTTGCTCAAGTTCTCCATAGTTTGCATGAAGGAAAAAATACTAATATTGATATAGGCCCTGCAGTTTGGAGGCCTTGCTAAGAAACATTGGATCTGAACAAGGGAGGATGGAGACAAATTAAACACAGTCAGAAAACTGACCTGGTCCAGCAATATTTAAAACTGCTGTTAATGGCTCTGGAACACTTAAACCATTTATATTTGGTATGTAGATGCAAATCAAAGAGCATCCCACAGTGCCTCCCAAAAGCTTTCTCTGAAGCACTGCCCTCAGAAGTATCTTTATTGCAATAACTCCTGAGTGGCTGGGTGATGTGACTGTAAGTTTACTCAGCAATGTTACTTTGTGTGTTACCTGCCTGTCCACATAGCTCCAGGAAGTGCACAGAGCCCAGAGGCCCCAGTGAGGGCTGTGACCTGATGGACACTGCAGGCAGAGAAAGCTGCTTAGTAATACCCAGAGAGTCCAAATATCCCTCTGGGCTGGGAGCATCCAGCTTTCAACCTTTTGAGTACCCCTAGCTCAGATTTTTCTTCTGCTGAACCATAATTAAAGTCAACGACCTTTTGTAAGACTCAGACCTGTCCACATAAACTTTGTTTATTCAGACTTGTCAGCAGTTTAGCAAACCATACTTAATTGGGTTGGCTCCATCCCCACGAGAACACTGTGGTCATTCTTTTCTCTTCCAACACCTCTCAACCTACACGTTACTGACACCAGCGAGCCCACACCAGTCCTCCTCCCCCAAGCACTGCAGTGTGTGTTCCATTCCATCAGATTCACCACCTTCTTGCCCAAAGCTGCCACTTTCTCTCACTAGGTTACTCATTTTGGGTATATTTATTTGCCCAAGGCTGCAATATCCCATGTCTGCTGACATAAGTGATTGCGCAGCAGCAGAGGCTCCTCTCCCACACACAGAGTGTGCTTAGGCTCTTTTGGGGTTTGCTCAGACCTCACAGGCAGCTGGATCTGTGAGACATCAATCTTTCAGAGCAGTGGCTGACAAATTTGTTTTAACCCAAGTTTCTAAACAAAAAATCCTACTGCTCTTCTACTGCAAAAGTTAAAGGGGAAAAAACATCTTTTTTTTTTTCCCCCCTACAGTGAAACCTGAATACCAGGCCTGTTTCAAATGACAGAAAACATGAATGTTATGATTACAGAATTTAGCAAGCAAGTGGACACTGCCTTCTACCTCAGAGTGAGATTCCACTGTGCAGCTACAAAAACACACAGGGGAAGGTAAAGCTAATGCCAAACTGGAATGACTTGCAGTAGCTCTGCAGCAGAGGCAGATTGTTACTCTTACAGCAATGATCCTTTGGGAGGGTTACACACCCCTCTAAACTGAGCCTGAGCACGACACTGTTCCCAGGGTTTCAAACGGTAATTTCTTCCATTTTCCATAGGCCTAAGATAGAATGCAACTTTGAAGAGATTCAAACCTACCAAAGTTTTAGAGCAATAGCCCAGTCAGTTTAATCTCTCATCTGAGAGGCAGAACATTCATTAAACGAGCTTGTAATGTGCTAATTTGGGGAATATTTCTTTTCCAAAAGGCTAGCATTACAAAATAGTGTCACTAGGCACTACCAGGAAAACAATCCAGTCCTCTCTAAAGTTCATCAGCGCTCATGACGACATTCCTGTCCTGAGACTGCCACCAAGACGTTCTCAGACAGCCCAGGCATATGGAAATCATAGCTCCCACAGAACAGCTGTGTTTTTTGGAAGTGACTTCATATTTTTGGATGTTGTCTCCAACATGGAATCTAACATCTTCAACAGCAAATAAAGCTCTTCCTTTCATCCCTTGCCATGTTTTCTTCACGTAATAAAGATGGTAGATGATTTTTTAACTCCACAATAACTTTTTTCACAGCCTTTTCTTTAGAGCACAGGGACTGTGTCTCTGTAAGTTCCTTTGAAAGTTTCTGGTATTTCTAACAGGAATTGCACTGAGATTTTACCCAAGACTTCTTCTCCACACTGGCATCACATCTGGGCCAATCTACTGACTCACTCCCAAACAGTCACTCTGGCAAGTAAGTTCCTTCCCCAAAACTGTGTGTTTCATAATGACAGTTCCACCACATGTTTCCTGGCAGGCCACACAATTTGCTACCACCTTCAGGAGAGTTCCAGACTGTGGGACATGCCACCCAAAACCCACCCTGGGCCCTGCCATGCAAACCTGCAGCTCAGAAGGCTCAGGGGTTGCTGTTGGCCGAAACTTCTGCAGCCTCTGGTAGTTAAAGGGGTGTTTGACAAGTCCTGTAAGAGGGCAGTGAGAGAGGAGATGCCAGGCTGCAGCAACAGGAAGGGATGAAGGGGTGGGTTCACCTTCTTACTGGGCAGAAACAGGAAAAGCTTCTCTTTTGCTTGGCATCTGCCATCAAGCACTCCCTTCATCCACTCCCTCCAGGAACCTTCCTTGTAAGAGGAGGCAAAGCATCCTGGAGGCAGCATTTGTCCCTACACACTGGGGCAGAAAAGCACAGGTACAACAGCAGCCTGTGGAGTCACAGAACAGTCCCCACAACCATTAGCCAAGGCAAAACCAAACACTCCAGTCATCCCTTCTGCCCTGATAACCAAGTCCCTCCTCAGCTTTCCCTTCTCTAGTAAACAGTACTCAAGCCTCACTACAAACAACTGGAGAGCTGTCCTTGTGTCTGCTCAGGAACACACTCAATAAATAAACCCAAACATTTCCATTTGCAATAACAACCATCTGCACACGCCACTGTAGTGGATCTGCCATTCTGTTTCTCCAGTCAGCTGCTCACCCCTGGAAAGCAGCTGGATCTCCACAAGAGCCAAATGGACACACACCAAAGGCAGCTAATGAAGGGAATGCTGCTCCCTGACCCTGCACTCAGCATCTGCCCCAGCTCTTCTGGTTTGAGAAGCTGTGCCAGGTTCCTCACAGATCCATTGGGCTATGACTCTTATAAATTCAATTACTGTAGGTGACCGTATTTATTCCCTGGTGTGCCAGGAATTGATAAAAGAGCATCTGACTTAAGCATTTTGAAATAAACTCCAGACATACATCAGGATTTTCAACTGTTCCAGGCTCAGCTCATTTTTCCACTTCACCCAGATCCCTCAGGCAAACTGCAGATTGTAGATTTCACAGAAGGGCTTAAGGATCCAGATGCTCAAAACAGCACCAGGTTCCTAAGGGGCTTTAGCAAAAAAAAAAAAAATCTTCTCTTTTTAATTTTTAAATCCTTAAAGGCCTTATATGTATTTTAAAGTACCTTTGATAGTGGGAGGTATATTGGTTTTAGGAATTAAGGCACTAAAGGCCTTTACTTCAAATGGACATACTAAAACATTAACATTTTCCCTCAAGATCTCCACTAGCTGCCTTCACTTACCAGTTTCCTTACACTGAGTGCACTGCTCAAGATCACAACTTGAATAGTAAATCTGGGTTTTTACTGAAGTTCTGCATATAATGCTGGCAAAAGCCAGAAGTGATTATATATGTGCATTAAAAAAATAATACACATAAAACATATTTTCTATCTAGATTAAAATTAAAGTCAGCAAGAGAGTGTCTTATCAAAAGATAAGAACTCAGTAAGGTAAATAAAAGTATCTAACAGAGCCCAGGTGAGGAGTCTCAGACAGGGATTTGGAAGCACTACAGACTGTTTTGTTTTCCTGGGTAAGCCCTGTCTTGGTGTTGAAAATTTGCATACATATATCAATTTATATGCAAGCTGCTGTTAGCCAGGAGGGAAACAGACAAGGAAGTAGTCAGGAACTGTGAATAGCAGGGTGTCTTTTAGTTATTTAAGGTATTAGCTGAGCCAATGGGCATGCTTTTCCTGTTTTAAGTAGACACAATAAGATAAAGGTCAGCGGGGGAATTGGTTACATTTCTCTTTCCCACGTATAGGTATGGCTGTGGAGAATGCAATCCTACCAGAACACTTTAAAGATACAGAATAATTTGGAGATTTTAGAAGCATCACATTGGCTTCCTCAGCCCAGAGCACAGTGCATTACAGGTACCAATTCCCTGTGAAAGGCAGAATAATTTGGGACTTTCTGATACTAAACAGCAAAAACTAAATCCTGTTATGCAAATAAGAGATCACATAGAAAAAATTATTTAGCATCAAAGCTAAATACCCTGTATGCTTACCTTTATAAAAGAAAACATCATATTGTAAATAAAGAATATTTTCTAATCAGCTTTTCTGTGCTTCAGTAGATAATTGAATTAGAAATCAAGCTCCATGTGCACCAAGATGCTTAATAAATACCAACAAAACCAGTATTTGCTTAGGCCAGGCAACAAGATACTCAGTGACATTCTTCGAGATCTATTAACCTAAAAACTTGATACAGACAGCACCCCAGCCACAGAACCCACCTTCATTTTAGTGACTTTCCTTCTCAGACTGTAATGAAACCCATATTTTTTTTCAGTTCACTAAACAATTGTAGAAACAGCTCTTTCAGAAAATGAGAAATAAAAAATATCGGAGTCTTACAAATTTGCATATCCCTATGGGATCAGCAAGAGTCATCAGCTTACTAGGAGTTCAGGCTGACTTAAAATTACATTTATAATGCATTTGGGTTCATTAGAAACCAATTAAGGACACTGGCAGCTGGAAGCAAGTCAATTAATCAATTACTAGTTCTAAAGTACAATGAAAGTAATTTTAAAGATTTTATGATTCCTTAAAGGAATATTAAAGGTTGAGATTTGTATATATGTAAATACACACATAGGTACACATCAACACACAGGCATTACATTAACAGTGTAAGTAAAAGCCCAAGAGAATGTGTCTCCTGGGGGATTGTAGAAGGACCTTTCCAGTGGGTACAATGGGCATTCTGAGTGCTTCTTCTGTAGTCTTCAATATGAAATCTAAGACTGACAAATACCCAGCAGTCTGGCTGAGGTCTCAAGCATGCTGTACCCAGGTGTCCTGTACCCTGGTCCCTTTTTACAGTTTCCTTGTGGCCTCCAGAATCAATACCCTGGAGAACTCATTGTAAACTCAGCAAAAGGCAGAACTCTGCTGTAAGAACTTCAGGGAAAAACTATTACAGAAGCCAAAGCATAAAGTGGGATGTTATTGGAATGTTCCTGAATAAGCAACTTTAAGCAATCGATTTGTTCCCTTTTGTTTAACTTAGAAAAAATATTCTCACTGTGTGCAAATCCCTTCCCTGGACTGCAGCAAAAATACATCAGAGGACCTGAGAGTTGTGAAACCTTCATTGTACAAACCACAGTGGCTGGAAAGACATCTCATTGCATCATTCTGCTTGACCACTTGAAGGGCAGAGGTACAAGAATTTGCACAGGGATTGGTTCAGGAACCACATGCATTAGCTCAAGTCTGTTCCAGCAGAGCATCAGCACTGCTGTTTGGTCTTTCCCAGCTCTGGATTCTTTGCTTAATCCACAACAACAGCAAAAAGTCCCAAAGTCCAGCCCTTTCTGTGGCTTTTATCCCAACAAATGTATTCAATGGCTTCCAAATCAAATATGTGGGCCAGGGAATAAGAGGATTTGATTCTTAGCTTAACTGCTGTTCTTCGGATGCACTCAAATACTAGTTTTAGGGAAGGCTGCTTTTGCAGCTCATTGTGATACTACCAAGAACCTCTGACAAGGGAACAAACAAAAGAAGTGTTGAAGATACTGGGGATGGCTATGGACCTCCAGTGACAAAGTCTCCGTGCTGTGCTATTCTGCTGGCAATTATTGAGGAAGTTTGTTTAGGATTTAGGTCCAAGAGTTCATAAGATAGGCTTGTAAACAGCATGGAAGTTGAGTTTCCTGTTGGTGATAGGAAGATTGACAGCTCACAGTAAGATTTTGTGTGGCAATGACAACTGTGATTACTGTGCAGTTCCCTTGCAATGTGATTAGATTGTAACCAGACTGAGGCTCTGCTGGATTTCTTGATGCCTGAAATTGATGGCCCCAAACCAAGTGATTTTCACCAGAAACAAAAAACCTTGAAACTTGAATTCTTTGACATTGAGTAGGTTTAACACACTCCTGTGCCATTTCATACTTTTTGAAATGAGCCTTCTTTCCTTATGTAGTTTGGGTATAACCTATAGAAAGCACAGAAAGATCCAGTGACAAATTCTGTTTTCTATTTTGATTTAAGAGAATAGGTATAAATTTCTTTTCTCAGTTACATAAAGTTGTTATGAAGAAGAAACTCTTTTTAGAATTAAAAAGTAGTAGTCATCACTTAAACAACTGTGGGTACGGTCTTGGGTTTATGGAAATCTGAAGGTTGGGTTATTATCACCAGTGAGACAAAGATATCATTAAGAATAAAATAAGCACTGTAGTGTTACTGTGACGCAGATAGAAACACACAGTAACACGCACAACAGGTGTTCAGGCAGAGAAGAAGTAAGGAAGAAGATTCTAGTTTATTGTTGACCTCGTATATAAGTTTCTGGACAGTGATCAGAGATTGGACAGAGAAGTTCCCACCTCTCCATCTTACTGGTCACTTGAGAAGTCTATCAGGTGATATCTTTTACAAAGGAATGCAAACATGATTCTTGTTTATCTTACAATTCATGAGAACTGACTCCACTATACTAAAACAAATCAGAAGGCTTATTTTCAGAGACAACACTGTAGTTTATTTATATTATAGAATTTAGTAATATAAATAAATAATAATTAATAATTATTAATTTAATAATATAAAAATATGTGTTTCTCTGAGCCCATTTCTAAATTTGGAGAATTAATATTTACAGATCACCTACTTTAGTGAAGAGTAAGGCATAACTGTATGGCTGCTTATATGCATAAGGATAATATGTTTGATTGAACAGATGTGAAAAACAACAGAACAAATATTGTCTGTAAAAATAACTGAAAAAAAAAGTCAGAATTAATTTAATCAATTAGGAAAAAGTGTCTCATTGAAAGTGTAGCTGATAAACCCATCTTGGAAATTTTTAAGTTATCCCAAACATGATCCACAAACTTGTATTTGGCAAACATTGCCAAAATGTTCCAACATCATATAATAAGACTGTATTATCTAAACAAGGCCCATGCATGAGAAAGTTGCCTATTTATGCTTCATAAATCAAAAAAGATGATGGAACTATACCAGTATTTAAGAGATGCTATTAAAACATGAAGACTTTTTTTACTATTCTCCACAAGAAAGAGCAAACTCAGAAATGGAAGCTGAGTTCTCTTTGGCCCATAATCACTATTTTCCTTAAAAAAACCCCAAAACAACACAGCTTCTTGTCTTTTCCCTTTCTGGCATCGAGGTTTGCCTAGTGATCACAGGCAAGGAGGCCACTATGTGGCTGTACATGTTCATTTACAAATAGACTTATAAACCCTATAAATGAGTGATGTTTTAGCACGTGTCCTTTCTCTGTGGGGAGCCTGGGGTGTCTCTCTACACTTCAAGGCCTTCCATTAGCAGCTGCCAACTCTGCTACAGGTCCCTCTCTAATCTCTCATTCCACCATCACTTCAGGACACTTGTAAGGCTTGACAAGACTTTAATGCAAAACTTCCCAAGGCAAGTTGTCAGATGGCCATGGGTCCTGACCATGACATATTTCACATGTTCAGGAATGAAATTTCATGCTATGCATGTTGCTGAACTGCAAGATTTTGGTTCTGACTTCATGGTACTTAATCTCTTCCATGCCAAAAATTGCTTAAAAGCATCTCTTATGTTAGCTGAACTGCTGCACTAGCCCAAAGGTAAAACTTTATATCAGGGTAGATTTAAACTTGCCCAGAAAAAAAGAAAAATCTAATTAGACTATTTAATATAATTTACACTGTTGCTCCTTCTGTCTGTGATGTGCAGGGGATGCAGAAGGGCTCTGCCCACCTCAATGAGCAGACTCACCAGCAAGGCAAATCAAAAATCACCATTTGGCTGTATTCCACACATCCCACAAAGACTGAAAGATTTAGAAACTAAATACAAATCCCAAGCAAGGTCATACCCACAGAACAACCCTTCCACTGCCACTTTTGAGCTGGGAAGAAAGTGAAGAGTCACTTTGCAGGGTGTCCTTCACACAGCTCCTGCTCTGACTTTTCCCTGTAATGAAATGATACCTCTGTACCATCCAGAAGCAGCTAAAAAGAGTGGCTGAATGAGATGGAAATAGCAGCCATCCTCCTTGTTGGTGTGTGTGGTGATGTGCCAACATCAGGGGCTAACAGGGCTGGAATCTGAAGAGCAGCCCTCTAACTCTGGGGTTAAACTGGCCGTATTTTGCAAGTAATTTGGAGAGCAAGTTATGACTGCAGCTCCTCCCCCAAGCACTTCTCTGCTTCAGCCTCTCCAAATCATTCCTCAGCCCAACTGGATGCCTGCTGCCCTTTGAACACACTGCAGCTTTCTGCAACAGAGGCTGTCTCCCCAAAACCTGATGTTCATTGAGGATATGAAGCTGGGAAGACTAGCTGAGCATTTCTTTCTTTCAAAGACAGAAATACGCAGATGAGAACTCTCCAAGTGCTTTGCAAAGTTGATGCCAGTTGCATTTCCAGAGTTTAACAAAGACTTCACTCTGGGGATAAGAGCATTGTCCAGCAGAGGAGGTGACAGACGTCAAATCTATCTGCCAGATGTCGGTGTCGTAACTTGTACCACGACTCCCTTCTCTTTGTACACTTGGCCCTGCTGCCTGCAACGTGCATTTCCCAGCTGGACAGGCCTCGCACACTCCTGTTACTGGGAAAAAAGAAAACTGCCCAAAGGGAGAAAGTACAAAAGGTTTGCCTTTGCTACAGGAAACTGGAACTGCCAACAGCCTTGCTGAACTGAGTGCATTGGCAGAATTATTAGCAAAGTATCAGCAGTGGGACAGAAATGGAGAGAAAGAATTTCCCAAGTCAGGCTATTTTCACCTAAAACAAGAGAGAGTAGAGAAATAAAATTCAGGGATCAGAGTTCTTCACAGTCTGGAATTTTATTGCATGAAAAACTGCAAGGTTGTTCTCATTTTGTTGTCTCCCCAAATTAGGATGCAAATCTCGGCATCAGAAGCTTATCTGTGCATGGATCTAGGTACAGAGCTTTCATACTTGTGCACATTTAATTTCAGGAAGATGAAAATCTTTTGTGCTCTCCTGCTCTTTCTGATTTTTTAAATACAATGCAGTTTAAAATTAAATGTGATAATCCAATGATTACAACTTCCTGTAAAAATGAATAAGTGATAAAATTTACATTTATGTGAAATGTTTTGACTTAATAAGATCATAGGTTTCCAGCGGAAGACTATTCCCTTGGGAGTTTCTGATCAGCTGTAACTGTAGCATTTATAATGTGTCTGTCACTCTAGGAAATGAAGGATTATCAGAAGCACAGGAGCACAGCTAAGTGCTTGTTGTGAGGCTGAGGGATGCTCTCAGTGGTGGCAGCACCAGAGTGTTGAAGTCTTCCTTTCTCATTCTTCACAAATTTAAATCCATCCTACATCTGATGGATTTACATCTGATTGATTGATCAACAAAGTGTTGAATTATTGATTCCATGTGTGAATATAAACACTAAAACTGTGCAATTATAGAACAGATAAAACTCCAGTAGATGGCGCTCAAAAATATCCCAAATTTGTGTCCTTGCTCAGCTGTCAAGACTTAGGTTCTGTGCAAAGGGCTTGGGGAGGCAGCTCTGCCAGCAGCCCTGGGCAGACTCGTCACCATCACTCTGAGAGACAGGGGATGCTCAGAGCTGCATGCCTGTAACAAAGGTGGGCTCAGCAGTGGCTGGGAACACAGGAAATACACCAAAGTGGATTAAGAGATCTGGGTCTTGTAAAAACACAGCAAAGTGTTAGAGAAGTGCTGGGAGCCACAGCAGTTATAGAACATGACTTTCCAAGTGGGGGAATGTCTGTCTGCCAGTTCCTGTGCAGTCCTGTTGCTCGGTAATGGCCAATTCTGGGGTCACTTTTAGATTTTGTAGCTCTGACTGCAAGGAGCCTGTTGTATTTCAAAGGCTGTTAAGTAGTAATTCTCCCACAGAAGCACAATTGGTTTTACCACCACTAGGGGAATGGTTTTTATTGACCATTCTGACCAAAGACCAGAGGGAAAGTTGATACCATCTGACTGAGCTGCTGATTGGTGGCCCATGGGAAATGATTTAATGGCCAGTTCCTCTGCAGTCCCACAAAGCCACTGCCAGAAGTGCATCAGGCACTCCAGGCTGTGATGCAGTCAATGCTCCGGGGTGTCTGGCAATGCTCGGTGTAGAGCCCAGAGCTCCTGGCTGTCCTCTGCTCTGTGCACAGGAAAACAAAGCCCTTCACACAGCCAGGGAAGAGAAGCCTCCCCAGGCTGGTTGCCAACATGCTTCAGTCCTCCTCTACAGTACTTTGCTTTAGCATTAGTGTGAGCAAAACACATATGGGTACATGGATTATCCCTGATTTTTCTGTCCCATCCTGAGCTCCAGGCTTCATGCTTTCACTTCTGGTCACTTTACAGACCAACTGCACTTTTCTGTGTCTGTAGCTAAGTCCCTCTAGTCCTGCTTGTCTGCAGTGAGGTTCAGAAAAGCCACCTTAGCCCACTGATGTCAGCACACAGAGGGCAGGACATGAGCAAAGCAGTGACTGTGATGTGAATGCTGTGCTCAGTGCCGATGGTTCGTGTCTTTCACAATACTTGGAGCTGGTGGCAGTTGAGGCTACAGCACGTATCATGGCACAGCTGCTGTGATGGAGGAACTGAAAGGTTTTGTTAAGGGAAGAACAGCTTGTTCTTCTAAGTTGCGGTGTTTTTTCTTATAAAAGACTAATGAGGTGGTGGTCCTATTCAGTCCCTTATTTTGCAGGAGCTTAAACATCAGTAATAACTTGATCACCTTTATGATCTTTCACATGAATTATGTTATTCACTTCAGCAGTTTTGCCTTTGGAGAAAAAAGGGAAAGGGCTGACAAGATGTTTTGCTTCAAGCCTGTGTTTCATTAAATGTCTACTGTACCACTTTTGCTCCAGATTAGGAAACAATTTTATTCCAGACACAGTCATTAGACTTTCTTGAGAAAACTGTTCATAGAGAAATGGTTAAGAGATCAGGATGTTTCTTTACAAGTCCATTTTGCAATCCAGAGTGAAAACTTCTTTGCTTGTATGCTAGCAGAGGTTGTTCTTTGAAGCACCATCAGTTGGTAGGCAAAGAATGAAATTATCTAGCTAGAAGCAAAGCAGAAGTGGCAACAGAGATGGTCATCCATAACATACCCCATGGATTCCAGGGAAATAAGTCTGTTCAGGGGAATCTCAGCTAATTCATATGGAGGCCTACTTTGTCATTTTTCACTGTGTGAGGCAGCAGATTTCTCTCTGCAGCAAAGCGAGGGTGCAGGGGAGAGAACAAAGAGCAGCAGGCAGTGAGAATGTGACACCATCCCTTCCCAGAGCACTCTGGGCTGTAGCTCTGCTGCCTGGATGTTATTTTAGTGGCCGTGCCTCCCACCCATGTGCGTCCCAGGGCCCGGGAGCCACGCGGTTCTGACGCCTGGTGAGCCCGAGGCTTATTCATGTTCAGGAATGGGAGGGTCAGGGCCATCGACACACACCAGCATCCTGCTGCCTATTATTTCCTGCCAGCCCTGGCATTGTACCAAGCCCTAACATGACAGGTGGATGGAGTTCACAAGGAAATAATGTCATGGGCTAGTTTTCCAGGAAAGCTGTTAACTCTATTCACAAACCCAGGCCTTCAGATGGAAATGGAACATGGCTGAGAAGAGGCAATGAAGGGCTGCTCTGCTGTTAGATTTTTGTCACTGATTATTCCCTGACATCTCTTGCTACAGCACAGAAATCTTTAACTCTACACAGTACTTAACCCTTCAAGAGCAGACTGTGGCTGAATGCCTTTGAACTTAAAAAACTATGGGGACACTGCCTCTGCAAATCCCATGTGGCCATTTGATGCGAGTCAGGCTGCAAAAGATGGTAAAAGAACCTGCCTTTTGCTGAGCTAAATGGTTCCTGAGAAACAGAAAATAAACATGAGGTGAGGATCTAAGGCCAATGTTAATCTGAAGACTTCAGGCATTTTGTAAGAATGAAACTGAGGATAAAGTCCAGGATATATCAGAAACAAGACTTACATATTTTTAAAAGTCTCCATTAATAAGGCACATTTACTATCCTTCCATTACTCTATGCACTGTCCAACATCTGCAGTTGTATGTTCTTCTTTTTCTTTCCTCTTTTTCTGTTTTTATAATGTAATCTTTTTCTAATAGTATAGAAAGCACAGAAGATGAGTTAAGAGGAAAAACAATCAATCCAAACTGAGAGTTTTTCAAAATTTCCATGTTTGCCACAAATGAAAATTTTAGGTTACACAGTCAGGACAATAGAACTCTAACTGGCTGCTTAGAAGAGGAAGGATTAGGTCCTGTGTCATGTTAATCGTGACATCAACAACCTGAATAAAAGCCAAAAATTCAAGTTGATTTTGCAGTTTAAGACCATTGTTCTCCCATGTGGTTTAGCCTGTAAGATTTAGTCTACATATATATTTCTGCCAGAATTTATATTTTTCACATCATACAGTGCAATTCTTGATATGTAATGCACTTCAATATGTAAAATCCCTTCATGACTAGCAAATATTTAAATTTATATAGCTAAAATGTCATACAAGCTACAGGCATTAAAGGTATTGGAAATAGAAAAGCAAAATTATGTCTGTCAATGCTCAGAGGTACTGGTAATATCTATGCAAAATAATGGCTGCAAATATTATTCTGCTCTTCTTATTTTGCAGCCCATTGTAGAAACAAATTAGGTGAAACCTGCTAATAATAGGCAACAACTTCCATCTCAGATATCAAAGGAGCAGTACCCCTGGATTTGACTCTGGATAAGCAAAGCTGAGGCAGGAATACGGGATATTCCAGAGGGCTTGTTCCTGGCCTGACTCTTCCGGATGCTGATGAGACTCTCAGGCCTCTCTTCGTTCCACACTCCGAGCTGGTTCCTGTTCTGTGGAGCTGCAGTAATACTGTACATGTGGCATTTGGTTACAGGAGCTCTCCCAAGTGTCCATGGCATAGAAACTTAATTCTTGACACAAGTTCATGAAACTAACCTTTCTTTCTTTCTCTCTCTCTCTCTCTTATTTTTTTCCTTTTTTTTTTTTTAAACCTGGAAAATTATGGTATTAGAGCCAGAGTCATACACAAAACACAACACGTGAAATGACTGGGGAATTGTAAATTGGGCATTTTGACTTGAACAAAATCTAAGCATTGTCATACCAATCAGATTATTATTTTAAAATACTGTCCCAGGCTATAACTGTCTTTGTGTACAACAGCAATACAGGGTGTAGTTACAGACACAATTTCCTGTGCTTAGGTTTAGAAATTATTATTTAAGATTGCTGTAACATTTGCCCAGAACACCAGCGTAATTCCTCTATTAGATAATTTTCTATCTTTGTGAGGGCAGTTTGGCTAGTGCAATGCTGCCAGGGCTTTCAGGAAGGGATAGACAAGCAATTGTGACAATAAAATTTGCATCGGCTACCACCCAGACTCTCCCAGAACTGAAACACCATTTGTGGCATTCAAAACCTTTTCACACCAGAAGGGAAGGTGTTTCTGAAATGGAAAGTCACTTTGATCTCCACAAGGTTGAATCCTTCTGCCTCTCAGATTCCAATGAGAAACACCAAACAGCAGTCGTGGAGTTCCAGATGGCTTTGTATCAAAGACTTGGTGCACTTCAGCACCCAGCACCCAAGCATGAAACTCCAAATCAATCCAGACTAGGTCACGGGGTTCAAATTTTGAAGCAGAAATTTTGGTTGGGCTTTAAGGGCTGAAAATGATGTGTTGTTCCTGGGTGTGCAGAGAGAGAGAGAGAGGATAATGATGAAAATATCTGAAACATATAGATTTGCAAGAAGAAAAAAGCATAGACTGTGAGACATGGGTCAGATGTCATCGCTGGTCAGTCAGAAAAGATGCTACAATTGCTTCAGACTGGCCCAAAATCAATGCAAACAAATCAAGGGGGAAAAGTCAGTTTCTAAGGCCATGTGAACACTTAGCGATGAAACCTTTGAAAACATCTTCAACAGCATAAAAATCTGCCTGAACTGCTCACAACCTCTGCTTTGCTTCTGCAGGACACCAGGATCAGGTGCTGGGATTCTTCCCTGTAAAATTACTGTTTTGCTCCTCTGAGCACAGGACAAACAAGCCTGACTTCCTGCACAGCCTTTCATTTGCTTCTTGGTATGAAGATGCTTGTGCACGTACCTCATCTCTAAAGGACACAGATGATGCTGCTGAGCTCAGCAGACCCTCTCACCCGGAGGCCTCCCAGCCTGTCCAGTTAGGTGGTACTGCAGGAGACCACGGTGTGCCTGAAGCTTTGCTGAGCCAGGGGATCACATCCAGAGTCACTGCAATGTGTCTGTCACTGCTCACAGGCTGGGTAATGCCCAGGTGCCCAAGATTAGCATGGCAGAGGGTGCTCCAGGAACTCTGCTGTGTCCTTGCTTGTGCACTGCAAAAGTCAAAGAGAGCAGAAATAAGGAAAGGGAAATCATCTCTAGTAGTAGCAGAGAAATTCTTACTCACTCCTATTTACCCTTCCTGAAAAGATAATGCTCCAAAACCCCCATAGTCTCCATTCCACTGAGTTTGGCATTTCTTTTTTGACTTGGAGCTGAGCCTCACCTTGTACCTCTACCTTCCTTCCACAGCAAGCTCGGCCGTATAACAGTGATGACCAGAGGAGGACCCATGTGTGGAGGGGACTTCTGGAGAGGGCAGTGGGCAGCTCCTGCTCTGGGCTCAGCCTAGGAATCAAAGAGCCAAACTGCCACACATGTAGTGGAAATCACTGCATCTCTACAGTCCCTGCAGTTCTCTCCTCAGCAGCCCCCAGAATTCCACTGGCAAAAAAAAAAATGGGGAGGGAGAAGAAGGAGTCAGAAAAACTATTGTGTTCTTAGGGAGGAAAAAGAAGAATAGCTCTGTTTAGCTTATCCAGCTTTGCTGATGTCAATCACTTCTCATTTTAAACAGGAAAGACACCACTTTAGTCCACCTGTTCCATTATTTATCATGCTATGCATTTCCCATGAATTGTCACTCATGCAAAACCTGTACATCGTAAGGGGACACCCTAATATTTTTAATGACCTTAAGCAAAGTGATTGACACTAGACACCAGTGTCAGATGTTCTGGTGACGCAACATGTTCTCCTAGCACCAGGAAAGCTTCCTGCCATGATTAAGTGAGGGCTATGGAAGTGCTAAAATGTGCTGTCAGCTTTCCTCTGATGCAAGTGATTTTATTATAGCGTCTAGTAACCACGGAGTGTGGCAACGCAAATACTGACCCCAAACATCCCCTCCTGCACATATAGCTCAGTCTCTTTAAAACACGAGGTGCAGCTTGCAAATCCAGGGATAAGTTATGGATGTAACAAGCTTAAATCATGGAGGGCAGAGGAAATGGTGGAACCTAAGCCAGAATTCCTGGGTGGTTTCAGCAGGAGAAGTATAGGGATCCAGGTTGAACTGCAGAAGGAGCACCCTGCAGCACCTCTTTGGCAGGTGGGCTCTGCAGCAGCATCATGAAACTGTCCTGGCTGCCAGAAGCTCTGAGGGCAAAGACAAGACACAGGCCTGTCTCACCTTGGTAGTGGAAAGCAAAAATCACACCCAGCCCTTTTGAGTCTCGAGAAAGTAAGGGGGGAAATAAAAGAGAGAAAAAATAGAAAGAGGGCTCCATACAGCCCCTCTGCCTTCTCATAGACACTGGGGTGGAAACCTGTGACTCAGCTCAGCACCGCTTGTCCTTCAAGAAGAAGAAATCATGTTCTGGTTTGCTTCAATTTGGAACAAGCCCCTTGATAATCCATTAATTCAGAAAAGCTGAAAGACCTCTACAACACAAGAGTTTCAACACCTCAGCCACAAGCAGGGGACACCTGGCACCTGCTTTTCATGAAGATTTGTAATCCCAAAGCTCAGTCAGCAAACACTACACATAGCTTTGCTTCCACAAGTTATTATTAATAGTTATTTCTTAAACTGACGGTGACAGTGTGTGTCTGCAGAACTGTCTGCTATGATTTTTCAATAACAGAGCTGTTAATCAAGCTGCAGAGGGTTGGGCTATCAAACCAAAGTCCACAGCCTGCAGAGGCTTTTTTAAGAGATCAGCAATACACGTGTTCACAGTTATTGTCACAGAAGTTGTTCTACAAAAAATAGAAATACAAAGCAGTCAGAGTTGAATATACAAGCTATCTTGATAGCAATAAAGAAATAGTTTCTAAAGGGTAGTAGCACTAGATATTATTTAAATGAAATTTATTTTTTAACTTTATAGCAAAATAATCAAAAGTGCTAAACCTGACCACTATAATTTACAAAAGTTTCTCACATTTTAAGCTATGATCATACCTTGTTATTTAGGTTAAACAACATAATTACACATTTCTACTGATTTTTATTCAATAGTGAAACAAAATCAATATTAGTTGATTTAAAAAAGAGGGAAAGTACCACAGGTATTGGGAAGGGGAAGTTACATAAAATATAAAAATCAGCTTATTGAGCAAGTTGCAATGTGTTTTATTGCCTTTTTTTTTTCTTTTTTTTTGAGCTACACTTTAAGTCCCAGATACTTTGGCCATAAGCTTGTAGACTCTTCAAATGCTATGACTTTTCCCTTGGTCAAATGTCAGTGTTTTAAGGAGACCTCTGGAATTTCAAGTCAGTTCAAACTATGTTCTCAGTTCCCAAAAGTTCCCTTTCCAACACGATCAGCATGTTGGAGAACACAGTTAGGATTGTTGCAGTTAGGTGACACAGTTTTCTGTGAAGGAAAAATGTGTTTTCCTCTGTCTTGGAAAGAATCACTAGCAAGTCTGCAGTAAGAAATATATTGAGAGCACTTTCAGAGTTGTTACAAGTATTTCTTAATCCATTCCATTTTCATTTCAGTTCGTTTCCACAGTTAAATTAAAACCTGCAATCTCTCCTACTGATAAATAGCCAAGTTGACTTACAAAGGTTCTGCCTTCTGTCCAGCCTTCTCTTGGCTGCCTTTAACCAAACAAGGTTCGCTGGTTTGCCACGAGCGCTGTCTGGCTCTCTCGCCTCTTTGCTTTCTTCTTCTGCTGCCTGATCTTCCAGCACACTGCACTGGAAGCCAGCAGAACGAGTCCTGAGGACAAGAGGACCAGCCCAAAGACGGAGATGATGGATCCATGGGAGTTGAAGATGTAAGCCACGGCAGTCACCACGATGCCAGCTATCAGGATGACTACGCCAAACGGAACGGTGCAGCGGTAGCAGGAGAGCTCTGCTCCCCCCGTGGCTGCTGTCAGCTGGCACTCACTGACCAGGGGGATGGTGGTTATCACACAGTCGTTGTTACTCTTCTCTGTGGGTACAGAATCAGGGTGCTTTGGGGTGCCCAGGATCTCTTTGATAGGTTCGTTTGTCATCTTGATTGTCTTGACTCGGCCCGTTCTTAGGCTAGAGCAGGCTCTGCTGAGCACGTGCTGCACTGTGGAGAGAAGAGCATGAGTTCAACCAATAATTAACAACTATTTATAAGACAAATGGGGACACAGAAGTATCCCCTTTGGATCACAAACAACCAGACATTCAGACCCCACAAGGATTTATGCACAAGATCAACCACGACACAACTGATTGTGAAGGATCTGAATCACTTCTTATAGTAGTTAACAATATGTATGTAAGTGCTAGAAAGAACTGAGTCACAGAACAAGACAGAGACCAACATTAAAGTGTTGTGGGCCAAATCTACATTAAGTTACATCCTAAAGTCTGTATTTCTGGACATAATTTAAATTTCAATGGCATTACATTCTCACAAAGATACACAGTTCACACAGTTTTGATTTTTGCTCACACACTTTTTCCACAGTTTCTTTATACACCTACACACACTACATTACACAGATTTGCTCCACTGCACATCACAATAACATGAACAAGTACTAGCCCAGCAAAAACTAGGATGAACATTGAGCCCTTTCTCAGTGCAAGCGCTACTTAGGGAAAAAATTAAAATGGTCATGACAAGGTGTAGATGTGGGGAGAATGGGGATTCCTGCACTTGGCTCAGCTCAAGGCTGGTAAACCTCCAGCTACAGCAACACCAGTGCCAGACTGACAGCTTTCCATTTAAACTGGCTTCATGCAAAAGCAACGGGTCTCTTGTAAATCCATGAAATCCCTGTTACTGTGTGGGAGGGAGATGTAACATATTATTCACTCATCTCAGATATAACAGGTAGTTTTCCTCCTGTCTCCAGACTGTAAACACACTCTCACTCCCATAGCATGCAGTTTGACTGCATCTGCACAGGAGGCAAATACCTTTTGGCTCGGGGAAGCCCAGAGACTAATCAGGGTCCACCTGATCAGAGCAAGAGGAGCCCATAGCTCTCCACCATTCCAGGCTGCCATGACAGAGCTCAGCCTTGTCTCTGGGGCTTTGGTGATGTGGGTCATTCTGAGGCCTGCAGTGAGCTCTGCCAACATCGAGGCTGCCACAGATGTTCTGTCCTGGACCCAGCTCAGTGCACCCCACATACACTCCAGAGATGGGGCCACTGGGGAATCACTCGTTTTCCTGCTGTGAGTCGCTCCCAGGACTCCTCCACCACTCCGGTGTGGGCCGTGCTGCTTTTGCTTTCATCAGCAGCATGATATGCAGCTCAGAGAACAAGGAAGAGTGTTGGCAATGTAGTAACGCTTTTATCACTTTTATCACCTTCACATCTGTGACTAGGAAGTTAATTGCCAGATACTTGTATTCTCCTTTTCCTTTCCCACCACTCCACCCTTGTTGCTAAGATATATTCGTTCATTGTGGAGAGCCTTTGGTTTTACACCTCAGTACCTCCTATAACTGACCGTGAGTTTTACAAGAAAGAGGATTTCACTCTTTAAAAAAAAACACAAGTGCAAACAGGCTAAATGCTGGATATAGTCAGAGTGTTTGTATACAAAGTCCCCTTGAACTCTCAAGAGAGAAGGAAAGACCAGACCTGATTTGCCAAAGCTCTGGGGAAGAGTGCTTAGCTCACTGCTGTTATCTGCTGTGCGAAGCTGCCCGTGGGCTCAGTCCTGCCAGAGGAACCTGTCCCTGCTGCTGAGCACACACAACACACCCAAGCACACACAGTGACAGCCCAAGAGGCAACAGGCACACACACAAACATTGTGTTTTATCATCAGTAAAAACTTTTTTACTGTGAGGGTAACTGAGCACTGGAACCTCGTGAAGTTTTGGAGTCTCTACCCGAGGAGATAATCAAAAGCTATCTGCACGGTCCTGGACAGCACTGCCTAGGTGATCCTGCTGAGCAGTAGGAGGGCCAGACCATATGACATCCTGAAGTCCCTTTCAGCCATGACCATTCAATGATTCTGCCTGTTTCTGTGAGAGTACTCAGTATCTCCAAGAGCAGGAAAGGTATTTGTTCAGTGTTTATCAGACAAAGCAAATATATCTGTGCTGATACCTTAGATATCCTAAATTCTCCTAGGTTCAGTAGCTTTGGTCTTTAAATCATAATGCATGATTAAATGCCTTTTAAATGAGACAGAAAGAGTCTAGGGAAGCCAGATGTTTGCTCTTGAGTGTCATTAATTGTTCCCACGTGGATCTGAGTCCAAGTTCTGCATTTTCAATAATGATTGACACAGCAGTGAGACATACACTGGTGCCATTATGTTGCTGCATTACTTATCCATGAAAATTACAGAAGTTCAGCACAACATAAGAACGTGGTCTCCAAATTTCACCTTCTGTTGGTCTTACCACTCAATTAGTATAACATTTTATTATCAAATTTGAGGAAGGAAAAAATTAACTATTTTGCATATAAAAGGTCTATTGGTTCAAATACATTGTAATAACTATTCAAAAGTCCAAGTATTCTAACAGACACTGAAATAGGGAAACTTCCAAATAACTTGAAAAAGCCCATAATAAGAATTAGTATTCTGAAAAATTTTAACCTTTAATCAAACTGTATTTACTCCTGTCTCTGAAGTCCTTGTCCCTCTGCTTCAGATACATCCTCAGTGAGCATTAAAATTTAGACCTCTTGTACAGAGATTTATGAAGAAAAGAGATATATTTGTACAGTCAAATCTAACAGGAATAAAAAAAATATTCTAATCTATAAAACTAAGTGGCAAAAACTAATGGCAAAATACCTGTTGATTTCTAAGGAGCACAGTTTTTGTCTGGAATAGGATGTGAGAAGACAGGTATTCATATAAAACAAATAAAAATCTATTGAAATACTATTACATTAAATAAACAACAGAACCTATTTCAAGTGTGAGCAAAGGTATTCAGCCCTACAAAAAAGGGCACTGGATCCTCATTGCCAGCAAAGTCACTTCTGACTTAAGCCAACAGGTGATTTGGTTCAAGTTTCAGGGTAAGAAATTTAGGCAAAGATACCCAGCAACACCAGCATCCTCTCACTAATCATACCGCAAATACTATCTTAAGGAGATACTTTGAGTTGGAAGAAGAATGTGCTTCTGTGGTAATCTGGGGCTAACCATGCATAAAGGGGAGAGAAAATTGTTAGCCACTAATAAGTGTAGGTTTAGATTTATCAAAAAGACATGAAATGCATCAGCATGCACACCTACCAGATCCAGGGGAAATCCATGGTAACAGAAAGCAGAGAAGAGTGCTGAAGATGTCTTGTATGACAATTCGAGGCAGAAAGAGCTGCTCAAGGCTTTGAGGTGTCAGATGTTGCTGAATGATGAACTGGAGGTGACAATATTCTAGCATGGAAGTTTTCTACAAGAAAATTTGTTGGATATTTATCAGCTTCTTAAGAATAAAAGAAATGAGTGTAAAGCTCCTTCTATGGGCTGACTCTGGCTCCTAACCTAATCAAAGCACAAGATGTTTTCCCTCTGGCTCTCTTAGTGGCTTCTGCCTCTTTTCTTGGAAGCAGCCACCCATTTCTGGCCCAATGTAACATTTTCCTTTGATGATGTGACATCACAGTAGTATCATAATCCAGTCAAGTCCACCAGAAAGAGCCAGGCAGGAAAAGGCAATGCACAAGAAATACTGTAGATAAAAATCTTATTTAACTTAATTTCTATTGCTCACTTCACCTGTGTGAATAACGATAGTTTGTCTCTTCTGTGTCCAATTTCTTTAAGCAAATCACTCCATCTCCCTGTTCCTCAGACTTCCTAGCTGTGAACTGACTGTGACAACACACCACTACAAAAACATGTTAAATCTCTTCCAATCTAAGTAAACCTAAGTAATATAATCCCCTAGACTCTTCTCAGAATAAAAAAAAAGGCAGATTTACACAGTCCAAGAACTCTCTGTAATAAACGCAAGTTCACTATATTTACTGTTACTCATTTCTGTTACTGGATGTTTAAAAACAAGATTTGTAACTCCATGAGGAACAAGGCAGACTCTGCAGCAGGGCAGCGACGACTCTGCAGAAAGCAGAGCAATGGAAATTGTTATCAACTGCAGAAACAGCTGTGAAATCATCAGGCAGCTGGGTTAAAACTCATGAAGCAGCAGAGATTTTTGTTGCTAATCTTATTTGACATTCTCTTTCTAAAAGTGCATGATCATGGAAGGAGGAGCTCTAAGTGGGGATGAGAGTAAAATCATGAGAGTAAGTTTGTATAATGATAAACTTTAAGGATTTTTATGGTTTTAAGTTACTGAGACCCTGCTAACACAAACACACATTTACAGGCACAAACTTTTGCTGTCCTCCAGAAGATCCTTGGAATAAACCTGCGACATTGCCAAAATATATTTAGCTGGTTATTGAAGTCAGCTAGTAGTAAGGAAGTCTACTTGTTTATCTCCTTGACCATATTCTTTTCCACACAATTAGTTTAAATGTTGGAAAAGTTTGGAGGGAAATGCAGGAAAAAAATCCTGACTTCACATAAATATTCTAGATTTCATTAAAACAAATACAGACCTCTAAAATGTGCTTGCAGTCAACTTCACTTGAATTACGGCAAGGTTTTGTTTTAAAGCTCTTCCCAGTGCAATTGTGCCCCTAAGCCACTCTGCCAGCATCTTGCTTGGAAAAGATTAATTGCTCTGTCAATTATTTGTATTTATCCCTCACTGCACACAGTTTATGTATTTTTATTTTAAATTAATGTCTTTAGCAAAAATTCTGAAAGAGCAACTTCTTAGAGAATGAAATGTCTTCCCTTCTTCCCTCCCTCACCACAAAACTGAGAAGCAGAAACACATGAAATCTCTGCATGAAGCTTTCAGTGTTTAACTCGGAATCATTTCAATGCGATGCTCTCTCAGGAGGCTTCCCACATATGGAATATCACTGTGCAAGGGCAAAGAGCCACTACAACCCTTTCCTCTTTTTCACATTTCACTTATAACCAGTGGGACACATTTGAGTTTTCTATCTTCAATATCTGGACTAGATTCTCTCTATTTTCCACAATACTTCAGGCACCTTTTTCTGCTTATGCAAAATCCCAATAAATCATAATTCTCACACTTCACACTACAGCTATTCATTAAAGCGTCTATGGAAAATAGCCTAAGGAGTCCTTCTGTCCCAAGAGGAGAGCCTGAGTTCATTCAGAATTCAACAGACTATAGTAATCCTTAACACAATCCCACAGCTCTGCCCAGGTGAGCACTCCTGGAAATAACACAACCAGAATTTGTACTTACAAGACTCCAGGACCATGTCCTGAGCTACAGAGGCAGGAGAAGAACACATTGCCTCCATACCAGCTGCCTCAGGATGCAGTAAGTTTCTTTCACCAAGTTTTTAAGTAAAATCATGAACCTTTTTCGCAAATCTCGCACCTTTTTCGTTTTCCCTACAGAGCCGGGGTGTAGGACGGGAGCCAGCCCAACCCCTCCACAAACCAACTCTGTTATGAGCCAACCGCAAAACTTTCTAATGCGCCTGCCAAACGCCACACACACTCCTGGGCTAAACCCATCCGTGTCACGCCTGTCCCCGAGTACCTCTGCAAGAGAGCAGAGAGGCGAGCAGGCGGGGAAAGCCTCGTGCACGTTCAGCCCGCCGGTACCGGGCAGGCAGCGCTCTGTGGGACACGCGGGTCGGTGTCTGCCTGCCAGGCCCCGCGATGGCTGTGAGCGCTGTGCCGGAGCGCAGCGAGCCGCAGCTCCCCGGAGAGCCCGAGCCCCGGGCAGCCGGGCACCGCAGGGCCAGCGGCTCCGGGGCTTCCAGCGAGCCGAGCTGAGCCGTGCCGGGCTGAGCCGTGCCAGTCCATGCCACAGCCTGGGCCAATGTGCTGCAGCATGGGCAAGTGTGCTATAGCGAGCCGTGCCTAGCGAAGCCGAGCCGTGCCTTACCTCCCGGCCGCCGGGTGGGACTGCGGCAGCCACCAGCCCGCAGCCAGCATAAGAGGGATGCAGCTCACCGTATAAGGGAGCGTAAACAAAGTTCTCGGTGAGAGCGAAACAATTAAGGGACCGGAGCAAATTCAGCGGCAGGAGCTGCGGCGGGCGTGGCGGCAGCGGGACGGTCCCGCTGGGCGCGGGGGGGCCGGGGAGGGTGTCCGGCAGCGGCAGGCTGGGCCGGCCACGGGGCCGGGCCTCTCCCTCCGCCCCGCACTGCTCACAGCCCGGCAAGAGATGCGAACGGCGGGAGCAGCACGAGGGAGGCTCCGCATGGAGCCTTGCCCGCGGCAGGTCACACACACGGGGCCGGAGGCGCGTCCCGCAGCCCCTCCTGCGCACTCTCCCGTGCCGGTTGTTCGGCCACATCCCGGCCGCAGCAGTGTGGGTGAGGGTCAGTGCCTGTCCTGAGCTCGCTGGGGCCCTGCTGGGTCACTTGAAAGCACAGTCCCTGCCGAAATCCAGATGAACCCCTAGTTCAACTGCTCAGAAATTAGAGGAGAAACACAGCTTCGGAAGGCTTACTTAGAGGATAAAGTTTTATGTATAATTTAGAAATATTTTAATTGGCTTTTCTAAGAAATTGGTCATTTCTGCAGCACTACAAGGGTTTGGAGTGGATGGGTGGGGGTGTGTGTTAATTTTTTACCACGATTTCTGTTATTTCAGACAAAAAGCAGACAAATTATGCTTTTAAGTCTTATAAAAGAACATGTTTGAATTTTGTGGTTAAGCTCACCAAAGTTTACATTTAAAAGACACTGTTTTATCAATGATTGATAAAAGAACAGTGCACCAGATGTATTTAATCAGACACTCTTTCTCTGAAAGCATGCATGTACTTTTGACTCCCTTTCCAGGGTAAAATCATGGCCTCATAGAAATTAATAGCAAAACTCCCATCAACTTCACAGGGGCCAGGATTTCATCCTGTGTATTGTTAAGAACTGCCCAGTGATGGAGACCCTGCCAAGGATTCATCTCCTCCAGACAAATCAACCAGGTTCTGGAAATGCTCCACAACTTTATACAAAAAATTGTCAGGTTTTTTTTCCTCTGCTTGCTGGTGCTCCTGTCAAATACATCAGTATTTGTGCAGAAATGACAAACTGGATCTGAGGGGAACTTCATTAGGCAGGATTTCTTGGACCATTGGCTGATCCTTCCCAATGCAGGCAGCTGTGTCTGTAATATCTTTATTAGACTTGACAAGTTCCACATCAAAAAACCACAGGTTTTCCTGCTCCTCCTGTTGTATACTACAAGCCTTATTCTGTTGATATCTAGGAACCTTGTTTTCAGCTGCATGGATTCATAGAAAATTACACATGGACAAATAAGCGTTTGGCTGAAGCAGCTATTCTTTCTTTTGGCAATTTATCCTTTAATGCCCTAAGAAGGAGAAATTAAATTCTCTCAGGCTTATTTTCTGTTGTTTTTTCAGATGTCTTACCAACTTCTTCCATAAAAGTGCCATTATTTTCCTGGCCTACTAGAAATGCTAACATTTAATAATTTTCTTCTGATTGTTCAGGATGTCTGTTTTTTTCTCCAGTATCAATTTAATTTTTCACTTTGTATCAGATATTCTTGCTGTTAGCACATATGTGCATGACCTAAATTTCACTCCATTCCTATTATATCAGTTCCTCTCTAGTCCTTCCAGTCTAGTATTTGGTCCTTCTATGTTGACAGAGAACCTCCCTCCCAGGCTTACAACATCCACAGATACACTAGTACATTCTTATTTTTCTATGCCAATTTCATTACTGAAAGTATTACATAAAATACTGAAAGTTCTACATAAGATATCTCACAAAACTGATTTTTTGGAGCTGTTCTAATACACATAAACAAGCACCAAAGCTGGGCTTAGAATTCATGTTTCTATACAAATAAATGCCCTAACAACAGGATAAAAAGTCACACACTGTCCTAGACCTCATGCAATTCTTATTTCTTGCTGTGAAGCATAAAAGCTGCAATGAAAAGTGATGGGAATGACATCTCCTCCAGTGCATTCTCCCTAGAAGGATGTGTTTGTTGCACACAGGCACTGAAGGGTTTAAAACAACTAGGGCACCAGCCCTCTGGCCTTTTAAAAAACGAGATGACTAGAGACTACCTCTGTCTTTTAAGGTCCTGCTGTGTTCTGAGCACAGCTCTCCAAGGATGTAAGGAAAGAAGGACCAGACACACCTAGAGCAGCACATTCGGCACCTGTAGAAATTCAGTGGAAACAGCTGAGGAAACTTGAGGGCTGAGTAACAGCTGCAGTGAGGGGTTACAGGTTCACAGTTTTGGACTGCCAGGCTTCAATGATGCACAGCTCCCCTTTAGGACCTGCCCTAAATGACAAACTCTCCTCCCTGGGGCCTAACACAGCTGCTTAGAGGCAAGTACAGCCCCAAAGCTGGGCTGATAAGCAAGCAGCGTGTGTGATTCTGGAACCCATGACGCCTACTGAGAGACCAGTTTTGCTCCTAAATTGAGCAATGCTGTTGCTCTGCCGACTGAAACACACTTGCAACACTTCACGGCTTCCTTTGAGTTTCTAACAGTCTCCTGGGCCTTAACAGCACAGCAAACAGTGACTCACTAATCTGGCAAAGTACAACCATTGTAAGCTCCCTATTTAATTAGTTTTTCTTGCCTTTTCCCTAACCCTCCACTGAATTTTTCTTTTATTTTATCCCTAAGCCCACACATGGACACAACACAATTTACTGAATTTCGTGAAACTTTAAGAAAGCACCCTTTCAATGTGTTTAATATATTACAAATTGTCCTTACCATGACATGCAGTGTGTTTGTTTTGTGATGAGGAATGGAGTCCAAAAGGAGCCCAAAGAAGAGCTTCTCTAAGCCAGAGAAACAAATTTCACATAAAATGCTGTACCTCCCCTCTCATTAACACAGTTTACAGCCCAGTCAGTTGATAGCTGTGGAAACCAGCCACTCTGTGGGTAATCAGGCTCATTAAATGGATGCACTTATAACGATTGTGAGAAACCTCTTTGGTGGCTGGGAATATGGAAAGGAAATTTCTTTGAACTCCTTTAGATCCTACTAGTATTTTGGTCAACATCAGTTATCCTGCTGTGCATGTGAACTTTGTTATTGACTTCCTCGACTTTCACTTAATCTTCCTGCAGTGCTGAAGAAGACAGGATATCTGGAACTGAAAACAATTATTCTTATCTCCTACTGCTTTCATAATTACATGATGTTCCCGTTTGAAGAACTGCATTCCTTGTTGGACATATGCTTTTAATTAGAAGAGGGATGCATCAGACCACCAGAAGGCAATTTCTCAACCTTGCATAAGCTGGTTACAGAAACTCTGAATCTTTGGCCACCGTGGCAGCTTTCTGGCCAAGTCAGGGGAAGCCTGGGAGCAAACTTCAGGCACTGTAATTTCACCATAATCAGGATTTTTGTTAGAGATTGATTATTGCAGTAGGATGCAGCAGATTCAGCTGAGATTTAAGTTCAAAATAGGAATGATCTCTTTTCTTGGTTTTCCACCTGCATTGAGTAACCCAAAGAATTTACAGGGCTCAAAGACATGAAAGGAAATGCAGACAAAAAGCTGAAAAAGTGACTTGTGGATAGTGTCAAGAGACATTTTCATTTCATTTGCTTCCCTTTTTAGTAGGTAGAATATAAAGAGCATACACAGTTCCCTCAGCAAATGTTCTGTCTAATAAACTTGGAGCATTTCAGCCACCTGTTATTGACTCTCCAACAGTAAAAAGAAAATTTTGAGTTTTAAACTAAGCTACACAGGCCATTGGCTGAATTACTTCCTGTCTGATGAGTCTTTCTTTGTCCTACTTCACTACAATCCTTAGGACTAAATTTATACACAAGATCTATCTAAAATACTGCACAAAGTTAAAATACACAGCTTTTCTCCTACATAATAGATGATTTCTATTTATGAGAAGAAATTTACAGTAAGTCAAGTGTCTTACCTAAAGGGTAGTTAAAAATGAAAAAAAAAAGAATTATTGCAGTAAGACAAAAATAGGAGTATATAGGAAAAGCTCTCTTTTGTGGGTTCTTACTGTACCCATAAAAGAGAGCTTTTCCTATATATCATCTGCTTTAGCATCACCAGCTAAAGGAAATGTTTAGAAATATTTCTACATCCATGTAAACAAATTAAGAAAGTAGACAGTGTGGTAGTGATAACCATTTACTAAACCAAGTCAAGATCTAAACAGGCTGTCTTATCTTTCGAATGAATAATTTTAGGTGATTGTGAAATCTCTTCTTTCCTACAGTAAAGTTTAAAATTACCCCTCTTTCCTCACGGCCAGGTAAATAGGTTGCATCTCTTTATCTCCAGTTTATGTGCACTGGAAGTGTGTTACTTTCCAGAGAAACTGTGTCTGAAAGATGTAAATCAAAAGTAAATATGGCCAAATGAAAGAGATGGGTTCTGACACCAGGAGTCCAGCACAATAAACTATCTACCAAAGGTAAAAAATACTTGGTATCAAAAGGCATAAAACCAGCAGAACTCTAGTTACTCTCTGAATCCTCTTCTGTTTGGGTGAAACGCTGTTGATACTAGATACTCGATATAGAAACAGTCATAGTTTGTGGTTAAATTCAACTCTGTGAAGAAGGCCATTATAAACCAGTATTTAATGGCCACTTATGACATCTGACAGCTCAAACAGTGCGTGTCTTATGCTAGTTATTTGCAAGAAGTTAGGTGACCCTCTCAGCCTAAATACTTAGGAATAAAAAATACATTTTATATATAAAATATTTAACTATATTAAGGTATTGATGTAGCAGACAGGCTATATTTTCTGTGTATTCTAAAAACGTTGAAAAACAGATATCCCTTTGACTCATACAAAGGAGGAGAATACAGATTGCCTTACACATGCATGGCTGTGATGGGAGATGTTACTTCTCAGCTTTTTGGATGAAGAATCTTCTTGCAAACTGCAAAAGTCATGAAACAATTTGTGAGAAAGGCTTTTACATGATGTAGTCAATAAAGCAACAGCAGCAGAAGCTTATAATTGCTTTGGCTGTGCATACTAGAAATACAAATGTACATATTGTATATACAATATAGGCAGGACTATTCAGAAGTTTTGTGAAGTTTTTGGAATGCATTGAGTAAAATGGAAATACAGTAGTATAAAAATGTCTGCACAGCAGTTGAATACCTCAAAATCCCACATCTTTAGTTCATCTTCAAGAATTTCTCAAAGTGCACCAGTGCCACACAGAGACAGATAGTGGAAAACACAATATAGCTGGAAACATTCGCCCACATATGGATGCCCATATCCAAAACAAACACTGAAAATCACCTGGGGCCTGAAAACATCAATGTACTATTCATTGTTGGTTTCGATTCTGTCCACATATGATTTTCTGATGAAGGAGTTGTCCAGTTTCCTGGTTTTGTTCTATGCCACTGAATTCATTGGATTACCCAGCATTGACTTCAGTAATAGAAAGGTTAGGTGTTAGGGGAGAATTCATCCAGATTATTTCCATTCTAAAAGACAGGTGGAAGATTTAGGTCCATTAATGCCACTAATAGCCCAAGTCAGCAAGTTGCCTTGAGATATATTTCCCACTCAGAGCAGCAGCAGCTAAATATAATCATAAAATGACTGAATGGTTTGTACTGGAAGGATCCTTAAAGATCATCCCATCTCATTCCAACCCTTTACCATGGGCAGGGACACCTTCTACTAGACCAGGTGCTCAGAGCCCAGTCCAACCTGTCCTTAAGCACCACCAGGGATAAAAGCTAAACCTTCCCATACCAGAAAGCCTGGCTGAAAACCAGGTAACCTAACTACTACACCACAGGGTAACTAACCTTAAGCCTGAGATCCACTAAGTAAGTAGATCAAGTCATGGACACTTTTGAAACTTCCCCTCATTGCCCCAGAATAGTAACCCTCTATTTTTACGCAGATGGTATTTAGGTCCCTGATCCATGTGTGAAACTGGATTTTGCAGTATCCAGGCTGCCTTTGGGTTGGTGTTCCCAGACCCAGCTGCCCCAGTGCAGTCGCTGTCCCACAGTGTTGGGGCAGAGCAGTAGAAAATCCTGAACTCATCTCAGCCTACGGCCACTACCCAGCAGGGAAGATTCTAAAGGACTTGGATTCAAACTTCAGCTTCTTTCCCTAAGCTAAGGGCAATACATGGAAATACAAGTGATAAATAATAACACTTACGTAAACATACATGAAAGCAGAAAATAAACTTTCAGAACAGCTTGGGATTTCTTAGTAATCACCACTCCTTATTTACCCAGAAAGAAGGTCACATTGTAATGCCTTTTTTGAAAGCTTTTGCCCCTAGAGTGGCCTTCAGAGATAAATCTCTTTTTCCATGACTGAGCTGGGAAAGAAGGAGTGGTCAGGCAGCTGAAGCCAACTTACTGATGCCATGTAAACAATCAAATAATGCAAAACATTGACCCTAAAACAATATGCAACATGGAGCTGTGATCACTTCAGTCCTTTTGCACAAACAAGCTCATGTAATCTCACAGGCACGTGTCCTTGCTGCATGTTCAAGATCAGTTCTTGACTTACAACTCTGCCTTTTTCATACTGGGTAAAAGTTACCTCTGTGCAAACAGGAGCCACGAGCTCTTTCAGTTTCACTGAGCCCTATTTCAGAGAAAGAACGGGACTTAAAAGTGAGACAGCAATCTGACAAAAGCTTTGCAAGAAAAGATAAATATTTCTGTAAGAAGAAACAATTCAGTCTCACCTCTAAGCCATTGCTTCCTACTCCATTTTAAAGACCAGCTCCTCAGCTGGGTGGGCAGCAGAGCTTCACTCAAGGCAACTTAGCCAAGAAATTACTCATAAGGGATCAGCCATTATAAATGTATTGCCTTGATATTTTGAGAACCAACTGGGCTAACTGAGAGCACGTTGTTTTAATTAATGTTTAAAGAAAGAACAAAAATAAGCCAAAATATTTATACTTACTGTATAAATATTATTATTAGTAATAATAATAAGATTATTACAAAAAATAAAAGAACTGAAATGTTTGCCTATGAGAGAGATGAGAGCAGCAAAGATATGAACAGATATTTATTATCATTACCGACATTATTTTATAAAGATGGTACAGGTCAAGTTCTGGCATCAAATTTACATACTGGGAGGAAGTTTGTGAGATACAATCTTGCATTCTGCCAGAATGCTCTCTCCAAAAATTTTCTGGACTGTGCAAGGATGATGGTCAGCCTGTATGTCCAAATCAACAGAAATCCTCACGCTCTGCTTGCAAACCAATAGACTGGAACTGGAAAGGACAGCTGACATAAGTGAACTCTTTGTCAAAGAGCTCAGCCACTTGGCAGGGAAGCCAGAAACACTACATTATTCCAGCCTTGCACAGAGGTTACCACCAAATACATTGGGTGGTGCTGCCAGTCAGTAGGTTTGATGACATCCCACTGGTCAGAACGGCTTGTTTTGTTCTGAGGACACAGTGTTCAGCCGGAAAATCTCACGGAATTAGGAAAAAAAAAAGCTGTAACGAAAACAGGCTTACAACTCCTGGGAGAAAAACTGCCATAGTCACATTTTGAAGGCCCTAACGCTTTGGCCGAGTGTGATAGGTGGTGTCACTGCAGAGCCTGAGCAAGACACAAAACGTGTCCCAGCCAGTGGATTCCTCCTGCCCAGGAGCTCATCCCAGTGAAAGTTTTCTGTCCCCTCCCATCCTGTCCACTCCAGTGCAGCCCAGTCTGCCTTGGGCCAGAGCTTGCTGCCCTCTCCTCTTTGCCAGGCTGGCCGTGCCTCGGTGGGGTGTGCCAGGGCCTCACTCACCTGCAGGCAGCTGTATAGCAGTTACGGGTGCATTGCAGAATACTCTCATATGTACAGTCCATAAGGAAAACTGCCTTTCAAAACGTGAAGACGTACAAAAATACGTGAGTCCATAGTGCTCAATCTGTGTCCCTGGGGAACACCCCAAAGGGAAAGCCCTGACCATCACACCCACGAAGCTGCCCGTTCTGGCACCAGGGTAACGTCACAAACACTTAAAGGCGCCACCACCGAGACCCCGCAGAGCCCGAGAGCGCACGGAGCGCACCTGCAGGGCAGGCAGGCTCGGAGCCCGCCCTGAGGCCGCAAGCCGCTCCCCGGGCCCCGCGGGCGCGGCGGAGCGGGGCGGAGCGGGCCGGGCCGGGGGCTGGGCCGGGGCTTGTGCCCGCCCGGCCGCAGCCCGAGGGGCCGCCGGGGATGGCGGGGCCGCCGGAGGTGGAGGAGTCGTTCTCGCGGCGCTTCTCGGAGGAGCAGTTTCGGGCCGCCTGCCGGGAGCTGGAGCAGACGGCGCCAGCCGCGGCGGGGCCCTGGCAGCTCCTGGTGGAGACCATGGGCGTGCGGATTTACCGGCTGTACCACGAGGTGGGCGGGCTCCGGCAGCGCGGCCGGGGGTGGCGGGGATGCGGGGCCCGCACGACCCCGTCCGCAGCCGCCGGGGCCCCGTACGGGCCTGGGCTCGGTTTCTCCAGGCTCTCAGAAAGCAGCTTTCCGGGTAATGCCATTAACTGCTGATGGGAAAGCTGCTGGATCGCGGTGACCCGCGCACCGTGCGGGGAACCGAGTTTGTGAGCAGCTGGATGGGGAATTCCCGGGGTGTTCGATGTGCCTCTTCCCGAGCCCCCTCGAAGGGGGTTTATGGTGAAGGACCGTGTCCCTAAACATCTGCTCCCGGGCCCCGCCCGTGTCGCAGTATCCTGCCCTCCAGGAGCCTTCCCCCCTTCCTGCCTCTCTCCAGAACTCCCTTCACACTTCCATTTCCACCGTTCGCCCTCTAAAATCGGGAGGTAGTTCAGAAAGGGTTGAAATGAAATTTTCTCCCCTTTTGGGGGGACTAACTTCTTTAAAGAACTTCGGTAGCTTAGGAACTGACATGTGATTGACAGTGTTTCCGTTCTGACACATATTATTCAATACTGACTTCTAAATCTGTATATAAATATATATGTATATAAATATTCTGGGTTTTTAATTGAGTGATCATAGTTTTCTCTCAACTCCTTCTGGACTTTATGCTGTTCCTCGCACCACAATTTTGTATTTGTATTCTGTGAAATGATTTCACACATGGTTATGTTAGAAAAACCCAGCAAACATACAGGGCTCTGCTAAAGGCACAATGGGGTGAGGAAAGCCTCTTTCAAAAAACCATCTCTTCATAGACTTTGGAATTTTCTTTAGCAGTAAATAGGGACAGGGACTCTTTACGGTGTGAATGTGATGACTGGCAATGACAAGCTGAGTTTATCAGTAGGTGCACACAGGTGAGGCTGGGGTGCCTGCCGGTGTTCATACAGGAGTTAGTGAGTTGGTGGAGTACAGGGTGCTGAGGGTGTTCCTGCTGGAGTGGATGAAGTAGTAGGCTTTAGGATCACAGCTCAATACAGCTGTAAATGCATCATGCAGTGAATGAAGGCAAAGGAATTTTGGGAAGCTGGAGGCTGGATTTAGCCAGGCACATGGGACCAGGGAAACCCTGGCTTACTGCAGGGGATGTGCTGCTATTGTATGAATGGCAGCTAGTGAGGTGGAAAGTAGCTCAGGCTTCTCCTCTTCATCCTCTTGTGATTTTATGCAGAAGGACTGTAGAGCTAAAAAAACTATTTGAAAATAAAAAAACAACATTTACATGTGTTTTAATGTAGTGTACAATGGCCCTAGTTAAGGCTGGACAGACAGACTACATAGGATGCAAGAGACCTTTTCAAATCCAATCTTCTAATTTTTCTGGGAAATAAATCTCCTGTTTTGTCTTTCGGTTGCTTCAGATTGCTATAAGAGAAGATGAATGAAGTCTGGACGGAGGATCTTTGTTTAAGGTTCTTACTGGAAAAATTAGCTTTTAGCACCTACTGAACTCCAACTCCCCTGTAGCAACAGTAGTCCAGGAAGCTGAAAGCAGCAATTATTCTTCCTGTTGCCTTCTCTTTTTGCCTTGTCTTTCCACCTTCTCTGCAGGCTGCAGGAATAGATCTGGGCCTTCCTGCTCAGTGCTGTATTCCAGCCAAGCTGATTGACTCTCTTGATGACATGCCTCAGAAAAACTGAAACTTTTCACTCTTGTTTTTACTTCGTTACTGTAAATTGCTGGGGGTTTTGTGAGAATAAAAATGTTGATGCCTCTTACAAAGATGCTTAGTGCATGGGGTTACACAGGTATTGAATTGTTCTGGTTTGAAGCTGGTGATTGGTGCTCCAGTGAAACCACAGTGAAGATGAGTAGCTTAAGCTTCTTGCTCACATTACTATTTTCTGGTACTTCAAATCTTCATCTTCTAGAGTTGGTTTGTGAAGGCGAGGAAAAGAAAATTCATCTATTCACTAACAGAATGTTGTATAATCCTTCTCTTCCTTTCCTTAGGAATGCTCGTATTTGATTTCTACACTGTATATTTGAAATACTCTCATTGTTTTAATTTAGTCCTGAACTCATACTAACAATGGTACAAACTTTGCTCTATAGGCACAGATGGAATTACCATATGTTGAAAGTAACATTAAAACAGGAGATATCCTGCACCCCACCCCTTCGGTGCATACAGCTTTCTGAAAGAGAATAGTGGATAAATATTCAAGGCAGATATAAGAGTGCATTGTGTATAAGCATGGACATTGTAAAGCATTCTTGTATCCAGCCTGAGGTATAAGCATAACTAACTTGCCGCAAGAATTTAATGCTTCTGGTAAATCTCAGTGTGGGCAGGATTTAGTCCACATGACCGCTGGAGATGAAAAGGGGACTGTGTTTGTGAAGAAACATGCTCCATCTGGAACTCCTGATGAAGTAAAAGGATACTGGTTGTAGTCTGGTTTCAGGCCCAAAGTTCCTGATTTTCTGAAATTCTAGTTTCTGATGTTTTTGTTTTCTGAAATTCCTTTCCCAGGGAGAATGGGAAAAGATCATGACTGTTTTTGTAACAATATGTTGCTCATTCCTTCTAAGAGGAGAGACTCTCTCTTGATATCCCTCTGGTTTGACCAATGTAGATGAAGAGGTTTGTCTTTCTCTTGACAATCACATTGGTCTGTGGAAAGTAGTATATATAAAGAGAAACATTTTTAATAAAATCAGTCTTCACGCAGCCTTTAAGAAAAAATCACAAAAAGAGTCTGTGTCATGTCTTATCCTACAGCGACAACTGGCGTAAGGGAAGGAACAGCCATTGTGCAGGGCAGGTCATCCTGGCTGGATTTACACTTTCATGTATAGATCAAAAAGTCAAGATGTTAAAGACTCAATCTTGCATTGTTTTTTGAACACTTATTTCACAGCTCTTGAGCATATTTGTAATTTGTGCCCCACCTAACTTCCTTCAACTTTTCTCCCTGATACAGAGTACTTCCCTTTTCTGTGTGACTTTTCCTCTCTTCATTCCATTTCCACAGCAATCAGGACTTTATGAGTATAAAGTCTTTGGTGATCTTGCTGACATTCCCCCAAAATTATGTGCAGATGTCTACATGGACTTGGATTTCAGAAAAGAGTGGGATCAGTATGTTAAAGGTAAGCTCATCTAGGCAGTGTAAAAGCAAGCTGGAGTCCACATTGATTGTTCCCACTAAAACTTTCCTCAAAAGTATATTGAAGTTACTGCCTCCAATGACTTTGGGTCAGACTTAAATATCTTTTGGGATATTTGGTTGCACTCTGCAATTATACAAGTAAACACTGATATGGAATGTCTCAACAGCGTTTATCTTTCCTCTGGAATGAATTCTTTCCATGTTAGTTAAAGCATATGATTGGCATCACTGGTTGTGCTGGGGTACCTTGTAACTTCTAGCTGTAATGCTTAGGTTAAATTTTAGTAGATGTCCTGGGGAGAAATGGGGTGGTACCTTTTGTGCATCTTTGCATGTGGCAGTGGAGCAGTGCATCATAGGATAGCAGGTTGGAAGGGATTTCTGGGATCATCTGTCCAAACTTCCTTGGTGAGAGCACAGTCAAGATGAGATGGCCTGGTACCCTGTTCAGATGAGTCTTAAAATTTGTCCTTTGGGAGATTATTTCAAAGGCTGATTGTTCTCGTTGTGGAAGTTTGTCCTCAGGCTTCCACCAGTTTGATGCATGATAGAATATCTTTTCCTGAAAGCATTGGTTTTTCTTGGCACCTTTCACAATCAGGAATGGGTGTATTGAGAGAATACATGGTAACTTCAGGCTTTTACAGAGAAAGGAATAACTAATTTAGTTAAGTTTATTTAATGTTGTCTTTGAAAAAGGGCGTTGAACCTGGATATCCATATGGTGTTAAAACATCTTAAGTCAGCAGTAACAAGGTTAGGGTTCAGCTGATGTAAATATCCAGTAATACATTTATTTTAAAGATGGGGAGTCTTTTCTTTTTAAACCTGTGCTTGAAGTCAGAGCAGGCCAGTAAAACTGAAAAGTGGTCAAAGTGTTTTGCTGAACAAAGAGCAGTGTTAAAAACCGAGGACTTGTTAAATGTTGTGCTTGTTGGGTTTAGGATAGCTCCATTGTGAATGATTGCTGCTATTGCCAGTGGCTGTGTTGATACAGACACCCATAAATTTAATTCATGTCCGTCTTTGTCAAATTTCAGGAGTAGTGTGTTCATTAAGAAGTGTTAATTGTGAAAATTGTCAGTAGCTTTCTTGTAGCAAAAGCCATTTTGCCATTAATGAAACAAAGAGCCAGAGTGGAAGTCAGCATTATTGTATCGGATGTAAAAATATTCTGTTGAATTACTTCAGTAGTCTTTGAGTGCATTTAGGAGAAATGAATGCTTCTTAAATAAAAACTTTTTTTTTTTTTTTTTTAATTCCTTCATAGAGAAAAGAAAGGAAGCTGCTGGTGGAAGCTACATGCTTAAACTAAAAACTAGATAATATTGCAGAGCTGACATTTGTATCCTTGCAGACCATGGTTTGTTCATCTGTTAATTTATACTTGTGCTGGTGCTTTAAGTCCAGCATTTCACAGAAATTAACTCTTAAAGGTCATAAATGTAATGTAATGCTTTCCTTCCTACATAAAAATTTGCACAAACCTACCCATTTTTTAGGACAGTACATATGATGAAATAGTGCCAGCCAATGTTTTAAATGTAACCCCAGTTCAGCCTGGGTTTTTTCTTTCACATTTAGGAAGAAACCCCAGAAAACTTCCATTGAGAGCCTTCTTGCTCTTGGTGTTACTCTTTGTGTTCCTTGGTGCTGTTACAGCCATGCAAGTGGCAGTCCAAAGGGAGAGTTCTCTGCTGAACTGCTGGCCAGCATTGAAATAAAAACCTGACCAGAGCAGAAGTAGCTGCCTTTTTAGCTGAAAAGGCAACTGCTCGCAAATGCTTCCAAATATCCACAAGATGTGAACATCCTGAGGCCTGGTTTGCACTGCACCTTCCAATTCAACAGGAAAGCTGTGACTAAATTGTGGAGTAGTGACTGAGGTACCACGTGCTTCTGTGGCATGAATCAAAATGGTTGGGCCTGAGCAATACTGAAACTTGCTTCTCCTGATTGCAGCACCTTCCTGATTGAGATTAGACTTTCAAGAATTTAATAGTAATAACTAATTGTTGAAGCAGTAAGTGCTGCTATGCCTACTATGGATAGAATGGACTTGTGATCTCTTGTAGTGATGCTAAATGAAATCAGATTATTGTTTCAAAAACACTGTATTCTGATTTGAAGTGAATGAGGTAGGATGTGGTTTACCTAGTGTGTGTTTTTCCTGTGATTGCAAAGATACACAGGTAAATGAGGTAGCTAATAGCACTTGTATTGGGCTCTTTGAAACAACGTCACAATGCGTTTGAAAAAGAAAATCTCTGTGGTTAGAAGTGAAAGTAAAGTGAATAATCCAATGCTCCAGTGACCTCTGGTGGAAAACATAAATGTTGTGGGTTATTACAACACCTCATGTATCCAGTGCTGCTCCAGCTGGAGAAAAGGAGAAGCTGTTTCCATGGGTGACAGCAGATCTGCAGGGCATACTAACTGAAGCCTAGTATGGAATATGTTATATAGGGAAAGAATCTCCCATCAGGGACACTGTTCTTATTAATGAGATTATCAGTTTATTCTGGCCTCACTTCCAAAAACCTTGCTGTGGAGGATATAGAGCACCTCAGACACAAGTATGCTCTAAAGGAAGAAAAGATCACACTGACTGTTAAGGTGAACCACTTTTTCGGATCACACTCTTCTTTACTCCAGGCCCTGAGCCAGCAGGAATTCACCCTGCTCAGCCCCATGGCTTGTCAGGTCCATTGCCCTCATAGTGGCAGTTGCTGCCTCAGGGAAAGAAGCTGTACCACAGATAGGTTTTTAAACTCAATTATGTAGTTCGATTATCACTAATTTTTCTCCTTCATGCCAGACTACTCTCCAGCTGAGTCACTGCCATGTTTCAGGCACTATTCTTAGGCTACTTTTTCTCATGTTCTGCTGCTTTCTGATTTGTGTTTCCAGGCAGACTGAAGGTGCTGTAATGAGGCTCATAAACTGCTCAAGATTCTACTTTACTGTTGCATGTATATACTGTTGTGAAATTCCTGGCAGCTTTTCCAAAATTCATTAATCCCTCATTAAGATGTCTTCAGGTGTTAGAAAGCTACACTCATCCTAATTCCACATTAACTAAGTGTAATGACATGCCTATGAAAAAGTATATTGTACTTGTGACTTAGAATTGTGCAGAACACAGAGGTGAGGAAAAAGCTTTGAGATGGAAAGTCTTTGGATGAACAAACTATTGGAAAAGGAATTTGACCCTGCTTCACCCAGAATTGTTCTGATTTTATGTTCTGGGGTGTAGTCTAGTTTTCCTAGGCCTACAGTTTCTAAGTTCTATTTCTTAGTAATGTTTTAGATCTGAAAACATATTCTCACAGTTTGAACATAAACTGCCATTGTTTTTGTAATGAATGTTTAATGTTTTAGATTCTATCCGTAGGACAGACTTTCTCTGATGTCTCTCAACTTTCACCAATATGTGTGAAGAGTTCTATCATTCTCCCTACCAATAAAAGTGACCTGTCCAAAAAGGTATAAAGAGGGGTCAGTTGTTTAAATAAACTAGAATCAGATCATGTTCTAAAAAAGAATTCGTGTTGTGTTGTTACATTGCCACAGTGACACTGGGGTTTTGTTGGTTTTTTTTTTTTGTTTTGTTTGGGTTTTTTCCACCACTTAATCCAATAGCCACAGAAAAACAGGCCACCTATTTTTGTGTATTCGATTCCTGAACAGTCTTGGTACGGAACTTCTTAATGTTTCTTACTGCTAAAATTCTACATGCATACCAATTTTGACATCAGGGTTGCATGTAACATGTGTTCATGTCAGAAATCTGAGCAGTTCTTGATGCCATCTATATTTCTGTCGCAGTAGAAATTAAAAATATCTAACAGTGTTTTTCTTTCAAGCATAGAACTGTATGAGAAGACATATGATGGTGAAAAAGTAATCTACTGGGAAGTGAAGTACCCTTTTCCTCTCTCAAACAGAGATGTATCCTTTCAAGCTTTTGTTCCTCTTGCAGTTTTTGCCACTTGGTCATCCAGGAATCCCAACAATGAACTGATTCCATCACTCTGCTGCACTGATCTAAGATCCTGCCTTCCTCGCATTACATGAGTATATATGGCATGAAGAGGAGTGTGGATGCCTCTTTCCACACATAACTCAGTTACTGCTCTGCAGAATTGAATCCTGTAGGGACGTGAGAAATAACTTGAAGGAGCTGCTGTTTGTGATGGAATTCAGTTGTCAACTCCTCATCCCTCAAACTGACATTGTTTTGACATGCCTCCTCAACTTGCAATGCAGTATGTCTATATTCGGGAATGCCGGGAGATGGATGTGGATGGGAGGAAGATCTGGGTTGTGTTGGCAAAAAGTGTGGCTGTTTCTCAGTGCCCTGAAAAGCCTGGTATTATCAGAGTTAAAAGCTATAAACAAAGCCTGGTAATTGAAAGTGACGGCAAGGTTGGATGTAAAGGTAAGAGGTCAAGAAAATGTGTGACAAGTAATTTAGCCAGGGAATGTATATATTAGCAAAACACACCACGAGGGGGACTGGAAATTTTAAGCCAAGGGTTACTGTAAAATGAATTAAACCTTTGGAAATATCCAGTGCAGTGCACTACTGTGAAGAATCTTTTTGTTTAGCAGTTGGGCTGGTGTTTAAGAATAGTCTACTGACCACTTCCTTCTGCTCTTCCATCACACCCACAGTCTGTACTTCTTTTCCTGCCAGACAGTTCAGCTGGGGAGACTGCTGCAATTTTCTTAAATCAGCAATGATTCAAGTATTGTGTTTGACAGATGTATAAAGGTTTTGCCTAGAGCTTGACTCCTGTCTGAGATTAGTCTTTTAAAGACAGTCTTATATTATAAGACAGGGTGCCATAAATGGCTTGCAATAATCTAAATTGCTGTTTTGACTCTGTCAGCTTCCCAGAGGTTAACAGGGAATGCCTGTATTTATTTCACATTTCACTTCAGGACAAGTTAACTTTTTTGTGCAGAATTTAGAGTAGAACTCTTGTAGCTGGTGCTTCAGGTGCAGTGTGTTAGAGATGAGTCTCAGGTGACTGTCTGGTAACTTCTCTCTCCTCTCTAGTCTATATGTACTATTTTGATAATCCTGGTGGCATGATTCCATCCTGGCTGGTCAACTGGGCTGCCAAGGTAAGGAAGGGTTACAGACAATGATCTTTGGCTAACCTATTTCGAACAACAGATTCACTGCTGTCATATTCATCTTCTATGTGTTGGGCAGATTTATTTTCTCCTGATACAGATGTATTGGCATTCCTAGCTTTTACACATGCCCATATTTACAGTCTCACTATTGTATCCTCTCATATAATAATTAAGACAATAATCTTAATTAATTTACTTACTTTAATTCCTGTCAAATTCTTTTGATTTGTCAACCAGGCAGGAAAATTTCTGCAGCAAACCCCAAATAATCTATTCAAAGTATATATGAATAGCCTCAAGAGAAGCAAACTTCAATAATGCAGTTTATTCCTAAGTATTCAAGGAATGGTTTGATGCTCTGTACCAGATCTTAGACTTGTATTTTAGACAATTGTATATTAGATCATAGAACTGTATCTGTATGAAGGCCTTGATCGATATAATGGAAATTCTCATCTTGCTTGTAGTTTTTATTGATTTCATTATGCAAGAATAACTTTTCTGCCTTTCTCTTTACAGAGTGGCGTGCCTGCTTTCTTGAAGGATATAAAAAAAGCTTGCCTTAATTATTCTAAGAGCACATAGGTGTTGAAATTGATCTTAATTGTTTAATTCCTAGACCTCTGCTCTTACAGGAGCAGCTGTTATATATTACACTGGATAAAATCTACCTCTAATATTGGAAAAAAAATTATTTTAGTTGAGTTATGACTTGAGTTTTATTAGATTTTTTTTTATGTCTCCAACTGAAGAGTTGGCCACTGGCAAGGTAACACCAACATCAGCTGCAGCTTTTGAAAGTACTCAAGTTTAGCCTTGTTCCCTATGCTTTGCTTGTGCTGGTTGTCAGATGTCAACTAGAGGAGTTCTGTGATGGATATGTTACATTCTCGCACAAGAGACAACAATCTTACTAGAAAAATGTTTGCACTTGCACTGCAAATTGTCTGCATGTGTTATGTCTGGATCTGCCTTTGCTACCTTGCAGGGTGGCTACCTCCTGAAACTCAGTAATGCAACTTGCATTGTATAGGAGGAAATGCTTTTGCTACCCAGCTTTGTTATTCTTAAACTCTCTGTCTGATATAAACCTAAAACATGCTGAGGGGATGAGGTCAATTACTAGAAATGTGCAGTATGAGCTGGAAGTCTGTGATGCTAAGCTCCTTTAAATCCAGATGTAAAAAGACCAAGCCTAAAGCCTTGCATTCACTGCTCCATGCTTCTGTATGAAAAGTAAAAACCCTTAGCTGTGTCCAGCTGGAAGGAAAAAGAGGAGGTGACTTCTTCATGTCTGATTTAAGGGGAGCAAGTTTTATCTTCAGAGTCAATAGCCTTACCTATAAATCAGCTTGGATTCCAGTTTGAAATGAAGTAATTTTAAACTGGGTACCTGCCACTGAATGTGGATGAGCTTCATGTGGAACTTGGGCTTGCTTGCATTTTTAAATTTCATGCTGATATAAAGAATGGATGGTGACACACTAAAAGTTTAACTGAGCAGGAAGTTAAATTTTCAGCACCTTTTCGGAGGGAAACAGGGAGTGCATAAAAGATCAAGAGGACATCATTCTCAGGAATTTAAAATACATTGTTCCTAAATCTAATCCTGTTTCAGAACAAGTCTGGTAACAGAGTAGCTTTGTCTTGTTAAGCAATTAAAATTATTGCCTTTATACCTTGTGTGAATATTTGCTTCCAATAAATCATTATTTTGTCTATGTGGTGTTCTTGTTCTGTCTCCTAAGTTTAAGAGTGCCATGCTGAGCAGATCACAAATGATAGGCTGATACCATGAGCTGCCTTACTTTTAAAGGATTTTGAAAGGACAAGTTGGATTAGAACTAAGCAGGATTCTTGTGTTCTGCCAGCAGTTCAGGCATTTTTCAACATCTTTGACTTGGGAGACTGTCACTGGATTGAATATTGCAGTGTTACACAACATGATATAACAAAACTTTAAAAGGAGACTACCTGCAGATAAATCTTCCTGGAGCAATGAAGCAAACTAATTAATTTCTGGTTCTTTCTGAACAAAACTGACCTCTGTGCAACAATAGTCCAAAACTTACTTGTAGTTGTAAACCTACCTTAAAATTTGAGTTGAAATGTTTACAAGCAATGTGTACATAGTGAGTGAGCACAGAGATTAATTATGTATGAAAGAGGTAATTTTTTCATTCTTTTTCTCCAGACAATCTATAATTTTGTTTAGTCTTTAGGAAATAAAAGCAGGAGAAAGAAAGCATTTATAATCATGAATTCACTTTGTCTTAGTTACTTGTCACCAAGACAGGGTCTCCATGTGTGTGCAGTGTGCTGAGACACTGAGCTGAGAGTTCAGGAGGCTGAATGGCTCCATTGTCAATCCAGCTGAAATTTCTATTTCCTACAGTCCCTGCACAGAGTGTGTAGAATACATGGTCTTTGCTCATACAGCCATACTGAGACCATTGAAGAGGCAGCTTCTTGTGCTGTACGCAACTTTCTAAAATAGAACACGTTTGATTAAACAGCAGATACTAAAGCCAGCTTTTCCACTGTTTACAAGCACCTAAGCAATGATGTGAGATGAAAGCAGCCTCATATCTTGTCTTTAGTTCCCCATGGGCTTTTAAAGTAACATAAATATGCAATGACACTTCATTTTAAGTCTAGGTTACTACACCCATCTTATATTACTAGGGAAGAAAAGTTCCAGCTTTGTGTGATATGGCTTCATATCTAAATGAAAGATTGTGACTAGAAAGTGTTGGTATTTTCAGTCTTTGGATGTAAAGACATTCTAAAATCTAGAGCATTATTAATGACTGATTAAATATTGATCTTCCATAAATTGTACATGTATCACATGAAACTTTCTGGATAGCTTGAGCAGGATCTCTCACCTGCAGTGGAAGTTCTTAAGTCACCATGCATTACGAATTCTGGTGCACAGGGTTATAAAACATGAAACCCCTTTCCCATGCTATTTGTTAGTGTAGCACCTTGAAGTTGGTTTTGTTTCACCAGCTTACCTAAAACTGTAGTGCAAGATTAGTTCTTCTAGTGATCTGTTGTAACTAAACTAAATTAAATGAAGGCAGACTTTCTGAATCTTTGTTAGTGAAACAATATCATAATAAGCATTACATTACATTGCATAAGCAATAAATAACATTACTGAGTGAAAGCACGGTGGGTAAGTTTGGAAAAGGACAGCAAGAGCAGACAGGCTGAGCTGCACACTTCCAGAAATGTTACTGGGGCCATTTGTTATTGCTCATTTCCTGTTGCATCCAGCAACTGCAGATCATATCTGAAACTGGGAAATTAAAAACTGGGAAAGGGCCAACTGGGCAAGGCTGAGATGTAATTAAAGGAGAAGATGAAATACAGATTTAGATTATCTAAGCATTCCATGGTGATTCGGTAGTTTGACCTTGACTATCAAGGCAGTATTTTTAAAGACAGCATGATAAGACAAATAACACAAAATTTTTGCCTTACTTATGGTAAGACTCTTTTTGTCAGATGGGAATATATATTCAATCACATTTAATTAAAATTAAATTAGTATTAAAAGATATTTATTGATATTAAGTAGACTCTTCTTCTCCAGATCTGGTGCTTATTACCAGCCCAATTCAATATTTAGCAGCAGAAGAACAAATCATTTTGTTGATCCCATAGTAGACTTTCCTCTCCCTATCCCAATGATGGATATTCCCAATTGACATTTACTGCTAAATACAATGTTCTTTATTGTCACATGTCTTCCCCTTTCCCTTCCCCTTTCAATACCGTGTCAACATTTGGGATGAGCCCAAATCCTAGTGTGTGATCTGACCTTCTGACTTCGTAGCCCACTGAGCTACCTACGTGGCCCTGCTTCCTGCTCCAGAGAGTGAGCACAAACATCACTCTCAAGGATCATCTTCTGCCTATGTATTATTTTTATGTCTGTTGCTGCTTGTGTATTTTAATGTATTATAAAAATCTTGCATTGGTTCTTGTTTGCCTACCCAAAATATGTATTTGGAACTGTGGATCTGCATGTGGGAATAGGAATTATGTCTTTTGGAATTTGTAACTGTTGAAATTAAGAAAAATGAGGAGGAAGAATAAAAACCAGACTGAAAAGACAGTAGTAAACATGAAATTATGTTGGTCAGTGTTAAGCAGGGCAATATATATTCAGTATATTTTATAATAAAATCTTCAATTTAAACAACAGGGCAGTTTTTCAGGGGCATTAGTCTCTTTTTTCATTTAGCAGAGACATATTTTGAAATATGCAAATTACATGTCTTGGTTTTCTGGGCCAAATAATGAAGGAACACAAACGCTTGCCAGAGTTCCAGGACACAGGACTGTCTTCTGATTTGTGAAGCTGCAAAACTGTGTTAGTTTAGCACAGTGGCACTATTGGAAATGTATGTTCTTAGGGCATTCTAGATAAGATAGCTTCGACTTTTGCTGTTTCCTGTTTTCTCCTGATATTTTGAAAGGTAAAAACGCCAATATAATAATCTGCATTCCTCCACCCTTGCCTTGCACAGAGGCTCCTACTCAAATATTTTGTTTGGGAGTAAGTTTGTTGCTTAAAGCTGCAAACAAGGAGGAAAACAAAAAAGTTTCCTTTTTAACTCCTCAGAATGGCAGTTTCAGTAAAACACCTTCAGTGGTTTCTCAGCAGAGATCAAAGGAATGAAATCCCAGTGGGCTTGGACTGTGGGGTCTATTTTAGGTAGTGAAACATCCACACAATTCCTCTGCTTTACTGGGGATATCAGAGGAAATTGCAAATGCTGTAGAAGCTTATTCTGATGTCATAGGCTTTTGGGTGGGTTAAAGGACAAATACTGGGCCTTTCACTTTGGATTCCTCTCTGTTGCTGTTTAGCAAACAAAATGGTTGTTTTGTCTACCTGACCCACATTGTCCCATAAACAGTAATTCCTTTTTTTCAAGTACTGGGGAAATCTGTAATACGGTAGACTATATGAATAAATAAGTTCTAATTTTTCACTTAGTTTTAAAACATACATTAAAAAATAGTTATTGGATTTATTTCAAATGCAAATACAGAATATTTAAGCTTTTTCCACCTTATTTTCCTCCCACTTTTCAATTATTAATTGCTAAAAATAAAGTGGAGCTAGAGAAAGATGCTAAGAAAAGTACAACAGCAAGGAAAATAAATTTTCACATTTGGGAAGAAAATGTACACAATGCTCCAATTGTCATTGATAAATGAGGAAAATAGTATTTTTACTTTTGTGAAATAACTTAATTTTTCAACTACTATCAGCATTTTCCACCACTGCATAGCAGTTAATACTCTGCATAAAACAGAGGCAAAGTATTAAACCTGCAGAAGCAAATAACCCCCTCCTCCTCTCACAGCTGTGTGGCTTGGGCAACACTTGAGACTCATCCCCTCTCACACTGCTTAAGAGTTTTAATACTGGATTTGCTCCATATCTATTTTCCTTTCAGCAGATCCTTTAGAAGAATCCTGCCTCTTTTCCCCTGGATGGATCCTGCTTATGTTGAAGTGGCTGTACAGGGAAGCACAGCCCAGCTACAGAAATATCCATCTCTTCAAAGTGGTGATGTTGCTGCCTCATAAGGGAGTAAACTTGGAATGAGTTGGAACACTACAGTTTGGGAACTGCACTGCAGGATAGAAATAAATATATTTAGTACTATCCTGAATTTGGCTTCAGTAGTTACCCAGAGAGCCATGTCTGCACAGAACACAGTCATTACTTTATGGACTTCGGACAGCAGATACTGATAATTTGAGGATGCTGACAAACAAAACTGATGTGTTCTGATCAGTGATGTTCTAAATTTGCAGCCTTGTCTTCTTACAGCATGACCTTGCATCTGCAGCCTGGTGAGTCAGCTGGCAGCAGGATCACTGACTTCGGAAGGTGGCAGAGGGGAAGGAAAGTAAAAATACTTCAGCACAGAAAGGCATGCATGGGAAGTAACTGAGGGCAAAGCAGCACCTGGAAAAGGGCAGCAAATAGAGCTCAGTAGTGAGGAAAGACAACAGGAAACTGGGTACCCAAACACAGGAGAGCCAGGAAGGAATATCAAAGCATTTGCAAAGGGCCACAGGTACCATGTGACAAACAAGGGCACCACTGGGCACACAGTGCTCACTGGTCTGTGCAGGGACAACAGGAGCAATATAGACACGGTAAGTTTGGGGTTTTTTTGATGTGAAGTCACATCAGCATTTGGTTTCCTTTTTCCTGACACTTTCCTGATGTTTCATGTAACTTTGGAAAAACACCAGAAAAAAATTGAAAAAACAAATTGAATCAGAAACCTCAATGCAATATCTTTAAAATCTCATTAAATCCCTCCTTGCTCCAACACATATGTGCATACACAAAATACATGCCATCTGGTCATAGGCGTCTTTGAATATTTGGTTACTGGGTTCCTAGCTGTGAGGACTGCTAAAATGCTTGAAAACCAATTACACCCTGAGATCTGGCATCTGGAAGTTTTAAGTCCTCCCCAAATAATGAAACTCAGCAAAATTGTGAACTGCCAACCTTATTCTTAGATATATTAATTGCAGTCTGCAACTGCCTGCACAGGGTGAAGTCCTGCACTAAGACAGCGGGAGCTTTGCTTTGCCATTCACCTACCCAGGCCTTTTTCAGTTCCTGATCCTTTCCACTGTGACAAAAAAAAATTAATATTTTCTAACTTCGAATTTTTCACCATGAGAACAGGGAAGCACTGTTTTATGCTTTTGTTTACTACTAATAAAAACAGAATGGATGAAAATGCCATTTTGTTTTTAAATGTCTACCTGGTAACATCTTTTGGATTATTAGTCATAACTGCCTAGATAAATGTAAAATATCCCTTCTGCTCCTCCCCAAATTCAAAATTAGACAGTTTCAGAGAGGCCCATTCTAACGTAAATTAAAAAAATGCAAAATCCCCAAAATTATATCTGCAATGGGCGGTCCTCCACTTTCTTTTGTGAAGGCAGATTTTAAAGTACATTCAATTTGCATATAATTCATTGTGATCTAAGGTTTTTAAATTAAAAATGTTTTATTAAAATTAAGGCCCAAACCAAATCTGCTTAGGCTGTGGACATTTAATGACATAAATCTTTCAAAGTGTCTGTATTTTTACAAGCAAATTTTTAAAAGAATAGAACTAGATGGATTAAAAGTTTGGAAATTTTCCTAATCCCATTTAGAATTGGAAATCCAGACTTTAGATTCATCAGGGCAGAATGGAATTATTCACTCAATTCTATTACTATATTACTATGTCCCTGTAAAGGTTAACTTAATGTTCGTGTGCTTCTCTTTACACCATCTTTCATATGGGTCTAATTACTGTGCTGAAGATAGATAATTTCAAGGAACAAGCATTGTCCAAAATATGATTCATGGAAGTTTCTAACAGTTTTCTCTTTCTCACTGAGACTTACCAAGGCATAATATCACCAATATCTCACACTGAAACCTTTACTCATCCATCAATAGCATGGCTCGAAAGAGGGATTCTGGCATTAACAACTTCATTTCAGGAGAACAGGGTCTCTCATTTTCTCAAATATATATAAACATAACATTTTATGTCACCACATAGCTCATGGCAACGACATATAAAGGTTTGCCTCTGAAGAGATTTATGCTGTGAGGACCCTATCTGTGAAAAGTTAGGGGAAAAAATAAAACCCAAAACCAGTGTAAAATTGTAGGGGCTTGCTGGTTATGTTGATAAAATATTGGTTCTGCTTGAAGGAACGTGGGGTAATGAAGTACAAAGACCAGGATAGGATCCTCCTTATGACTGAAATGAAATGAGAAAATAATCAGTAGTAACAGCAATGAAAACGTGCTTTCATTAGTTTATCCTGATGTACTTTCATCAACATGTGCCTTATTTACACAATAAAGACAGAATATGAGACAAAGTGCTTCACTCAACCAAAGGCAGAACAAGAAGTGAAAGTCAAGTTTTCTGAATCAGCCCCTACAAAATCACGCAAGACACTTTGACTTTCTCATGAAATAAACAGTATATGGTCAACTCGACAATGCTCCTTTTGGTTAAACTTCACTCAAGACCATCTAAGTTCACTCACACAAAAACTTTGCCTCAGCAAAGAAGTCTGCTCAGTCCACAATCAAAAGGTGTTTTGGGGAAAGCAAGAGACCAAAGTTTCTCTTTGATAAGATTTCTTGGATATTCCTGAAATCACAGCTCCATCTTCCATCTCTCATCTCAATATCAGCACATTACCAGCAGGAGCTTCTGCAGGGAACCAGGCAAGTGTTTAACAGTTCACAGACTGTTCCACATCTGTTTTGGACAATAAGAACAGAGCTTATACACTTACTTCAATTCACACCCAAGGAAAAACCCCCAGTGTAAGACCAACTGAAACTACATTTTTGTACACTGTCCTCGACATCATTCTCATTTATATTGTATTCAGTGCAATTTCATGATGACAAATTTGTTTAAATGTGATAGGCATAAAGCACTTTGATTTTGCAGGTGTCTGAACTAACAATGCCTACAATTTTCTTGGCAGACACAAAAAGAGCTTGATCAGGTGGCCCTTGCTGGGGAGGGGGCTATCTGCAGCCTGAGAAATGGGGTGTGTGGGCATCTCAGATCAGCTTCAGACTGGTGGTGACCGAAACAAGCTCAGAGAAGAAATGTGACTGCATTTTGCGCTCAGTTTCCATTTCCCAGCCCGGGTCAGCAGTACCCGGGAGGGGATGGTCTCCCTGGAAGTGCAATATGGCACTGCCCTCTAGTGCTGTGAGGCAGACCCAGCATCAGCCAAACCGCTCAAACGCAGAATTGTGTTACAAGTGGAGGCATTAGATAAAAAGATTATATTTTCTATCCGCTGCTCTCTGTATTTTAGGATTCTGTGGAGTGACATGATGACTTTTGGTCAGGCCCTGTGATCTCTTTGCTGCTTATATGAAGTAAAGTAAGAATGCAACAATGAAAAACTCCAAAATCAGCCAAGAGGCATGAAAGAAACTATGCTAAAGGAGAGAGGCAACGTCAGAGGAGGGGCTCATTGTTCAATGAGCCAATAATCCCCAGGCAGGGTAGGGTTGTCTTTCTGTCTGTTAAATAAAACCCCCAGAACTCTCAGGTGGCTTACAGATGGTTTCACATCAAGGTTTCCCTGAGATTGTATGGGAAAAATTGGTTAACATTCAAGACTAAGGCAATTTCTTGGTTAATATTTAGTCCCTCGATTTAATGAAAATAATAGAATTAAAGTTTTGTTTTATGAGACCAGCTTCTGGATGCTGATAAAACACTTGGTGGGAAATGATTCTGAACCACAAAAAAAGGCTGCTAAAGGAAAAACACATTGGAACTGCATGGACTCTGAGTACAGTTAGGTAGGATGCAACTAAAATAACTTTTGCTGTCAGCACTGAAAATCTCGTGTTTATTGATGGCTGTAATTGTTACTGCTGCAGTAGGAGGAAAGTTGAAATAAAAATAAAATATTCATGCTGAAACAGTTCAAAACTGGATAGAAGACTTATCAGAGGCTACGAGACCTTTGATTTGAATTTTGTGTCATTACTTCAAAATGTGTAAACTTCATGCATGGCTCATAACTGGTTCATAACTGGCATGAACAGTGTAGAGTTAAAATATCTGCAAGAGAAGATTAATGAAAAAGTCTTTTCTGCATTTCTCTCATTTAAAACCCATTGATTTTTCTCCAGATAGCATTCCTGAGATGCTGCTCAGGAACTGGAAAGGTTAGGATAATTATTCACTCAGTTTGGACAGTATTGGGAAAAGTCCCCAGCTATAGTGTTCTTTTTAAAAGTATATTCTATAGCAAGGCGATAAACTGAATTTAAGCAGTGCAAACACTATTCAACATCCACAGAAATCTTTAAATGTTCTCTTTTTACTTCAGTAGTCATCCAACTAAGCCTTGAAGGTGAAATTATGAGTTTAAATTAAAATTTAAAGTTTTTTAAGGATTCAAAGTTTTTTCTGGTTTTTGTTTTCAAACATGACTCAAAGTAAAAATGAAACAAATTACATTTTCACTCATCTCTTTATTTTGTATCAAACCTATGATTTCTTGTTTATGCTTTCCTTTTTACCAAAGAAATGGAATAGTTCCTTCATGGTTTGTCCCACTGAGATGAAGTAGTTTGATAAATTCTGTATCATACCAAAATGTGATATTATAAAACCAATTTTCTTTTACTGACAAAGGATGAAATATCACACCAGCTGCTGCCAACTGCAGTCACTCATATTTTTGTAAGACATTTGTGACAATCTCTTAGTATAATCAGTTTTATATAATTCAGATAGCTATCTTCATTTCTCTGTTGGGTGAAAACACACCATAAGAAGTAACACTTTTTGTCATTTTTTTCCAGTTAATTGAATTACACAGCTTGGAACTAGGGTAGGAATAATACTTCAGAGTTATTTCTAGGAGAGCACAGAGGAAAGCAACACATCGTCATAATTGAAAGGGAATAATTTTCTATTTTTGGCCACTTCTATCTTGCAACATGCAAGATGCCTACAATAACATCTAGCTAAGTACACTTCAGCCCAACTTCACCCTGACATTTCATTTTAGTGAAATGCTAAAAATAGTAAAATCCAAGTCAAATTTGTAACATTTGTTTCTTGAATTTAATAAAAATACCAAACAAGAGTGCTGGTGAGATCTGCAACAGCCCTCTGGTATTACGAGAAGCAGATTACAGATCAAATCTTCATTTCCTTTTGCCCTCCATTGGGCTAACATTTTATGACCTTTATAAAACAACAGAACCAGTGGAATGCTGTCATTTTGCAGTGTTGTGTGTAAGAAGAATCCAGAATCAATCCTGTCTTGGATTTACCATTCAGCCTGCAAGTCATCCTCGCTGCTGCAATGACTGCAGTAACTAATCAGTTACCTCTGTGTTATCATTATAGGATAGAGCAGAGATGTACCTATACATGATCTTCTTGAGCAAAGGCTTGCAAGCTTGACTGCTCTCTCCCCTTTCTGGTCCCTCTCCCATCTCTGTGTATATTCAAATCATCATTCAGGTTCTTCTGATATAACATTTTCCAGCGTTAGTTTGAGTTCCTGTCTCCCAGCATCTGCCTGAGATGGATGAGCAATAACATCGGCTGGGAATGAGCTTTTTGTTACTGGAATTCCTTGTGCAGAGCAGACTCATTCAGTCAATAACTCAAACCAGACATACAAATCTCCTGGCTTGGCAAAGAATTCACCTTCCCTCAAGCTACTCAAGACTGAAACGAGCACCTAAAGACCTGGCCCTTAGATGATTCTTTTATTTGCAATATACATAAGGCCAAAGCAATACCAAATGGAGTTATTTCCCACTGAAGGGAAACTATTTGCTTTTCCTAATCTGCAATCAAAATGGGCTTGATAGGCATTAGTAGAAGAACATTGCTTTCAAGTCAAACATTTTCCTATTGCAACCATAGCAATGGAATAAGACACTGAGTGACAGTGAGGGAGCTGTTAATGATGGATCTGAAGCTGGTTTTGTTCTGCGATCTTAATGACACGTGTGGTCCCAGAAGGGAGGCTGCTGAAGCATGTAGGAAACAGCCCCTGTCACAAATCAGACTTAGTTAAAATCAGCTTCTAGAAAAGATCGAGTCTGACTAATTCACAAAGTTAAGGCCATTCCATCAAGGAAATATAAAACAAATATTCAATTCCTGAATAAACAACACTACTCTACTGATCCATCCTACATCCTTTTTGGAAAGACCAACATCTTTCTTCTACAGTTCATATATAATCTTGGCAACACAATGGTAACTGCAGAAGCTGATCCAGAAGAAGAACATAACCAGAAATGGATTCAGTTTGAGAAATCAATTAAGCAAGGACTTAACTATAAAAGTGAAATTGCTAGTCTGAAGTGTAAAAAACAGCCAGAAAGACCATAATTGCTGTTTGTAAGCTCAGTAAGTCTTACCAACCAAATACACAAATACTTTCCTAATCTGAAACTGAAAAAAACAGGGTACAGTTCAACAGTAGGATGACTTTCCTTCAGATTATATCAAAATGATGGATGGGAATGATTTGTAACATGGGAAAGTTTGCTCTTGTCACAAGGGAAAAATCTACTAAAAAAGAAGCCTTGGGTTGTCTCAGGGGTAAAGGTTTACCTGATTGAGATTATTTATAGAGAATTAGTTTTCATGGTGGGCATTTTATTTTTCTTTTTCTCTTGAAAATTCCATCTGTTCCTTGTGATTCATTTCAGATGTTCCAGATAAATGAAGCATATCAAGGTGTCCTTTGTAGAAAAATTCCAGCAGTAACTCAGTAAACTGGCCATCACTGTAAGTAAATCCAACAATCAGAAAATTACTAATATTGGTAAAAAATGTTCTGTCTTTTCCCTCCTAATTAGCTAAATACTGCAATAAATGGCATACTTTGAGGCGAATCCTCGACATCCTGGAGTGTATGTATATGCTATGTATGGTGTAATGAATTTCTCTCCAGGCAGATGAGAACACTCATGAGCAGTCTGTGTATTTAAAATATTTCCTGAGCTGTATTTGCCAGGAAGGACACTTTGCATGGGAAGCTGATTGCTGTTTCTGCTTCATTGTACTTGTGGAACAGGCTCGTTGCCATGGCTGTGCTGTACAAGGGTTAGTGCACCACACTGTCCTGCTATACTTCAGCAGTTCTATTGTATTAGCATGATCATAATCTGAGTTTCCATTCTCTGGAACATTTATTCTTCTAAATTTCTCACCAGTGATTCTAAGGAAAATAACATTTTTTTTTTTTTTTCCATTAAAATATCCCATGTTCCTGCTTTCATAGATTGAAAAGGCTTTTTTAAATCAACATTTAAAACCATATCTAATAGTTTCTGTTAACGAAATCCTAAGCCACTTTAGGATGATGATTATATGATTTAAAATTCAGATTAAAAAGAAAGATACAATTAAATACCATTAAAATTTCAGGACAATGCGTAGAGGGCTATATTGATACATTATGTTCTTGTCTGTCTTCCAAACTGTTCTTCAAGTCATTCTGACTCTTTTCTGGACCTTTAATATCCTCTTGCCCAGAGAGACTGCTAGAGGTGAACTGGTGCACTATATCCCAAAAAATACTTTATATCTCCAGCCTCATGTTGCCCCATGTCCATTTTATGAATACAGAGGCTTCTAAAAGTCATCAGGAGGCAATAAGAGCTGTGGGCAAAGTGTTTTCTGTGCACAGGTCATATGGATGCAGCTTCTGTTACAGTGGGAATGTGGCTGTATTGGCTTTCAAGTTGTTTCTCAGCCAAGTCTATAAAGTGAGGATGAAATGATGACATACTCAGTGGTCACAGAAAAGCTGTTCAGTTGTACTTGGAATCTGTGCTGGGTATAAAGTAAAAGTAGAGGTTCGTTTGTCTTTTTTATACCTATTTGCTTCTACACTAGCCTCCACCTCAACTTTGTGAGTGACTTGGACTTTATATTATTTCATATCTCTATGGCATTCAGCACCAGACAAAAAGGGAATTCTCCTCTCCATCCCTGGTCAATTTTAATAATTTCTGTGGACCCTTGACCACTATGCAGTAACAGATGCTGTGAGTCAAGAAACTGAACTGCACAGCGCTGAGATTCTAAAATATAATCCTAATGAGTGCTGAAACAGCTAAATCCCCACAAAACAAAACAATAAAACCAAACAGACTAAACTCCCAACATTATGGCTTTCGAGACAATCCTAAGACTGCTTTAAATCAACATTACCTGCTCTGACTCCCATTGTAATTCTGACAATGTCAACCATCTGAGACTGGTCCTCCTCATGCAGTAATGTGGAGAGTATTGTGCTATAACACAGCTGCTTTAAAAAAGGGCAATTCTCATTTTGACTGCCCTTCTCCATTCTTTAACAGGACAATAAGGAAGGAATGGACAGTTTCCTTTCTTTTAAATAAAGTATTTTCTTTCAATCCCTCTTCTTGAAACAAAAAAGGGAGTTGTAAAAGCAGTTTTATTTTCCACTCTTCTTTCTTGAAAGATAATTCTCTTTTTCAATGAAAATACAAATAAGCAGTTGAAGATGGATCTTCCTCCAGAGAAAATATAATTAGAAAGGAGTTCCTTCAAGGAGGAGTGATTCAGTAAATGACATTCATCTGTTTGAAGACAGTGGCTCTTTTACCATTATTAGAAGGGGCTCATTTTACAGCTGGGTACTTCGTGTCTCTGCCTTCCCACCTTTGGGCATTGTATTTCACCATGCTGTCCAATGGCTGCCTAGGAAGTACTGAGGCCTAGTCCGAGACATTGCATGTCCAAGATTTTCCCTTTTGAACCATTTGTAGTTTTGGGTCATTGGAAAGAGAGTGCTTTAGATAAGCAAAATTTATCTGGGATTCAAATGGGTAAACCCTTAGTTAGCAGTTAACATTCTTCCTATTTCACATCCCCTCCAGATTTAAATTACTGAATAATTTCTTGCCTCAGGTTCTAAATACTGAAGTCTTAAGTTCCTTGTAGAAAAATGGCTATATATTTTCTTTCAGGAATTACTGGAAGTATGAGTTTGGTCTTTATGTATCACATGTGAAGTGTGCCTTTGATGTGTTTTCAATTGCATAATACCATACAAGTGCAAATTCTTTCTATATAACTGCAGTAATTGTCAGAAACTGCAGTCATTTCAACAAAATGTTGGAGGTAGAAGAAATCTGTTCTTGTAGGGAAGAGTTAATTTTAATCTGCCCCAGAGGAAATGAAAGGGCATAAATGTTTAGCATTAAAGAAATTATTACAGTGATTATAAGACTCAGTTATAAAACTCACAAAACAAAAGTGCCTCATGGTGTATTTATTCCTGTATTTGCCTGGTAATTTTATTGTGTTTAACACCTTTTCAAATGACAGTGTGTTTGTAATGCAAGGGATGGGAAAGAGTGAAATGGTACAAATTGAAACATTTCTACTATTTTAAATAGACCAAAAAAGACTTATTTCAACTGAAAGTCTCATTAATTAATTCTAACCTTTTCCAGGTTAGAGACTCCACACAATTCTTTTAAATAATTTTCCCATCTAAAGATCTTTCCAAAACAAAAATCACTGTCAATCAAAACAGTCCAGCTGTTTTTTCATTACATCTTTATTGTGAAACTGAACAGAAATGGCTGTCAGGGGATTTTAATCTGTTCTGGTGAAATTTATACTTTTCAAATAGTGTACAACTGTGTGAGCAGGAGTTTAAAGAATCTACTTTTCCCATAGAAAGGTTAACGTTTTGTTTTTCATTCTAATACCAGAAATCAAGGCTATTCAGTGTCAAGAAGTTTTTGTACACTGAAAGTGTACAGCTGTAGGGCTTCACCAAGGCCACACACAACTTATGGAGTATGAGCTGGTCAGGGGTGTATCCCAAAGGCACTACAGCAAAGGATACCAGAGTTTAAATTCCTTTCTTCCAATATGAGAGCAGACAGACACTCCAGATCTTTATTCCTCATCTGGGAAATGAGAAGCCATCTTTTGCTCTTTCAGATGGAGTCTGTGTATGAGCCAGAAAGCCTATTCCCAATTTCAGTAATATGAAGCACTAAATAACTACTAACTGTGCTGCCAAAAGATGATTACTTCTGTATCATAAGTAGCCTGTAAGCTATTTAGCTCTACTTCATTAATAACAATAATGATTTACTGTGTTAGAATCTGAAATGTTTTTAAATCTGCCCTCTGCCCTATGAAACTTCAAGATTAGGTCTGACAAACAAAAGGCTGTTGCTACAATGCATAGAGGTGCAGGAGCCCCAGCTGGTGAGCATTTCATTTATCAGCATTCACCAGTGAAAGGCCCTTTTTGTCTGCAGTGCACTAGAACAAGTAGGAAAAAATAATAGCTTTGACTTCAGGAGGCCAGACAGTCTGTAGACAAGCACTGTGCAGATCTCCAGACCGCCCCACGAAGGCTGCTCAGTTCTTGCCCTCAACACTCCTATTATTCCCTGGCAATTGCTGCCAGTTGGCTTGGAAACCATGGACATATTTGAACAGCTGAATTCTTCCCTCAGTTACACTTGGCACTGCCACAGATGTCAGGGGAGCTACAGGGTGTAACTGAGGGCAGAACTTAGCTCCCAGCACCCACTACAAACCAGGTCAAGGCCACCAGTTTCATTTTTACCCTTAATACTTTAATCCATAGCATTAGTGAAAGGAACCTGAAGCATGCACTATATCACCTTGCCTGAGAAAGCCTTTGGCGTGGGCATAAGAAAATGCTGTGCACAAAGCAGTGCCCGTGTGCCAGCCCACTGCTGTGACAGAAGCCCGTTTCTCCTACCTGAGGTGTGGGCTCGGCGTCACTCACACTGCACTGATCACACCGAGCTCAGCCAGAGCTCAGTGTCCAGAGCTGGGCTTGAAACACTGCTTTGTTTTAATCACATGTTTTTATTTCATGAAACAGATCTAAATATCCTGAAACTAAAGAAGTGTTTTTTCATGCTGCTATAATTTTTGAAATAATGAGACATTTTGGTCTGTTAACCCCTCTTAAGTCTCACCACAATGTTATGCTTTGACTTCATTTGTGGTTGCAAAATATTTACTTTTCTCTTTAGCAGATTATATGAAGTTGTGTATTTTTTCTTGGGAGATATATACGTATATTTATACATATTTAATCTCACTAGAAGCTGTTAGTAAAGCTACTCTGTGCTCTGATCTGGTTTTGCATCCTCTTTAAAAATATTTACCATGATAATGTGGACTTATTTGCTCTTGCAATCTTTTCTCAAAAAAAATAAAAAATGAGGTTGACATACAAATAATGTAGATTTCTTTCACCATGCAGGTCATATGTACACAAATAATTCCTTGCTTGTATGGGGAACAAATTCTCCAAACAATTATTTAGTAATATTAAACCTTCTCGCATTGAAGATTAAAAATAGAAACTGGTATTTTTAAAATTCCCAGAGGGAGCTAGGATCTTAAGCCTTCTAAAAAGTCAGAGCGAGTTTTTACTAGGTCAAACTCCAGGATAAATGAGGCAGTACTGTCTACTTAGGATTTAAACTGCAGAACACCTGGGCTTACTTCCTTTCCTTTTCCTTTAACATCTAGTCATCAAAAACCTGATCATCACTTACCATGTGAGCTGTTATCCAGGCAGAAGTCAGGCAGTGAAGTTCTGATGCAAATCTGAACAAGTACAGCATTCAGAACACTTCTGATTCCTCGTTTGAACCACCTGTAGTTACACTGCTGCTTATGCAATAAGACTGTGAAGTAATTAACAATTTAATTAAATGTTCGTAAGAGATTATTATATCCTTTGAGAAAAACCTCTATGTATCTAGTTGCAATTCTCCTCCCTGACACCTCCAGTGACAATTCAAATCTGACTTCCTCAGTGTTTGGGAATGACCCTTTACCCAGGTTTTCCATGGTAATTAGAGACCATCTCAGACAGTTCCTGTCTCTCCTCATGTCCTGTAATCTCAATGCCTTGATGTCTCCATCAGTGCCAATATCTTGGGAGCTTCTCTGGTTTCCCTACAGAGTCCTTGCACTTTCACAGGTAGCTTTTCCATAAATTATATTTTCAGTAATTATACTGAAATGCAGTTTGATGTTCTCACCATAGTGAACATTTCAGACTCCTGTCAGGATCTTAATTTTTCATGGCTTGTCAGCCTGTAGGTGTTCTGAAATTCCTGTCACTTAGCTTACATTTCCTTTCTGCCAGACCTGAAACCCTAGACTTAAGAAAAAGTACATTTTCAGAAGTCCTTAGGCACCTAAAGAAAGGCACCTTTTTACATTAAAAAGGGACTTAAAGAAATAAGGTATCTAATTCCTGTTGACTACCAATGGAAAAGTACTTTAAATATTTAATAACATCTAATTGTTCCCAAGTGTTGTGAAGTCCCTAAAACCACTTTTGGAGATAAAACCTTTCCTTTTCATGTATTCATTTTTTCCAATTGTGGAAGCAGAGAAAGGACCCAGAAATAACCATGAATTATATACACTTTAAAGTCTCTCTGTAGTGGAGAAGCAGGATAAAGGAGGGATTTGTTGTATGTTCTGTTCGTCAACCTGTGCTGTCTTTGATACCCAATTCCAGCTATTGACAATCTGCAACTGGGAATCTTTATACTAAATTTCTATATTAAAGAAGAGACTTAAAAAAGATAATAAATTCAAACTTGGCCTAAACTCCACTTTTTTTGGTGTTTTGTTTTGGTGGGGTTTTTGGGGTTTTTTTCCCAGAACTTAGAAATAACATAAATGTTTTCATTCTTATATGGTTTTAAGGCAATTTGGGGAAGGAGAGGAGGGAGGAGGGAAAAGGAATTTTTAGTTTTTCCACAAGACACATCTTGGAGAAAGATGAATTAATTTAGGAAACAACAGATGCATATGTTTTCCAAATGTCTTGGGGTTTTTTGAGCTTGTGAGGGAAAATGTGTTTTATTGTCATCTTTTGTACCTACTACTTCTTCCTAGTAGAGTCCCAGGATTTCTGAGACTTACTTTACACAGGAGCTACTGAAGTTGGATTCAATGGGACAGTCTGACACTGCTCTTGCACCTCCAGATAACAAAAATCAGTTTTCCTGAGAAACCTCAGTCTGGTGATTCTAACACAAAAATTAAAATCTCCAATTAAGAACTTGAATATAAGCATTGAGGTGATCCTATAATAATCACATTTTTATCAAAGATCTTGGGGTCTAGCCTGGGATGAAATAGTAATACATATCATGAAAACATGAATACATGAAAACATGCAAAAAACTTCCAGGGTAAGTGAAGTGAAACACTACTTATTCAACCTGCTTTTCAAAGATTTTAGCCAAGGCTTTCTATTTTCCAGTGAAAATTTTCTTGGATGCAAAGAAGAGCATCAGATGCCTCGAAAACTTTTATGACACAGTGCTTTGTCAGTGTACTCCAGAGGGCAGCATGGTAATACTGCTGAAATTGTCTATCAAGTCATATAAGAGTCTTCTGATTTTTCACATTAAAAATAAACCTTAAATTATATATTTTTATACAGCGAAACCATCAAATATATGAAAGCAACATCTGAATAAATGCTGTTTTGACTTCTTAGCCAAAACAGCATTCTTCCTATCCCTTTATATAGAAGACTTCGAAGTCTTCCATATAAAGGGATTTATAAGGAGATGAAGTTTAAATTAAAAATATTAAAATAATATTTTTAAAAATAGGTTTTATTGTATTTAAAAATGTTTATTTTTTTATGATTTTCCTGCTCAGCCTCAATTTTGGATGAGAAAAATGTTAATATACTAAATGCATGTATAATAAATTCCATAGTAAGTGTTTTCCTCAAAGTCAAAGATATATATGAAACCTCTGCTAGATAGTAAATTCCATCATTTTTAATATCTAAGTAAGGTAATTAAAAAATAATCAAATTTCTTAAGAAGTTTTTCTTCATAAAATTTTCACTGTGCTCTTGGTGCTTCTAGATATTGTAGCCTAAGAAATTATTTGTTTTGGTGATTTATATTTAAGATAGGTCGTAATGGAAATCACAGTTCTTTACCAGAGAGAAAAAACCTGCAAAGGATCAATTACAATATTTGACAAGATCATATTATTAGAGTAAAATGTGTCTCCCTTATTATGTCTTTAGTATTTTAATCTGGCAGGTAATTAAACATGTGCATGTGTATATCTACAAGAAATACATAGGTGCCAGAATGCTGAACAACTGAGAATCAATTGCTACCAGAACAGCGACTACAAATAGGATCATATGCCAACTGTTTTGATAAAGGGTCTGCAATATGGGGCACTGTTTAGGATTGGCAGGATTGGTCATAAAATGCAGAAATTAAGCCCCAACCTATCTATAGCAGAAGGCCAGCAAGACAAATGGGACATAAGTAATCCCAGCAAGATAAATGGGATTCCCTATATATTACAACAACTAAAAAGCTTATTGTGCATTGATTGTCTTATGATGGATTTTATCAGGGTTTTTTTGAGTGAAGTGGCACTTAAACTAAAGATGCTGTTCCTGAAACCATTTATTACCCCAGTACCTACATAGAGCAGACTATACTGAAAGAGACCATGACTTGCATTCCAAGACATGGTTTAGGCTTTCTCTTCAGTGGTTGTAAAGAACCTGGTATGGGTCTTTCACATGTGATCTAATGAAGTCAAAAATCTACTTTTAGGTCAAAATTTTAGAATGTTCAGTCTTAAGCCTAACACAGTAGAGGCTTTTCCCAAGCAATTCTTAGGTCATTTTTGATGACTTCAGTAATCCAATGTAGTCTTAAAGTCGAAGGAAGTCCTTGTGTTTGATCAGCTTTGAAGCAAGCCTTGCAGTCCACAGGTATTTTTCATTCTGTAAGTTTTTTTCCAAAGTAGTTTAGACACAAGAAAACTTCCAAAGGAATTTTGGGATGTTACGTTTTCCTGTATAAGTTTTAACTAATCAGGATTTTGGAAGAAAAAGTATGCAGATCACTTTTGTGCCAAGTCTAAGCAATGCTAGGGCTGTACCAACACAGAGCACCCAAAGATGCTGCAACACTTTTACCCACAGTCTCCCCAAAAGAAGGCTGTATTTAAAGAATTAGTCTGGGGAAATCAGTAATTACAATCTAATTACAATCTAGTACATAATTAATCTAATAGAAAGGTTGGCTAAAGAGAGTATCTTGCAAGGGAAAGCACATTTTCTGAAGTCCAAAAAGGCATAGACACTTCCAAGGTATGTTTGTGACAATTTATTAACTTTTTCTGCTAGACCTGGCCATAGACATGAGGATTTTTGCTTGAGTTGTCTTCAACGTTTATCTGTGTCCTGCAGGTCCAGCAAAGCTGCTTTCATTTCCATTTGTCCGTTGTTTGCTGTGAAAACAGATTTTAATAGCCCAGCCAGGAATTGTAATTTATGTCACTCAAACTGCATACAACATTTGCTGTCCATGTATAAATATGCATCAACCTGGGCAGCTACAGCATTGCTTCTCCTGTAATAATTCATGTTTTATCCTTCCATGAGCATCTACAATAATCACAGAGGACATGTAGACATAAAAAATGTGGCAGAGGCAAATTGTGAAAAAACAGTATGGTAAATATGTATCTAAATGACACCTTCAGTTAAACAGAAATAAAAATATTCTACTATACAATAAAAGTAACAGTGTGGGTTGTCACAAAGTGTGTCAAGAAAGAATGCCCTTGTAGGCATAATATTCCCTTCAGACATGAGATCTGTATTCACCTCCTCTCATAAATATTTTTTATTTCACAGAGGAATAACCTCCTTTTCTGTGCTTTATTTCTCCATGTGTAAAACTCACCCTCTGTCTGTTACACTAAATCAAGATTGTTTTGGACAGAGGCTGTATAATTGCACTCTAGAACCTTGGCTGATGGAAGCTGGGGCTGCTAAATTCTGTGTCTAAAACATTCTTGGGTTTGGTTTGATTTCACTGCCAACATTTTAGGTCAGCTCCTAAGCTACTTTAATTTTAAATTAAAGCACATCAGTAATACCCTTTGAATGCTTATGACTCTGTTGTTTCTAGCTACATACTAATTGTTTTTTGTCCCCATTTACACAAAATTTAATTTTTTGGTCGTTAGCTGAAGAATTTCCATAGGAATTTTAAGAGATTTTTTTCCTTACTGCTGTGGGTATGATGACTTTCTCCAAAAGACAACAGGTCTGAAGTTAAATCAGACTCTTTGTCACCTTCTTACCCACTTCCCCCATAATTTCCACAGAATAAAAGCATTAGTCATTTGCCTGTAATTATCTTTAATTCACTGGTACTTTCCTTGGACCAGCTGCATGAGGGACCAAAAATGGTGCAATGAAAAGACTGAAGCAGCCACAGACAGCATCAGAAGAGTAAGCTACACACACTTATACACAACTGCATGTGCATTACCTAGCCACAATACAATTAACACTCTTGCCCCGAAGAAATTATGATCCAAGGCATTCTGCAAACTTTAAACAAGTGCTGTGTTGTCTGTGGTGCCAACCCTCTCAGTTCCTACCAACAATCCTACAACATATGTCATCTGCCTAAAATTTCATCTCTGAAAGTTGTAAGTCTGCATGAGAACATCCAGATTCATTTTAGGAACAAAAAAAGAGTTTCTGTCATGGCAAAGAAAAAGGCTGGAAAACATGACACAAATGTTTCCTTAAGGCTCAGTCAACAGAAAACAAAGTAAAAAAATACCTCAAAAAAAGTTTTCGTTTAAAAATCAATTTTTTAAAACTTAAGGGCCAGCCTGATGATGTTTTAGTACTTCAGGATGACAGAATGATCAGTGGGACTATTCACAAAGTATAAAGTTAAAAATGTGCAAAATGTGCAAAAGATCTTTGTCAGATCTGGGCCTACAGCCAGCCTCTCACTCCGCAAGAGCATGTCATATGGCACTGCTTCTAAATTTGGCTCAAATTTGTTTTGGTGAATGCAAAATTTGTCTAGATCCAAAGCTAGTTCTGCACCTACCATTTAAAGCTTTTCCATCAAATGTAGAAACCCCCAAATTAAAAAAAAAAAAAAAAAAAATTACAAAGAAGCTTTTATCTGAATATAGATGTGTTTATAAGTAAGAGTGAAAGCAAAACAATACTGAGCAGGAATCCAGAGGCTGATACCTGAGCTATAAACTACCACTGATCACAGTACTTAGTAAATTAACTAAAATACCTACCTCAGTTTCACAGCCTGAAGACAGATAGCATGTTCCCCTTCTTGCCTTGACTACAATTTTTTACCCAAGGAATCAAGATAAATGCAATGGCAGAAATTGAAAGGGATCACTTCCTTCCTCTCCAACACTTTCCATGTATGTTGGCAGCTCAACCTGCAAAGTTACAGTCAGCAAAAAAATCTTTGACAATGACTGCGTGTCTCACATTACAGCTCCATCCTCCCCCTTTACAACTGTTTATGCTAAATCACTTTTTATTTGCCACCTGGAAAAAGCCAATGCCCACAATGTGGATACACTGTGCACGCAGTGGCTCCCTTAACCACTTCCAAACTCCAGAAAACTCAGAAAAAAGGATGGAGTTTGCTCATCTCTCAACAAAAGCTCAAAATGTAAAGACCAAAAGAAAATAAGTGCCAAGCAGGAAAGGGTTCTTTCCCTTAAACCTGCTAAAACACACAGAATATCATATAAACAATCCCCCCTCCATCCCTTCCCGAGATATTCTTCCTTCTGTGCAGATATTTTGCTCTGAGCAGAGGGGGAATGTCACCTGAGGGAAAACCATTGTGAGGCTTTCCTTCAGGCGAGGGAAAGCTGTTGTCATCTGAGGGAAGACTCCTATCCTGTCACTTGAGAGAAAACTCTTGTCACCTGAGGGGAAAAATACTGTCACCTGAAGGAAAAGTGTCACCCAAAGGAAGGCTCTTCTGCTGTCACCTGAGGAAAACTATTGTCACCTGAGGGAAAATTGCTGTCACTGAGGGAAAACTGCTGTCATCTAAGGGAAAACTGCTGTCACTGAGGGAAACTGCTGTCACACAAGGGAAAACAATTGTCACCTGAGGCATGTGGTGGAGTGCAGGGAGAGAAATGCATCTGGCAGGCCACATTCCCAGTAAGTTTCTGATATATTTGAACTACTAGTGTTTCCTCTAGATGACAGGGTAAAGCAGAGGCAGGGAGGATGTAGAAGGAGGATGAATTGTCAAAAATGAAATGTCATCCTGAACGTGAGAAAGCTCAGAAACCAGGGGTGGAGCTGTAGGCCCATGGAATGCAGCGTGCTCGCCTGGACATTAATTAGCTGGGCCTCAGCAGCCCAAGGGATTTGTTTGGAACACAGTGAGTCTTTTGAGGGGTTAATGGTGATAGAGACAGATTTTGGACATGTCTCCTCTTTCCCGCAGTCTTTGCCCGGAGCTGCACAGCGCCCAGAGCCGAGGGCAGCTGTGGGATGGGCCCAGGGCAGGGCGGGGGCTGTGCATGCTGGTGGAAGCTGTCGGGCGCTCGGGTGAGCTGGGTCTGCTGAGGCTGCGCAGACACTCCTCCAGCCTCCACAAAAATCTTGGATTAAATTTTAAGATGCAATTTTGAACTTCAGACACGTGATGGCCACATTTAAAAATTCAGTTCCTGATAATGCTAGTGGTGCAGTGGCTGAGATAAAGAGACCAAAATGTATGTGTTCAGAAAACCCTCTAGGCAGCCCCACACAGGAGAATGTTTGTTTATGGGGCTATTTTGATTGTGTAACTCTTTATTTCAATACCTCTCTGAAAAAACTGTATAATGTAACATGGAGAAGAGGCAAAGGTTTTATAACTGAGATGGCATTTCAAGTTCAATGCTCTGGTCCCATGGCCTGAGGTATGGTGGCTCTTGGGCACCCAGAGCCTCAGTTCTTATGGCAGCTGGGCCATGACCACTCAGAAGCTTGGAATAAATGTAGCTTTGCCTATATGTACTTGTACACAACATAATAATATAAAAATTAAAAATATTAAAATAACATTATAGGAATATAAGAATAGAAATAATATTTCACACCGTTTGTGAAAGAACTAGCCGTGGTGTGGGACAACAGTTAGCCAATCCATTTCCTAATTTCAATACAAAAAGAAAACACACTAACATATATTTTGAAATTTGTTTTTAGATTTGTAAAGAAATGTGGAAGTCTAATGGTAGTTTCAAATAGAAAAAGGTAAGACACTCCATGTGGAAAGTGGTTGCAAAATTGGCATTCTGAAATTGTTCAGATTTAATTTCTTATTAAATAAAACATTAGATAAATCCAAACTATTTTCTTGTCTCTTGCAAATTTATGTTTTGAGCCTTTGATTGAACCTCAAACCAATCTGGATGAATGGTTCACAGTCTGAGGCTTTTACCTGAGAAATGCAGACCTGCAGTGCTTTTGCCCTTTGATTTATTTTGAAAGTATTAACCTTCAAGTGATTCAAGAATATAGTCTTAATGGTGCAATTTCCTCTTGCAATTGTCTTCTGACATGGCACATTCAAATGTTGTGGGACTGACTGTCTGTTTGTAGTAAAGTTCTTTTTGCTCCTACCGTACTTCAGGATTACAAGGGCTCATTAGCAGGATAATGGCAGTGTTACTTCAAACAGCATGGTTCCTTTTAATTGTCTTGAGACAGTCTGACTTTTTTTTTAAAGGAAATCAAATAAGTTTATTGTTGCCAAAAGATCTTGGGAAATAAAAGTAAGGGAAGCTGCAATAGTACTGAATTTAAAAAATCAAACCAAAACCAAGATATATGTTACTGCTAAATTTCGGTAAGACCTGGGCAACTAAAAAATCATTCCTTTTTGGATTACTTTAAAGTTTCTTGGTGGCATTTTTAGACATTGGAATATTTCTTTCAAACTTACTGCAAAAAGTCTCTTTAATATTTTTTTCATCAGGAAGTTGTTTATGAAAGACTTTGAGACGGTCTCCTGAAAATTCATGAGAATCTAAAAAATTGAAAAACTTGAAGGAAAACTATAACTTAATTTGTAGTGCTTCAGATATTTAGGGTTGGAATATGGTTTTATGAAAAGCTGGTTCATTTGGCTGACTTCTTCTGTTCTACTCCATGTGTATGTGAAATGATGGACATGAAGAGCTATTTATTGTTCATTTCTAAATTTTAATCTCTTTGAATCTTTCATCAATAAAATCGAAAATTACATCTTCTCTATGGCTACTATGAGTTCTAGTAGTTCCTCATACTTAATAATGAAGAAAAAGAAATCATGCTGCAATTATTACTAACCTTTGTTTTCTTCTTTCACTCTTTTTTTTCACTTTCCTCACCCTCCAATATGACTGTGGCATTGAATACAGCTGAGACAGAGCTGGTTCCAAACTCTGGTACTTATTTTTGGTTCATTAATTTTTGGCAAAGAAGGGATATTTAATAGGTCTGACATTCCCATCTAAGTGGTGATTGATAAGTCAGCACAGTCAATGTTGTTATTTTTTCCGAATTTGTAAGTATGTTATTCCCTAGAACTCCACGAAAACATCAATTAGTCTGGCTTGACAGGAATGATGGTGAAATCATAAGTGATGTTCCATGGGAGTACCTTTTCCCTCTCTTAAGTCTGCTGCAGCCTAATTTACAAAATGACAAGGTAACACACATTGTATTTCAAGTGCATTTATCTGCGTTATGCCAACTGCACTCTTCAGGAATGTGACATTGTTAAATGAGATTTCCACACACCTACAGGAATGAGCAGACACTATATTTATTAGCCTAGTAAAAATACAATCCTATATCAATAACACCTAGTCTCTCCCTCCATTTCTTCCTGTTTGAGTTGTGTGTCTGTGTCAGCCTTGCTCTGAGCCGGTGCTGTCAGGTGTGCTCTCCAGAGTCGGCTGAATTGGAGCTGGGAATATCAGCCAGAAATGGTCAGCCCTGCTCAGATGTTCCCACAGTCAGTAAGTGCCTGCAGAAGGTACACACACCTATTGGCTGCTGGGGTTGACCTTCTCCACTGGAGATGAAGTTGTAACTGGCATGGGGCAGTGAGAAGCTGGCAGCTCTCTGGATAGGCTGGTTAGTGAGGTTCTGGGTGGTAAATTCAAATATTTGGGTGCTAATCTCTTGAGATTTGTGCTGTTGCTGCGACCCAAGAATCGCTCAAAGTCTCTGTTTTTGCCAGCCCAGCGCAGAAGAGCATCCCAAGACCTCTTCGTTCTTGTGTTCAAGGACTTGTTTATTGTTCTTTACCTAGTACATTGTGGCTCTGTTTTACAGAGATCTGACTTGAAAACCAAAACGAAGCAGACTGACACCCTCTGGGTGGTGTTTATCTTTTATACTAAAATATATGTATTTGTTGTTTATAATATTTTTCCAATACCTATCTACTTTATTAGACTGTGTACCTTTACTCTAAACCTATTAAAATGTGCCATGATCACTGCAGAAGATGGAGGTTAAAAGACAAAGAAGAAGGACAGGGACACACCCAGAATTCTCCATCTTTGTCCCTTAAACCTCCATTATAAAACCCCTAAAAATCTACGTTTTCACCCTGTGACAAGTTAACTATCACTCTACTCAAACTCTAGTGTTTTGTAATTCTTCATATGGAGTTGGTAATTTTTTTCCATGGGCTCAAATCAAATACACAGGTGTTTTTGACTCCATTCCAGGGTCTCTGTAACCCCTGCCAGGGTCTCTGATCACCCAGGTCAGCCAGAGGAATGTTCTGGATTCCGACACTAATCTAGCCTTAAGTCACTGAGCTACCAGGTATTTTTATGTAGCCAGTACCCTTCCTGTGACTTGATTTTCCCACCTCTGAAGTAAAATCAAGCTGTGCATGAATTGGAAAGATTAGATATTCTAAACAAAAACATTATTGCTCTTACTGACAGGGAAAATACCCCAGTTGGATTGATTTGAGATTTCATAATGTTGGTATTACACTCCTAAATAAGGTGATACTGCAGGTATTCAATGGGTGATGTTCACCTTGGCACAAACTAGACTTATGTGGGACTGGTAAAATTAATATAAATTTGCTTCATACACATTTCAGTAATTCAGCTTTGAATCTGTACGAGATTCTCTGTGGGTGTTGCTCAGGTCCAGAATATTGGACACCTGCCAAAACTCTGGCAGAATTTATTTTCCTTCATTTGGACATGTACAACAACTGAGAAAATTGAGAATGTCTATTTTGGTCTTATCTCAGTAGGTTTAGTATCTCCCTAATTCTGATAACTGTATTTGGAGAAGATGAAGTTTTGAATGAGCCCTGAGAAACCGTGCTTCCAGGGTTAATGAAAACAGTATATGAGTCTGGTTTGGTACCCAGCAAAGCAGTTCTGGATTGCCTGCTGCAGCTGGTAGACTTCCAGGAGGAGCCAGAAGAGGGAAAACTCAACTTTGTTTAGGAATACAGTTGGATATCAAGGGCATGGGAGCCTGAAATTTCTGTCCAAGTTTTGCTGCACAGTGATAGACACAGAAGGACATTGCTTTCTTTGGACATCAATGTCTGACTCATTCTTGTCTGAGCCTTAGTAAAGCTGAATAATTGGTGCTTCAGAGAAGCAGGGAGCTGAAAGTTGTCTGCTGAGGATTGATCTTGAAAGGAGTGAAAGACTGTGTATTTGAAGTTCAGGAAAAAATGAAAAAAATCTTATCTAACTGTAATGCTGAGTCATTTTAGCCTGGCAAGTATTAGGATCTGCTTAGGTCATCTGAAAGACTGGTAAGGAAAATACTAATTCAAGAATTTTATTGTGTCAGCAGAGGGTCTCTGCTGCACTATGGGCTGGGCTTTAGAAGTGGAGATCTGAAGAGGAACACTATAAACAGCATCTGCTTTAAAAAGAGCCTCATTCCTTTTCTTCTGATGATTGCAAAAAGTTATGGGAAATCCTACCATAGCCATCCCTTCTAATATTTCAACAAGCAATATTCACACTTCTGTTATTTTCTAGCCTAGTTACATTAGTTAGTGCTTGTTTAAGAAAAGCTTAGTTATACATTCTTTCCTTAAATTGGCTTCATCTCAAGGAGAAATTTCAGATGCATCCACACTGCAGCTCCAGCATGCCAAGATCTGCTCTATTAAGATTTATAAGTCTAATCTGACTGAATCACTCCTGAAAGTTAGACCTGACATTTTTGCAAATTTTATCTGTGGGGCTATTGCTGAAATGAATCAGAATATAATTTTTCAACTTCTTTGGCTGAAGGTCTCAAGAACATTGTGAACTTTTAAATAAATAATTTTTTTTCTAGTGTGAAAATATTTATTGACCCTCCCCTCATAAGATGACAATATGGCTTGCCCTTGGTGAAAGGAAAAGTTTGTGAGTGTTTTGACAAAAAAATTGGAAAAGGTTTTAGCTGTGGCTCTCAAGGCTTCCCTTATTGCACATTCTACTGTAATTCCTGTGAGGTCCACTAACCAAAACCTTTGCCCTGGGCCTTGACCACAATTTGGAGTGTGCCTTAACACCTTGTTTCATTTTGCATTCTTAAAGGATCTCCAAGTGGCAACTACTTCAGTCTCCTCTTTGTTTTTTGCCTTCCCTCTGAAATGGAAGACACACCACATTCCATTGCTTCTTCCAGCTATACACGCTGCAGCTCCAGCATGCCAAGATCTGCTCTATTAAGAGTTGTAAACAGCGTGATTGTGAGAGGCTTTTCTTTACCTAAGTTGTGAAATGGTTTGTCTTCATTGCATGAAGCAAAAGAAACAAATATTTACAGCAAAATAAGTTCTCTTTGGATTGCACTAGAAGAGCTTTCATTCAAATAAGGGATACAACGAAATTTCCACCAGTTCCTTTCTCCTCCCCTCTCCTTTAGCTTATTGAGTACCCAGGGAATGAAAACAGCCTCTCACTGACAAGACTTGTCCAAGAAGGTCACACTTAAACCCTTGTGACTGTAATTATTTTGTCTCCTTGCTCTCCAATACTGCCATGTAAATGAGGTCATGGTATTGATACTAGCTCCTTAATATCTTCTCTTTATGTCCTAAATTACTTCTGTCTCTTGCACACTGTGTTTGGAGACTATTAGACAGGAATATTTTCTTGAGAATTTACTGACATTGTTGAATTTATATCCTGATGTGTTTTCTGGTTTTAAGTTATTATTTTTCCCAGAAATATGAATGATCCAAATGTCAAGATTCTGATACTGAGTATTCTACAGTAAGAGTGGTGGACAGAAATTCCAACTCATTGATTTCAATTCAAAAAGGTGATACCCTCTTATAAAAGTTTTGTTATCTCGGTCAGATTCCAATGCAGAAAAATTAATCAAGGCATTTAACCTTTTCTTCTGCCACTGTGTTTAACATTTCTTTCTTTTTTCTCTAAAGTGTCAGGAAGTGGTGCTGAGTTGGCAGCAGTATATGCCATCCCAGAGGAGACAGTAAAGTAAGTGTTAGAAATGTTTAGTCCTGTCTATAAAAATGAGTTTCACTGAACTCTAAAAAAATAGTACCAGAACTGCCACTTCTAGCAGTTTTTGTGGTTATTAATAGATGTTAGTCCATTCATTATGTTCCAATGAAAATTTAAATTCTAATCCAAACTCTCCATCCAAATTGAACGCTTTCTTAACCTTAGCATTATCTGATAAAATTTCTGTGAACTCCTGTACATAGAATGAAATTTAGCACTCTATAAATAAGTAGGCTTGTGGGAATGATTATTGTTTCATATAACTGAATTTTGAGGAGGACACTTCTTTTTTGATGGAGCGCTTGCCTTGAAAATTCATGTTTCAATTCATCTGTTCACTTGTTTCACCACAGAAGTTATTGTAATTAAGGTATCTCATACACTAGAATAAATTTAGGAGGCTATTGAAAAGATGGGCCTTCATCAGAATATCAGAAGTACTTCTTGTTATTCCTTCAAAACAGAAACTTTATTACTTAAATAGTTACAGTGCTTCTAATCCTCATGCAACATAATTGTCAACAGGATGATGCTAATATTAACAGAGTAATTTAACTTACTGAAGGGAACATTCTATCTGTCAGGATTATTTCAGCCTTTGCTGCTCTCCTGGTAAAGAGAAATTGACAATTTTTCCTTTTATTAAGATATAATTTCCTTTTAAAGGAACATCTACTTTTTGAATACCATGATATTCATGAGATGATTGGTTTTAAATCCTTTTCCAGTGTTATTGTACTCTCCCAAGCTTATTGTCAGTATTTTACAGTTTTTCTGAGGGTTTAAAATGCCACCGGAGGACAGGTGACACAATTCAGTATACTGTTACCATCTAATGTGTTACTTTCTGGTCTCAGGTTGCTTTTCCTTGAGCAGTTGCACACTATCGGTTGTCGATTTCCCCTCTATTGTTTCTTTGCTGCAGAAGCTCAGCAAGTGGGAGATGACAGAGAGGCCGTGCTGCCTCTGCTCGGGGAGCAGGAGAACTCTGACAGGGATATAAATTATTGGGAGAGTGTTCATCTCGGGAATTGCAGACAGACAGAGCAGCTCTGAGGAAAGGCAAACTGTCAAAGATGGTTTTTTTCAGCTGAGGCTTGAATAACAGCAGAAAGTGAAAAGGGGCAAAGCACACTGGAGTGACTGTATGTAAGTATTCTCAAATAATTTCTTAGACAGTTCACTTACCTGATGAGCAGATTACTACATGCATTTCTAGACACTACTTTTCATATTTGAAGAATGAAAATTGCATTTAGTTTAAAGTGATGAGTGTGCAGATTATTTCTTTGCTGTTCTCTAAATATGTAGAATATTTTATATGAAGAATGGAATTTGAAATATTTGTTGGGGAGAAAACACTTTTGTTATGCTTTCCAAGTAAATGCTACCATTTTTAACCAAGTATATACTGATACTATGATGCATGGTCAATACCTTTTAATGAAACGTACTTATAAACAAATATCATATTTAAGGCTGGGTGTTCATACATTCTATTAATGGACCTGTTTATATGTTTACTGTTTTCTTCAAGAATTTTATGAGATGGTGTTAATAGCAATTATTTATCTGCATTTACACAAGAGCAAACCCAGTACTAAAAACTGGCAACTTGAAATGAGTGTGCACAGAGTTTATGACAGTCCAAGACAAAGGAATTTATTTTAAGGAAAAGTTCTTATTTCCTTTGATTCTCTGCAAAAAGGTAGGGGAGTCAGGGTGTGTGTGTATGTGTGTTTGTGATAACTAAAGAATAAGTAATTCGGGGAGTTTTAAAAAAGTTTAGGGGACCAGTTTTGGATAGAACCAATCAACTCCAACCAATGGAAGATTAAGGAAACTAATTAAGATTATGTTGCATTGTAATGCACACTCAGACTTCTATAACACATGGAATAAAACTGGATCCTTTAGATTTTCTGAAACCTGGTTATTAACCTGCAATTATTTCTCAGCATGTTTTCCAAGCACTGTTTATTAGCAGGAGATTCCAAGCTCATGTGCCCTCTTCTTTAGCAACAGCACTTCAGGTTTTTAGAACATTTATGTGCCCCTGCAACAGGCTAGATTTTTTAACATTTCATAAACCGATTAAGATGCCTTTTGGAAGTGAAAAAGAGGGATATAAGTTTGCATGGGTCTGTCTTCTCTGAAAGAATTTGATTTGACTGTCTCTTGTCCGAGGCTGTAGATAAAAAGAGATTCATATAACTAAATAGTCTCGTGGAAATTGCTCCTTCTGATGGAAAAAACTTGGCCTGCACATGCATGTTGTGATTTAATCGACTGTCTTGGAAGTACCAAGTTGTACTGGTTTCATTTTGTAAAGGCAGTTTGATGATTTTAAGCTGATGATAAGGAAAGTTTCCACTGAACTAACCTAAAACTTTGTACAGAGCTCAATATCAAAGATGACAGAAGGGTAGCCAGTAATTCACCAAGAAATTAATAACCATTTCCTTTGTTTTCAATGCGATGGCATGTCCAATTATGCTGAGTCTTTACTGCTAGTCTCAATAGGCCCTCTCTTGCGCTTCTTGCCTTTATTGTTTCTTCAGCTTTCCTAGCGTAGACTTAGTGTAGGATGATATTAGATGTTGTAAATATAGGTTCTTAAAAGTACTTTCTGCATTTATGGAATAATTTGAGGACTCCTTGTTCAGCCAAACTGAATGATGACAGAGCATTTTCGCTATTATTAGGACTTACTAGAAATCCTTTCCCCTAAAATCAAATCAGTTTTGGTATTTTTACTGTGAAATCTATAAACTACTAGCTCCTTTTAGGTTTTAGGAGAAACTTGGTCTCCCTCTAAAATAAGGCAGGTTTTTGTTTTAGTGACGAAAAATTTCCCCACAGATTTATGACTGAAAAAGTTCCAATATTAAATAGTGTTAAACTTCACCTGTTAGCTATATTTAGGATATTTTGTGGAGTTTAGTCCATAAAAAATTCATGTTGAACTCTAAACTGTTTTTTAGTGTATACCTATAGAAAAAATCAATGCATTCAGTGAAACTGTGGAATATATATAAAAATCATTTTACAACAGTTGTGTTGATTTTGTATTAATCATAAACTCAGTAATACTCATTGTAGAAAACTCTCTAAGGTGAAGGAATTGAGAATTGCTAATGTTTTGATTGCAAGTTCTACTGTTCATTATCATTACAATAATGTTCTTGTGGACTCTGCATTTATATAAAAAAAAAAAAAGAAAATATCAGTGATGATGGTTGGATAGGTTTAAACTCACAACTGAACAGATTAACTAAACTCTATTCAAAATTTAAACCTATTCTTTCCCTGTCTATTTGTTCTTTCCAGTGTTTGTTAATGCCTTTTCAGTACCTCTGTTAAGGAGGGGAAGTCCTGTAGGTCCCCACTTTGGGGATGTGTTTACCTCCAATTCCAATGTTCCACATGCAGCTGAATGTACTTCAGAGACTTTAAAGCTTTGTTTGCTACAGAACTGAAACTAACAAAATTAGGAATCAATTTTTCATTTAGTTTTCCCTCATAGTTTTGGATTTTGTTCTTTTTTTTTAAGACTTATTGTAATCTGAAGCAATCATATAATGCAGGGGAAAATCTAGCTCCTCCATGAAAGCAAAGATTAAATTAGATATCTGCACCCAAAAAAGCTTTGTGGAATATTTTTATTGGGAGATCAGGTATTTTTAAATCACAAAGCTAATTAATTTCTCCATTTTAATATTAAAATCTATACATCTGGATTATGATGTCTCTACAAGAAATAGGGGGGGCTAGGTTTTAAAATCTTTGAAAAGATACATTTATTATAAAAAGTCCTAAATTTCCCAGGCACTATTTTTGAAAACAGGATTCAGGTCTGTGATGTCATTTGAATTGCCAGGATAATGATATTTCTAATGTGTTCATGTGTGATTCTGGCATAAATGACAGACTTTCACTAAACTTGGAGAAACATTCGTACACTTCTGAGAGTTTCAGCAGCCAGTGCTTGTGTGGCTCAGAGTTAGGCAGCAGTGGTTTGATTTGTGTCTGGATGAGACAAGGAGAAGGGCAACCAGAAAACACTGATTGTAAATTCTTTCTTTCTCAAATAGAGCTACATTTTAGTTTATTTTATTTTTAGGTGAACAACATTTTATCTACTGGAAGCCACTGGTGAATCAGTGTGAAAATTCCCTATAGTTTATCAAAAGAACTAAGCAGAAATGTTGTTCTTCTATCTTCCCCACCCATTTATGCAGAATTTCTGCTTTGCAACCCAAATGTACTGCTTAAATGGCCCAGCTAATTATATGATTTGTTGCAAACACTGTTAGACATCTTTAAGTGGTATTGGAGAAACGCAGGGAATACTGGAAAAAATACAGGCAAGGTAGCTGTGTTGGTGTTTAATAGACAAAAGAAAGTTTTGTATTTAAAAGAAAGCTTTTGATCCTGTTAAGATATCTCTTATAGCCAGTCTCCAGCATTTGGATGTATTCATGAGCTCAGTAGCAGATCCTCTGTTTTCAGCTTTGAAAAAACAGAGTGGAAACTCACCAGAAAGTCAAATGAAAACATTCTGCAGCCTACAGCAGATTCAGAGCTACATGGCCTTTAAGCTGCCTGAAGAACAATTGGGAAGTGTGGGAATTGCTCTAGAGAAGTCATGAATTGTTTGGGGATTTACTCAATATATTCTAATTTTGAATTAAAGATGTGATTATGGAAGCACATAATAAGCATTCTCTCCTACACTCACAAGAAGTTTGTTTTCAAACCATTCTCTGTTATACATGTTCAGATTCTGTGGCATTATATCAGCTCATTCACGTGCTTCAGTCAGGCTCCAGAATGGATTTCTGATGATGCAGTGTTTTTTTCCTTCCAAATGAATAAATAAATGGAATTCCTACCTGTCGTACAAGTACCACTGTTCTTGTCACAACTGCTGTGCAGTGAAGATGAATTTGTTTCAGGTGCAATGCCTTCCACCCCTCCTTAGAGCACAGAAAAGGAGTGAAGAGAACAGTTTATTTATCAGGTGGAACCTGTTTCTCATGGCAGCAGTAGGTGGGAATGTTTGGCCAACATCCCACCGAAGCAGAATAACTGAATTAAGACCTTGGCTGTGTCTGAGTCCCCACTCCATAAAAAAAAGGGCTTGGTGGCACAGTGGGATGACTCTAAATCAAATCATGGCAAAGATAAGAACACATCCTAAAAATTTCTGAGCCATGGTAAAACTCAGAGGCATTTTTTTCTCAGCCTAAGGGAGCAGTTAAAAATTTATTGCATTTAACAATTTTTGAAAGCACTTTGTCAACCATAAGCAAAACTGTATCAGTCAACATTGCTTCTTGGTGTCCTTCAAATAAAATAAAAGCACAGAATTAAGCCAGCAATCCAGAGCACTGATTCATGTCTTTTAAATGTAAAAAATTATGTGTTCAGAATTTCAAGTTTTATTTTCTAAAAACGTAAATGACTATCCTGCTTCTATTCTTATCCTCGTATTTTTCAGTGGCTATAAAATGTGGTTATTAAAACTACAGTGTGTCTTCTGCAGTGGTTTCATTGTCCATATATAGATATTAAGACAGCTACAGACTACTTAATGACAGCTTGTTGGTCCAATGAATGTGTCAGTAAAGGAAACCAAGCATTTCTCTTAAGAAATTGGTTTTCAGCATCCTTGAGGACTCATTAAGTGTTCTCTTTAGAAGTCATATTCACTGAGCTAATTAACATGATCAGAATGTGCATTCTTTCCTTATGATTAACTTCAAAGCACCAAAAGGAAAACTCTAAGTAAAAGTCTTATAGTGACACTAAATACACAGATCCTTATATTTTGTATTGGAATGCATGACACACTGGCTACAGTTAGAAAAACTGTATAAAGTATTTTGAAAGCAGCAAGGACATAATTCAACTTAAGCTCTCACTTTCCCTCAGCAGAAATACACAGGGCATTAAACAGATTGGGCAAACAGTCTGGAAAGTTACATTGCGGTTCATCTCGTTACACTTGGTGCTTTATGTGTAATGGTGGTTTTTACTCTGAGTTCCACTCAGTAAACCTGGGTCTTCAGCCTTTTTATGGAGACATAAAAGTCTGCAATGCTTAATCGTCTTTATTGTGATAATCTACTCTACTGTGAAGTAAAGATGAAATATATATGAGGGATAAGGATTGCTTTCATCACTCTTAAAAGTTAGGTATCTCACAGATTAAGAATATTAAAATATTAACCATGGGAAAAAATGGGAAAACCCGATGGCTTTTTAAAATTTTAAAAGCTAAAATATGAGTGACATGACTTATTACTGAGGTACTTCATTGAAGTTTATTGGCACAGTGATATTTTTATAGCATCCACATGAACACTGCTCTGTAGCAGTGTCCTGTAGGGTGTAAAAATCAGTAGTGACAATCAAGTATGCTGTTTCCTATGAACTAGTCTAATCTTGACTGAACTATACTTGAATTATTGGAAGACAATAGCCTTTGGTGATATAATTTGATTGTAATAGGATGGAAAACTAAATGTTGTACTCCATAGTGTCTGTGACTGGAACAGATGAATGGGATGGAGTTATTTAATACTGCCCACGCAATTTGGGCAATGAGTTCTTCAGAGAATTGCACACCTTAAATAGTCTATCTTCCTCCGTGTCCAATGTGGTGCACAGACCGCCTGCCCTTCTTACTTTGCTTGAGGCAGATATCTTGTTTCAGCTATGATGAGATACATCAGCTCCCAGTAATACTCTCTGATTTCTATTTTATTGCTGGTTTATGTCAATCTATTAATCTGCCTCTATTTGGAGATGTCTCCCTATTTGGAGAGTTGGCTGTTGAAGCACTTATAGTTGAAGCCATACTAGTATATCTCTTTAGATTAAACTCTATTGATTTTAAACCACCAGGTTCATATAAGAATGAATGGAATTTGGTAATTGAAAGAGCTTTAAAGGTGTAATCCCTAGGAAATAAGTTTTGAAACCAAAATGTGCAAATTAATGCAATTAATTTTACATTATATAAAGATTATAAAGATTAACTTCTAAAACTAGAAGATACAGGTCAAGTAACAGACTAATGACATTCATATGCAAATAATAACTACTTAAAAGGACCAAATTGCATTGTTTTCAATAACAAATTATTGCTATATTTGGCATTATGACACTGTAACAACAAAAATAATATTTTAATAAAAATACAGACATCCATTCAGACTCCTGGTTATTTCGCATGTTCTGCCTGTGGTCATAACATATCTTTAAAGGACTGATACTTGATTAATGACCACCATTTAGGTGTTACAGCTGAAAAGTTTAAAAAAAGCCCAACCACCAGATCAGTACACCAGGAATGAGTTTGCTATTAAATTAACTCTGGGATCAGAAGATCTGTCCTGATTGTTTTCAGCACTTCAGTCATTCCATTTCTTATTTAGAATGCTATGCTGTCTGTGAATTTTATCAGAGAATGCTGCTTTATAGGACACTGTAGTTACAAATTACTGTCTCTAAAGCTTGTTTACAGAGCAGAGAAGAGGAGAATTCAGCTGTATGTTCCATCTTTACTACTGCATTCCTCAGAATGTTCCATATGTTTACCTTTATCTGACTTCAGATTTTGTGCCTTTGTGGTTGCTGGAAAGAGCAGTTGAATTCTTTCATGCCTGTTGCTTTAATAGGGAATGTGAAGCCACGTACACAGTAACATGAGAACACAACAGCGTGAAGCAGAAATAATCCCTGATGAGATGCACATCTTGAGTAGGGATTAGGAATGCTTTGCACCCAATTCTTTATTTGAACTGTTACTCAGAAAAATTCCAAAAGGGGGCAATCTTACCCTGCCTAGAAGTCTATAAATATAATTCAACTGAGAAAATACAGCATACTACTTTCTAAGTTCTCATTAACCTTAGTGAACTGAAGGTTAGTGCAATGGTAAAAACATTTAAAGGTTTGGGTTTCTTTTTGAAAATCAAATTTTAAAAGTGACGCTGGATTTCAGATTTTATTAACTGCAACAGTATGGATACATGTGGTCACTTTCGAATTTTTATGGTTAAAATTATCTAATGCCCTTACTTATAGTGAAAAATCATGTTGTTCAGAGGGAGATAGATTAAAAAGTAATATACTTAAATTCCTGATGGACATAAGGCAAACATTCTTAGCTGGAGATTTAGGGGAAAACAGAATCTCGAACTCGTCCTCCTTTACCAGATGATTTGCTCTCATGAACTTGAGACAAAATCTCTATACTAGCTTGGAGAAATACAAATTTTGGTTTAAAATTTCTGTAGTGAAATAGAAGAAATAACTTGTAGCTATGTTCTTGTCATTAATTTGTAGTAACCTTACTACCATATAGAGTATTTTCTGTAAGAATGCCTGTTTTCTTTCTATATGCTTCCTCAGCAATGCGTTCTTGACCCATCTTTTGTAATTTGATTGTGAAAACAATTTAATTCTACAAAAATAATATATTTCATGCTTATGATATATATGGATCTACTAGCCCCCCAAAATAGTTTATATATTCATAAAAGATATTGGAAAGCCAACACCAAGCCAATCTCCTTTGGCTGAACCAAATGGGTGTTCAGAAGGAAGGCTGCAGGAAGCTGGTGAGGAGCATTCTTGCTCTGACTTTGTGGCACGCGGTGCTGCAGTCCCGGCCCCGCAGTTTTCTCCAGGCAGTGTGAGTATCCAACCATGCTCTCAGACTGAATGTCTGCTGCAAGTTCGAAGCTCTGGTATCTCACTGCTTGCCTCAGAAATCAGGGAGTTATTTCAGGCCTCTGCTGAAGAGGCCCAGTGTGCTGCAGGGACAGATCTGGCACTGGAGTGTGTGGTTTTTTACAGGGCAGGTGAGAACTGTGCTGGGGGAAGGAAGTGGACACATACAGCTCAGAGGTACCGCTGAGCTTGCCTTTATCTTACATTTAGAGGACACTTCTGATGCTTTAAAGATATTCGACATTTTTAGAGGTTTCTGAATGCTGATCTTCATGAACTGTCCAATAACTTCTCTTTTTACCTATGGTTCATCCCCATGACACTGGGGCTGGGATCCACCCATGATACAACCAAATCCTGTAATGAGTCATTACTATGTGGAACCTGGCTAAAGCTGATAGATTACCTGTAGTTAAATGAATTTCAGTTTGTGATGTTTGGAATCTTGGGCTCCAGTCCATACAGTATGAATAAAGAGGCACAGACTGTCAATCTGTGCCTGGCTCTGACCTCTGATTTGCTGCCAAGAGGGAGCTGGTACAGCCACAGTTCCATAAAGTGTTATGGTTAAATATGTTTTCATAAGATCTATTTGAAGCTAAAATAAATTATAACACCACTTTATTTTTATTGTGTTAAGCACTATACATAGTACTTTTTCTTTTGCCTTGCTTCACATTCATATGATGTAGGCTATTTTAAACCCAGCCACATTTTTCTCCCCTCTAAAGAAGATGACCATACCAATTGCCTCACTATCTGTTTACATTCTGGAAAGAGTCATTTGGGATTTTCTCTTTCTGAAATAAACGTTTGCTTATGGATTTTTTTTTTATTGTCACATCCATGGCATTTTTAAAGTAAATATGAGTACAAGGTTTATATTATTTTAAATGTATATTGTATTTGTCTTCCCAACACTGTGGTTTTTAGTACTGTGAATAACGTAGTATGGAGCCAGCCTATTAAACAGCCTGTTTTTGTAAGGAAACTGTTAGTCCACCTACAATATTCTATTGCTTACTGTGTTCTTCCAATATGCTTAGCATTCCACAACCTAAATGATCATTTGTTGAACAAATTCATGCTTTTATTAGTCAAAATACAGAGAAAACAGAGCCCCCCTGTTTCAAGATATTTGCTAATGCACGGTTAATTATCACATATAGCTTACTATAATTCATTTTACAGGGAGACCTCCTGCAGGTAACATACTAGCAGTTTATGAAGCAAAATAACCTCACTATAGATTAGAACTGTTTCACTACTGGTCAGACAGTTGCTGCTTCTAGGCCTTCTCACTTCACATTGCTAATTTGAACAAGGCTTTATTTTTATATTTGTCAGCAGCAAGACTGTAGCATGGTTGTTAAACCTCTCCCAGGCCTAATTAGAGTAGCAATGCTAGCATTCATAATGAATCTCGTGTCCTGGGTTGGAGGAGGTAGCCGTGGTGCTACAGTAGCTTCCTGGCAGACAGTTGCTGGCAGGTTTAAGGTAGCTTGTGGCTTGCAATATTAAGTGACTGTTGAAATTCATTGACTCCACTGCGGCTTATGTGTCTAGATGACAACAAGTTTACACGGTTCTTTTATAGTTACAGCAAATGGGTCCATTTAAATATTTATTAGGTGATTATGGTGATGTGAAATGGAAAAAAATTGCAAAGTACAATATTGCATGTATAAATGTTTTAACTGTTTGTAACAAATAGGCCTGTGGTATCATTTGAAATTACAGCATCTTTTTTTCCTCATAAATATTTATAGCATATCAGTAGCTAGGAATGCTAATTTATTTGCATTTTGTTTCTTATTTAATTTGACAGCCTTTTGGGTAGCCATTAAAGGCACTCACTCTGATTTGAATGAAGGATATTTCAATCAGCAGTTGAGTGGCATTTTGATTGGAGTGGGTGAAGTTCAATTTTAGGAGTTCTTTTTGCTTTATTAGACACAGAAAGGAGTATTACCTGTGTGTGCTTGATGACAGGAGCACCCCCAGAAGGCCTGCTTCTCTGAAACTCTTACTTCTGAGCAATTTGTCATAGTTGCTGCATTAAATGTAGTCAGTTTGGTTTAATTTGCTCTTTTTTCTGGCTTAATAAACATGAAAGTAACGCAAGGGCCAGGTATAAATTTCCACAAAAAATTCAGCAAGAGTTGTTGTAAAATATGGATATTGCTTGGATGATAGAGGAAGTTATTTCAGGAATATAGATAAAAGGATTAAAAGCAGACAGAAAAGAAATCAAATTCTTTGACAGCTTTGTAGCTACTGTTTACCTTGTCACAGCAACAGAAGAGATGGAAGTGAGTCAGTCTCACTCAAGGGCATGAGAGAACATGATGATGATATCTAGAGGTGTCAGAGCAAATATATACATTGAAAATGCTTTCCGTGATGGCACAGAAAATAGTTACAGTGAAAAGGAATCAAGCATAGTACAGTAGATTTAGTCTGAATATATTGTGTTGTCTTACCTCTATGTGTAAACTTCCACATAGTGTGAGAGACTTGCTCTTTGTAAAGAGAATAAGTACGCTTCTGCAGCTTCACTCACAGTGCTATCACTGAACTTCACTCTTGTTAAAATATTCAAATGTGCTGCAAGTGGGTGGCAGAACTTTCTGAATCTGTATTTTCTAAAGAACAGAAATAAACAGCAGAGATAAATCTGAAGTCAGCTCTTGTCAGGGGAGGTGTAAAATGTGCATCATTGTCAAGTAGAGGCAGCGAAAACCATCTGGAGTTATTTGACTGTTTTGAGATATTGACCAAGATGTATTCACAGGTCTGACTTTTGCTTTGTTAATTCTGTGCACATACTTTCTTTGATAGTTTCACATCAATTTCAACAGAATTGGAATGTTTTCTATTTTCTTCTGCTGAAAAATTAATACATTATTTGGGCCAATTTTGTCTATTTCCCTTGAGGAAAGTGGTTGCACAGCCTGGAAATATTGACAGCAACTTGAAATGGAGCTGAAGAATTTTCATACATTTGAAAATGAGGTGGATTACTCTTCCAAACAGAATAAGAAATTCTGGGAAATAAAATGGAGACATGGAGCTGAATTAACTCTGCCACACAAAGCCACTGGAATGCCCAGAGGCTTCCTTAAGACATGCCGTACTATGTCTAGGATTGGGATATAGTCTACTTATACAGCTCAAGTTTGCATGACACTTTGTTATTGCATTAATGCTTAGTTCGTTTCCAGTAGGAAAAAGCAAGATAGAAATCTTGTAGGCATATATTTAATACTGGGTTTAGCTCAAATTTGGTGCCCATATTCAAAACCGAGAGAGCTAGTGACCAAAGGATACTATTATGGTACCAGTATTAACAATTAGGTATTAGAGCTCTGTTGAGAATTTGGTGTTTGGTTCCTTTTCTGTTATGAGAACTCAGATTAGGGGGTGAATTATTGCATTAATAAGATGTCTTTATGATTATAAGGCTATTTATCCTCAGGCTGAAGAATTCTGTGCTTATCTCTGCACTAGCTTTGGGTGAAGTCCTATGATGCCCAAGATGGGAAGTTGAACTTGCAGCTCAGAGTAAACATGTGAAAAGAGGACAGTGGAAATGTGTCCTTGTGTGTCCACAACAGCCCTGGTCCTTAGGGCTGTCGATCCAATTAATTTCACAAGACTAAATTCATTCAAAAGAGGATGAAGTGGCAGGGGGGGAAAGAACATTCCTTAGCTTTTTGAGTCTGGAACTTCTGTCCCATGCTTTGCTCAGATTTTCCAGTGAGATCACTTCCTGAATGGGGTGTAATATGAATAAGTGTTCTGAGAGGTGGGTTCAAAAGCTGAGCACATGGAATTGGCCCAGCTTTGTCGTATCCCATCAGTGACAAGGCTGAATTTGCTTCGAGTTTTCCTATAAGCTCAGAATTGTTACAAATGCAGCTTGAATAAGATGAGCTAAATTGTATATGTTGTATACACATTTTTGTGTCAAAGAATCTGTGAAATCAGCTGTTTGAAGTGAGCATGGGTGTGTTGTATTTGCATTCAATATAGAGTTGACTGTTCATCCAGTGCTGTAGCCTTCTCTGCCTCAGTCTTCTGCCACAACTTTGTGCCATCTGTACTCAATATACTGTTAAATGCTTCATTTTTCTGCAGTTTAGTAGTTGAAGCTATTATATTTTGTACATTTATCAGAATTGTTTCAGGTTTATTGTTATAATCCATATTTATGAATTTCAATAACACTTCAAGGTAGGGTTGTACTGTACTGTACTGTACTGTACTGTACTACCAAACTAATATAGAAAGTAAGACAGAAATCTTCTTCAAGAGAGTTATTTAAATCTTTCTCTGAGTACAAAGTGGTGCTCTCACACTGAGTCCTGCTCCTGCTGACATTCCATCTTGTGATCCATTTAGATGAAATACAGAGGGGTGGGGAGATGGCAAAATATCACACAGTCGTGAGACAGCAGCACTCACTGCAGATGGCAAAATAAAGCTTTTTTTATAGTATCAGGAGAAATTATTTTAGACAATCAGTAGTACAGTAAATTATATTCTGTCTCTGTGTGTGACACCAGGAAATAAAAATCTATTTTTCAGTCGAATGAAATATACAAGGTCCAAGCATCAAGATCTTAGCACTAGGACAAACTGGAAACTTTCCAGTGGAACATTTTTCTCTCAGCTAATGCCGGTTCACCAAAACCTAACACATTGCATGAAAACGTCTATTCCAATGAAATTTTTGATGGAAATGTTCTTGGTTTGCTGCCAGCTCACCCGCTTTTCCCAGCTCTCAGCTCCCCGGCATCTCACGTGGAACAGTGCCAGAAAGTCAAGTTTCTTCACGTTCCTGGCCTTTTGGCAGACTGCCACGAGGGATGGGAGTCTGGGCTCTCGAAAGTGGACAAGAAACCTTATACATGCACATACAACCATACACATACTCTCACAGGTCATTTAAATCCATGTCAGTTCATTCAAAGTAAAGGGTTTTCTTATATAGAGGGTATTTTAAATATGACCCTCCTATGGAAAATTTCTCATGTTGGAATTTTAATTCTAGCTTGCGACTGAAAAAAATAACGGGGAATATGAAAAATTTTCCTTATAAGGTGAATACTGGTTCCTGTGCAACTGCATGTTGCACTGTTGTCACTGAGGCTATCAACAGCTCCATCTGCCTTCTCTCTTTCACTGCATAACAAGAGTTATATTTGTAACAGGTACGGTGCTTACACACTTAACCTGAACAAACAAGATAATATTTTTAGAGCTTTGTAAATATTTGTTTTAAAAATTCCTCCTAAGCCATTTTATATAAGGCAGGCAATCTTTCCTTGCTCATTAAGTGGACCGAGGTGATAGAGTTTCAATGATTTTGCCTGAATGATAAAGAGAAAATAGGCACATGTACTGAAATTCTGACTGAGAGGGTCCTGAAGCAGGAACACTGTAATGTATTTTTCCACAGCCTCACTTCATGCACTGAAAGCTGCTCAGTTGCTTATTATATGTAAGTAAATAAATAAGTTTCCATCACACTGTATAGGTAATTCTGACTACAGGTATGTGTTCACATTTGGGACGAAAAGCAGTTGATTCAAGTAGCCACTAATGAATTCCTTTTCTGACTGTTCTTAATACCTTGGATTAGCACAACAAAGTCAGGCTCTTTAGAATATCAGTACTTACTGCAGTTTATTTTTCCCTTGAGAAGATGGGATTTATTGTAATAGATACAGTTCAAGATTCCACTGAAGAAAGGTTCCTGAGTAAAGTTTCACTTCTTGTAAATTCACACTGTAATCATCAAATCTGAGCCTCACTGCCAGTCTGACAAAAATGTATTGCTTTCATAATAATGGGAAAATAGTAAATGTCCTGTATAGGATGCTAAAATCTCTATTAAACAGAGAGAATATCTATATTTGTTAAAATAAGGGGAAAAACATTGGTGTTTTGTTTTGGGGGTTTTTTTCGGGGGGGGGGAAGGTGTTCCTGCTTCTCAGTGCAGGAGGCTACACTGGTGCTGTCCCTGACTCTTTCACAAATGTGACCTGAAATTGCTCCCCATGTCTTTTTATCTTTTTTATCTTTTATCTTTTTATCATGAAGTGACAAAATGGGAATGATCAGCAGAATGCTCTTGTATTAATAATAGTATTATATACCCAGACACTTGTGCTTAGATAAAGTACACTGTTAGACTCACTAAGCATTGATCTGTGGCTCTGAAGAATTTTATTATGGTGGAAATTAACTTTGAATACTCTAAACATGCATGGGTTTGCCCATCATTGTAATTACACTGACAAAGGTTACATGGGTTGCGAGCAGCAAAAGAAAGTGTGTAAAGTATTTATTGGCAGAAACTTTAGTTCAATCATAAAACCCATTGTCTCCCTTGCAGAGGCTGCAGAGAATCCCAAGATCTTCTATTTGCATTTGCCTTGACATCAGTGTTTCCATGAACAGGAGAAAATGGGATGAGTGTTTGTGTGTACACATACACAGCAGGATTGAGCAATTCAAATTAATCATCTGAAAGGAAAATAATACATACAATCACAGACTTTTAAATTGGTTTCCAATTAAATGTTCCTTGATAAAAATGATGCAATGGAAACCTATTAACAGTTGCTTTCTAATGTCCCTAAACGGAAGTGTCAGTTGCACTCTCTAATCTCCTAATCATTTGAAAAGAAGAGCAGAAAGGCTTCTCTACAAAACAATCCTGACTGCTTTATTTGACTCATTGAGGTGAGAGGAAGATGGGAGAGTGTTGCAACTCGTATGCTGCAAATACAATTCAGCATTTGCAATGGAGTGACAACTGAATTCCTCATGTCAAAGAGTCAGTGCTGGACTGAGGTTTGTGAGCAAAAACATATTACTCTTATCTGACTAGTCTCTAAGAGCATCTCTGGTGTTCTCTAAGATTATACTCTAATCTGACTGAGGGGAAAAAAAGCTCAGCTCCCTGGAAAACAGAACACTGGCACTGATTTTCCTCAGCAGCTACCTTGCATTAAGTGAAGCACAGCTCTTTACTGTAAGACTGAACTGAAGCCACTCTACTGTTTCAGGCACTCACAGCTGCTCTCTGGTGGAAAAGGAAAATTCTGCTTTCCATGCAGAACCCCATCAGCTAAGATTTGAACTTTTATCTATTAATCCAAACATAATGTGACTCACTTCTCTGATAGTTCTCCAGACACGTTAAGAGCCTTAAATAAGTCTATGCTTAAAAATTTGTATCTGGATCTAAGCATTTGACCATTTCTACCCCATAATATTACAGTATTGAAACAGGTAAATTCACAGAAAAAAAAAGTGCACTGACAATATTTTGGGGTGTGGGCTTTGGCGTCAGCTGAGAGAGAGCAGGATATGACTGTGCTGTGCAATGCATGTTGTGCTGCATATTGTCAGAAAGAGGTTGATTTTCTTAATGCAAACAAAATGTTTGAGGTTAGACTCAGGGCATTTCTGTTCCCATGTGCCAGCTTCCTGACAATTTCTATCAGCTTTTTATTTTTTAGGGCATCAGACTCACCAGAAAATCACCTTTATACCAAAGTACACATCCTACTTTATGCCTTAATACGATGGAGGGTAAGATACGAAGCAGGGGTTCCTAACTCCATATGCTGAAATGGACTGAGTACAATGGGCCTGCATAGAAGGTAAATTCTCAAATATTTGGGGTTTCAGAAACATGGCTAGTGCTGGTTCTGGGAACAGAGAGGCAGCAGGGCAGAACAGCTACAGAAATCAAAGTTAGGTTTTGGACTTGGATTTTTACAGAAACCCATGTAAGTAAATGTACCTGTCTTCTATAACCCATCATGAATACCTGTTAAATGCTTCTTTACTACTTATCTCTCTCCATTTGTTGTAGTAAACTGGACCTGATTTCTTGATCTATCTCTCTGTAATCAGCTATCCTCATCCCCAAAAGCTGATTACAATAACTAAATTAAACTCTGTGCAGCAGTGTATTGTCCCATCAGCCCAGAGGAGTTCTACAGTCTCCTTGGAACCACCAAAATCAATTATTAATAGATGCTTTTAATGTAAGAATTCCTAGGTGGTTCTGTTTTTCCGTGGATGCAAGACATTCTGGACTTTTCATTTTCTCTCTGAAATTGTTGTGCTGTTTTCAGTACTTAAGAGACAGACTCCAAATGAAGCAGCCATTCCTAACCTATGCAGACAAAGGGAGTGGTTCCCTTAGCAACACGAACCATGTGGAGGTTCTCAGAGAGATCTCTTTTCCCCCTACTCGTGTTTTCTTTTAACTCAACATTTTGCACAGCATCTTGCATGGAGACTCCAACAGCTGGGCTAGAGGCAAGCAGCTTTTCCGGCTCTGGTTAACCCATGCTTGAGGGGCAATTGTTCTACACCCGTCAGACAGAAAAAATGATAATCATGGGTAAGTGAACTGGCGCACAATCAGAGTTCACGCTGAGGAGGGGGAAAGTTTACTGGCTGGCAACCAGAAGTGTCCAGCGCTTCTCAGTAGGCATGTATGCTTGAAGCAGGGGCTCTGGTGTGATGCTTGCCGGGTTTTCTGGTGGGATAGCATGCCTGCATTTAACATTTCAGGGGTTGGAAATATCAGTACAACTGGGTTCTATCCTTAGCATGCTACTGACTTCCTTTACAGTGCTGAACATCTCATCTGACCTCTCTGTTTTCCTTCCTCATCCATTAAAAAGATACTATATGCCATGAGGATCTCAGAAGGACTGTAAAGTTCTGTAGAAATTTATTATATAAAATTGTCAAAATTGTATTTGCTTTTGAAGTTGATGATAAGGTGTGCAGAACCTGAGATAAAGTATTGATCTTTTATTGTGGATTTAACTGAATTAACTTTCCTGAAGACAGATCTTGTTGCTTTTCTTCCCAGTATGGTAGATATGTGCATCTAGTGCTTTTACGTATATGTACCTAGGCATAAGAATTTGTATATGCTGGTGTGTAAGTAACAGAAATAGAGACATTTACTTCCCTCAAAATAACTGCAGCATGGAAGAAGTAGCTATGAAATCCAGCATACTATAAAATAATGAAATTTAAGCTTTGTATGTATTGAAGTTAACACTTGTTCTGCTGTCCCTAAAGTGTTATGTATTACCAGAGGTCTAGCCAATCTCAGTTGGAAAAGCCTAATGCATAAACTCTCTAAGTTTGCAGTCATTTTACCTAAAAAGAGACATTTGAATTATTCCAATGTTAAGCCAGTTTATTTTGTGGGGTACTTGCATAAGGGATGAATTTGTCTCTGTTTTTCCTGATTTGATGTAGAAATTTCTTCAGGTGACAATTTTTTATCACATTTGAATTAAAATGCAAGCATCTGAGTTCATATTACAACAAATCATGCAGCATGCTGATCATTTTGATGCAGGCTCCCTTTGATTCCACACTTTCACAGTCTCAGTGTCGCAGTGAATGCATTCACCACTACAGGCAACTTAGTTCTTGTGTTTCAGATGTGATTTGATTACCGCAGGCAGCAGTCACTGTAACTGTCTGTACAGAGCAGCTGCAGAAGTGCCACACACCAGCTCCCCACAGTCCTGCCAACAAGGAGCTGTCATTGCTCTTCCTCGCTCGGCACAAACCCACAGATCCCCTGCTCTGTGCTCGTACAGCACCCAGCACCTCTGAGCTCTTCCTGGGGATGGCAGGTGACAACAGTCACAACACTCCCATGTGCATGGGCACTGACAATTGTCTCCCAGCTCCAATTTAAATGAAGAAAAATTGCCATGTTAGCACCTTTATGAATAATATTAGGTTTTGTGTCTGAATAAAGAGACGTATAATGAGTGATTGAAATTAATTGTTTCCTTTTTCTGTCTGGGATTATATTTTTATCCTTTTATACCCTACTTCAAACAATATTACTGCTTGAATCAGCGATATAGCTGAGGTACAGGATTAAATACTGTATATTTAGTGTGAAGTGTTTGAGCTCCTAATAACGATTTGGCTTGTATGTACAATTTTGCAGTATGTGAAGAAAATCCTGGGTTTAGGTTGTGGAGGTTTTTTTAAGCAAAGATTTTAAGTCATTGCATATTTATCTTCTTAATTACTTTCCCCATTCTGATTTGGTATCTAATTCTGCAGCTTTTCCTTGTTCAACATTGTCCTGTAGAGTTAATTTTCAATTTTCATTCAGATGAACAAAAATGACAGTCCTTTTGCCAGGCCTGCAGTTAGAGATTTTGTATGAATAAGCACTTTTAGTAACTTTATATTTACTAAATTTGTCCTGTTATTAGCAGTAGTTATACTGTAGCTTTTATCCTGGCATTTGAAGTGCATTGCACTCATGAGGAAGCCTACCCAGAAATCTGTAGACAAGGAAGTAACACCAAGGGATTGCTTTATCCAGAAACTAAGCAAATAATAAGAATTCTAATGATCTACAGAAGTGTTATATGTCTTAGAAAAGGAAGCAAAATTTGATGCAGAGTAAGCAGAACAGGTTGATAGTAACATGTATTTCAGTTTCTTGATGTTTTGCATATATGACATCAATACAGACTAAGCTGAAACAGGAGAAAAAGTGGATGTTAGTCTTAAAGACATGAATGATGACTGACCTATAGGAAGAGGTATGAGAAGCAGATTTATGTGGCTGGCAGCCAAGGAGTTTGTAAAGTTTCATGGTTTTAGCAAGAAGAATAGTCTCACATAGTTCAAATATCTGGATCTCACCTTTTAAATATACTATATGATTTTTCAACACCAAGTTAAAGCCAAGGCTTATAATATAATTCTTTGTTCAGTCTGATTTACTCATTAAAAGATCAGCAGGTCAACTCCTCCAAGATACCTCTGGATACAGAGCAGACCATCTATTAGGTTGTGTATGGCTAGAGGCTTTTTACGTTGTAGTCCTGGAAAGAGGACTGCTGCCATGGTCTGGGGTGGTACTGCCCCTGCAGCCTGTTATCACTCATCTGATCCTTCACTAAAATGCATCATTACTGCATCAAGGTGAGCAAGGGGCATCCTCTTCTGTAAAAGCTTTTCAGTATCTTTTATGGGAAGAGCCAGAAAACCTAGGAGTTGTGAATGGCTATTACTCAGGTATTTCCAATCCTGGAATTGGTCTGGCTTTCTCAAAGACCCTTAAAGGATTTAAGAAGACAGGACCAGTGACCATATGCATTCTGTGGCTGTAGCTACAGTCTGAATACTTGGGTCACGTAAGTCCTGACTCTGGGTATTGTCTAATTTGCAGACTTTGTATTGTGGCCAGAGAGACGTATGTGAATCAAATGCCAATTAGCCCATGGGATTAATGGTCCAGATATTTATTTAAACAGATAGGTTTGAAAAAGAACAAGTTACCCCAAATCTTTCATTGCCTCCTCCCCATTTAGTCATGTTGTATTGCTGAGCCATAAACAGTTCTTGCTGTACCATTAGGTAAGAGCAGTGTGCTCTTACTGACAGAGGCAACAACAGCTGTAAAAAACACTGCAGCAGTGAGCTTAGCTTATTCCAGGCTGATGAGAGGGCAAACTCTTTAAAGACCCATGAGAACACTCTGGTTTCTAAGGTGTACTAAATCCAGTGCTTTCATGTCTTCATTCCTAGTGTTGCCATTGCTAACTCATTTATGACAAAATTTGTTATAATCCCATTATGTTAAATTGACGTGTAGGCTTATTGGATGTGGTATTAACTGTACTGCATAAACAAGTAGAAAATTTTATAGCCCAAAGGTTTATTTCACTGAAAAATACATATTCCTCAGCAATTAAGATGTAAAACTAACAGTGTGATGTGCTGAAAATATAATGGCAATGAGTAGCACACACACATATTCTAAAGTACAAGAGTAGGTGGGACATCTGAAATCATTCAGCAAGGAGTTCAGATAAACAAAACTAATCTTAAAGTCTTTTCATAAACATTATGCATATGAGAAGACGTAGAATAATGTTTGAATGTTGTCAAGAGAGTTTTATTGGACAGCCCTATAGAGAACCAGTATTATTTCCTTATACCCTGCTTCTATTAATTCTTTAGCCATGGGATTTGAGGAGCTGCTTTCTTCTCTTCCTATGGCAAGTCAGTTTTTCCTTCTTCTTTTTGTTTTTAACCAGAAGAAAGTCCATCACTGATTTAGTAGCCTCCTCTTGTGTCATATTCAAGCCTGTGTTAGAAATCACCTCATGTGTGATTCAGATTGGGTTTGTTCTATGCTAATAAACCTTGAGAGTTTGGAGTGCATTTTAGAGGAGGTCAAGAGGAGATTGAAAGTGATGTCTAAACTTGCTTTCCCCAGAAGCATGTTGGAAATGCACACAGAGCAATACCAAGGTCAGTGTTTGTGTCCTGCCTTACAGCAGAGGCTGAGCTAGGAAAGATGGAAATCTGCAGAGGGATCCTAAAACACTCCTTTCTAAATCTTTTAAGGCTAATGTCTCCTTCTCCTTTTGTATCCTGACAATATTGAAATCAATGACCTTCAGATTTAAATTTCTCATGGAGTCAAGCTGAGAAGATGTACCTGACTCCAAGTTTCTTCTAAATGCAAAGTTGCTGCAGCTTTTGTTCTGAGCTAATCTTTGTGTGACTCTTATAGCAACGCCCAGCAGGCCTGGGCTCCTGAAGATGTTCCTTTGAGGTCAGCAATTGTCTCAAGCGACTATTTGCCACTTCATAAATCTCTGCTTGTATAGGCTGGATTCTACAGGCTGTCTTTTGCGCAGTACAAGATTATACAAGAGCCATCATGCATCACCAGGGGAGAAACAAATTCTTTTGGAAAAGGAGAGTAGATACTCAGACTGGAACACAATGTTTTTTGTAGTCAAACTAAATTATAGATCAGTCAGATTGTCACTTGAAATAGATAGAAATTTCAGGTCCAACCTTTTAATAACTAAAGTAACACGTTGTGGAAGTTGACTTATGCAACCAGTGCATGTTTGAAAAGCAAAGAAGTTTGAAATATTTCACTGAATGTATGATTACCGTGCTTGGGGAAGTTTATGTAAGAATATTTTAAATTATGACCATATTTCAAAACTTGTTATAATGTGTATCAAATTTGTTCTGAAGTCAATGTCAAGTTAGAATTCCCATTTAGTGATTTGTACCTCTTAAATATATATTAGGGAGTTAGTATATGGAAAGTTTGATCTCTGATCATTGCAAAAGAATATGGAAAAGACCTGTCCATTTTTATAGGATTTTTTTCACTGTGACAATACTTTTTGGCTCACAAGAGAAAGTAATCATTCAATTTTTATTTAATACATAGCCATAAAGTTATTATTTTAAAATAATCAGTTATTATATAAAAATAATCAATATTTTAAAAATCAGGACTTTACTTTGAATTGGAATTTCAGGTAGATGATGATTGTTAGGGGCTTTTGGAAACTGAATGGGCTGACATGGTATTGTCTAATGCCTCCTGATTGCTTTTCACTGCTTTACTAAATATAAAGAATCCCTGTGGCATCACTGGGCAGTTGAATGCCTCTATGTAGTTTATTTAAAGTGTTCTTCAGTTTTCTGGCACAACTTTGTATTGACTTACACTAATGCTTCCTAAACTTGACCACAATCGTCAATTTGGGATTGAAAGTGAATGCCATGATAATGGCATGTTCTTATATAAATTACTTTTTTTGTCATTATCTGTATCTATTTTGAGCATTTAGGACAGCAAGTGGCTGTCTGAGTGTTCACAGGGGTAAGGATTGAACCACAGCTGTAACAAGTTTCAGGACTACCAAATTTAATTGAACTGCTACCAGTCATATTAGCTAAAGAATGGTTTCTTGCAGAATAACTCAATTTTATTCACATAATAAGAAGCTGAGAATTGCAAGACTTGATGTCTTATACTGAGGCATGGTTTTTTACATGTGACACACTACAGGCATTTTTAAATTCCTTAAGATGAGGGGAAGATGACGTTTCAGAGGGCATACCAGATTCTGAGTAATGGGAGCAAAAACAAGATGAAGGGAAAGAATGGTGTGAGAAGTTGAAATTTCTTTCATTTCGTCACTGCTTGTGTGCAGTTTAGGGATAACCATTGCTCTGGACAGCTCCCATCCTATCTCATTATTGTCCCTCTCAAACAACACTAACTCCTTGCTATTTTCTGTTTAAGGGAATGGAACAGAATGGCAAAATCTTTCCCCAATTGATATCTACTGTCATGTTCCTAGGGATCTTTCTTTAAACCCACAGGATGCCACAGTTAAGCTGTCAAAGTGGTGTTATTTACACTGAGCAGAGTCAGGCCTCACAGCCTGATTATAGTGCCAGTTAGGATCAGGTTTAGATTCATCATTCAAGAGACAAAGAAAGCACTGGGTTAGAGACAGGAGAGATGCTATAGAAGGATGGTAATGGGAAAAGTAAAATATTTTAGCCTGTTACCCCCAGTCTCCCTGGCTGTGCAATCACAGAGTCCAAGGTGCCTTTCCAGGCAAGGTGGGCAAATGAGAGATAAATATATGTGTTTTCATACAAGCTTCATAACTTGCAGCTGAACATTATTTATAGATATTAATTAGTTCTCTGTCTTTGCTATGTTTTTATGAACCTCTCTCCAGTTTCTGACATGTTTTTCGTTAGGTTGATTAATAGCGTAGTTTTAAATTATTTAAAAACTAACTGCCTCACAGGAATCTATAAAGATCAGAAAGGTGATAGTAATGCACTGCTTTAGTGCTAGACAGAAACTGCATGTTGAAAATAACTGTGGTGGTTGTCGCAGGGGATTTTTTTTTTCTTTGAAGAGTTTTGCTGAGCTTTATTGCTATTGAAAAAGGTGATCCTTTAGACTTCATATTTCAGCTGTTGACATAAGGCATGTTTAGTTGTAAACTAAACTGAGCAAACTCTCTGTAAACAATTTGTCTCAGATCTTATTCCTTCAAACACCTCCTCATGGGTCTTACCAAATTCAGCTCTTTATACGTATAAGTGTACTGATTTGCTTTCTTGATTTAAATCAATGAGCTAGAAAGACGAATGTCTTCAGGACACTGATGGGTTTGTGCATGTGAGCAATCAAATATGTAATGTACCAGCATTCTTTCAAAATTCCCAACCAGCTTTATTGGGACTTTTATCCTGCTCACAAAGTTTGTCTTATAGGCCCAGGTTTCAACACTGATAGACTTCCCAAAAAGAGGATGGAATGTTCATTTCATGTCGGTTAGACCCCTACATTTCTTAAATGGGTTTTTAGATTTATCTTGGAATTTCAAATTAATGTTATAAAGGGTTTTTGTTAGGACAGAAAAGGAACATAATGCAAAACCTCTGAACTTTATGGAATATTTTAGCTGATTTCAATGAGTTTTGAATTGAACTTTCAAGGGCTGTTTTAGAAAATTAGCTTACTTAATTACATACCACATTTATAAAACTGGTAATATTTTTTTCTGTCATGCTAAAAACTCCATTGTGTTTAGGATCAGAATCCTGAAATTTTTGGTACCCAGTAATGGAGCTGAAATAGTAGCTCATTCTTCATTTTACCTTTGTTCTTGTTGTTCTTAAAGATCAAAATTACATATAAAACCCAAGACACCCAAGAGGTGAGACACAGGAATGGGACTAAGCAGGATCAGCTGCTAGTCCTTTCTCCACCACAGGTAACTAAACCCACAGATAACCTTCTTCTCTTCACCTGGCTGATTCCTTTGTTTCTTATTTATATTGAAAACTTGAAAGGGAAAATATTCTCTCTTGCTAACTGTTTGTAGAGGATACAGACCCAGTTTCAGCAGTGTCCTCTTGATACCTTAATAATAAAAATAAACCATTAAAGCTTAGAATAATTGCTTTAATTAGATGGTTTAGAGCTGACCAACTTCCGATTGCGGTAGAAATGTGCTGGCTGCTGTACTAGGGACAGAAAAACTGGTTTGTATCCTCAAGCTTCCCAACAATAGTCCTTTCAACTGGAGTTACCTTTATTTCCCCCAAACTGAAATGCAATACTGGTATGGTAACAAACAAAACAAAAAATGCAAGCCACGTGTTCATGTATTACGAAACTGTTCTATTTTGAAAAAAAAACCAAAATATTCTCTAGTGTATATTCCTTCCCCCATCCAAAATCTATTACATTAGGGATCTCCACAGACCATAATTCAGTCTTTTCATTCAACACATTCTCTATCATTGTCTTCATATTTCTGTATTGCAAGGATAAGAGTAATTTTGTTCAAGTCCAGAACTTTTCTCCTTTCTAGAAATTCTGGCTTCTGTCCATAGTTCTTTGTTCCGTAGAGTCAAAAAAAAAAAAAAAAAAAAAAAAAAAAAAAAGTAACAGTTTGTCATTTATAAAGTTCCAATTTGGATGGAGCTCTGAGCAACCTGGCCTAGAAAAAGGTGTTCCTACCCATGGCAGTGGGATGGAATGAGGGGAGTGTTAAGGTCCCTCAAAACCCAAGCCATTCTATGATCCTATGATTTTTACTAAATTTGCATTGTCAATTTTTAATAGTTCAATGCTACAACACAGAATGTGCATTATGTTTGGTAAGTGTGGGATACTGGAGAGAGAGACTCCTTGATTTTGTCCAAAGATTTACTGAAATCTGATGTCCTTGTCTGTCTGGCAAGACCAGGGAAATTCTTGTAGACAATTTTAAAAAAAATAGACTCAGAATTAAAAGAGTAGAGTAAATCAGATCAATTTCCTTCCCCTAATGAAGCATGAAGTGTTTGTACATGCTTCTGCAGGTGAAATTCACTATTAACAGTTTCCTGTTCTTTGGTTAAATCTTAAACGGGAATAGAACTTGAGTTCTATTGAGTTCTATGAGTGAGAACTTCCAAAAGTTCTCACTCATAGTTCTTTCAATGGCCACTGATAATGGCTTCCCCCAAACATGGGGCAACAATCCCTGTATGTGAGACAGCTCTGAGTGTTGAGAGATCAGTAGACGTTTCATAAAATAAGAGCTTGTTCTCCTCTACAAGGAGTATTTTAAAACAGTGGCTTTTAGAAATCTGTTTTTCTTGGGAGTCACTTCATTTCTTGATTTAGAGGTTGGACTTAGAAATTTGTACAGGAAGAACTGGATTATTAACATGCAAAACCAGGCACCAACAAACACATAATATACCTGTCTGAAGATATTTTTGAAATGCCACCTAGGATAAGTAATAGTTAATAGCTAGTAGAAAAACTCTGCAAAGGAAGCTAAGGTATCAGAATCTGTGTGCTAGAGGATGCAGCAACTCTGTGTGGTAACTTAGAACACTCAGTAAGTACACGGGATTTATTCCACTTTCTATAGATTTGGGGCACGGTGAGCAGATTAACAGAGGGAATTTTTGCTAAGGAACTGGTGTGTTGTAAATTTGTGTCCCAGAGTAATTTGCAGTAATTTCCTGGACAGACAAATGCAACAGAAACTGAAAGGGAAATAAAGGAACAGAGAAAAGCCAAGCAAATCTCAGCTTGCAATCCAGGTTGCAAAGCTGGTTAAAAAACCCCAGTTTCCATCTGGCTGAACAGAAAGGAAACAAAATCCATAAAAGTAGGTATTGAGATCTCCTACAAGTTCAAACGAGGACAGCCATGTATCCTTAGAGAAGCCATGACCAAACTTGCATGGGTAGAAATGTAAAAATGGCCTATCAGCAACCTTGTGGGTTAGTTTTCATGTTCTATAAGACAATCACTGGTGGCAGACAGACCACCCCTATTTGCATCTGACTAATCTGCACAGGAGGTTCAAAAATTAATTACGTTTTTTGACTAGTTTCTCCCAGTGAATGGTTTGTGGGGAGGGCTTATATTTGGTCAGATGTATTAGGGAAATCGGCAAAAATAAATTATTTTCTAACCACTATGAAAATGAAGTGCAGCCCCATCTATGAGATAGGTGGAGATTTTTGCTTGAATTCTGTTCTAGTGCACTGAAGCTGAAGCACATGTCCCTCACAAATGGCTGTTGATGTAGGAGTGTGACCATCTTTTCTGCCTCAGTTCAAAAAGATTAGAAATGGCTCAAATAAGCCAGGCACCTGAGGATGTCTTCATTTTAATGGTTGCAGTGTGATCTTTCCCTAAATTGTTTTCCAAAGGAATTCCCATAGGGACGTGACTTTAACTGGAGCAGGAAAACCATTCACAGGTGGATTCACTATCCCTTCCTCACTACATCTTCCTACAGAGCTATCATCAGCATTTTGATTACAGGATTTTCTGCATCTCAGGTAAGTATTTATTGTACTTTAAACTTTTATGTCATCAACAAGACTGCATTTGAAATAAGTGCATAATTTAGAATTTTACTGCTTGGGAAAAAAAAAAGATTTTTCTATACTGCTTGAAAGAATTCTAGAAAAGAGACCAATGCAATAGGAGATTCCAGTGTTGCTGACTGTTCTAGTGATGCTTACCTACTTGATCCACGAAATCAGGATCTGAGCCAAATTTTGTCAATGTTTTACAGTGTAGATTTTCACAGTTTGCAAAGGTAGAAATCTGTTGCTCTGAAACTAACTTGTTTTCGGGCTCTCAAAGATCAGAAAGAAACCAAAAACTAAAAAACCAAAAACTAACTGAGAACCCAAACTGGAAAAGGGGTTGAGCTTCACTTGTCATAGTGTAGAACACTGAGACTGACATTTACAGCAGAAAACACTCCTTTCCTGGTTAGAACTGTAAAGCTTTTAAAGTAAGGTTCTTCAACTTAATTATGGTAACATCTGTGAACTTCTTCCAATTTTTAGCTGCAAAATCATTGGGTCTCTGGAAATAAACAGTATAAGCTTCTAAATAAGCCACTTTGGTTTTTAGAAATTACCATCTTTCCAGTAAAGGATTCTTCAACTGGCAGAATAAATTCCATTTATATTTATGCTTTCTCAACACATTTTTTGTTGACATCAGTGGCTTCTGTATATGAAAAAGGACAAATGTACAGTGGAGAAATGTCCTGAACAGCAAGAACAGCTTTTTGGTAATTGAATTTGCATATAGAGCAGGGAAGAATTTGCATGGTTACAGATGTTGTAGAAGTTTAAATATTAAGGCACTGTTACCTGCAGGAATGAAATCCATCTTGTCAGCTAGTTGGAAGACTCATGAGAAGGAATTTCCTGTTGTGGCCAATTTCATCTCTCTTTCCTCCACCCCCATTACATCTTTGCTGTGTCTCCATCTCCAGCTCTATCCGAATATATTTTCACTACGGCACATTTAGTTATCAATCAACAAGAATCTCAGCTGCTGTTGTGCTTAGGGGACAAACTGTTCTTTCTTCATACTAACAAGGAATGCCTGAAATAGCCAGACACACAGCACTGATTGATGCAGCTACAGTTTATACACCTAGATTCAGACAGTCTGAAACTGCCAGAATTAATGGCTTATTATTAGAAAAATACTTCTGCTAGACTTATAATTTAAAACCACTTAAATGCCTCAGGCATAATCACTGAAGTTTTAGCTTGTAAAGTGCTTGATGGTGTGAATTAGACACATCTGCCTGTCTCAGGTGCATTTGCTCTTAGTGTTTTTGCTGTTTAAATGGGGGGTTTTGTATTTCTCTGATGTAATACCTGGGATTATCAGGATTGATGCACATATTTTTATAGATTAAGGTATGTCCCCATATTAACAGTTTAATTTGAGGGAACTTGGAAGAAAGATGATGGACCCCCAAATGTTTAGGACACAATGTTTCTGCATGAACAGAAAATGACCAAACATTTTCAGTTGACACCCTTGACATTTTCAGTTGACAGCTGTGTGGTTTACTCAGCTTGTGGGTGCCATTGCTCAAGGAAAACACCAAGAGGATCCTGAAGGAATCCTAGATTTTCTGTAGTGTTGGCAAAAGCAACAACTCCTGCTTCTCCTGGATTTATTCCATTACATATACCAGAATTAAGGGCTCCAAAGAGAACCTGTTGGCAGTGAAGGGAAAGTACCAAGTGTGACAAGGAGTAAGATACTACACAAACAGGATCTATGGGACAAGCAGCTCAGTTTTGCCACACACCTTCTTTTTGCCTCTGCCTGAGGCTCTTGACCTAATGGTGAGCCTTTCTAGTTTATACAGGGCAGTTTAGGTTTGTGATTGGCATTCATCACAAAAATAAAGCATGATTTAAAACCTATGGCAGCACAAAATGCAGAATATTGAGCTATGGGAAGCCTGCCCAAAGGCTGCATTAGCCTGAGTGCTGAGAAATAGGCCATGGGCTCCAGGAGGGGAAATCAGAAAACATGAGGAACTAAAAGAGGTTTGTGACTCAACTGAGCTACCAGGCTGTGTGTTGTCAAAGCAACAGTCTGCACTCAGAAAAAGCTGTCAGATGTTCAGGGTACCAGGACACTGAGCAAGGACTGTCCCTTCCACCATGCTGACCTGGGTGGCTGCAGCTTTGCCACCTGTGTTAACACAGTACTCTGAGTTTGTGTTACTGCGCAAAATTGTCAGAGAAAATTATCACTTAAGGAGGCTTTTAACTGATGGAGTTTTATTAACTAAAAGAACTTTTCTGGGAATACAGAACACTTTGAAATATTTATGAAGGCTAATGGAAATATTTATTTATTACCTGATGGATGTATTATCATCCCTATTCTGTTGTAGCCTTGTCAATCAGAACATCTGCTTGAATCATGCAAAACTTGTGAATTGACAAACTAAAAAATGGTGCTGTATGTTGAGCAGCAGATTTATTTCATAAAAAGTTTATGCTTTAAAAACCCCTTGTTATGTTATTTTAGCAGTCCTCTTTTAAAAAAGGATGTTTTTCATGGTCCACTATCCTGTTCTCTCTGTCATCAGTTTAAAAAAAAAAAATCTCTGCACTATTGTATTTTAATTTTGAACTGTGCTATTCACTAGATTTCAGAGAGAAAGAACTTTAGAGTTGATCCAGGGGGGAATCAGAGCCCTCTGTGCAACCCTGAGATTGTGTGGGGCTGCACCCAGGGCTGGCTTTGTACTGGGGGGGGACACAATGTCAGCCCTTCCAAATTGGTTGCAAAAGCAGATTATTTTCCTGCTCTGGCAAAGGTCATAATTTTTTCCGCTGTTTTTAGTCCTGGTAGCTGAGCTCAGTGTTTTGGTCTGTAGGGCACAATCCCCACACTGGAGGCTGTGCCAGACCATTGTCTCAGGTCTGTAGGAGCACCGAGTCACGCTGTAAAAAACATGGGGTGTTCAGTACATCCCTGTTCTTGTTCTACAAGGACTGCTTCTGAAAAGGTTCTTATAAGTCAGGCAGAGGTAGGAAAAACACAGTATTGATTTCACAGGTTATCTGAGGCAATATCTTGTTTTGTGTTCTCTAGATAATTTGAGGTATCCTTTATAACGAAGAATTTCAGACATCCCTCAGAAAAGAAAGAATTTTAGAGCCTTTCTTTAGAAGCTGATTCTGATAAAAGTCCTTTATATTTCGCTTGTCTTGGTGAATCTCAATACACGTGGTGTGTTTAAATGAAACATAATTTTTTTCTCTATTTATTTGCATTTCATTTGTTTCAGAAATAAATTCCTACTACAGTCAGTAACAATATGCAAGTGTTTGTGGGGTTTTTTTAATCTGTCTTTGAATAGTTATATCCTTTTATATAAATTAGGCTAAATTAATGACATGTTTACACTAGGAACACTAGGACTGTTTGCACTCTCAAAGCACTAGGAAGTTCATGCAAGGACGTATTTCTTATTTTTATTTAACATCCCAAATTTTGTTGACTCGGAGTCTTAAGGTTAATAGGCATATTTATAAATATACCACATCAATCTATATTGTGCTCTCAGTAAGTGCTAGAGAGGAGTTGTTTGCATAGGAAGTTAAGACAAATTAACTAAAGATATGATTTTAAAGTATATTAGTTAAAGTGCATTAAAGCTTGGTGTGAATGTTCTCATTCAGAAATAAAATTACTGTAGTTCACTTTACCTTAATGCACTTTAAATTCACACCTTTCAGCTAATTTAGCTTAACTTCCTGTGTGGACAAGCCTTAAGATTGTTCCCATTAAATGGCTCTGCTGAGCTTTATTTTCTACTTCTTATTCCAAACATGTAAAATAGTCTTATATTCTAAAGAGGCTATGTTTTAAAAATAGAATTTGTTGTGAGTTTTCCAGTCATGAAATTTTCTTGAATGGAGTTGTAAGTGGTAAATTTTAGAGTGAACTATGTTTCTTTATTTTTATTTTTAATTTCACGTATGACATTAGTGAGGGGCAGGATGTATTTTTCAAGCAAAAAACACAGGACCCTATGGGCAGCACACAAAACTATGACAAATCATACTCAATGAGACTGGATTATTTTTACTTGGAAACCTATTGGACCAGAATAAGGAGAGTTTAAACTATTTTTTCCAGGATTTCTGAACTTCTAAAGCTTTGAAGAAAAGATGGTGCACATGGGCAGATCGACCCACTTGCACATACACAGTGACTTTGGTGCTGTGGGGATGGGAAACTTGGAGTGAGATCTGCACACAGAGCTATGCCCACAACCTCTGGTCCCTGACATGGCAGTGCATGGATGTTTTCTGTTTAAAAAGCTACTTCCTTTCTCTATTGTTCAGCAGTAATTTTGGTAGAGGCATGCCATCTTAAAACAGATGTTTGCTGATTATTTACTGCAGCACTTTTGTTTATTTTAGGGTGCTTAAAGTATAGAAACTAATTATTATATTACTTTAATTAATAATTTTTCATTAGTTCAGGTTTAAGTTTGTATCCTTTTGTTGTCATGTTTATTATCAGATAATAAACTGCTTCTGCAGTTCCATGTAAGTCATCCCAAGCACCGCACAAGGCTGGGCAATTGAAATGGAACCAAAACCAAGGATGTGAATTAGTCTTGGATCTACAAAGAATGCTGGTCACAATCCAGCATCTGAGCTTCCACTTAATTTGCAAGTATTTAAGTGATCTCATTTTCAGTGGAATATTGAGACTTTTGAGATGTTAAAGAAAATCATGTGCTTGATGGTTTCCAGGGTTAGGGCCAGAATGCTGAATACATTTTAGGGTTTAGCACATTGCATTTGACTCTGCTGATGACATGAACTGTAACCAGGGAGTTTTGATCATAGCTGGTACATGGCTCAAAAGAGACTGTGTGGCAACTGGTAGATAAGTATGTGTGTAATAAAAAAACTGTAATTCTGGTCTTCAGGCAATGGTGACAAAGCTTCAGTTTTCTTTTGCCATTTATCTTACTGTTCACATTGTTAAGAAGTTGTGATACAATCCTTAGAGCAGTCTTTATTAACTTTGAACATAACTTCTGTTCCCTCTTTGCATTGTTGATGAAAGTTACAAATGTTTGAGAAAATGAAACTAATAAGTACCATTAATTCCTGATATCCTTTTCCATAAATGTGAAATACATGAAATAAAAGAACAATAGATTAAATTGTGGGTTTAAAAAATGGGAAAACAATAGTAGGCACATATAGTAGTGAGGTACATTGACAAAGACGAACTTTTTCACACACTTTAATAAGTAAGATAAAATATATCAATTGGTGCTTGAAAATGCTTTGGTATCTGATGTTGTAGATTTAGAAATTATAAAGGAAACAAGAAGTCTTTAACATCATTAATGGTTCACATATTTTAAGACTATTTTGCCACTGGTAGTTAGGATTATAATAGTGTTTTCCGTGAGTTTTAATATGTTGCCATCTCTTGAATCAACCATAGAATATTATGGAGGTAACATGTCTTAATAAACATAGGCAAGAAGCATTGTACAGCTATTATTGGTGTTAGAGGATGACCTACAGACCCTATCTCATTAGGTTTTGCCCATAAGAAAGCAGGCTTGCTGTGCAGGCAGATAATGGATGACGGTGGAAGGGGTCAGGGAAACAGGACGCGACTTGGTCACAGTCATGTAACAGGATTAGAAATGGAGTCTCCTCATGCCCAAGTCCAGTGTGTTATCCACTGTTCCACACTGCTGCTCCACCTCTGTGCTCACTTGTTTCTTAAGCTCAACCACTGCTGTAAACTGCACACCCTGTACCCTGCATGTGACAATGAGCACCACCAAAATTTTCAGTAGGTAAGTTCAGTGGACTGGTTTAGCATATTACTTAGTTTCTAATTTTATCTGCAGAGACTATCCTTCCAATTGTATTTTAACACCGAAATAGCACATCAGGCAAAATGAATTTGGCACAAATAGTGAATTTATCTCTATTTTCTCTGTACATATGATAGGCACAAAGTTGCATTTCTAGTTGCTTCCAGATAAAAGTGTAGTGTAGTGTGTGGGAAGGACTGTAAATTTCTTAGGTTTCTGCAGCCAAGTGTTCAGATAAAGGGATGACTGTCAAAGGAAACCTTTTTCTCAAGCTGTTTTAGCTCCAAGATGAATAATTCACTTGTACAAGCTTTTAAGCTTAAGTCACAAGGTCCGTGGACTCTTTTCCCTGGTACAACCTTTTCATCTTACAGTACGTTATTTTGTAAATTTAAAAAAAAATAAAAAATAAAGGAAGTTAATTCTATCATTCTGAATCAAACATTCAATATTGTGTCAAGTGGTAGTGAGAGGAGGAGCAGTAAGATTGCTTCCTTTATGCTGCAGTGTGAGGGTAGCAAAGGATAGAGGGAGAAAAATGAGCTATCTCACAGCTACAAGAAACCTTGTCCATATTATACACATGGACACCAGCTCACAATTCCAGTACGGGAAATTTAGCTGTTGTACTTGAGTCACAACATGCTTTAATATTATCATCAATACAGTAACTCAGGAATTTCTATTTGGAAACAATTCTTCAAGCTGGCATTTACTGTGAAAAAATATGGGGTACCACACATCTAGATTTTCCTTTCTGGATGAAAGCTTTAGCTTCCAATATTTTAACACATTCAAACATTTATCCAGGTACCATGAGAGGCCAATTGGAGCATCAGCAACTGTATCCATTGGCAGTTTTAGTGAGACAGTTCTTACAAGAAATATCTGAGTGCACCCACTACAGCTGTTGTCTGCCTGCAGTAGAGCTGGCACTCTCCAGAGTTTTGGGCAGACCTGCCCTACCACATGTGCTTTCAATTCCAGGTACACTCAGCAGGTCACACCCTTCAAAAAGGATCCAACTCACTCCACAAGCTCTGTTTTTTCCCTGCACACCCAGATTTGCTCCATTTCTCATGTGCACAGCAGTGATCCCCACTCTGACATGATATTTCCAAGGTGTTGAGCTGGCGGCACAGGTGTTGCAGCACATTCGTATTGCAATCTGGGTGTACTGTCAGAACCGCAAAGGCTGTGTGTCACATTTAGCTGAAGCACTTAGAAACAGGAGCTGTGGAAACAGAGCACTGAGTTGTTATATTAGGGATGAATGAGTGATGAGGGAGGGAAGGGACTCCTCAAACCAACTCTGCTGTCAGAGGAAGTGCTCCTGACTCTCCAGCCTTTATGTGCATGCGCTCAGAGTAACCACAAGCACGTGTATTAATGCAGCACTGCTGCTCAGAGCAGGAACGGGGTCAGGGCAGCAACTGTGCCTCGGGCTGGGGGTGTGCACAGTAGTAATCTGGGATACAGGGTCAGGCTGGCACAGGGCAGCGCTGAGGATGGACTCAAGCTGCAGCAATGCCAAACACAGCCCTGCTCTGCAAACACTCTGAGCACTTCACAGTGAGCTGCAACTCGTGCTTCACTTGCAGTATTATTTAAGGATAATTTTTCTTCTGAAATACAGAAGAAAACTTGTTCCTGAATTTCCACAGAAGAAAGATGACCTTTTTAAGTATGGCAGATTATTTAACTGTTGATGGAAGTAAATTGCACTGTGTAGTCACTCCTATGCATGGTTTATTTACTGTGCACGTCCTATAAACATAGCTTACTAAATTGTCTGTTTACTAACAGGATGTTGCCAGTATGTTCAGATGTGTCTGGGTTTTACTTTTTGAAAACTTCTTTTGTTTGCTCTTAAGAAAATTAATTTTCTTTAGAAATTACACTTTCATGCAAATTGTTGTCAGATAATAAATACAGCCAGTCAGCCAAAAAGCACCAAGGTTATGGCTCTCATTTTTGCATTCTGTATTCCTTCACTGCCCACTAAGGCAAATTAATTACCCTATGTTTCTTTGGCAAGTCAGCAGGAGGTAAATTGGTAGGGTAGAAATGAAAGGGCAGAGTCTAAAAGAAAATTGTCAATCAATTTGTTAAGTTTTTATTTGTCTTTACTGCATTGTTTTTCAACATCAAAGCCTGAAAATTAAATGCATGTCATTGCTCTGAACATTGTCCTAGTCTGTTGGCACAGGAACTGTTAGCAGTGAGAGAAAATGTCAGATGGCTTTTTGAATGGCAGTGAAAGGGCATCATGAGAACTTAAAAAATTTGTTTCCTTTAAGTTCTAAAAAAATCATTCATGTTTTTTAGAGCTATTGAATAATATGAACTTAATTTTTTAATTTTTTTTTTTAAATTCTGGTGTCTTGGTCTTTCCATGTGAGAGGTATTTCATCTCAATTGTTTCACAAAGATGATGTGGTGTCTTTTGCCAGTCTCGGTCATCTTCCATTATATTCAGTGGCCTTTAAGTCCGGTTTATATATATATAAAAAAGTGAAGTGTTTTAGAGGGTGTGTCTTGCTCCTAGCCTTTATACCTGGGTTTAGATTAGAGAACTGAAAGATGAGGCAGAAGCACAGTGTGTGTATATAAAGGGGACAGACACTAGGGTTGAAAGGAGCTGAAAATATTAGTAAAGCCTACTGTTTTTTAACTTTATTTTATATTTATATTTAGGGGCAAGTCTGGGGAGTCTACAAAAGTGAAGTGGGTTGGTCCCCTCATAAAAGGGGTTAAAGATCTGACTGATCTGAACCTTCAACACATGTGCAAATTGAAAGATGTAAATCTGATCTCGCAAGTCTAGACATAACTGTCATCTGCTTTTAGCCATTATTCTGTACTGATTTTTATGTTCTTATTTTTATTAATGAACAGGCTACTTTTCTCTTCCTCTGTAATTCTGATCTCCTTCAATAGAATCTCAATCTGTAACCCCCCTTTAACTTTCAAAAAAATCTCTTCCAAAACAGGGTAAGAAAGAAGTTTCCTGTGAATTTTTATGAGGTTGTTACAAAAATTAGGGTTGCATTATTGACCCCATTTAATCTCCAAGCATCTGGCTTGCACTGTTCTGTTTGGTGATGTTTCCTTCCCCCAATATGACTTTGATAAATACTTTTGGTAGGCTGCATACCCTTTGCAATTCAAAGCATTAGAGTTATTTACTGCACTCCTGCAAACTTCCCTATTGTTTCCACTGTCCTTTGTATCAAACAAGTTGGAGACCAGTATCAGCTTTGCAGGAGATTGATTATGTGACTGTTGATGGCTGCTTCTTTGGTAGTTTTGAATTTCAGTGCAGAGTAAGAAGAACTGTGCAAGTACTATAAAATTATATCTTTCTTGCTTTTATTTTCCCTTTGCACATGATGCTTTTATTAAGATGATATACTTTTTTTATTTGCCATGAAATCTTAGTTCTACAAAACTAATTTAGTTCAGATGGAAATACTTGACATATGAATTTTTAAGAACTTTGATGTCCTACAGGACAAAATTCTTTTCATGCACCTTTAGAGGATGAGCTGTATTTTTACCATCAGTAATATTTTTTATTTTTTGTAGTGTAGTAGTACCCCATTGTGAGAAGATATCCATTGTAGTAGGCACTAAACCAGCATTGATTAACAGAATTCTCGCCCAGAAGAATTTACAGTCTGACAATGAACATAGAGAAGAGAGGAAAGGAAGGAGTTTTTATCCTCTTTTTTACAAAGGAAAAACTTGAATGACATAAAGACATTTCACTGTTGTTGAAATCAACTAATTGATTCAAATTCCACTATCGCTCTCTGTATAAGAAACAGGAGGGAAGACACATGTCCAAACAAACATACTTGAAAAAAATCAGCATAATATAAACTACCCCCAAATACATAGGTTTACATAAAGTAAATCAGGATGTGATCATCTACTGGTGGAAAAGACTCTTCCAGTGGGAATATTGGCAGCAAAAAATCAAATTATATTCAAGGAAATGTATAGTTCAGTGCCATGATGATCAGAGAAAATTAAGAGGCATCTCAGGTGTTCATTCCTAGAAATTGACAGTAGAGCCTTCTGTCAGTGTTTGTTGATCCAGACTCATTGTGGTTTGGTGGTTTTGTTTGTTCTCCAGCAGGGTTATAAATACATAGTTTGTAATACTTTGGTTTACTGGGAAATACCCTTTGGAAGCAGAGAAAATGTGACATGTGCAGTGTTTGCCTGCAACAAAACCTTTCATTTACCTGTGGGAGATCTTGGCCTTTGGATCTCTCCTCTCTGGAGATCCCCCACACCAGGAGATAACCTGATGAAAGTAAAATCCTGATGTTTATCCAGGTATTTGTAATAAAAAATTCCTTTGGATTAAATAATCTTAGAAGAAGACAGAGAGAAAACTCATTAAAACTGAGCACTTGAAATGAGAGGAATATTTGGGAACCTTGTACTTTGTCTGGTTATGTCTGCCAAAAAAACCAATGCTTAAAACCCAAAAATTATATATAATCTTTGTCTTTTGCTCCACCACTTTTAGCATCCAAACTGATGTAAGCCAACTCATTCTATATGCAATATAGATGCAAATTATGCAAACAATGCAAAATTCCAAATGGCATCAATGGAATTGAGGTATGCAAACAAATTTTGTATTTCTGAGAAAATCAAATGTCTCATAATTTGTGAGAAGCTTTGCATTGGTTATTTTCTTGGCACAGATTATGGCATAAAATAATTAGATCATTTGAAGATCTGTATAAAATCTCAGAAGTTAATTTTCCCTAAAATCACCTCACTTAAGCCATATCTCTGTACTTAACTTACTCTTTCAAGCTTGGCAAGGAACTGCTTTTACATTGTCTCACTGGATAACAGACAATCCCCAATAATTAAAGCCAGATCCTCAGCTCTGATACTTTCATGGAAACCATTAGGCTGATGCCAGTCTACATCATTTGAAGATCTGATCCAGCAGGTATAAAAATGAAAATGGCAAGGCAAAAAAATATGGGCAATTTGATATCAATAAAAATGTGCATGAGGTCAGGGAGGACAGAGTCTTTTCAAGTTTTCCTTTGACTTTTTATCCTAAAGGAGAACATTGTTTTTTTCCAGTCACTGAGCAAGATAATGCACAGATAATGATAAATCACAAAAGAAAATAATCTGTTGCAATAAAAACTGGGAAGAGCCCCAAGTATTTGTTCCCAAAGTATTTATTTTTTCCCAGCTGTTTTTTATGTGTGAATACAATGATGTTTTTAAAACAAGTATTAAAAATTGTAACATTTTGAGTTATGTGTGTTTCCAAAAAAAAGCTTGTCCTCTTTCAAGATTTAAACTTTGACCTTTCTGAAATTTCACTACTACAACTGACAAGGTCCAACCATTTTTTATTCTGCAATGTTTTCAGAAAAAGAAATTTCAATTCAGAAGTTGGGATCAAATTCCTAACACAGAAAGTTACTCAATTGCCCAGAAAAGAAGCTGTAATAGATCAGAGAACAGAGAACAAGTTATTGTCTCACTTTGAGTAGCAAATGTATTTTGGCTTGTATTGAAATTATTGTTGCTATAACTTTTGCTCAGAAAAGATATATTAATAATTATTTACAAAGCAAAAATTGAGTCTGTGACAAATACAGAAATAAAGAGGGGATGTTTTGTTTTTATTTCACTGTAGCACTTGTAGAAAACCTCAGATAAAAATTGTTTTAAGGAAAATTACAGTTCCAATAGAGCTTAGTGGGAAAAAATTAAACAAAACCTCAGATGTGAGACCTGAATGTAGAAAATAAAAAGTTACAATTGCATCCACCTGCTGTGGGGCCAGCGGCCCGGGGCAGGGAGCAGCGGGCAGTGTGTGTGCCCTGTGCTGGAGCTGCTCCCGGAGGAGCTCGCGGGGAGGCTCCCGGCGCTCCGCTGAACTGCGGTCCCGCTACCGCCCTGGGGAGACTGAGGCAGCGGGGCTGCGGGTGGAGCTGCTCCCCGCCGGGCAGTGAAACACTCCTCACTCCTCCTGAGCCTCTCTGTGTGTGTGTGACTCCCCCCTCCGGCTTTGCTTTGCCTTCTGACCTGCTTTTTCGGGATCTGCTCTTCAGTCTCTTCATGAGGGTGAATGACAAAAATAACCCTGGCTGATGGGGGCTGTGCAGGGAATCTGGGAACGGTGGCTAAAACATGTTCTCCTTCCCGTGGATCCTACAGAGGAGCAGTTCCCTGTCTGGAATGGTTCGGGTGTATGCTGGGGCCTAGCCTCATTATAAGGAATGGAATATATGGAATCAAGTGAAATTCTATATGGGACAAGAAATGGGGTGGTCTTTATAGCAGGGTGGTCTTAAACTGAGGTTTAATGTATGTACAATATACAAACATTTTTGACAGACCATTAACACCTATAATCTTGTAAATATTTGCAATTTTCTAGATCATAAATATAGTGCATAAGCAGTTCTTTCAGGACATCATTTATACTCCATTAAAGGTTAATTTACAAGTTAGTACCTTATAGAAAGAAGATATGTGTACTTTTATGTTAACTTTCTGTAAAGGGAGACTGGTGTCTCCAGCAGCAATTTGTAATTCTCCTGTGACACTCCCAGTGGCACTATTCAAAGCATTATATGAATTCTTTTCATCGGCTCATGTTCACAGCAAACTTAATCTTCTGTTTTGAAGGTAGAGGAAGAAAGAAAAGAAAGGGGGAAAAAGAAGTGAGATCTTAGCTCTTCTGTATGTGTTCCCAAGCATCCAACTGTTTGTTTGAACAGCCTCCCCTGACACATATTCTCATTTGTCACAGTGCTGATGATACCTGCTGCTGTCTCTGAGCCCGAGTGAACCAGCCTGGCTGGGAAGGAGGGAGGTAAATAGTAGGGGATTGACTCTGTGGGCTATGACTTTATTCACTGTAATGGCATTTGTGCTTTCTAAAGATCAAAGGCCAGAAAAAAACAGTGGGGGCAGGGGAAGAGAAAGAAAATTGTTCACTGTAGACCTAGTCAGGAGATTTCAGAAGTGCCTGTGAGAAATTAGGTGCCTCTCTTGCACATTTGATCATCTAACTTTGAAATCCTGGTGAGAGAGCTTAGAGAAGGATCTGAAGAGAAGGGAGAATAACCACTCATAAGTCAGGACTGTTGGAGAAGAACGAACAAGGAAGATGCCAGATTTAACTGGATTTTGATTTATTTTCTTGTTCTAAATGCCAACTTTCCTTGTTCAGCCTGGTAGTTAAACAAATGAGAGGCTTTAAAACTGCAGTTAGCTACAGATTAAAAGGGAAAAAATGAAATCTGCTGTAAATGCATATATTTTGTTGCCAGCTATTGGGATAAAAGAAAGCTTTCTCAAATGGTATGGTATGGACTCCTACAATGGTCTCTATGGGTTTATTTGCCTTCCTAGGATTTCCCACGAAGAAAGATGAAGGCTTTATGCTCATTACTCACCATGTAGCATATGTTTATGTTTGTTATTCATATCTTAATACTGTAAAGACTTCAGCAGCATTTTTTTTCCTGTTTCAAACCACTGTGCACACTGCAGAATGTTCTGAGCTTCTGTATTTCATATATGGAGTTTCTTTCAGTTGGTTTCATGCACAAAACAGAGGGTGGTCATTATGGTGCATTCACATCACACTAAATAGGAGTTAATGATGTATTCTTACTGTACTGTTTCACTGAAAGATCTTTGTAAAAATGAAGGCTTTTCTCAAAACACAATGATATCTATACTTGAGTCATTTTCTTGGGCTTAGGGATGAATTTCTGACTAAGGGATGTGAGAACTGGAAACTTTGACCATTGTACATTGCTTTTGTAATTTTGCAATCCATACTTACATTTTTTCTCTGAAAAAGGCAGATCAGGGAATAATTAGAAACTCATGGGCTGCAGACTGGAATGGAGAGGAGGAACTGAGCTTCCCTCTTACCAGGTTAGTGATCCAACTGCAACACCACATGCAGTCCAGTCTGTCGGAACTACTCCCCTGTTCCAAATAATTGTTTGCCAACTCAGAGAAAAACTTTCTGAGGTACCACTTGTAACCTCAAACTAATTTTTCCCAATATTTTTAAAAACACATCTTTATAAATCCAGTAGCACCAGCAGTGTTGAATGAAGTGACTATCTTCTTGAGGCCTGAATGAATAGGGATGTAGTTCAGTATGAAATTCAGTGAAAAGCCGCTAATGTGAATGTGGCTGGAGTTGTACCAAGCTTCAGGACAGCACTGTGAATTCTGGTGTCACACCCGTGCTTGGAAATCTCAGTATTTTGCATGACCAAGGGGCATCTTTGATAATTTTGACAGGCTCATTGATGTTGATACCAAAGAGCACCTCTGTGGATGCTTCTGCTGTTTAATGCCACATGCTGTGCACCTCAAAAATCCCCAAAATAGGTTGAAGAGCCACATATTAAAATGGCAGAACTTCACTCCTCAGTCACACATCAGTCAGTGCCCTCCTGAGGCACAGAGGTTTTTGCTCTGCTAAGTAGAGCACCGGATTTGTGTATGCAAATCACAAATACAGGTTTAATTTATCTTGTAGTAGTTACCATAAATAGCCTTATTATAGAGGATGCTGTAAGTGGGTGGGCAAAACAAAAGTAATCATAAAGCGAAGTCTAAGTTATTCATTCACTAGGGAGGTCATCAAAGAACAGTTCCTACCTACAGCCACTGCTGAAGTGGATCTGGGGAAGGAATGTGAGGTTTAAGGGCTGTGTAGGTGTTTTAATATAATTTAGCCTGAGAAATCTGTGAGCCTCAATGCGTGCAAAGGCTCACACTATCTGGTGGTATTGAGCCTGTACGTCTATTTGCTGTTGCAGGCTGAAGGTAGCTGAAATAAATATTAAACCACAACTTTAATAAAAGCCTGAAAATGTAGATTAAAGCAGGATTCGTTGTATTAATTTTTTTCCTAGGATAGAAGCTGTTTCAGCTACATTAGAAACTTAAAGCAGTGTCCACTGTTTAATAATCTAGCAGACTTGCTTGGAATTGCATTAAAAACAGGTTTACGAAAATTGGCTCAAAAATACCTTCAATTGCCTCATTTTTGAAGCAGTTCTATAACACAGTTATTCAACCTTCACAGAAAGTTACTTGAGGACACCATTTAAGTGGAATATCTTTCTGCAGATAATTTCATATATTTTTCATGACTGTGTCTCCTACATTTATCAAGCAAATATATATTCCCCTTTAATTTACAGAGTAAGGAATGAATGGAAGAGAACAGTTTTTCTTTGCTGCTGTGAGGGAAGGGAAATGTACCAGTTCTTATGAAATTTCTATGTATGGTTTGTTTAGGACATAATTAAGACATCAATCAGAAAGTTACTTCACAAGCAAAGTTAATGAGAAATTAACCAGCACTTTGAAGCTTGATCCAAGCTATCATTCCACTATTTCACAAATCCTCCAAATTCCTACCTTTATGGTCAGTGGTAGGGTGAAAGAAGACTTTCTAGTATTTCCCTATAATTTTTTTAAATGCTTTTTTTTGTTTGTTTTAATTCCAAATACAAAAAATCAATTTTATCATAGCAATAAATTTCTGGGTATAAGTTATCACTAAACTGTTTTGCTTTAACCTGCTTGCAAATTGACAGTGCAGTGTCTTTCTGAGTGACAGCCAGCTTTGCTGAATAATAGCTTGCATGTGTTGAAGGCACTGTCAACTCTTGCTGAATGCACCTCACTTCTGATCTTTCAATAGAAAGCATAAATGAAAGGAAGAGCTCCAGTGCAGTTTATCTCCAATCCCACTCTGAAGGACAGTATTTCACAGGAATGTTGTCATGAAGATGACCATCAAAGCAGGGAAAAAATCAACATCCTGATTTTCTGAGACAGTGATACAATCTAACAGTTATCTAAATATTTGCTTTAGGAAACTTGAGGCAACTTTTTAAAAGGAGTCTTCAATGACCTTATAACCAGACAACACAGAAGTGATACTTGAAGCATCTTCAGACTGTAATGAACAGCTGCTGAATTGCAGCAGAAAACTGCAAGTTGAACAGTTGCACAGATTTCTTATTCTAAAATACCTTTCTGTTACTTAAATTCTCCTGGTCAGCTCTTTATCCATCTCCCCAATAAGTTGGTATAGTTTATATTTCCCTATATAATACTTCATCCAAGTGACTGAGATTGTGGAGGCTTTCCAGAAAGACAAAAATCTTGAGATAAATACATATATACCCATACTCAAGCAGAGATCCTAGATTGTTTGCTTATACTTTCAAGATCCAATAAATTATTGTGTTGCTTTCATTGTTACACAGAGTCCATGTAGTCTTGCTTCATTTAGCTTTTGGAAAAACAGATTCCTATTTCCTCTGGCACAGAATACATCTAATAGAGAGGGTGTCCTATTTTCAGCTGTTTATGTACTGCTGCTGCAGTTGAAGAACTACGATCAGCAGTTGCTTTTAGAAGTCCTCTGTACTTTTTCCTTACCCAGACCCTGTCACAAATCCATTCTAAAGATAAATCTTAACACCTCCTACACCATTTCTTTTTAAATTTTCTCATTGAATGATCCAGATAGACATCTATAGGAATTTTCAAAATTATTTACTAAACAGCACCTCACTTTCTTATACTGACTGAAATTGTATCAGTCTTAAGTGACGAGAATTATTTGTCAACGAATATGGCTACTCAATTATCACTGACCTTAAATTTTCATCTGTTTTGGTTTCTGTATAATCTACCCTTTGTCTGTCTTTTGGTATTGATTCAATTTTCAGTATCTCCTCCTGCCTTGAACTTTATCTTGAAGAAGTTGTGGATGCAGGAGTGGTTTCCTTTATGAAATCACTATTGCTAAGCCTTTGCAATTTTTTAAAGAAAATGTGTTTCAAGATTTAAAAAAAAAAAAAATTTAAAAAATCACTCTCCAAACAAGTGATAGGTGGATGCTGCACATTAGAATTCCCTGACAGCTGCTGTGATGGTGTCATTGGAGGTTAAAGATAATTTCTGCTTGACTGTTCAGATTTTATACAAGGTGCCAATAAAGAACAAAGACAGCTGAGTAGTGGGTACCAGCAAAAAGTTGCAGAATGTTCAGTCTGTGGCTAAGAAAAATCTTCCACGCTGTCCAGCAAAATAATTAAACCAATCAAAATGTGCTCTGGAAGCAATTGACTGGCTCAGGGCCTCCTGTAGTTAACAGTGCTTTGGGTAGGAATTTCTGATCCTTAACTGAGCGTATTTGTTTCTCATTTGTTGAGGCTTTTTGACAATATTTTGTACCATTTATTCTTAATACAGTACTATTTTAAGAACAAGACAGATAATGTAAATGTCCTTTCTTGACCTTTTTATAATCGAGACTCAACAATTCTAAAGAAACACAATTTGAGGTTTTTTTATTTCCTTATCCATTTGTTCCTCAATTTAAAAAACATGTAAAATCTGCTGTTGTTTGAAATAGGTGTTATTGTGAAACAGTTTCTGCTTGTTTTATCAGAGGTGAAAATGAGTTTATATTGAACTAATACAACAAACTATAGAGAGAAAATGGGGAAAAAATCCATTGTAATTACTTTCAGATTTCCATTCCTTTCATACTTCACTCATAAGCTTAATTTTCTCACCCATCTGTGTATGCTAATCAGCTGTATTAATTATTTTGTGTTGACAGAGACTACTTCATAATTAGTTGGTTGTGTGTTTTGAAGCAAATGCTACAGTGAATTGTACTTTTTTTTTACTTGGAAATCATCTGCAAGCAGTTTTCTCAAAAGTGCTATTTACAGAAAATTATTTACCTGGTAGTTATACTTCAGGAATTGCTCTGTATTAACGTCTGAAAACTGATTTTGGCTATCTAATATTTCATTTTTTATGTATTCTGTCAGTCACTTTTCTTTAGAGCGGCACATATGGATGCATTAATTTTCAGTACAGTAAATCCTTATTTTTCTGCATTGCTTTTCAAGGAAAGGAAAACTTTTCTGAAAAGACACCTAATTTTATATAATTGTTTGCTTGGAAATACAGTTCAAATGAAGGTAATTAAAAGGAACTGATTCTGCTTTGCAGCATGCACTGGAAAAACTGTATCTTCCAGAGAGACAATTTTCACTGCAAATTCAAAGTTTGCCACTGCAATCCTATTGGATTTTCTTGTATAATCATGGTCACTCCTTTATTTCCCACTTCACTTTTCAAAAGTATTTCTGGTATGCAAGTGACGTTTAATTCTTGCACTGTCATCTACTGTGAGCACCATGTACACAGTTGGAAATACTGTCTGAATGTAGAAACAGTTTTCTATTTTGACAGCTGATTGACAACACAAAACAGCAGCAGCTCAGTACTGCCAAGGTTTGTTAGGGCTGGTGTTTGTGCTGTGATTTGCTGTTTTGAATAGCTGAATCTAGGGTTGAAGAAAGAGATGAAAGTAAGTATTTCTCATGTGTAGTGAGGTTTCATATCTGTAACCCACTGGGAGATTGTCCCTATCCAAACCTAAGATCTGAGCCAACCAATCTGTAGGAGATATGCAAAAGGCAGTAATTTAGAGAGGTTGTTATTATTTGCTAACGAAATAGGAGCCCCTGTTATGGAAGGAAGATCATATTACATGGAGCTGTTGAATTTCACATAAAATTAGAGAGGATTCATTTCACTTTTAAACATGAACTCCTTATTTTTTCATGAGGGATCTATGAATGATTCTGGATGAAAGTACCAGTTGTATTCTCCATATTATTTTCAAAAGCCTACTGAACAAAATGCTGTATATTAAAATGCTGTTCAGTGGTTCATAGATAAATTTGTGGAAAAACTCTGACCAAAATTTCTGGTTTCAATGGTGTATAACTATTTCCTTAAATTCATATTAAAATAATTTGGAATTCTATTAATCAGGTTTTACTAGTATTTAAAAGCTGAATTCTGGTATAACTGAAGGGAATTCTATGCAATTTTTGTGGTGGTGTGCTGGTACTAGTAAGATTGAATCTAACCTTCTTCAAGTGTTAGAAAACACAACTGCTTCACTTGTCTTTATGTGTGTCTGACAATGTCTTATTCTCCTGGAACAGCTCGTGTGCTGATATATCAGAGCATTCAATTTTTAGATTGCTTGTTTTCAGGAGAGGCTGTTAGGCTTGGATTTCTCACCCTTACGAAAAATCATTCATTAAGTACTGCATCTCTTTCAACAATTTTTTTGAGTGTCTGGATGTTCTTCAGAAAATCCAAAGAACTGTATTATAAGAATATGATATCACAGCCTCATGGTTGTATTTAAACTGTGAGACTATGATATAGCAATGGGCTCAGTAATCAAATTTTTCCTATGATATCAAAGTACTAATATTTTAGCTTTTGCTAAAGTGAAGGTTAATTTCATAGTGTTAAGTTGGTTTTTAATATAGACTCATTTAAAGAAAAATTATGGAATCATTCACTGGCCACCAGCTTTATTCTGTTCTAACTTCATGTAATCTAATCTGTGAGCTTTTCAAACACAACTATCAATGTAGCATGTCAGTAATTTGAAAATTCAGTTCCATGGTAACTTCTTGAAGGGGGAGGGTGTAAAATAAAAGTTAGATGAGCCAAAATTGGACAAAATTCCAAAACTTCTGTTAAGCCATATGATGAAGGATAAATAGGCACCGGAACAATATTAATGTTCAATTCCAGCTCTTCCACAAGTCCACTGAGTAACCATTAGATAAATTCTCCCTACTTTCATTTTCCTATTCCATCTACTTGCAGACCATGGAACTTCTGAGTGTTTGTACTTAGAGCAGTAATTCCAGTACAAAATACCCATCGCTGTACTGAAGTCAGTGAGAAAATGTATCTGAGTCTTCTGGTAGAGTATTGTAAAAGGAATTACTCTGTCATTGAAAGCTTTTTTTAAAAAATTTAAAATGGATTTTTTTATATATTTTTCATGGCTCCTCTTTATCTATGCTTCGAAGTTGTTCATACCAGCTTGGCTTTTTTATCCCCTCTCTGTAGTTCAACATTTCTCTCAAGAAAAGTCACCTTATTTGTACTAAGCATCAGGCAACTGACCCATCTGCACCAGCAATTCTTAGAACAAACACAATGATTCATGTTTAACTCTGTTTCTGCCCAAGTGCAGCTAGAATAACCAAATCAACCTTCTGATTTTCATACAATTTAGATAAAAGATAAAGGCAGACAACACATTCACTCTGCATGCTGATAGTGGCTATTTTCTAGTTCTTACTAATTATGGTCCATAATTAAAACCAAACTACACAGTTTTATCAGAAAGTATAGCAAGAGAACAGATCAGGTGCTTCCAAAGTGCTAGAGCACAAGATTTTCTGTTAGAGGATTGTATAGAGTAAACTATTGTCCACCTCATTGCAAATCCATGGCTTTATTTCCTGCTGAGCAGCAACACTGGATGTTGCATGAAATTTGTTGCAAATGTGTCTGTTTGGAAAAGTGGACAGAGGCCTGGAATGAGTTCTCCCAGAATGCTGTCTGCAAAGATGCAAAAGTCAGCTGCAATCATTCAAAAGATCTGCATTGAATGAAATGCTTCAAAATACGACCTAAAGCATAATATATACCAATTTTTCAAAAGTCATAAAACATACCAAAATTGGTGTGATAAATGTGCACATTTCTCTGTTTGTGCTTTGTGTGAGTGTGTGTGTGTGGTATGTGTGTGGTGTGTGATTTGTGGTGTGTGTGTGTGTGTGGTGTGTGTGTGGTGTGCTATGTGTGTATGTGTGTGTGTCTGTGTTGTGTTGTGTGTGGTATGTGTGTGCGTATGTGTGTGTAGTGTGTGTGTGTGTGTGTGTGTAGTGTGTGTGTATGTGTCTGTGTCTGTGTGAGTGTGTGTGAGTGTGTGCTATGTGTGTGTATGTGTGTGTGTCTGTGTGTATCTGTGTGTACGTGTGTGTGTGCGTATGTGTGTGCGTATGTGTGTGAGTGTGTGTGTGTGTGTGTATGTCTGTGTGTTTGTGTGTGAGTGTGTGTGTGTGTGCGTATGTGTGTGTGTGTAGTGTGTGTGATGTGTGTGTGTGTGGTGTGTGTGTGTGTGTGTCTATCTGTGTGTACGTGTGTGTGTGTGTGGCGTATGTGTGCGAGTGTGTGTGTGTTTGTGTGTGTGTGTGTGTGTGGTGTTGTGTGGTGTGTTGAGGTGTGAGTGTGTGTGTTGTGAGGTGTGAGTGTGTGGATCTGTGGTGTGTGAGTCTGTGTGTGTGTGAGGGTGAGTGTGTGTGATTGTAAGTGTGTGAGTGTGTGTGTGTGAGAGTGTGTGAGTGTGTGTGTGAGTGTGAGTGTGAGTCTGTGTGTGTGAGTGTGTGGTGAGTGTGTGCGTATGTGTGTGTATGTGTGTGTGTCTGTGTGTATCTGTGTGTACGTGTGTGTGTGTGCGTATGTGTGTGCGTATGTGTGTGAGTGTGTGTGAGTGTGTGTGAGTGTGTGTGTATGTGTCTGTGTGTATGTGTGTGAGTGTGTGTGTGTGTGCATATGTGTGTGTGTGTGTGTGTGTGCGCTATGTGTGCGAGTGTGTGTGTGTGTGGTGGTGTGTGGGGTGTGTGTGTGTGTGTTGTGGTGTGTGGTGTGTGTAGTCTGTGTGTGTGTGTAGGGTGAGTGTGTGTGATTGTGAGTGTGTGAGTGTGTGAGTCGTGTGTGTGTGGGTGAGTCTGTGTGTGTGTAGGGTGAGTGTGTGTGATTGTAAGTGTGTGAGTGTGTGTGTGAGAGTGTGTGAGTGTGTGAGTGTGAGTGTGAGTCTGTGTGTGTGAGTGTGTGTGTGTGTGTGTGTGTATATGTGTGTATGTGTGTATATGTGTATGTGAGAGTGTGTGTGTGAGTGTGTGTGAGTGTGTGTGATTGTGTTTGAGGTTGGGGGTGGGGGTGAGAGTCTGAGGGGCTGGTTTTGGTTTGATGGTTGAAGCTGAATCCAAGAAAAGCATCTGAAGTAAAACCTTGAGCGTTTCTTTCTGTTCTAAGACTCAGGTGTCACACTGATCAGTCCTATTTGAAGGGTAATTCTCTTGCAAGCCCTGAATATTTGTAAGATTTCACTTGGGTTCAATGTTGGCCATTGCAGAGCCTGGCTGCATTATCATGTGAGAGAATTATGTGCAGGTTTGTGGGGAACTCACTTCAAGTTTTCTATGACACACATTCATACAGACCATCCCCCTTAAAAAAAAATGCAGAGAAAAGGTACTCAGTGAGAGGTTTCACATTGTGTGAATTCAGTTATTTTTTCCTTATAACACCTCATAATTTTCCAGAACAGAGATCATTAATCATCCCAAAGTGTGTAGAAGTTTGGGCAATAGCTGTAAGACCACCAAATGCTGACCCTGAAGGAAATTAATTACTAAAGGTGAAAAGCAAGTGTTTTCTTAATTAAGCTACCTTAGCTGCCTGGTTTTGCAAATATTTATTAACACAATTCAGATGAAATCAGATCAGCACTTCTGGCTGCAGAGAGTGCTGTTTCATTGGACCAGGAGTCCTCATTTTCAAATCCGTATTCAATCTTTTAACACAGAACCAAATTATATTCCCCATCTGTCTCGTGTGACAACACTAATAAATGTAATAACTGGATGGTGACATACAAACCCTTTTGAAGTACTTCATTTATAAAATATAGGAAGTAGTTATTTATAATAAGCTGTTGGGGAGTTGGGGATTTTTAGCTTTGGAAGTTAATTTTTATTTCAATTTATTTCAATATTTTCAATTTTCTGCATGTAACTGAAACATAAGTGAGCATGTGATAACCAAACCTTCTTGATACAGGAAACTCTTAGGGCAGGTGAGTCTGAACCTATCTCAAAGGTTTTCCCAGCCAATGTTTCTGTTCTAGGACTAACAAGTGCTTTACCATGATTTGAAGAATGAAAGGTCCTGAGACTGAACCAGCTCTGGCCTTGAGTTGTCCCACCCATGGTGAATCTGGGCATTTGCAGAGTCCTGTCGTGAGCTCTAAGCACTTCCTGCCCCAAGATTAACCAGCATTGTTCTTTCTGGTTTGAGGGTGAGGGAGAAGGAGTAAAACACATCCCAGATGGTCTGTGAACAGGATGGAAGTTCATAGACTTTGCCAACACGTCAGTATTTGGCCTATACCACAGCCCCTCCTGAAGAATTGGCATGATAGCTTAGTTTTCTAAGGACTTTGCTAAGTCAGAGTTTGAGTATGGGAGATAAAGCCCATATTTATAGTAAAATTCAAAAGATGGGATTGTTCTTATGCCCACAATTTTATAGTCTGAGTCAGATTCTCTTTGACCTGTTAGAAAACAAATTCATGCTGCAATGAAACAGCATGAATGAACATTCCAGCCATGAAAAGCAGGAGATTATTTCAGATTAATTTCTCACCTTTGGAGTTGGTTGATGCATTAGTTCAATGTGATGAAGAGAGAGAAATGGGAAGCAAAGCTGTGAACTTAATTCATCCAGAAAGTGTATGCTCATTGGGAAGCAATTATCACTTTGTATTCTGATCTTGTTTGTGTGGTGGAGATGGGACTTGTAGCCACACAGCAAGGCCAAGTACTGATGTTTATTTCTCAGTGAGAGGCTGGCATGACTTATTGAGAGGGAACAGATTCATCAGGCTTAGAGCTTAAGAAAAGTGACGAGAAGATATTTTCATGAACTGCTATTGTCACTACTACAGTTTTTAAAAGCCTGCTCTAAAAAAGTAATGATTTTTGGTAAAGTATGTTACAGATCTGCTACGTTCTATACAAACAAGATTTGGTTGCACTTCTTACCTTTTAATTTCACTTTTATTGAAATGTTGCACTTGAGGAAAGAACAATCTCATATTTTGAATTTTGCTACTGATTTTTCTGTGCTCCACACTTCTTGTAAAGGATAAACAATCATACGTCCTTGTCTCTCTGAAGTATAAAAAGGTTTCAACAAAAACTGCTATGTCCATGAGCATTGCGTCTGCAGTAAACCTTGGATCTTCATGATTTGAAGCTATCATAACTTCTCAGAAAAAAATGAATATTTAATTGTTCATTTGAACTTGTTGTGAAGAAGAATGGCACTGGTAAATCTAGAATTACTTCACAGCAATCGCTTCTATTCTATTTGGGTTTTTGCATTGCTCTTGTGATGCATTGGTTTGGCATTCCTCAGAGTTGTTTTCATTTAAACTGAAATGTAAATGAACAGCCACATCAGACCAAATGACTGCAGTATGAATTCCAGCTTGTGGAAAATTCTCACAGCCAGGCAAGGGGATGCTTCCCTATTGTGAAGATAACCTACAGGGCTGTTCACAAAAGCTGGTCCAGGGAGAAAAATCTCCTTGTGGTTCTTCCTCTGATAATGCAGACAAATGGGCTCTTGGTTTGAATTGTTGTTATCTAGAACAATCTGTCTCCATCTCAGGATGTGGACAAATTATTCTCCCCAGGTAAATGTTACCCTTTGAAAATAGCCCCTCTTCCTACTCTTTGTCCTCAGTAGCAAAGTTTTCTGAAATGGTACCTTTTTCTGGACTTTTTTGTGGTTTATTTGGTGCAGAGATTGTTTTTCTTTTTAAATGTCTGATTATAATATGTTAAAGTCACTGCCCATAAACAGACTTCTGCTTTTATAAGGACAAACAAGCTCTTTAAGGAGTATCTATCTGCTAAGTGAAATAAACAGGGCTGGGGGCTCACAGAACAGCAGGAAGTTGTTCTTCTGTTATCAAAGGTCTTTCTTTATTCAGAATGAAAAATAATGGCACATGTGTAGTACTTATTAACAGATGCTCTTACACAAGTTTTGAAGACAAGGGGACTCAATATTCAGAAACAGGACTTATATTAATAAGTATACTGCTAATTACTGTAATCACACAAAAGTTGCAATGACACCGATCTATATATTTGTATGTTCTTTTTGGTCTTTTTAAAGACTGTGTCACAAGCCTAAAAATATCGTTAGCTTAAAAAAGAAGGTGCTTCTCTGGGGTGGTGTGTGTCTGCCTCTGTTCAGCTTTGTTCCATGTTCAACTTAGCTAAATTTTCTTTTTTTTCTTTATTCTTTCCTAATCTAGAAATTGCCAGCTATGAAAAGCCTGTTAATTTCTGTTTTTAAAATGTTCTAGTGTAACTTGAATTAAGTGTAGTGCAGCTGGGAGTAGTCATGGCTGAACAATATATGGCATAAATTATCTCTATCTGGAGTGTCTGACTAGATAAGATAGTCAACAGGAGGCTGACAAAACATCACAGCCACATGTTGTTGCTGACAACTTCATTATTTCCATGATGTTCTGATGGATAATTTGTTTCTGAGAAACAGCAATATCTTCAGACATGTCCAATGGCCCCATGTACTTTTCCAGGCTTCCTGAAGCTGGATGTGCTTGCACAGATTTAGAAGTTTTTCCTAATCTGGGGAACAACTACAAGAAACACCAGCAAAGAGCTCTGCTCTGTGTTGGTTTTGTAATAGTGCAGCATTCCCATCAATCAGAGCTGGTGCACACCTCTTGATAAGTAACAGCAGCTGTTCTTTGATTCCTTGGTTCAAACAGGAAGGGATTTGAGCCTCCAATGGACTTCTTATGCTATTTTATTTCTGTTTACCTTAACTCACACTCCAAAAGATCCCAAATGACTCGGTAGTTTTGTAGTTCTGACAGTCCAGGCCCGATTCTATTCCACTGCCTCCAGGAATTCTCAGGAACTTTCCAATTAAAAGGACTAGCAGGGGTAAAAAAAGGCACTGTGACTATGAAAAACATACCATCTTTAAAGAATTATGACCAAACAGTTCTGAGTTTCTACTAGTTCATTTAAAACCATATTCTGAAATACAAGCAGCAAGCCTACAGCTGCTACAAAGCTGAGAACTCCTCCCCTCTGCATCCTTCCTGGAAGTGAGTGTCTGCAAGCCCCAGGCACTGGTGCATCTGCCAACTTCAGCCCTGCAGAGAGCCTGGGTGTGCCAGATTCCAGGCTGGGCTGACGGGACTGTGGGCTGGGAGCCATGGCTACAGAGGAAGCCTGGGGGAGCCGAGGCTGCCAAGCGCAGTTCCATTTGGTCACTTGCATTAAAGGCCTCAAATGTTTGAGAATTCTTGGGAAAATTATTTTCTAAGCTTAGTTCAAACACAATTATTTTTTCTTCACTCACAATTTCAGAATTTTCAAGTTTGATCATGTCTGTGACTGATCAACTGGGAAATATTTGTCTTTTTTATAAGCATTCTGAATACTTCTGTGTCTCTGTGGATAGTAGGTTATTTGCTGTGGATTTAGATCAAGAACACTGGCTAAAGTAACCAGTGAAACAGTAAAATTCAAATTAATGTCCTTGAAGAAACACAAGAAACCAGGGAATAGGACAGAGAATAAACAAATTGGCAAAAGGGTATGTGTGAAAGATGATATGTAAACAAGGAGCCAGAGAGGCAGGAATTGCCAAAACCAGAGTTGAAATTTACTACAGTACTTTATATGTATAAAAATGTGCCAGAAAGAATGAGTGTGGGGACAAAGAAACATACATTTTAATGCATTTGTTTAGGGATTTTGTTTAGCTTTTATTTTACCTTTCCCACTGAATAGTTTTGACTGTGTGAAAAAAAAAAAAAAAAACACCCCATCATCTGTTTCAAGAAGACTCACTTTAAGTACCTTTCAAGTAATGGATTTTTTAAATGAGAGTGCATAGAGGTGCCAGACAGAGTTAGCCATGTTAGTTTGGGAGCAGGTGGAGATCCCATTCCCAGGTTTCCAATCTGCCTGGCTCCATTGCTGCGACAGTGGATGGAGATCTGACATTTGAGCAGGATTTGCTCTTTTAGTGGGATTATGAACAGCTAAAATGCAGCTTTGTCTCTTATGATGGCAATAGCTTTGCCATTGACTTATTTGCAAGTCAGGCTACTGACTGTAAAGTACAGTACTACCATAGTGCGAACTATGGTTCAGTTACTACAGTTTAAGTTACTACTGAAAATAGTCAGTCCAAACTCCCCACCCAGTTTCTAGTGGAAAAAACCAAAAGTTTTTCACAAAGACAGTGCATGCGATGTAAAACACTGGGTTCCGCGGGTGGAGGACGCGCTGCCTACTGGACATCTTGCCCTGGGGCCAAGGCGATCCCTGTACGGCCGCCGCTCCGGGCACCAGCCCGGGATTTTGGAGAGCTGGGTGGACGCTGCCACCTATCGATGGATGGAGGGCGCGAAACCGAGCCCTCACACGGAGCTACTCATCCCAGAAACGGCCCAGTGTCTGGGAGGAACAAACAGAACTTGCTAAATGGATTTAATGGCCAACACAACGCTAAAAACACCTGTAGTGTGTAACGCTGATAGCAACACAGGGTGAATGTTTGGGGGACTGTGTCACTGAATCCACTGCTTAAAGAGCAGCCTCTTTAAACAAAATGTACCACTAAATGTACATCTTCACGAAAATATGCAGCTTTATCAGCAGTAAGAACAGCAGCTTGTGGGATCAACTCTACTGGTGTGCTGCAGGCAAGAACTTTCAGACACATCAATCATGGAAGGAAAACCTGTCGCAATAGGTTAGGGCAGCAGTGTAAGTACAGCCAGCAAAATGCTCTGTGCAACTATGGCGTGGAATGCAAGTGCAATAACTGGATGACTTCTCTGTCCTCTAATGGAAGCATCAAAGGCTGAGGATGGGCAGGTCTCTGCAGGAGATCAGACTAAAGGATCTGCTTCCACATGTTTCATCATAAACCCAGGGGTTTGTTTCTGTAGGTCTTTTAGTCTTCTTCATTTACAGAACTGAATGTAGGTGCCCCTCACAGTTATTTACAAACATTCAGTAATCATTTTTAATGATTTTATTTTCTATCATTTGCTAATGTATGTTTACTCCCTTTACCTTACTGAGCATTGTTTTGTGTCTTCTGGCTTTTGAACAAGTTAATTATGAATTTATATTCATGGGTCAAGAAGATTATAAATATATTTTCTTGATACAAAAAAGCTAACTATTTCACAGGAACTAGGCTTGGGAAAAAAAACATCTTGACTTTTACTATTCTGTTAAATACTGTTTGGGTAAAAAAAGGACTAAGTATTTAAAAAATTGAAATGCCAATTGTAAAAGGGCTGCTTTCCACCAAGCTGAAGGGAGAAAGCAGAAGATAGAAGTATTGAACCACAATGAGAAAGTGCTAGAAAATGTTTAAGAGTAGACTAATTTCTGGAAATTCACTTTATGGCTTTCCCCTGAAAACAGCTGGAAATTGAGAATTCCTTTACAAGTAGTCCCATAGATGTGGTCTATACAGACCTAAAAACCCAAAAACTTAATTTGGGATTTTGACTCAGAAGACTCATCCCTATTTGGCACAGCACTGAAAATTGAGTTCTTACGCTTACATTTATTTTTAACCGATTTAGACATTTCAGCTTTTCAGCATGCTTTTTTCCAGATAGTATCTCAGTGTTAGAGAGGTATTTGGTGGTTTTTGAAAGATTTCCAATTTCCTCCTGTTGGCAAAGAGCAGTGACCTCAGTCAGCTCTCTGACTAATGATCCTTGGAAGGAGCAGAACAAAAGACAGAATCCCGTCCACAGAGGGCCTGTGATTTTCATGGTGCAGGAGAAGGAACGTTGTGCATAGAATATTGTAATAGCTCTTTGCAATTCTCTCCTGCAGCAAAGCATGTAACTATTTGCATTCAATATTCTCATTATGCCCTGGAAATGCGTATGTATACACTTTTACACACACGTGTACAAGCACACGTGTCAATAGAAAAACCCCAAAGAATAGTTTGATCCATATCCAGATTGGTTTAAAAAGTACAGATTAACTTCAAGTTCCATGGCATACAAACATCAGGCCCAGGACTACAGTTTAGCTTCAGCTACTTGGGCAAAAGGATGCCCTTGGGTGTGAGGCACAGCATCCCTAGCTGAGGTTTGAAGTGTAGGAGAATCAGGCTCATCAACAGATTTCAGGAGGCTTCCAACATTTTCCAAAAATCAAGTATCATGTCTGAATAAAACCAGGGAAAAAAAATTTCAGCAGATTTTATGAGTAGCTCTGGTATCTCCTTAAAAACAATCCAAAATACTTTTTCTGTAGATATTAATGGTCACTGTCTATGACCCAGGAATTGATGTGTTTTGAGTTTTTTTTCTATTATCCAATGTTGCTCTGGAGTGTTCTGATTGCATGAATTTAACCCACTGGACTGTCTAGAAGGATAACAATATTCTAGGTTGTTATTTATCTTTGATTGTCACCTTCATTGTTTTTAGCACACTGTATATGGGTATTTGAAATATTCCACATTTTATCATTTTATTTTGTAACATTTTTGTGGGTTCCTGTGGGTTCCAGCATTTTTTTTTTTTTCTTTTTTTTTTTCCCTCAATAGTAAAAAAATTATATATTGAAATATCACTGTTCTGCTATTTTGGACACTCCTAATGCAGACGTTACAGGACCTGCTTTAGATGGAGCATCTGTAGGGTGTGCTTTTGTTATCCATTTAATAATCTTTTTGAGGCATAACCTGTTCAGGCTGGGAGCTTTCCAGTGATGCTGCAGATGTCCCACAGCTATGGCTATGGCTCCTGCTTTTGTTGCTATGATTGCAGACAGCTGTACTGGTAGCTTTCTTGGAGAAAGAAGAAGCAATACATCACATACAAGAAGCACTACTGCACTGTGATTTTTTTTCCCCTTCCTCTCACTGTTTTAACATAAAACCAACTGCTTGAGGATGGCTGCATTAATGTCTTTTTGCTCATACATGATGACAAATTAATTATAATTGCAGTTTTGTTTACTCTGGCAGTAATTATTTTTTCTACTTGCATGCTGTGCTACTGATCAATTCTAAAGGCTACAACAAGCTAAAAGCACACAAAAGTCATGGCATCTCTCACATGGAGGCTTCATATATTAGTCACTCCTGCAGCTGCACAGGTAACTGGGACAGAGTTAAGGCACCAAACATTCTACCTGTCATACAACACTAGCTTTAAATACTGTTCTACTCTGAGGTTTTAGCAGCAATCTTGGACTTCAGTAATTACTAGTAATAGGCCTTTTCGTATCTTATCTTCATGCAGTGTAAGGAAGAGATTTATTCATTCTGCCCAGAGGCTGAGCCAGCAGAGACAGCCAAGCTAATGTGATTCATTAAAGGAAGAGAGTGGACAGTTACCAGCAACTTGTTCCCATTTTGCTTTGGATAGCCTAAGCTGGTAAGTCAAATTTAACTCTTTAATGCACATATTCCTAATTATTAGTTTCAAGTAGGATTGATTCATGAAATACAGTGTTGAGTGGTTTCTCAGCTGTTGTGCTTTCCTAAAATTCTAAGAGAATGCTTTTACAGCTATGCTGTGCCCTACCAGTGCCCTTGTCTATAGAGCGTAGCATACATGTGCCACAGACAACAGAGTGATCTATAATTTAGGTACTTCTTTATCTTTCTCTGCGACATTTTTCAAGGAACATGAATATTAGGTCAGTATTGACAATTAAAAAGGAAAAAAAAAACCACTCATCTTTTATAAAGGTAACTATTTTATATTCATTTGTATTTGAATTTGGCTTTTAAAGGACCCTGGTGATGGGGAATAAGATGGTTCAGTGCTTAGGTGCAAGTAGAAATCCTATCACAAAGATGAAGCAGCAGGACATGCAGCAATGAAATGTGTTTTGGGAGGCCTTGGTCCCTGGTTTGGTTCATAGATATAGCACAGTGACCGTCACACAGACTGGTTTGATGGGTATTTCCAGGGCACAGCAGTAACTGTTTCCCCAGACATCTACTGCAAGCCTTTTGTGCTCTTTAATTCTTGGAAATGCAAACTGCTGATAATTATGACTGCTTATAAGGGGAGCTGCTGTTGTTGTTTTGTCTAGTCCTGCCTTTCTCAGTAAAACCTGGTGCTGTGCTGCCTGTTGCAGTGCTCACCTTGCTGTAGGGATGCAAGTTAGATCACACAGGGCTACTCCAAACCATATGGAGATGTCCTTTTGTCATCCTGAGCCTTTCCAGCTTTGTGCAGAGGCTTCCATAGGGGAAAATCTCAAATGGCTGCACATCTTTTTTTAAATTATTGATCTTCCATAAGTTGTAACAATTTTAGTTCTGACAATTCTGAAAAATGCTCAGTGCATTTCAGCTGGGGAATCTGTTGTTTCAATCAAAACAATGCACATTTCAGGTCTTCATCTGATTGTTGAGGCAAGGATACAATTGTAAAAGAAGTCAAATTAAAAACTTTTTAAAGGAGCCTAAAACTGCTCTCATGAAATAGTTTATTTCTACAAAAAAAAGTACAGCATCAAAAAAACACTGTGCTTTTCATCACAGAATCATGTGAATCAAGCAGTCTCTTTTCCTCATTTCTTATTATGCTTTTCACCCACAATTTACCCAATCTCGTTCCCATTGCTCTACTGTGAGTCATTTTTACAGCCTAATAAGGTCCCACTTCCAGAAAGTTTTACAGAATATGCAACTTGCCTATTTTTTTTAATTTCATACCTTGTATGTGACTAGGAACGATGATAATCTGCTGCAGTATGATAATCTGCAGCAGCATTTTGCACTTTACTGTTTCAGTACACTGGTGAAAAAATGCAGCTCATTTGCATCATGTCATTCCAGCTGCTGCTTTATTGTTCCATATTTATCCCTGCACTTGTTTGGGATATTGATGGTGAGTGTACAGAGAACATATATGTGTTTCAAGTCATTTGTGATTCACCAATTCTGTGTGGATAGCAAAGATGCCATCTGTTTTATTGCTGAATAGCTGCAATTTCAACAGTATTAACTTAGCTTCTCATAGATTCACCTGCACTTGACTTCATAGAAACATTGATGAGATTATAAAAGATTCTGTTCTCTTCTTCCATCACTGTCAGGCTTGGGATCTGCTCTGGCTTTTTATTGACAAAACTTCCATTTGTGGCAAGGGCACACCACAGTTACTGTCCTCGGAAGTTGTTGTTTAGGTGGCTACTAACAAACTGTCGTTTTCTTCTGAATGGATAAATCCTGGTTCACTAAGGTGGAAAGGACTCCAGCAACCCCCAAGGAGCAGAGTCAAATTATGTTTTCTCACAGTCCATAAGAACAGTAACCCGTGCCATGGGAAACAGACTTGGTAGTTAACTGCTCTGAAACTTTTCTGGGTTGGTGACACATATTAGCACCCCAGTGATGCCAAAATTTCCTTTGGTTCAAAGCCTACACCAGCATTCTAGAATGCTGTAACAGAGACTCCAGTTTCTTTTTACAGTGTATACATTGAAACAGATGTCATTAGAACACCTCTTCCAAACACTGATTTCCTGGAAAACTGTCCAGAAACTGACAGGTGCTTCTCCTTTACTTGCTCAGGTAAATTTTCTCATAAAAGAAAATGCTGCTGTTAAGCTGTTCTCTGTAGAAATTTGGGATTCTGGAAACAACTTCTCCCTTTCTCAAGAAAAGCTTGAACTCAGTAACTTTCAAGAGATTCTGTGAAAAACATCTGGGTGACTGAGGTTAGGGAGACGGACACAAATGCACTTCCTGCATTAGTGAAGGCTGGAGAAGAGATAGGCCTTTTTTGGAGTCACGCTGGCAAAATTCCATTTTTTTGTATTTATTTAAATCCTTGAGAGTATCAAAGTCAGCAAGCAGGTAGTTAGGTCTAGTGAGATAGAGGGAGGTCTTTATCATCCTAGAGAACACTGATAGAGGCATAAGCCATGTTAGCTTAAATACCAGGCATTGTTGTTTTGTTTAACTAATACCAAAACAGGTAGGACAAATCCTACTAAGTAGATGTTCCTAATTTATTTAATGTATACTTACTAAATATCTACACAGCCCAAAATTCCCATATTTGCTTCATGAACCTAGTAGCCTCTCCTGTGCCACTCAGATGCACTGAGCCTGTTGCTTTTCAAATAAAAAAAAACATAATCCCAAAGCAGACAGTGCAGCAGGCTGACATGCCTTTGAATTAAGAATTGGCTGGGTCTACTCTTCTTTGTCCTCATCTTGAAGGTGGTTAGGTTTGTGTGGCAAATGCAAACTGTTCTTTCTGCCCTGAGTTCACTACTAACTGTGCGGTATTTGGTATTCAAAACTTGTAATCTTGGAATCAAATTATTTCTGGAAATTGAAACTTCCTTTACAAACATGCCTATGCAGTTCCGGGCCTATTTTTATTCACTGTTTGGGTCTGTGTTTTGACCCATACTTTATTGATGAAAATAAAAATTTTTGAAAACAGAGGTAAAGGGAGAAATTTATGTGGGACAATATGCAGCACTATGTGCTAACAGAAACTGAAAGTGTTACTCTAAGTAACTGGTGATTATTATTAAATGTGGTAACTTGCTGAGTTTCTTTAAAATACTAATAACATAGAAAAGTGGGAGGTGGATAATCAGTTTACTCCATAAACTCAGAGAAAATCAGTCAAAAATCCTTGCAGTATTCCAGCCTTCTGTGTCCCAGAGAGCTTCTGATCATCTCCACATTTGCACATTTATTTCAGGGTGCAGCTCACATTCTGATTGCGCACACTGTTGTTCTAATGTAACAGTCTTTTCATCCCATATGACAATTGTGTTGACTCTGTCTCCCTTCAGGGACTTGGTCTCTCTTCAATAACCTGGGAGCATGGAGAACATGTGAAATTATTTATAATAAGATATTTTTATGCTCAGGGTGTCTGCTCACCAAGGTGTACAGTGAGAATGGAATATGTAGAAAGCTTAGGAGACCTGAGTGGTGTCTTTAATCTTCAGGACAATTACCTGCCATAACCAGCCTCAACAGCAGGGTGAGTTTTTAGTAAAGAATGCTTTTACTGGAAATAGTCATTAAAGTCTGGTCCTACCATCCAATTTTCTCAGAAGAAGGCTGAGAACATGAGAACAAAAAAGAATTTGTGTGATAGTAAAAAAAAAAAAAAAAAAAAAAAAAAAAATTATTTCCAGAAAAGATAGTCTGAAAGGCTAGCCAGGTTTAGTATTACAACTGTGAAGTCTCCTAGAGAGGTATTCTGCCTTATAGATGTGTTTACACTTTTGTCAGGGGAAAAGGAAAATGTGAAGAAATGGTGCATTTTTGTCACCTTTTCAGTTAGAAATCCATAGGGATAGTTTCCTATGCCTGCAGTTGGGTCAAACCTGATTCTTAGTTTCCCTTCAGAAAGGCAAAATTATTTCCTCACAATGTATTTCCAGAGTTAAATATTAATTCAATTTTTCTTAATACAGAAAAATTACTGTAATGATAGAGCATAGAAAGTATTGTTTAATTATAAGATAATATGTAAATCAAATTAGGTGAGGCAGTCAGAGAGAGGCAGCAGTGCCTCTTGGAAGGGTTTGCACTCTAGATGGAGATGGCAAACACACAGCAGGAAAAAGTAATACAACATATAAACACCACCAGTGCCTGCCCACTATATGAGGAAGAAGCCACTCAGTATGAAACTGTCCACAGCAACATTTACTTTTGGGTGTCATTTTTTCTGATACCTGTACTCCCAGAACTCACTCTGCAATAATATTGTTTCCCTCATGTACTAGTTTGAAATCAAACCAGTGGGAGATCGTAAGTCAGAATTATAATTTTATAGGAGAAAAAAAATTAAAAGAAACAAATAAATGCAGTAGTACAAGAACACTGACAAAGACAAAATACAACCTGACACTCTATGGTGGTAGCAGTCCAAGCAGAGTGGTTCTGAAGAAGTGAAGATCCAGCAGTAGCTCTTGTCCTCTGGGAGTCCAGTAGATAAGCAGAGTCTCAGCTTATATCTAGGCTGGAATGCTTGGTTCCTCCCTCTGGACGGAGCATCTCACAATGGGATGGTGAGTCATGTGCTAAGGCCTGATGGGCCCATTAACAGGAGATAGTCCAGGAGGGAGTTATCTGTGAGTCATGTGGCAAGGTGCTGATGGGCCCATTAACAGAAGATAATCCAGAGTGGGGGAGGCAGGGAGCACTGCCTCACCTGGTTTCAACAGTTCATGAAGATGGTGATAGAATATGCTTCAACCCAGGACAGCTCATTAATTGAAACCCTTCCTCAATATACAAATTAGCAAATAATTCTGGGGTGGTCTGTTTTATTTTTCCAGCTTTAATTCTCTGTCTCCTTAGATATCCATGGGTCTAATTCCATAAAGATCAATTTGCCATGGAAAAAGCTCCAAATATGCCTCTGTGTCCAGAAACTGTGTGAAAGTGATTTTAGCCACAGCAGTCTCGCACCGTGTGTTTCAGTGGCACACTTCTGATCAATGATGTTGGTGTAGCAAAACCTCACTAAATGGCTGCTGTTTCCCTTCTAGAAAAGCCTGGCTGAGGATGACCCAGCAAATGCACAGCCTGAGCCTGGTGCAGAGCAAGAAGCACAGGTGCCGCCGTCGCCCAGCGCTGCCAAGCGCCTGTACCGGAACCTGTCGGAGAAGCTGAAGGGCAGCCACACGTCCTTCGATGAAGCCTACTTCCGAGCACGCGCCGATCGCCTCAGCCTCCGCAAGGCCTCCGTGGTAACTGCCTGCTCCCTATCGCACTCTCCTGTCAGCCTCCTTAACCAGCTGACTTTTAATCTGTACAGTTCTCATCATCTCACTTTGTTCCCTGACCAGCATGTTCCTCCCAGTCTTATTTATGGTCCTTTGTCAAAACAGAGTTTGACATGGTAAAGACATCTTGAAGGGTAAAGACATACCTGCTCAAGAGATGATGCTTTATTTTAGGAGTAAGGTTGTAACTTAGCACTTAACATGAATTAAATCTATAAATGCGAGTGTTTCTCTTACAAGAAAAGAATAAAACGTATTTTGAGAAAAGTGAAGATGGCTTTAATAGCAGGTCCCATTTTTCCAAATAACAGAGCAAATGGATGACATGATAGATAAATGCGAGGCTATTCCCAGACTGTGGTGATGGTCAGTAGGTAAGATGATGGAAGAAAGAGATCACATGTGAAGGAGTCTGGTCTGAATACCCCAACCAAATCCCAGCCAAGCACTCTGGTACCAGCACAATAAAATATAGAAACACCTGCTGGAATTAACTGTCACAAGGGCTCCTGCTGCTGCCAGTGCTGGTAAAGTTCACAAGCCCCAGTGCATACACTTTGGGGAATGGACTTTGTCTCTGAAATAACAGCCCAATGTAAATTCAGTGTACAACAGAATCTTTTCTATTAACTGGAGGAAGATGAACCTGCTTGTTGATAATGCCAAAACAAATAAATCCCACTTTTTCCTAAGTAGGAAAAACAGGCACATTCTTCAACTTCTCCTCTGAATAATTTTGAAGGAAAGCGTTCGTCTCCACTTCAGAAGAGTAAAGACTAATGACAATGTCTGAATGCACCAGGAGATGCCCCTTGAAACCAGTACTCTGCTGCACTCCATCAGATGCTTAGGGCAATGCAGGACTAAACTCAGAGTATGCCTGGGCCAGATAACAAAATATTACATTTTGTCAGAAGGAGAAAGGACACTCTAGACTCCTTTAATACTCACATGTTGTATAATAGACATATTATATGAATCAGTGCAAGAATTGGAAATTATTTTTAATTCAATTAGCTGACGCTATCCCCTGGGATTGAGCTTTCCTGAAGTCAGAGGACCTTTGCATGACCTGTGGAGATTGTTGTCTCTGTCCTATGAAAAAAGACCATGACCTGAAGGACGCAAGGGACCATGGCTTCTTCCTCTCAGCTCTTCCAGAGCCAATATATTCTTGTTTCATAAGAGAAGCCTGAAATTCAAACGAAGCTTGTCTCTGGAGAACAGCCTTTTCATGGTAGCCAACAACTGTTCTTTTGAGGCTGTAGGTTTCCAAATGCTTTTCAGTTTGTAAGGACGATTTGAATTGAGGTCTCAAAGCATGAACTGTGGAAAAGGTTCTTTAGATTAATTTTTTAGCCACTATCTTATATTTTCTCTTTTTTCAACTATAAGCTTGAGTGTGACTGGGGAGAGAAGGAGGAGGATAAACCAGCACTGGGGCATGCCAGAGCAGACAGATATGTAGGCTGAATGAATGCCAATCTGTGAACATATCTTTTGACCAGTGTTTATCTAAATACACTCTTTGGATTGCATATTCCTTCAAACATGGGCTCTTCTGTCATACTTCACTAATAGGAAGAGAAAATGCCAATGAGCTGAGCCAAAGGATTGAAGAGCAGGGCACCGCTGGGGACCAAATCCTCTGCTAACCCTGAGCCAATAACTTATAACCTCAGATCTGTCCCCTTTCACTCTGGATCTGTCAGCAGTGGAAGTGCCTATTCCATTAGTCTACATCATCAGGAGACTTGATTTTATGTTGTGTGGATGGGGATTTAATGGCACACAGATGTACCTGTGTTAACTTTGTTCCCCCAGCCCACTACACTGTCATGGGAGCGTCCCAGATTTGCCAGACAAACACCCAGTAGAGTAACCTTGGGTATCACCAGTCTGGGGTCTGAGCTGGTGTCCAAAACAGGCAGTGAATAGACCCCCACTGAACTCAAGAGGCTTTGGATCATTCTATCCATTCTGCTTGTTGTTTTCCCACTTTTCTCTAGAAATAAACTGCAGGAAAACCATATAGTGAAGAGATGGGAATATTCCAGGTCAAGTTCTAGCTTATGTATTTACTAATCATTGATTTTCTGTGCTGCTGAGCTAAGTCAAGGAGTAAAATCATGTCTCCAGACAAGTGAACAATATTTGTTAGAATTTGTTTTCTTTGAGCTTTGGCTAGTGAACAGTTTTCTTTCCACTCTCTCTTGCTGTGCAACACTTTCCATTCAGTAAATTGTTGCCTTGCTCCAGACATAGCAATGTCCCAAAATAGCTTTATTCTTGAATTCATGTTTATCAAAACAAGTCTTTGCAGAAACTACTTTACCACTTTTTCCAACTCCAGTAGTACATAGTGGACTTTTTCAGCCAAACTTAGAGCAAATAGCTTGAAAGGGGCACTTCATTTTAATTAAGCTACATAAGATTGCATTTCTAAACACTCTGGCACTGAATCACTTACTGGAACATGGTTATTACTTACTGCAAAGCAATACTGTAGTTCTTTTCAGAATATACATTTGTGCATCACGGTAACACCTAAATAAATTAATCACATAGCACAGCTGTCCAGCTAATGATTAGAGGCTGCATGACTGAGTCAAGGAAAGAGCAATATAAAAACTGCTCCTAAACTTCAACAAATCACTTTTAAATGTGATTCAGTTCTTCTTTGAATTTAATGCTTTTGTCCTTTCAGAGCAAAAGAAAGTTATCTAATAAAGGTAAATGGTGGCTCTTGTTGGTATTTGTGACAATAGTAGCTGACTAAAATAGAGCACTGGGGTCTAAAGATACTGCTCCTTATACCTGTTTGGATTTCTTATCCCTAAGCTGCAGATGTCTGAAAAATGCTGCAATACTAGAGAGTTTTCTACATGGAATCTGATAAGCTTTTTGCAGCAGATATAATATTCAAATATATTTCTGTTTTCTGTGTGAAACTTAATAGTTGGGGAAAAGTTGGTCAGGTGAGTACAATGTTTTTCTGGTCTTGGAGAGCTGTGGTGGATGCAGACTTCCAAATGGGGCAGTTCATTAGCATGGGTGAAGATGTAATAGATACTTTGCTGCCTCTCCAGGATGTTTTTTGACTGTCTAGCAGAGTTTGATGCACCCTGCTATGAATGAGAGATGCACACATGACCAGTTAGCAAGGCCACATCACACTGCCATGATTTTACACTCTTTTAAGTTACAAGACTTGCCGATGTATTTCAGCCTATTGCTTGTGTCTGAATTGCTCATTTGGAAAACCTGATATTTGCAATTTGGCCTTGCAATTGTTTGGATTGGATGAAGTAGCTTATAATATTCATGCTCTGTTTCTCATTTAAATCAGTGCAGCTTTTTCAATCAGATTTCTAATGAAATTAAGAAATAGAAATTTGCTTTTATTTTTTCCCTTTTGGAGAAATGTTCTTGCCAACAGGACAGTTGGCAAGAGCATTTATGACAAATTAACTTATACATGTGCTTAGACTCTGATCAGCAACTTACTTAGGGCCAAAATTTTACAAATACTTCAGGTATTTCATTTGGCAAGCAGAAGTCCGAAGATGCATTTTCAAAGGCACACCAGCAGGTCTAAATTGTGATAACGGAATCAAAAAAACACAAATCAAAGTTTTTAAAATAATTCTACAGCGATCTGACAGGTAGGTAAAATCTGTAAAGAGGGGGTTGGGTGTGGGGTGTGGGTGTGTGTCTATATGTATATACTTTAAAAGGACCAAATGTTTTTGTCAGCCTTAATTTGGATTTGTTTCAGATATAATAGTGAAGTTAGCCATCTCTCTTTTATTATCATGTAATAGTGCATTTTTGGTTTATATAATGGAACTAACTCGTGAGATGTAGTACAAGATTTCCTGTGTTTCTCACAAAATTGGAATTAAAGCCAAATAATGATATTGAGCACTTAGAGCAGCACTCTACAAATGCTAACTCATTTAACTTTAAACTTTTGTGCACATATGTAAAGACAATTAAAAGATAATTACTTATTCTGGTTTTTCAAAAAGGGAAAACCATGTGTGTACACAGTGCCACAGAAGGGAAAATGTGAAGAGAGAAATAACTACCTTCCTGTCCTGGATGAACACCACAGACTTTCACTCAGTAATATCATCACCTTTACCTTCTTGTTCTGTTCCCAGACTGTTTCCAAAAATGAACTTAGCTAAAAGAAATGCAGACTAATGCAGTCATTCAGTTTCCTTCAACCAATTCCCTTTGTAATATGCTCTTGAAATCTTGAAATTAATGCTGTTTAGAATGCTGATATAGAAGAACTGATGAATGTATTTCTAGTGGAAGATGTCCCTGTCTGTGGCAGGCTGTTGGAACAAGTTGATCTTTAAAGTCCCTCCCAGCCCAAACCATTCTGTGGTTTTTCTGATTTTATATTTCTAATAATTTCCATGAAAAAAAGTCTATCAGTCCAGAATTCTGCATCATAATAATGAAGTCTCATAGAGTGAAGAGCACAGCTTTCTTTTTCCTCTGTACTTCAAACATCAGTGCTCTCTGTGTGTTAATTTTGAGTACACAATACAGTGACATACAGCTGGTAAATCAATATCACTGTTTAGTGGAGCTGAAGAGTACAGAAGTATAGAATCACACCAATAATTAAAGTTTTATGTAATTTTAATTACTTAAAATTATTTTCATTTCTAGCAAGAACACTTATCTTTTCAGGGTATGGGCAAAACACCAAAATAAGAGTAAAGTCTCTGATAATAAGATTATAAAGATGTTACATAAGCAAGACAGCAGATGTGTAGTCTGGTTTCAGGCCTGATGTTTTAGTTTTCTGATGTTCTTTCCCAGGAAAATGTGATAAACATGATGAAATGTTTTTGTAATAATATCTATGTTATTCATTCCTTCTGACAGGAGAGATTTCCTCTTGATGTCCCTCTGGTTTGACCAATGTGATTGAAGAGGTTTGCCTTTCTTTCACCAATCACATTGGTCTGGGTAAAATTGTATATAAGGGAGAACCATCCCTAATAAAGGAGTAATTTTCTTAGCCTTCTGATCACGGAGCCCATGTCATGTGTTATCTGAAACAGTGACACAGATGTGTGGAGCTACTGGAACGATAAGAAGCATTCCTGAATTGCAGTAAAAATTTCTGACCTTTTTAAAGTTTTCTCTTATAATAAGAGAAATATGTGCTGTCTTCTTTTCTAAAATTTTCTGGACATGCGCTCTGCCTAATGACAGTGTATATCCTTACAAACAATTTTTATCTTGAACAGAAGGGTTAAAAAAGAAACCAAATAGACTGGCTTGCCATTCAGCTGTCCCTTTTTCTGAGATTTTTATCTTATACCAACTCTGGAGTGTGGCCTAAGTATTTGATTATAAAATTCAACCTGAATCTTATCGTCTGAAGAGGAGTCTAAACCCAAGAAATAACAGTCTCATGATTAGCACTGATGTTTAATTTGTATCTTTTTATTCTGCATGGAAACCTACAGGAAAATATTTCTCCAGAGTGAGCTGTTCTGTACTTCAGTGTCTTCAAGGTAGATTCCCAAGTCAGCTCTACTGTCCCAGATTTGCTTTATTGCTGCATAGCTCATCTCACCCTTAGATTGTCATCTTAGCATAAGTATCTCTTTTCTTTACATTGGCAGTTTGGGGTACAAGGCACCTTCTGTACACTTGTCCTCCTGTTCTACAGATCCCAAATATTCAGCACAGATGCGGCCCATACTAAAACTTTTAGATAACATCACCTTTTCAATTTTTTAGTCTGGTACCAATATTTTGCATGCAAAGAGTAGACCAGACTATCCCTGTCAGACCTGAAAATTTCAGAAGACACTTTTTACTTCAAGCACACTGAAAGAAAGCCTCCATAGAACTGATCAAACTACAGGGTGGACCTGGGGACTGCAGTTTTCAGAAATGTTGGAAACCTGTAGTCCATGTGTTCTATGAGGAGACAAAAAATGTTCCAGCAGGTTAGTGTTGTTTGTTGAGAGCAAACTTGGATATGGATATGCCAAATAAAACTATTGATAAAATGATATTTTAAAAAGAAATTAAGTTTTAGTGTGGTTGAAGTGTTAACTTCTAATCACAGTAGAAGATGGTTTCAGTTCAATATTTATTTCATAGAATAGAGTGCATTCTGTGATAAGAATTTTCTCCCTCCCTGTGGTTTTGGGACACAGGGAGCTGGTTTACATTGTGTATCTGAATCCATGCTCTGAGCCTCCTTGCCTTGCTGGGCCTCTTGCCCCTGCTAATTCATTCCAAAGAGGGAAAAACCCTACCAGTTAATGATCGCAATGGGACACCGGGAGAGAATTTAAAGAATCTTGGCAAATAACTTGTCATTACTGCAGGCTCCAGAAGGATGTTCTCATAAAAGAAATCTGCAGGCCCTGCTACTGTCCTGCACCTGCTTCTCCCCAGCTCAATTAGGAAACAACAGGGGCCTTTGTATTGTGCCATTCTTTTATCTCCTTGACATTGGTAAGGAAAAGATTCAGTGGTTCTCTCTGCTTGAGAGTTGGTGCCATGGAAGTTCTCAGGTGTGGCTGCTTGTGCTCTCTGCTGCTCAGACATGCACGCTGGATAATCCATTTTTTCAGTCTCATTTCTACTTCTGTTTTTAAGGCCTACAAATTTCTTCTAGTTACAACTTAAATGCAATAATACAGACTCCTAGAAATAACTGAGGTGGTAGAATGAACAAAGTGGGTCACGCTGGAACTGGGAAGGTTTTTCTGCAGAACTGCTTATTTGATTTGGATTTTCATCACCTGATTGTAGTTTTCTACTTGAAATTTTGAGAGTAGTAGTCCAAGGCTCTGCCAAAATTGTAGTGTATCATCCAGTTTCACACTGCAAACATAATGTGCTCATACAGTTTGTTTATAGGACAGATGTCTAAATAAGAATGTTTTTGTTTCACATGGGTTTGAATCTCACTTGAATCTTCCCACAGACCTGAAGCAATTTCAAGCACTCCAGGGGTAGACCAAGCTGAATTCTGCTGCAAACATTTACCATGCTTCAAGCTGAGCCTAGTTGAGGCTGGAGGAGAAATATTTAATTTTGAGGAGCAATCTCACAAAAGACAAATTTTCTCTATTTCTATAGCACTAACATATGAAAAGTTTTGCTGAATCTCTGTCTTTATTGACACACAGAATTTCCAGTGCAATGAAGCTATGTTTGAGGCTGTAGAGCAGCAGGACCTGGATGCTGTTCAGATTCTTCTTTATCAATACACACTGGAGGAACTGGACCTGAACACACCAAACAGCGAGGGACTCACTCCTTTGGATATTGCCATTTTGACAAATAACATCCCCATTGCCAGGACCCTTCTGCATGTTGGGGCAAAGGAAAGCCCACACTGTAAGTAAAGAACATGAATTGACTTAGATAATTGCTTATATGAGATCAGTTCTGCTGTTGATACTGAAAATCAGTTACACGACTCACAAAAATTGTCTGGTTTTATTATGAGGATGATTATAACAAGAGTGCTGGAGGATATTTGCAGCAGTATCTGCTTGTTGAATATGTGCTCAGTAGATCTTTTTTGTTCTCTCTCACAGATACACCAAATAATGAATCAGGTTGAGCTGCTAATGTGATTAACACTGGGGCAACAGGGTTAATAGTAATTTTGAGAAAAAAATCTTTGAAAATGTGGCAACAGGAACTCAGTGATTCAACAATCATGGTCTGAAATGTAGAGTTTGTCATCAAAAATGAAATGATGATGGGTTGTCTAGACATTGATTTATTTTGATTATCCTTTTGATTTTGGCTATGCTGCCTTCAGGAGGCCAGTTGTATTGAAACCTATCACTTCCTTTCCCCACAGACCCCTCACTGCTGGTCTTCATATGGCCTAAAATCCACATTAAATGAGAATTTCAAAGTTCTGTAGAACCAGAGAAAACCTAAACACAAAACAGACCTCCTCACTTTACTGGAATACCAATATTGCTTATAACTACATATTGTAGTTATAAAACTTCTTTGTATTCCTTCATGGGCCTTTTTATGCCCAGTTTGTGGGTTGGAGGGTGACTTACCAACCCAATTAATCAACCATATACCATGACACAAACTCTGACGCCTTACGTGGGTCTAAAAATACCCCGATGTAAGAGAATTTGTTTTAAACTGTCAATGCCTATATTTAGGACATTCCCAGCAAGGCTATAATGAGACTGTGTTTGAGGGGTTCGGCCACTGCAGACTCTGCCATTAATTTGAAGTTAGTTAAATTAACAACATTTAGTGCTGGCATGTCAATCTCAGTGCTCCAGGAAATTGCACCTTGAGGCTACTATTGCCAGTTTTTTCACTGGAGAGTGTGTGTGCATGTGCATGTTGAGTTTTTTTGCCAGACCCTCAGTGTTGGTACACCTTTATTACTTTTCTATATCCACAGCACTTATATTATCATTTATTCTGGCCTCCTTTAACTTTCCCTGGAGATTTTTGCATAGTGTAGCTGCTCAGTGAAAAGAGTTTTTTAGTTTTATATTTATTTGTTTATTTTTCTGTCATGGTTCATGACTGAGGCTTTAAAAAAAAGTGTGACAGCATTTAGAGTACATGATTGACTGCTGAAGCAACATTCATTAACCATGACAAATCTAGAGGAAAACACAGTCTTGAGTGTTCTAAACAGCAGTAAAAAAGACTAAACTAATTTTTCATTGACCTCATCTGTAAATAAATGCAGTCTGATGGCGAGCAGGGGCAATCATAAATTAGTATTCATTTCCTGTAATTAATGCAAACATGCCTATGAACACAGAGAATATGAATATATAACCACCTCATTTCCATTTCAAAATATACCCACCAAGTTTCCACTTCACTTATCTTGATTTTTAGTTTTTCTGATTGAAATAATGGGTGAAACATTCTCAGTAAAAAGCAAATGATCATTTTGTTTGGGTTTCTTACCTGAAGGGTTTGTGGTGGCTGTTTGAGAGCAAAATGCAAAAAGTTCTTTTCAGCCCTCAAAACAAAGGTTCACAGCATCTTTATGCATGGCTTCACTCTTGTGGAACTGATGGCAGTCACTTTCTATTTTCTCCAGACTTTCTGCTCTGCTTTCCGTACTCAATCAACCCTGCTCAAATTAAATCCTGTTTGTATCATCTCAGGGCTGCAGGAATGTGATCCAGCACCCAGCAGGAGCATTTTCATTTCTCTGTAGTGGGCAATTGAGCAAGATTTCTGCAGGCTGAATGGGAGGGCAAAATCCTGACTCACCCAGTTTTGGGACCAGATACAGCCTCTCTTAATGTGATTAGAAGTGTACAGGACTGATGCACAGAGCTGAGAGAAGGCAAAATAGAGGAACTCCTCATTCCAAGTGCATACAAAAAGCTTCCTTCACAGAAAAACTTTGTTCTTCCACTGTATATATTAGCTGTAGTGATCCAGCTGAAATCTCATTATAGCCTCTAACCTAACTCTGTAGAAAAGAGGATCTGGAGAACAGATAGCTTCCATCTGGATTTCTGCCTGGTACAGCAGCAGATAAAGCAATAGAAAGTAAAACTATGATCTTCATCTCCACATGGAACTCAGATTGTATAAATCTCAACAGGAACCCAACATCTTTTAAAAACAAAGTAACTAAGATCAGAGAGTATAGCATTTTAAATATTAATTTAGTTGGGGAGAAGACAAAGTGCTTTCTTTTCAGTTACTATTATTCATCATTTACTCATGGTTTGGCTTGTTCATGTGAACCCAAATAAAAATAAGATTAAAATTCCCACTGGCTGATTGGACACGTTTCCAAGACTCGACAAATGTGGATCTGAACCTTGATTAAACAGATAGAGCCAGATCTTTAGTGAGAACTTGAACCAATGCCAATTCTTAACCACCTGAAGCTCTGGCACATAAAATGTCCTTCCTCAGTACTGTTGTGCTATCAGATGTGTTGCATGTTTATTGTAGGCATGGATCCAGGAAATCCTATCACCTCTGGCCTCCCAGTAAACAACAGTTCTGAGGATACCAGCAGGTTCCAGGGAGCCTGGCCATATGTCCCTGATGTCCATATGAAGAATGATCAAACTTAAGAAGGATGGCTTCAAGCCAGCTTCTGAAAGCAAAGTTTTAGAAGCAAACATTCTTCAAAAACAACTCTTTGGATGTCAGAGGTGTTGAGTAATTCTTTGTTCTCCTGTGGCTACAAAGATCCCAGGGTACTTTTCACATCAGAAGGGCTATTCTTAGACTCTGCTAAGCTCTGGTTGTCATACTGTTATGAAAGAGAGAGGCAAAAGATAAAATGAGAGGTTCAGGCTGGATAAAACACACCTTTAAGGACAGTGAAGCTGTGGAACAATTTCCATCCATCATGGGAAGTTTTCAAGACCAGACTGGATTATGCCTCTTGTCAGGGCCTGTTTTGAAGAGGATTGGTATAGAGAAGGTCCTTTCCAATCTAATTTCTCCCATAAGACCCCAGTTTAGAAATAACACATTCATATCCACATACATATTTGCTCCTGTGGTGTTTTGGTGTCCAAAACCTGTGAGAGTCTTGGTGTTTTACAGTTTGATGTTTTCAGAAATGTATGCTGCTCCTGACTTGTGCAAGTGAATGATGGGTTCAGTCTGTGTAAGATTCCTGCTGTTCCTTTGAAAGACTTGGGATAACCAAGAGCCTGCCTGTCTCTACTTAGCAATTCCTCACTGTTGCTAAGAAAAGCCACATGTGCCAGGGCACTGATTTTGGTAAAAAGAGGTCCTTTAAATTAAGGCTCTCTCAGAGCTCTTCTGCAAAAACACCAAACTCCAAAGTGATTTTCTGTGATTGCAGAATTCCTTCTCTTGAACACTTTTTCCTGCATATTGAACACTAAATCAGTACCTGCATTTATTTTCAAATTAAGCATCTTTACAAGTCCTACTTTCTAAACAGAAGATTGAAAAATTTTAGGCTAATAGCAACTCTGAAAATAGGACTTTATTCACCACATTTCACTGTGCAATCAAGAGGATTGTTTAGGGACTTGGGCTAAAATCAGATCTCTTCTAGTTTGTAACCTATATGATCTTAATTTTCACCTTGATGTAGCCCACAGTAATTCACACAGAAAATCAGAACTGCTAAACATCAAATTAAAATTATTCTGAGCACAGGAGGAAAAAATCCCCATGTGGCAAGCTGCTCACTGCCTGTCAGAGGACTAATTAAGTCTCACATTGACAAAACTGTGGCACGAAAAGCTGGAAAGAGATTAATTCTCTACCAGTCATGGACCTTAGACACAAAAAATTCTTAATTTTTCCAATTAGATGTTTGTAGAAGTTCTTCTCTTGTTTGTAACCAGTACGATCTTCTTTTTGTAAAATGTAAGTTTATGATATTATACTGAAGCAGAGGTTAGAGAGAGAGGTTATTATTTTAGCTTGGTTTTCATATTCCAGGTTAAAACAGATATGCAATTTCAGTCTAATTAAGACAATTTGAAGCATATGAGAAATAACAGAGGAAAAAATGTGGTAAATTTATTCATGTTGTTAATGACATTAAAGTGGCCAGATCTTTAAGGAAAATGAAAATAAATGCAATAATACAGAAACACTAACAGAGTCAGAATACAACCAGACACCCTGTGGGTCAGGGTGGTGTTGCAGTCCAATAAAATGGTGGTTACAGTCCTCCTGGAGCGGCAGATGTGGGTCTGTTGAAGCAGAGATCCTGTAGAAGGGTTTGATTTTCCTCTGAAGGTCCAGTGGTGGTTAAGGAGGTCTTGTCCTCTGAGAATCTGGTGGATAAGGCTGCTCATGGTGGTCTGAACCTCAGATTGTATCCAGGTAGGAATGCTTGGCTCCTCCCCTGGGCAGAGCCTGCCACAATGGGATGATGTAATTTTATCAGCCATGCAGTGAAACTCAATGGCCCATTAGCAGAAGATAGCCCCCAGAGTTATCAGGGATGAGGCATGAAGGAGATAAGGAACACTGCCCCACCTGGTTTGAACAGCTTGTGAAGATGGTGATAGAATACATACTGTGGGTACATCTTACATTGTAACATAAGACAACATGTTTTGAGCACGGCCAAAATTTTTCCAAGCACTTCCTATTTCCCCTCTTTTCCTGGCAGTTGAGACCGTGGAGAGCAGGTCCATGCACCTGAGCACGCTGGTGCAGGAGGCCCAGCAGAGAGTAGCAGAATTATCAGCACAAGCAGAGAGCGAAGGGCTGGGCACCGAGAGCACTGAGAGAGAGAAGCAGCTCAAGGGCTGGCAGTGGAGGGCCAGGCTCTACCAGCGCATGAAGACCGGCTACGAGCACGCCCGTGAGTATGTTGCCTTTTTCTCAACCTGGAAATGAAACCCGAGGTAATTAAAAGTAAAGAGGTAACATAAAAGAGGATCTTAATTTGAAGGCCTTCATGGGCAGTTATGGAAAGATGTCCACAAAAGCCCACCCCTACAGGGATGAGTACATTTTTCTGTGTTGTAGGAAATCAACGGAATGGATAAAAAGAGCCAATTAGGAGGATAAGTGGTGAGGCAATTCCTCCCCAGGTCAAGCCCCTTCTCTGGAGGCACCCCCTGTAGCTGTGCTCTGTCCATGAAATGGATCTCAGAAAGTTGTTCTCAACCTTGGTTCCAGCAAGAACCAAGAGAGCACTGGGGCCCTGCACCTCCCAGGGCTTGGAGCTCTGGAATTTGTTTTGTCTTTCTGATTAAGGAAAGGCCATGGAAAAGTACTTGGGAAAACTAGCTACTAATACAATAGACTACAGAGCTCCAAATAATGTGTGAAGAATATGGAGAACATATGAAAGGAAAAAAGGCAAAACCCAAATGGCACCAAGTACAGGGAATTCCTGGCAGGAATCTACAGCTGAGAACACTCTCCAGAGATGCTGATTCTCATCAGCATCTACTGTGGAGCGGGAGGAGATTGGAATGGGGAAACCGAGGCACAAAGGTGAAATGGCCTTTCCAAGTGAGACAGAAATGGGTGTTAGAACAATAAAGGACCAAATACCTGAGAGCAACAAGCACATGGCTCCTTAGGCCGCATAAAATTAATAAGACATGCAACATCCCAATGATTCTGCCCTGCTTTATCTCCACATTTACATGTTCAGAATTTAAAATGGGACGCTATAAAACAAAATACAGCCAGGAAGGATGGGGACATTGGCCTTTTCTCTGCTTTAATTTGATTATTTTTCAAAAGAACTTACAGGTTTTGAAATGGGATTGTTCTAAATACTTGATCAAGCAGTGAAATTTCATTTTGCACGTACATATTGTGAAAATTTAACCTTAATTTTTGTAAGCACTAATCATAATCTTGGTATCCATTTCATCACCACAGTCACAAGTTGTGTAATTTTAAACAGTTGTACAATTGAGTCTGTATCCAAATTAAAGTGAAGTTGGGCCCAAATGAAAGAGTAAACATTTGACTGAATTGTTTCTAGGCATGTGGATCTTTTAGCTGTATGCTGTGTGATGAAATACAGTCATTGCCATTAACATTTTTACAACCATCTTTATAAAAATGTACTCACTAATGATTTTCTTAAATTTATCGTACATTAATGTTATTTCTTCAAGACAGATGTAGTGCTCATTCTCTTAGATACTAAATACAGGAAATACAGAAGGAGTGAAAGTTAATATATTGATTTTTTAAATCAATCCCAGCAGTAAGTCATGACACTTTGTGTTTGATTTCTGAATTGAGTCTAATTGATATTCCGCAAATTAAGCTTTTTTTTTGCCTTTTCTTTTTTAAACAAAAATGTTAGGCCTCAATTTACAACTGTATTTTGGAACTATTATACCAAAACAATTGTGGAATTTGCAGTTTTTGAGTCCCAATAACATTAAAATGTTTTCTGGGTTTTGATAAATTTGAGTTTGTTAGTGAAACCATCAAGGTTTCATTAGTTCTTTCCATCTTTGTCCTTTCTCCTCCTATCCACCCCAAGAGATTTATAGGGGCTTTTCATTGACATAATTAGCATGGATCTGTTTTATTGGCTTACATATATGCAGGAAGATATTTTTAACCAAAAAGGAGCCGAAAACCATGATAGAAACAAATGGTGTCTGCAGGATATTGTTAGCAGAGGCACTAATTAAAATGCTCAAAAGGCAGAAAACACAAACACCTACAAACCCAAAGCTCACAATTGCAGTGTGATTTTCAGTGGGTTCTTTGAAGACTCAGAAACATTGTTTGAATAGAATTTGTTGTGCTGAAGATCTGATGTTTTCTCTTCTCTCCCAGGAGCCCCCGAGGCGCCAACCAATGTCTGTCTCATGGTAATGAGCAGTACATCACTCACTGTCACCTTCCAAGAACCCCTCAGCGTCAACTCAGCTGTGGTGACCAAGTATAAAGGTACTGGATTTAGACACCTCTTATTCCCCTTAACAATGTACAAAAATTTGAGGCTAAGTGGCAAAGGTATTTATCTACAAGAGATTATATTATGATGCAAGTAGTGCTTAAATGTAATTATTTTCTCAGTAAACAGACATGGAAGTGGAATTTTCTTGAAGATTACCCAAGGAAACATTTTTTATTAAAAAAAACCCAAAAAAATAAATTAAGCAAAAGCTTTCTTCATGAGTACTTTGAAGAAGTTTGTTTGACTCAGTGTGGTTAAGGCATCAGCTCAACGACTGGGTTGAGATGAGCAGTTACAAAACACAAACTAACTTTTGGTGCCTGTGGGCTCCTAAAACCATGTGTATTCTTGTAAAAGCCAAACCCACACCACCATTCCTTAAAGGAATGCCTCTGGAAGCTGAAACTTCTGGCACAGGCATCATACAGCCCAATTAATTAGCTATTCCAGGGCTGCCACATCATTCCTGGAAGAGTGATACATTTGGGGTGGCACCAGTTAGTTGCAAAGTGGAATGAATAAGAAAATGCTTCCATCTGAATAGCCCTGTTGAATAGAGATGGTTTTAAAACAGAATTTTCTGTTCCACAGGAAATTCCAACATCAAGGAAAAAAGCAAGTTTTATTGAAGATTAGAACAAAAAAAGAGAATTTTTAAAATTTCCTGTTTAAAGGAACTTTCAGGTTTTCTACAATCTTTGGAACAGTAAGTTTTTCAGTATTAAGTACAGCAATCCACAGCCTCCTGCTTCCAGTGGGAGTATGAATCCTCCCACAGGATTCAAGGGACTGGGGATCTGAAGCCTCCTTGGCCCTGTCCAGGGGAGTCAAGGAGAGGGAGCCTGAAAGTCCTCTTAGTTATTTCCCTCAGTTTCTCCCCTCATACTTCCTGCTGTGTTTGTTTCTTTGTATTAAACATTGAAAACTCCTTCCAGAGGTTCCTAAACATAAAATTTCCATACTCACAGCCAGAACCATCCTGGCTGTGTGGTGGGGAGTCTGTTTCATGTTTCTGTGGGTGGGTGTCCTGGGGATGGTTTCAACAGGAGAGGTTCAGAAAGACCCCGTCCCTCGAGGGTCCAGCAGCTCCTGGAGCCCTTCCAAAGGTGGGACATGCCATGTACAGGCTCCACTGGCATCAGCACAAGCTCCCAAAGCATTATAGGAGGTTTTTTTTGGAAAAGGCACATTCTCTCTTTCTTTCCTGCTCTTGTTTCTGGTCACAGATTCCACTCATCACTGGCTGTGCCCAGCAAAATAATTTTTTACATTCTATGAAAAAAAGAACGCCAACCTCCCAGACACCACTGAGGCCATCAAAGTGATAATGCCCTGATAGCCTCAGTAGAAGGCAAATTACTGTATTACACCTAGTCAGCTGTGCAGTGCTGCAGGAAGCGTGATTTTCAAGAACATCAAAGCCCTTTAGAAGCCTAAATCTAATTTTCGGCAATGGGTTGTGTTGCCAGGAAACTAAATTTCATTTAAGAGCTTCCCACTGCCTGATTTACTTGTGAAAACAATACTTGGGCTCCTAAAACACTAAAGTTCCCTAGAAAATATCAGACTGTTCTTCATAATAGTTGTATTTTAAATAACCCTGAAACATTGTCCACCTTCTAATTATAATGATTCTTGGTATTTTAACAGGCAAGCAAATTCCCAAACAGAGCTAATTTTTAAAAATAATTTTGTGAAGGCTGCAGTATTTTTTCTTGGGTATTCATTTGGGTTGAGCCTGGTATCTTCCATGTCAGTGGTGTCCTGTTTTTGATAAACACAGCAGTCAGAGAAATTTAATCCAACCTGACCTAACTTTGTGATCAGACCAGGTAGCACTGCTTTGTATTTTGAATTGCCCTCACTTGTGATCATTTTGTGCTCTATCAAGTTGACAGTTAGTCTTGCCAGAATATTCTTTTTAAATACTTTGTCTCAGGAGACTTGTATATTTATGGTTAGATAAAAAGAAAGATCATTAATAGCTTCTTTTGGTGACTTTCAGGAATTAATTAAGCACTGGTTGTAGAATTGTTTATTACATTATGGAGTGAGATTCTTTGTGCTACTTTGAGGGGTCATAAAATGAACCTTTCAAATGATCACTTGCAAGAATGATTAGAACCAGCTAGCAATTACTAGCCCTGAAAGGACAGCTTGATAACAAAGTGTGAGGGTCTTTTTAGTCAGATATATAAACCTCCTGTCCAGAAAACCACAGAAGCATTTTTTTAATTCAGGAACAACAGGGGAAAAAAAAAAAAAAAAAAAAAAAAAAAAAAAAAAAAAACCGAGAGAGAGAGCGAGGCTATTAAGGTGAGGATTATTAAGGTGAGGATTTTTTCCCCTCAATACTTTACCAATTCTTTTTCTAAGCAACTTAAAATTCAGAAGCATTTGCAACAGGGAATGTTGTTTAGGGAATACCTGCTCATTAACAGAAACTAATAATGTTCTTTTCTCTGGATCTGAACTATAGGGAATAAAAACTGACTTCAGTTCAGTTTAGTTTAGTTCCCTACAAACCGTGAAAAACTGCCAATTCATTTTTTTCCATGTCATCTTTTTCTTTTTTTTCTTTTTTTTTTTTTTAATTTATCTTTTTTTTTATTTATTTAATACATTTTTTCCAGAGTTTTATTTGCCCAAATGTCCTTTAGAAACTGGACTTGGAACATTATCTAACTGTCTGCTGTTTTCCTGTGTGTGATCTTTTCCCTTGTTAGCTGTATAACTTACAAATAATCATAGAGGAGAATAATACTTTGCACTCACTCTCTAACCACTAATACCATCTCACTTCATTAGGAAATTTAATTTTAACCACACACAGTGAATGGGTATTGACTTTGGTGTCCCAGCTGGATGGCAGCTCAGTGACTGCATTCTGTTCAGCCATTGCTTTAAGGAGCCAGAGTATTCTTTACTTCCTCTCCTGGATTGTTGTTTAATGTTGCAGGCACCATCCTAATGGCTCCCTTCAGTTTCCCTCTGGAGAATGCTGCAGCGTGGTGGTGGCTGACGTGAAATGATTCCTAAGTATATTGTAACTTTAGTAAAGTGTTTTGAGGCTGGAAGCAGACAGGCATGACATAAATCAATAATAAAAGTAATAATCTGCTCCATGCTAGAGAAAGACTCAAAGCCAGAGACACCTCACCCAGCCAGTTTTAGGAAGGATGTGAAGCATCACTGTAATACTGAGAAAAAAACCCTGCCCTTGGTGAATTATGCCCTAGAGCCAAACTTCCCATCCCACTATGGAAGTACTTAGGACCTGCTTTAGTTTTACATCTTTGAAAGCACAACCAAAACCTTCCATGTTGACATACAAAACACCTTGTCACAGTTTGAAGCCTGGGAGAGCTTTCTGTTTACACGACCACATCGGTACTGCAGGATGTTTTGTTATCCCAGAGCTGTAGCCCTGCAATCATCTCAGTGAAGAACACCCCACAGCAGCATCATCCAGACAGAACCCAGCTCCCAGGACCATCCTACTAGAGATGAGCAGCAGGTGCTTGCTGGGCTTTTAAGAACTGTTGTCTTTCACTAATCAGCCTTTCTAGGGTTCATATGTCCCACACAACACATACATGTAAAGAAAGCAGGTTTTTCCAAAGACAAAAATTAAAATACTGCTAAATAATTTTGTCACACTTATTTTCTGTGGATTTTAAACTTGATTATTATTTTGCTTTTACAGTGAATAAGTACAGATAAACCTCTTCTTACTGCATGGTTTTTTTTCATCCATTTCTCATCAGAAATAGTCATAATAATGCTGTGATCCCAAAGTACAGGATAAGGAAATAAAATGGACATAATGCTGATCACTACCTACTGGAAAGGATCACCATGCAATGAAAAATCTCTGTGCATGTTTTATTTACAATTTTTAAACAAACATCTATTTTCCCTTTTGAAGAAAAAAAATGAAACAGCTTGTATAACCAAAGTTGAGCTAATTTATTTTAGAGCCTGGAACTATTTATATTTGAAGAGAGAGGAAGAAAGACATGTTTGATGTGGCAAACAAAGCTAATCTTCTCTGGTTGTAGCTGTGGATGCCAAGTTATTTTCCAGATAGTGATGCTGAGCTGTCTAGGCCACTTTAGCCCTTGTTACCTTTTTGTTTAGTTTGGTATTTTAGCAGAGTATTTCATGTTTGTCAGAACTTCCCATCTGCCTTCCAGAATTTCTTTCGGATGGAGAGAAGATTTCTATTTTCAGTCAGTGTAGCTCTTTAAAACACAAAACAAAACAGGTTGGCTTAGATCAGGAAAGAAAGAGTTAAGTTTTACTTAAATTTTGAGAAGAGGTTGTTCCCTGCCTCCTTTCTTCCAAAGCACTTTGTGGTCCATTTCAGGATTTTTTTTTTTTGAATGAGAATAATTTTAATTGTCTTTGAGTCACTGTTTTAGTCCTGGCTGGATATGCAGAGGCCCCAGGATGTTGCAGTCACATGGCTGCATGAAATGGATTAGTTCCAGTCCAGAACCAGTACAATTTGCTGTTCTCATTGGGAGTCTCACTAAAGGATGGGTGGAGCTGCCTTCACACTCAGGGTCAGCACCTGTGCTCAGGAATGAGGGGCCTGGGCCTGTTTGAGACCTGCCCTGGAGCTCAAAAGAAACCTGGATCTGGGATTCTCAGCTGGCTTCTCTCCAGGCTGATGGAAAAATTACATTAAAGATTTCAGTGTGAAAAACCTCTAAGACTTTACAGGAGTGATCTATACATTTTGTGTGATTCTGCATGTTTTATTCTTGTGCATAATCCTTTCACAACCAAATAATCTCATAATTTTGTGTGGGCTTCTGCTTGTCCCCATGAGCACATGCAAACAGCAGATACCACATTTTTTAATTATGTATTTGATGTGTTTATCAAAAGATGGCCTTCCATATTTGACCAAGTTTAGATTCATTCCATACCAGGCTGCCTGCAGTGGTCCTCAAGGACCTAAATATATAGATATATTGCTATATCTCTATGTAGCTATATCTATATCCATATCTATATATATCTTTCTCTACTTTGGTGGTAACTATCTGCTCACACAGCTGTGTCAGAGTGGAAAGCAGCAAGCCTGTGCTTTCTTTGACTTCTAGAAAAACCCTGGTTATGGAAATGAATGCTTGTGGAAGCGAATCTTGTGAAAACAAAGTGCTTTAATAATAATACCTCTGTCTCTCTAAAGTAGATGCTGTGTCACTGCTTGATTCTGGTCCAGTCCATAGTGGAATTGAGCAGCATTCTGCACTTGGTCTTGAAACCCTTTCCACTTATTATTCAAAGTTTCTTTGTATATTTGAAACTCGTTCTTTTTTTTTTTTAAACAGTTCTTGCTCCATAAAAAGAAAAGAGAATACATTTCTTTGTAAAACATTTGAATTTATCCTGTTGAATAGGTGTGGTCTGATATTTTTTACAGTAGTTCATTTATGGCATTTTATTAGGTCTCCTGGGCACTTTATTTGCACATTACATTTTGGTAGCTAACAGGACTGTGCAATTTCATTTCTATTTTTATGCCTAGCCAGTACAGAAATGTATAAAAGTTAAAACAAATGTTTCTATTTCTAGCTCCTGTCAATGTCTGTAGTATGTGCTGGACTTAACATAAAATTTAAGACCTTCTATTATTTAAGTTTGTTATGTATTTAAAATCACCTTTGAACATGAATCATATATTAACTTATGGTGTAATTAACTAATGTAGCTAATCAAACATCAGTTACTCAGCTGAATCATTCTTTCCTACTGCTTTGTGTTTTATAAGGATTTTGAACAGCAACTCAGGATGAATAGATCTGAGAAAACCCAGACATACAGGCTCTACTTTTGTCTGCCTTGGTTTCTAAGGAAGAAGGCTCATATCACGATGTTGAATTTTAGACACTGCTTTGCCTTTTACATTTGCTTTGACTTACCAAAATTAATAAGTTTTGGGGTATTTTTTAATTGTTTGCATGTGGCTGTTAAGGCTTCCAGTTCATAGGTGCAGGATAGGAGGGATGAATTCCTTGTAGTCAGTGGCAGGACTGGGACTCAAGACCTTCAGCTTCTGTCTTGAAGGAGGTCCATTTAGTAAATATTTTGATTAATGGATTTGGGAATGAAGACTCATTGAAGACTTACACAAAACCAGAATGTCTTCAAAGGGTTTATGGCAAAGTTACCCTGCTCACAGCTTCATCTTAAGTCTTCTCTGGCCCATCATGGACTTTCCTGGACCATTGACAAGCATCAAAGTTCTGGGTCTTTTTTGCCTCCCCAACCAAAGCCTGATGCTGTTCTGGTAATCAGACCTGACCCCCAAACCTGAGGCGTGCCTGTAAATTTGGAATCAGGCCTTGGGGTCTGCTGCAAGCTCCTATCTCGTGTACTGAGCTGCAGTCTGGTTTTCCCGGGCCTGCAGTTTCTAAGTTTTACTTCTTAGTGATGCTTTGGATCTGAAAGCCTGTTCTCACAGTTTGAACATAAGCATTGTTACATTGTTTTTGTAACAAAAGTTTAATGTTCTGAATTCTTTTGGTGGGATGGACTTTCTTTGACATCTCTCTGGTTTGGCCATTGTGGGTGAATGGCCAATGAGAGTGACCTGTCCAGAAAGGTATAAAAGGGGTCAGTTGTTTGAATAAATCCAGAGTCAGATCATGTTTTAAAGAGGAATTCGTGCCATGTTGTTACTCACCACAGTGACACTGAGCATAAACTGCAGGGTTTCCTGCTTCCATGCATGAGTACCCAGTTAGTTCAGGCAGGAACACCCCATCAGTTTGTGCATGAGCACACAGTTAATTTACTAATGAACACCCAGCTGGTTCACCCTCTTAACCTATGGCTGAGCTCAGACAGTTCACACCTGAGCACCCTCTTTGCTCACTCCTGAGCACAGTGATGGGCATGGATGGCAGGTTCCAGTAGCCACAGGCAACTGAAAGAGTGAGAGGAGGTCAGGAGAGGCTGTGTGCTGCTCACAACTGCCCTGGCTGTGTCTCAGTGTGATGGAAAACCCTGCACTGAGTGAAAGCCGCAGCAGACAGAAGGGAAGCTGACAGTAGAAAAGGGAAGGATAAGTGGGTTAAGTTCAGTCTAGGAAAGATGGTGGGAAGGTGTTCACTTAAATACTTTTTAATTATATTTACTTTCTTCTCACTTTGAATGAATTATTAGAAATTTGTGTTAATTTGCAATAAATTAAATTAAGTAAAAGCTCTCCAAATCAAGGCTTTTTTGCCTGCAACACCTGTCTGCATTGCTAGGGAAGGTGAAAGCTCTTTAAGTTACTGTAGGAATTAGTTTATAAAGAAATAAAAGCCTTAAATATGGTTAATCAACTTCTATGCAGCAAAGTCCCTCAATATCACAGGAGAACTAGAGGACAAGGAGTGGAATCCCATTAAACAGATTACTTGAATCAGCCTCTGAGTATTTCCTTCCCTTGTTCCCCACACTGTGCAGTGCTTAGCTTTGTTTCCTAATTTCTGATAGATTATTTTGTGTGCATTTTCCCATCTGCTCGTTATTAATTAGATTTTAATGTCAGTTTGGGATGAAGCTGAGCCCGCCCTGTGTGCGCTTTGCACCAACAATCGGCCCTGGCGCACGGGAGCTCCCCCGCTCTGCCTGCACTGAGCACAGGAGACCAACGTCCCCACTGGGAGGGGAGGCTTGCAGAACACAAGCCAAGCTTTTTTGGGATGTGAAGCCTCTGCATAAGAACTCCATTTATTCCCCAATCCTCTCTCACAGTTCTAACACATGCTCTCCCACTTTTCTTTACACAGCCACAGTGGGATATGTTTGTCATTTCAGGGCTGAGAAACAAATCTTGGCTGTTATTGTAGTCTATTGTAGCTTTCTAACCACTGGCCCACATTGGAAGGCTGAATGTGCACCCACATAGCACATTTTCTTATTTATAAAATGTTAGTAAGAAATGTCATTTTCACTAACAGAGGAAAAATTTCCTTCTTGTACTGGAATAGCTGGCCTTATTGCAAACAGATAAAGAATTGCTGGGATTTAGAAAACGTTAATCAAATACTTGAGAAAAAAGATCAATTTTTTATATATATTCTCTTGGTGAGAATTTTATTAAAATTCAGTAAAAATAGTATCTTATAAATCATTTATATAATGCAGACTTGCTTTAAGATGAACTAGTGAAACCATGATCAAGCAAAGATGTGTCTTTGGCACCCAGCCTGCTGTCATAATGGTTCCCATAAATGTCAAGACATAAAATAAAGTATTCTGGCCTGGGTCAAAGGAACATCCAGAAACAGGGCCACAAGAAAGGTTATTTAACATCATTGGTTATTATTAGCAGGCATAAAACGCAAAAGAGCCCAGAACTGTTGGAAAGAAGATTTAATGCAAATAAAGTATTTGATTATTAAAAAAAAATCTCTGAAATAAGTATTGTGAAGATTTATAGCCTTGGATGTTCCAAATGAAGATGTGCTCTCTAGGAATAGTCTGGAGATGCTTTTTTTGGTACTCTGTCTTGCACTGTTATGTCCTTTTCTGCTGAGAGGCCCTTAAACCTCCCTGCAGCTCTTTCCCACCACACCAAAACAGTGCTTTCTTTGCCTCAGGTGGGCACAGAGCTGTTTGTTTGCATCTTTTTCATTCCTCTTCAGCTTTACTGGTGCTTCTATTAACCCAGCACAAAAAGCTTTGGATAAATTTACAGAAATAACTGAAATGATAGATAAGATCTAAAACAATGGACACTAGTATTTAGAGCAGTTTGGAGCTCAGGTTTTAATTTAAGCTGTACCTAGAAATCCAAGTCCCAGGCATGACTGTTTTAACTTCTGTGTTTGCACAAACTGCTCAATGCCAAACATTTGTTTTTTCCTAATGGAAGCATTATGCTGTCAGTAGTCCCTACAGCTGGTATGACTTGTCTTTCTCCTATCATTTCTTGGATGATTTCCAAACATGAGAGAGGCATGAACAGAGCCTGAACTGAAAACCTGAAAAAATTGGGTTCCTTTATTAAATCAGGCTGGAAAGAACAGTTGAAAACAGCAAGAAGGAGCTGACCAAATACTGCAAACAATGTTCTCCATCAGAGCTGGTGACGCTCTGCACCAATAGATTCCTGCTTTTCACTAGTATTCAGGTCTCTTCACTTGTTTAATAAATATTTGTTTAGGGTCTTTCATCCTGATTTTATTCATATGAATGGCAGCGTTTAATGTTCTTAAATCCAGCTTCTAAGACATTATGAGAGTAAATCATTAAAATTTTTTCATCAAGATCAGCAAGCAGAAAAAGATGGCATGAAGTGGTTGCTGGTGGTGCTCTCTGTCAGTTTTCTATTTCAAAGGAAGCTAATAAATAACACAATTATTTGTTTGGAGGTTCTTGGAAACACAAGATAAGACCACCATCAGCCCAGGCCCTGGACATGGGAGGAAGGGAAAGAGAGAGAACTTTTGTTGCTCAAGCCTTAAAAGCTGGAGTGGCAGAATGCACTGCCCAAGGTCACTTAGTAAGGCAGTGGCACATGCAGGAATAAAATCCAGAATTCCAGCTCCATACACTGCCCTGCAGACCCTAAAAAGCAGCAATAGAAATCCTGTCCTTCGGTCTAATTAATCTATTCAGCAATTCAGTAATTTAAGTGCAAGTTAAAACAAATGTCAAGACAAGAAACAAATTCTACTGTGGCTCGGGCTACTTACTTGACTCAGGAGAAGGTGCTTTCTGAATGAATCTACAATAGGGTCAAGAGGTGTTTTATGTCTTCCCTTTGCCCTCTATCTCTCTGTCCATCTCTCTGATAAGCTGTTAAAGGCATGCTCAGTATAACAGAAAGATCGTGAGTGGAAAAGAAACAGGTGAAAATAAACTTCTCCCTTTATTTTAAAGTGCGTGAATTGAGTATTTAAAAAAAAAAAAAAAACACCCAAAAAAAAAAACCAACTTGGCCACAAGTAAGTTACATAACTTAAGCCAGTCTAAAATTATGTGCCAGCAATTTACATGAGTTTTATGTAACTGTTTATACTGCTGTTTATTTAAAAATTACTACTTATCTTGGCGACCGCAGCAACACATCGTGCATTTGCTAGCTCTGGAATACAGGGCACCTTCATTAAAACACATAGTCACCAATATATTAAACACACAAAAAAGCCCTGCTCTGACATAACATGAAGTGTCAGATGGAAAGCCGCAACAGCAAAGACATTCAGCGTTCACAACAAAGCAGCCCTTTGGGGTGTTCAGAACAGGACTGGAACATGCTCCATCCTTAATTCACCCAACAGCTTTCAGGTCCTTTACAGCACAGTTGGTGAAGTCTACAAGACCAGCTTCTGTTCCTGGGCTCTTATAAAGGACCCTCTTCATCCTCAACTTTCTATTCTTGAGCATGTTTATAATTCAGCATTTACATGCTGAGGTGAAGCAGCCTTTTGTTCCTTCTTAAAGTCCCAAGGACTTCAGTGTGACACAAATGGTTGGTAATTTCTGTTTTCTCTCTCCCAGTACTCTCTCTCTCACAAAGGAGGCAAAGATTTAGCTAAATCTTCATGATGGGTTGCTCATACACAAATTACATAATTTTTAGGTCCAGATCCATCACCAGGGTAAGACCATGGGTGAGTGGCTTTGTATTGGTACCAGGAAGAGCTGCAGACATCCCACAAAGCCAGGCAGTGGGAGCAACACTGGCCTAATACATGGATTTTGCCCTTGTTTGGGGGCCTATTGACTTAACAAGGTGCTCTACCCCTCCTTACTTCATTTTCACATCTATAAAATAGGAAAAAATGGTATCTGTGTTCTCCTAGGAGGCTTCTAGCCCAATGATTCAGTATAGCAGAATATTGTGTTACTTTTAGATGACAATTGCAGTAGAGAGCTGAAAACTGGCAATGCAGAGCAAGAGATATAAACCTAAGTGATAAATCATTTCTGTCAATTTGCATTTCTTTAAAGCTGTATCATGTCACCTTCTTCTCACTTGAATCAGTAAAATTATGGGAGGAAAAAAAGTTTGTTAAAATTAAAAGTAAGCAAGAAAATGCCAAAACTTGTTATGAGTTTCTTTATGACGGATAGACTTTGAAATGAGGGGGAAAAGAAGGCACTATTCCAACACAGCTGTTGAAAAAATATTTATTTTTCAGTTATGGAAACTTTTATTGAAACTGGGGAACGGTTTTTTTTTTTACCAAAAGTGAGGTTTTTAAATAAATATATTTGAAAATTAAGTTTTGAGTAACTTTGGATACACCATCTTATTAGGTAAATATCCTTTAAAAGGAGGGTTCTCAACTATGATAACTATAATCTGATCCACAGGCTAATATCATATTCCTGTGTTTCAATTCCATGGGGCTTAGCCACTACCGCCTAAATTTAAAAAAAGCAAAATGCTGGCATTGCTGGCTGCATAAGGAGAGGCAGAGCTGAGCCTGGCAGCCAGTGAAGGATGGGATGGTGGGGGGACCACAGTGCACCCGGGGTGCACCCTCAGCACCTCAAGACAGGACAAGCCCTGGGTCACTCTCCCAGGCAGCTGCTGTCCCTCAAGGGGCAGGGACATCCCAGTGCCACCCAGCACACGGGGCTCACTGGCACCAGCTGGGCAGCAGCTTGTCCCAGGAGATCAGAGCAAAGCCCTGGGATTTACTGTCACAAAACCTCTCAAACTTCCCTGCTACTCCTGAGCTGGCTTTGAGGGCCCTGTCTGTCTGTTATCCCCTGGAAACTCAGTGTCTCTCCCTGAACTCAGCGGTCTTTGTTGATTTCTGAGAAAAAGTGGCTGTGCTGTTGCTAGTCACAACACCAGTACTGTGGTGCTTCTGCTGGTCATGGGCTTGCAGACAGGCAGTATTGCAAACCTGCTCAGATTAAGGCATTAACTCCTCTTCAGACAGTGTGCCAGCATCTCTAAGTATTGGGAGCACTCCTCTAAATGCCAAGTGCAAGTGAAAGGGGACCCACATCAAGGACAGAGCTGCAATGTTTATTTGTGTAAGCTACACAAATTTAAATATGCCTATTGAAGTACCAGTTTATGTCTGGCAGCCTCCAGTCCACAGGACAGTTAAAGATTTGGGAAGATCAAAAGCTGATTAGAGCTACTTCTCTCACCCTTGGCTTTTGCTTTGTACTGCCTAAAATGTGCCCCAACCACTGCCCCTCTCTTGGGCAGGACAGTTGGGCATGCCTGGGTATTCCAATGAAGACAGGATTTGCTGGCAGAATCTGTCCTGAGTGGCACTGTCTTGCTTGAAATGAATCCTAGAAAAGAAAAATGGTGTCTGAAGAGTCTGCAAGCTTGTTGACAGCATGTTCAGCCATTTGAACAGGGTTTCTCCTTCTGGTCTGTCCTTCTCGAAAACAGAAAACATGTCTGAGTCTGCAGCGTGTGTACAGTGCTGCAGTGATTTTATACAAGAGGACTTAGAAACCTTGAAAATCACAGTTTACAATGGAAACTCTGACAGGCCATCAAGTTCAATGTTACTTTTAAGTATTCCTATAATTAAACTGTCAACAAAACCCTACAATATGGTACTGCAACAGTCTCTGCATTTTCCTACTAATATGCAGAAATAGCTTCCACTAAAGGTGGCAGCAATTAGGTATTTAGAAAACTAGAAAAATACACAGTGAAAAAATTCAATGAGCATATAAAAAACCAATCTTCTTTTCATTGCAGCAAACACAAAAATGTTGCAGAGCATGCTGTGCATTCACAAACAGCAATCATAGAAAAGGAGCGATTAGGGAGAAGGGAAAAATGAGTTGTGCTGTTGATATTTGGCTGTTTCAGAAAAATGTGTTGGCAGTTAAATGTTGTATATGTTGAACAAGAAATTCTCTGAAGCTGTTTTCTTTTAATGTGAAAATAACAGTATGACACTGCCAGAAGATGAAAATTCCACATGTTGAAATTAGAATACCTATATCCTCTGATTTATTCTAAATTATCAACTCAAATACTAAGGAATATACAAATAAAGGAAAAAAAGGAAAGCTTTATATTGAATTCTTTGGTGTAAATCCAGGAAATTCATGAGATTTCCCAGTTTCTTCTGCAGAATAATTCAAGAGATTAATTTCACCATGAGGTTTGATAGGTTTTCCTGGAAGTTTGAATCTGAAGGTACAAGGCACTAAGTCCCAGAGGTATGACTCCAGGATTAACCAGGATGGCACCTCTCATTAATACAGAATAATTTAAGAAAAAAGGCTGGTTTCCTTCCTGCAGCCACCCATTCCTCACTTGCACATATTCTTTTTTTCTAAATCATTCAGTAGTACTTCATGGTCTGCTCAATACTATTTTGTGTGCCAAATAATTTTTGCAAGTACTGCGGAAGAGTATGGACAGCAGGACTGCTGACTCTATAACCCCTGAGCTCAGCAGGAGCAGGAGTCACAGGAGCACTCTGGTGAAGGTGCCCATCACAATTTGGGCTGAAGGAAAGATAGGAGGGGTCTATCAACCCAGCAGCATTCAAATCCCTCCAAAAGTGGATACAGCTTACCAGGTCCTGGTGGAGCTCTGTAATTGCAGTGACCAGAGCAGCAGCAGGCCTGGCCAGGAGAGCCAGAACCACTGAACCCAACCATGAGGCTTCAGTAAGTGTCTGGTCCAAGGAGAATATTTCTGTCCAAATTAGCCAAGGATAGTTTGTGGGCCTGAGGAGCCAAAAGGACTCTGCCCATGCCCACCTGTGCAGATTCAATGCAAGTCAGAGCTTTTTGTTGGTTAGGATGTATAAACTTCCAAATGGCATCAACAGGTCCAATTCCTTCACCTTCTCTTTTCCACTACTTCTCTGTCTTTAAAAATATATTGTTTAAATGAGGGTAATGGCAACTCAAAGTAATTTGTATTACTCTCTATTTTTAAGCACTCTTTCCTGAAAAGCTTTTGAACAATATTTTGGTTTTGTCTCCCATACACAGAGATATAATTTAATAACTGTGTATTTGCTATATGTTGCTGTTAAATATGACATTTAGTATCCACATGGACTGGAAAACTGCTAGGAGAAAAGTTAACTCGTGACTGATTCAAGTCCTTTGACTCCTTTACCTGAACTGGTACCTGACTTCTTTCCTGCTATTTGTTTCTAGTGGAATGGAGCTCTTCAGAAGATTTTTCTCCTTTGGCTGGTGAAATAATTATGGATAATCTTCACTCTTTGAGGTGCTCCATCACAGGTCTCAGGACGGTGAGTTCCAGAGGACTATTTAGACCTCGATGGCCTGGTCTCCACAGTGATACAAAGATAGGAGAATTTGCATCACCACCCCTTGGAAATCACTGCAGAGCCTTTCTTGTAGCAACACGTTCCACTGATTGAGCACAGTACGTCTGGCAGCCATAATCCAAAAATCACAAAGGACTAGAACCATTTTTTGAGTTAACATTCTCAAGAGAAATTGGGAAACACTGGAGCAAAATCTGCTGTTTTCTGGATCATGGGATAATAAGTGTAGATCAAAGGCTCTTGAGAAATCTAGACCTGACTCTGATGACCAATACCTCAAATAACAACTCTTTCTCTTCTCCTTCCAGAAATGCACATGGCAATTTGGGACACCAAAGAGAACTGGGTCTCAAACCCTGTCCTCAAATCTTCGTAGTGTGTTTCAATCTGTCATGGTGCATTTAAATTATTAAAGTTTCTCACTGAAAAAAAAATTCTTTCTGAGGCACTGCTTTGCAGTTGTTACAGCCAAGGTTTTGAATCCAGTGATAGTTTTGACTCCAGCTGTTTCTGTTTGCAGGGCCAGAGATATTATGTCCGTGTCTCAGCATACAACATGAGAGGATGGGGACCTCCACGCAAATCTACTCCTGAATATGCTTCTCCTTCAAGTAGGTCTGCCCTGTCAGTTTGCTTAATGATGCTGGACTTCACAATGTAATTGTCATGTCATCTAGGAGTGAAATAAATAATAAAACTCAACTCCTTCCAACTCCCAAAAAATAAGCAAAATAATCATTTATGTATATTTATGTCTCAACTCTTATTCTTCTCCAGTCCTTTGACAGAAAATTATTTTCTAGTCATTAAAACTTTAAAAAATTATAAATATTTTAATCTTCATTTCTCTTAGGAGAGTTCTGATATATGGAACTTCATTTTTCAGTACATGAATGGATCAAAACCTGATTCTGAGCTGCCAGAAGCAAAAACACATGTATCTCATGTAGTTTTATGTTTTACCTTGTAGCACTACAGATCCCATCCACTGACCATTCTTACAGCATCTTGTACATTAAATATTCCAGTGTGGACACACATGGTGGTAGGATGTAGCCTGTAAATGTTCCAGAAATGTCCAAAAACCTTTCTTCCTTTTCCATCCTCTGACAGGTCTTCTCAGACTCCATTAGGGCTATGATTTGTCATTTGTAATTTTTAATCTATTATAATCACTTTGTATTATTAGTTGTTTTTCCAGACTTAGTGTTCCCTGCCAAACTGTCTCAGTGTATTACAGCTCCCCTTGTATTGATTAATGCAGTAAAGTGGGACTTTTTATTGCATTAACACTAGTTTTTATTAGGCTAATGTAGCAATTTAATAACCTTGCATGCTAATGTGAAAAAATATAACAAGCTATACCTACTTGCAGTAGTCATGATGGAGAGGATTGGTTAAATAAGGTTTTTGCATTACCATTGTCCCGTTTTGCTTCAATTTTGTTCTTGTGTTTTCTCCAGAACAATACCAGAACTAGGCTAAAGAAATATTCTGCTTGAGAACAAAATTGGGCTACAATCATGGGAAAAAATCTACTGTGGATAGCTGAGTAACTGGGTGATGTGGAATTACCTTGACTATAGCCAGGTGTAATTACACAGGACTTGGCCCCAGAAACCCAAAATTTACATCAGCTGGGGGACAGATTTTTTCAGAGTAGCTTCCAGTTATTCAGCCAAATATTCCAAACGAAGGACTACTCCTGGCAGGACAGGTGGTATTTAAGATTACAACTTGTTATGATGTGAATTTTGCTTTCAGCGTATTGCATTCTCTTCCCTTTTTATAGCCCCCTGCTATTAACCTTCTGAAATCGACGTTATGTGCCTGTTTCAAAGTCGTGGGGTGTGAAGGAAATCTTCCTGCAGATTTCAGTGGATCAACACAAAAGCTATGGAGAGAATTCTGTTCGTTCCCCTTGTACAGTATCTCAGGGTATTAAGAGTACAGCAAGTTCTGGAATTGCCGGGTTTAGGTGCTTATGCTTAAGGTTTTACAGTAAGACCATCAGAGCCTAAATGCAAATCTTTTCCTTAAGTAATACTCACATTAGAGAGACATGCTATTTACCATTAAAGTTACTGGGGCAGAACTTCCTATTCACATGACTGCCTTCATCACTGGTTTTGAAAAGCAGCAGATTTGTGCTTGGCAAGGGGACAGCAAGCTGACATTACACCAGTGCTGCATAACAAAATACTGCCTTGAGCTAAAATTTAAATGGGAATACATTAATGCTCTACAAAGTTGTCTGTAAGAGCAGCCAGAAGAATGTGTAAGGGAAAGGAAAACTTCAGGGTCTGATGCTGATCCAGTCCAATCCCAGAGCATCAAAGTTTGGTGACACTCTTGGAGATGTGTCTGTGTGTGATGACAGTGAGCACTTGCACTGTCCTGTTTCCCCACACATTGCAGCCTGGAACGTGATGGCCAAGGTTGTGCAGCTTCTCTGTGGAATCCCAGCAGACAGAAATATTTCTAGGTTTATTCATTAGCAGATGACTGACGGACAATGAGGGAAGCTGTTCTGGTTTCTTTGTCATTTTTAAGATAGTCAGCAGTCTGGAGGTTCAAAAAGTTTGGAAACCACTGGAATAGAGAAATCACGAGGTTGTTTGAAACTCTATTAGCTGAATAACACCAAAGCACTTTGAGAATGGTAAGTTCCAGTTGGTCCTTCCTGGCTGCTCACAGGAGCTCTGAGGACATTTTCCCATGGAGAGCAGTAAATGCAGCTGGCCCTGATGTCTGCAGCAGCACAGAGCACACAGGACAGTCCCTCTGCAGCTGTCACGCTGCCCACAGGCTATCAGGATACCAAATGTCTTCTCTTTCCAGCCTTTCATGGGGCTTACTCTGGCTGCCACACTAAATGTAAATAAACAGGTATTTATATCCCTGGCATAGCGAGCCCATTGGAAGGAATGCTTGACTCCAAACTTGCACTAGAAACTGGATCTGTATATTTAGTGAGTGAGCAAACTGCTGGTGGCTATGAGTACGTACTCGGCCTCTGTGCCAGCGAGATGGGAGCATGTCTCCTGTGCAGACAGATCTCTTAATACTTTGATCCACCATTCCTTGGGGCCAGGAAACAGGTGCAATGCGTTTTTCTCATTATAATCAAAGTATGAAAATAGCCAAGTCTGGAATTAAAGAGCTTCTTTCTGATATACACAGTTTCTTCCTATTTGTGATGAGTTTGAATTTTTTAAATAAAGGCTGAGATTCTCATTAGCAGCAAGTGAATGAAAACAAAGTCTGTTGAAGGTTGAAGGCGTGTGGAACAAATGCAGCAGATTTTTGCCTCAGGAGTGAAGTGCTCTGCAGCCTGTGGGCTCTAGGGCAGGAGCTGCCAGCAAGCAGATCTCCAGAAGTGATTTTACTCCAAGCATCTTTCTCTGGCTACAGGGCAGGCTCTGGGGGTAGGAAGATTCTCTGCTTTGCAGAACTATAGGCGAGTTTGGAGCCTCCTGGTGTTGGCAGGAGTGGCAGAAGGAGCATTGTGTAACCTTGGTGAAGGGCTGAGTGTCAGGACAGGCAGCCCTGACTGCAGCACCAGAGCCCATTCAGGGAGAGAGATAGCCATTGTCAGGTCAGTCACTACAGGAGCTTCTCAGAGCTGGTTGTGAGCTCTTTGTTAATAATCATTTTGAGTAATTACCCAGCTGGCACAAGGCAAAGAAAACTCCATGTAGAAGTAACAGACTTAAGAATTACTCCTGCCTGCCAAGATCTAAAACTCCTCTAGAGCCGAGAAGTACCAGAGGCAAGAAAATATTTTTAGACCCTCTCCTGCACCTTTGTGTTTAATTTCTGTTTATTTCCTTTGTTCAATAGACTGGAAAGACTGCAGAGGAAGAGAGCCTCGGCACAAGGGACACACGGAGGCCCTGGAGCACCTCCTTCAGCAGGTTCGAGCAACTCATCAGCACTATAATTGCAGAGGTAAGGATAAATATCTATGTGGTAGGGCACCAGCTGAAGCCTCTGTGGCGCCTGTAATTTTAGCAATTTTCTAACTAGGTCATACCTTCTCATTCATCAGGAAAAGAAAGATATTAATATTGGCCCATCTGGAATCACTTTAGCACACTATCTCGCTCTTAACCCTTGAAATTAGTTGGATGAAAACATCTGAAGGCTGCAAAGTGCACACACAGAGGCAGTTTTTCTCCCTCCATACACTATACACCTATTGGTTTGTTTTTCCCTACAAATTAGGTTCACATAGGATTCCACTAAAATGTTTCAAGGAAGGCTTTTTTATTTTTTCATATAAAGAAATACTTTAGACAGTTAACAACTGGATCAAAAGGGATCCAAATAGAAGACACTAAGTGCATGTCATGCCAATCCATAATGAAAAATACTTGCACAACGCAATAGGAAGACTGCTACATTTCAAAACAGAATGGATCGAAACTAGGGGAGAGTTCAAATCTCAGCTGATCTTCATTCATGAGAAACAGACTGTGCCTTTAATAACTCAAGAGCCAAGGCAACAGCTTGGCATTCTTTTTAGAGCCTATATAAAAACTCCTGTTCTATACGGGTAGTTGAAAACTACTATTTATTTTCTTAATATAAACTTCTAACTGGAATAATGCTTCATTGCAAAGGGACTTACTTTACACAGAAAAGCTAAACTATCATGAAGTTTTCATTTTTCTTCACCTAGTATGACTGCTTTGTCAAGTTGCATCAATTGATTTAAAATCATATAAATACTTCAAGATAAATCATCTGGCTGAAATGAAAAGTTGCAGCCTTTGTTCTTTACATGCACATTTGTAACCATCACACTGATCCACAGTCTGACACAACCCATTGTAACCATAGTAACTTAAACTATTCATCTATGATGCTTGGAAAGGGAAAGGAGATATTGCAAGAAATGTTGTTTCTCTAATTAAAATTCATGCAAACATTATCACTTGCAGGTGGTCTTGGTACTGAAAATACGGATGATGTATTCTATCTCTTACATGGCTTTTTGTGCTATTAAAGAAGGCTTTTTTCATGATACAGTTTTTCCTTTCTGGTGTTAGTGCCTATCTCAGCTCTTTCAGGACACCTTTCCAGTCGACAGGGAGTAAGTGATGGAACATCTGAAAATATTCTTAGTATAAATTGTTTTACTGACTTAGCAGCCCAGAACAGAAGCAGTTATAAACATCATGCAGAAAATCCTTCCTTTTGACATTCTGACACCAGTGCCTGGATCTTATAAAATTCCATTGCTCCCGAAATTAACCCCAGTCTCAAAACTGAGCACAGACAACTTTGTTGTTGGCTTCCTAACACCTTTCCCTTGAATAATAAATAACAATACAGAAAATGTGTTTAGCCATGAACATTTTCTTCTATGCCTGAAAGGCTGTGGGACCTCACATAGGGCAGTACCACAGTGGAGTCAGCTTGAGCAACATCCTTGCCTCCAACCAAATAAAAATCTCATAATTGGTTGTAATCTAGCATTCACGTAGTATATTTTGGGTAATCAGCATGACATCATCATAGGAGAACATTGGGAATTTGCCTTAAGTATATGATAATGTCAATCCCTTTTATTTCACTAATTTGGTAAGGAATTAAAACAAAGTTTGCAGGAAAAGTAAGAATTATGATGTCACTTTGACTCAGAAATTTTATTCTGATATTTATCTATCACAGTCCAGCACTGTGATCTTGAGTCTGGTCCAGTCAGGCTGAGCGTGACAAGATAAATATATAGAGATGGATATGATCGAGTGCCCAAAAATAGAACTTTAATGATGGCAAAATAACAAACACAGGGACTGCATGGTCCAAGGGGCAGCATCCAAAGACAACAGGGCATGGCTAACATAAGAGTATATAGGGTTACCTGAGGGCAAGTGTCCAATCTCAATCTCAGGACAGGGACATGGCTTTGTACGTCAAAGGTCCCGAACCAACGGAGAACTAGAACCAGAACCATGGCCTATTTTGGAATGATCACATTAGCATCCTTTCAGTATCCTGCCTCCCATGGTCTCAGGTTTATGCTTTTTGTATAAGCTACCTTAGCTAAGCTATTATCCATCACAGTTAATTCAGTTGCAACATTTATCAACATCAGTGGAAACTGAGGAGTTTGATCAAGGATCTGAGGTAAGCTGATGTATATGAAAACCCCAAATAACAGCTTTCACTTCATGCAATACAGAGGCTTGATCTCTATTCTTAATTACTGTAAATTAGTATGATTGACTGACAGGGTGGAAGTCAGAATGGCCCTGCTGTTTACACACAGGCTGAGGACCTACCCAGGCATTTTTCTTTCTTTGCCATGAGTCCCTTTACCATATTCCAGTTAATGCCAGTCTTGATCTCTGTTTGCCCCATTTGTTGTAGAGCTGTCAGTAAACAGCTGGACATTGTTTGAGGAAGATCCTTGAATCTGCCTACAAGTGCTGATGAGCTGTGAGAGCAGAATCAGACTCTTCATGAGTTAGAGCTCAGTGGGAACAGAGCTGGGGTCAAACCTGGTGTCCAGGCACCTTGATTGTTCCCACAGTGATTCCTGTGTGGGATGTCCCACTCTGCTGCTTGGGCTGGCTCAGAGTGCAGGATGAGTGACAGGATGGTGAAAAAACCTGAGAATACTCAATCTGAATGGTCTGAGATTATCTGAGCAACGCAGGCCAAAGCATCAGGAGCCAGAGGAGCTGGAGAAGGAGGCTGTGTGCTGCTGCTCCTGCGGGGTCTGGGAAGGGACGTTGCCCTCATTCCAGGCAAATCCTTTGCCCAAGTCTGTTCATTCAGGCTCTGCCTTTTGCCCTGTGCTTTGCATTGCAGGGGCTGGAGAAAACAAGATTACAAAAATACCGGGAAGAATACACAGGAATGTACAGTGAGTTTAAGAGCTTTTGGAATTAGATCAGCTGTTGCTTTTGAACCTGCTCTGTGATATGATGAAATCTCCTAGGGAATTACTTAGGAAGCTTTGCTTTCATATGTTTAATCTTCTGGAAAACCCTGATGATTACAAATAACAGTCATCCATTTGTCTTCATAATACCATGCTACAGACTACCATAACTGAGTTACTACAACTGTATGTCCTGGCAACACTTCAAATATATTTATTAAGTTGTTTTTTTTTTTCCTGTAGATCTTTCTTTCTAAACAATTCAGAGTGGATTAAGTAATTGTGTGACACTTCATTAAGAAAGGAACCCAACTCTTCAGTAGAATTCTTTCCAGATATTTTCCTTCTGAAATTCAGTTGAAATGTGTTTTACTAGACAAGTCAGAGGTGAAATAAAACTGCTCTCATTTTAATTTGATTCACAAGCAGAGCACATAGCTTTAATTGCATTTAGCAAAAAGAAGGATCTCTGATTCCACAAGGCATTTAAGATGTTTAGATTATAATTCTTTGAGAGAATATACAAAAGTAGTCTTGAGAACCAAGCTATAGACTGAGAAATTCAGGTTGGGAATTAAAGAAGCAACCCCAGATGCACACAAGCTTCAGGGGGCAACATGGTTCTTGTTCTTCCAAGAGGTAGCTTTTAAGTATGGGTTGTAAAATACTGCAAAGAAATATTTATACATCCTCTACCTCTGAAGAGAAAGGCTGCCAATGTCACAAAGACGCCTTTTTATTTAATTGCCTATTTCAGTCCAGGTTTGAATGCTTCTGATCTAGATCTAATCACTGGAAATTCTCCCATCTTGGCTGCAATGTGCTCTCTCACAGGCTTCTATTAAAAGAGCTCACAGCTCAGTTGCCGTATCATTTGTTAGTATAAACTTACTGTGTTGCTACTGGTGCTTTTCCATGTACTCTATGTTATTTATTAGTTAATTAAGTAACAGACAAAGTTCCATTTCCTGCAGATCCAAATTATTCTCTAATCTCAGCTCCATGTTTTCTGGCTTCTAGACGCACAATACTGTAAAACAAAAGCAAATAACAATATGGGAGAGTTTACAGTCTCCATCTAGTTTTACAGTAATTCTTTTGCTGTTGGCTTCTGCAAAGCTGTGGACTAAACCCAAACCACTGAATAGACCAATAACATATATTTCACTTGTAATGTGCCCTGTTATTTTAATGCTGCAGTCTCTGGGTGTTCTATGCAAAATTATGTTGCTTTGTCTTCAGTAATTTCCTCCTCCATTCCCTCTGTATAGATGAAGGCAATACAGAAGAAAATAATTAGAATGAAATTTATATCCCTAAATTGATCTTAACCTTGGAAGAAGGAAACAGTAAAACAGGAGTTTTCATGTAGCATTTGGTTTACATTACTGCAATATACTGAAAAAGACTCACAGTAAAATAACTGTTATCTGAGGAGATACGGATAGAAATACAAATGAATATTTTTAGAAGGAGAAGAAAACAAAGGAGTAGTCATGGATTTGGATGAGTCTGTTTAAGCTGAAGAGTGCATTGCAGAATATGCCGTGGAGAACAAGTTTGCACTGGAAAGACAATGGATTTGATGATCTAATAAGTCTCATACATCTGAACTGTATTATTTCACCCCCAACAGAACCTTGTTCTCTTTGTACTCACTGTTCCACAGAGCAGTAATTATTTCTAACAATGTGTGTGCTTGCTGGGGCTTTCAACGTGCCAATCGTGGTGCAAATATATTCAGCATTTAAAATATGCCAAGCACTTCCACAGATGGGGTTGTGAAAACAGCTAATTTAGATGTTCTTCAAATACTCAAAATTAGGACTCACCAGGGAGACACAGACAGGCACGTCCTATTCTGCACCAGAGGTAAGTGGGAAATAGTCTGAGAATAACTAAGCAGACGACCTGCAGCTTTCAGCAAGTGGCTCTTCATGAATCATGGGGTTTTTTTCCCCACTGGAGAAGGGTGTCCCTCAAAATGCTTCACACTTCAGTCTGGATGGGGATCCATACTTCATCCAAATAAACAGTCAGATCCTGGAAAAGTGAGATGCTCTTTCACAGTTTTGTTTTGTCTTTCTTTTCATATCACACCAAATATCTGAAGAATTAACTATTTTTCAAAGCATTTCTGCTGTTTCTCTTACAACAGCATTAAACAGACATTGCAAAAAACAAACCCAAATCCAAACAGTGTTAAATACCCCTCACTTTCAAATCCAGACATGAACAACTATGCCAGTGCATTATAAAGTCCTGCATGTCCCTGATTGCCATCTCTTGGTGTCCCCTCCAAATCTGCTCACAGGCACACAGGTATTCACAGCTGTTACACAGAGCTCATAGCTTTCAATGCCCATGGGAAGCTATTTCCTTGGCTTATAAGGCCATGCATGAGAGAAGGGAAGACATTAAGTCAAATTCATCAAAGCGAAAAAGAACGCAATGTATAAAAATTTAATTATATTTTCTTAGAACATTGGGGCAATTATATACCATTCTTCTACTGGAGATCTGCCCAGAGATGCTGGCAGGCACACAGCAGGTCTCAGCTTTGACATGAAGTGAACAAAAGAGTTTAACACCACTTCCTTGGACTCCAAATTACTAGGGAGCAAAAGTAACTGTGGAAGCTCTGAGGCAATACATGAGTGGAAGTTGTTGTGATGGAGAAAAAAAAAATCCAAGCAACAGCATATTCATTTAATGTAATATATAGAAAGATGAGGGTTAATCTTGTCTCCTGAAAGCTTTTCCTTAGGTTACACTGGCGATGCTGGGATGTCAGTAGAAACCAGGGCATCAATTATTCACTTCTTAGAAGCCTAAGCTACATGTGGTAAGAAGTTTAGAAATATCAACACTCTAAAATGTTGACTGATGATTCAAATCCCTTCTTGGGTTTTTGAGACCACTTGCAAAATTCCCATCCTTTCCAAGCATTAAGAGTGTGTAGGGCTGGTTCAAGCCTGCCTCAGAGCAAAACAGCTTTATCTTGTCTGAGTTTGCAGCAAGTAAGGAAATTGTCTGCTGCTGTCTATCACTAAGTTAATGAAAACACCATCAAAAGGTTGGATTTGAGCATCTTTCTAAATGTTGTCTTTTGAAAAGAATGTAATGGGCACTGACTGAAATTTAGTATTGTGGTTCAAGAAACAAAGCTTTTTTATGAGATAGTAACTAAAATTTAAGAGTTCTCTTGGGTTTACTTCTTTTTCCCATTTCAGAAAGTTCTATATTACAAAATGCTGGTCGCAAGCAGTCGGTCTCCAGAAGCCTGAAGCACCTTTTCCAATCATCAAACAAGTTTGTGAAGACTCTGAAAAGGTTTGTTATTCCTTCTATGAGACATTCTGAATTTTGGTAGTTGTTGTTCTGTATTAGAGGAAAGCAACCATAGAAATACGTGTGAACATGCCACAACTGATGAGATAGCCATTGGTCAGAATGAACTGATAAAATCACAGATGTGTAAGACTGGTGCAGCTGACAGAGAAAGAATGCTCCAGCTCCTACTGAAATCAATAGAATTTTTCCCTTGTTACTTTTGGAAGTGGATTCAAATTGTTACAGAGCGAAATATTCTGTGCAAACCCAAAGTACAGTTACTGAGCTGTGTGAAAGCACTGCCTCTGATGCTGCTCATTAATGAAACTACGACATCTATCCATTCATAATATAAAGGATAGAGCTCAGATAACATTCGAATAGCCCACTGGCAATAAGCTATACACATAGGAATCTCTGACATCCTCAGCTGGGTTTGCAGCCCATCGTGACCCAACTCTCAGCCCTGATAATTTGTTTTAGCAAATTGCTTATTCTGGATTATTTCTTCTTTCATTGCCAGGAGTGTTGAATTTACATTTTCTTCTTTGTATTTGGATAAGAGTTTAATTCTTTCAGAAGAGCTCTCCAGCGTCTTTAAATTCCCTGCAGTAACTACTTAACATATGTAACTAATTGTGAGGGTAAATATTGAAGGGAATGATCTCTATAAACAGGTTTGCAGATATGTTGGCCAAATTACGCTCAATTATACCTATGCAAATCCATAATAACCCACCTGATTTCAATTGACTGCAATTGATTCAATTCAGATTTGCTCTGAAGTAAATGAGGGCAGAACTAGGCACATTAATGATAAGTTTTAGTAAAATTTCTGATTTGTAAAGGACATAAGGCCTTCTTTGTGTACTGCGTACTCTGGCAGAATTCTCACTGAAACTGATGTCAGTGGCTCTCACAGATCCATAATCTCTTAGATTCATGTAGTCTCACATCATCTAAAGTGATAAACTTCCCAAATATTTTTCACAATTCACTGACTGAAGTTGCATGACCTTATATCACACAGAAGTTTAGACCAGATGATTCCCTTTCCTCAGAACTTAACATCTATGATTCTTTCACTAAATCTGACAAGGATGTGAATAGACATGAAAGGTGTTTGATAGTGTTTCCTTCTCTTTTTAGGGGACTCTACTTATGTGTTATACTTTTTTACAAAGACAATTTGTTAGTAACCAATGAAGATCAAATCCCAATTGTGGAAATCGACGACTCTCACAGTAGTTCCGTTATGCAGGATTTCCTGTGGTTCACAAAGGTAATGGAGTTGAATTTCATCTATTGCTTCTGCAAATTTGTTGCTAGGAATGCACAGGCCCCAGCTCATCACTCTGAATGTATGAAATGATGTCATTAAGAAGCTGAATGATGTAATGCTTTATCACTCATGCTAAAGGCAATTTTCACAAACCAGTCATGTGGATTAAATCCTGACTGGGCCACTGACAGTGATACAATTAACTCTTAAGGTATGATCCTAGATGAGTGATTGCTATGTGGGTACTTACAGGTTTTATGGACATTTAGAGAAAGAGCCTAAAGAAATAACCAGGAGTTTTAAATTTGGTATTGTGGTTGTGCCATCACTCAAGTTGTCTCAAACTACTTTTTTTATACCACAAAGAACAGTAAATCAGTTTTGCACAATATTCCAAAATCACCTGAAACAAGTTCATGATGTTTACAGTACACCTGTGTGAGTTAGTATCTCTAGTTAATCCAGTCAGCAGGTTGCCGTCTGCAGCAACACAAAATGTGACATATCTACGGATTTTTCCAAGTCCAAAATGCTTTTGTAAATGCTGAGAACAAGAACTGCTTGAAGTGGATCTGTTTTTACAGTTGTCTTGCATGTGGGATGACATCAGGTGGCTGAGGCAGAACATGGCTGTGTCCGTGTCCTCATCCACAGCACTCCAGGCCAGGCAGAAGATGCTTTCAGCAGCAGCACAGCTACAGGTGGGTCCCATGGCATATTTCCAGATGTTAGCTCAGTGATTTTCTGATCTCCAAGGGACAGAACTGCCAGCTGTCCCTAGGACTGCTCTTTGGAGCAGCATTCTCATCTCCAGTGAAATGAGGCACTTAGTCTCTCCTGCCAGGAAGGAAGGAGTTACATTAAAAGCAAAGAGCAGGAATAACAAAGGAAAGAAACAATAGGAAGAAAGAACAAAAGAAACAGACAAAGAAACAGATATGAGCCAGTAAATAATGACCAGGCAGAGAAGCCTGTGAGTTTGCAGATTGGGAATTCAAAGTTAAAATGCTAATATTTGCTGCTCAAAAGTCTCTTATAGGCCTATTCATTATAAATTATTAATCTATTAATGAAGCATTTAAAGTCTGTTCTATTCCAACATCTGCTACAGATGCAACCTGAGTAGTACTGAACAGGTCACTTCAATCCTTCTGTGTCTCAGGTCACTATGTGTTATGCAAATAGAAATTACACTTTCTCCAGCAGAACATTTCTACAGTTATTGCAAAGCTTGAAAGTTGGGTTAAGTTGGGCTTCACAACAAGAGGAAATCTCTAGATGGCAGGCAGACACTTTCATTAAAATAGTTGCTTTTTGGGAAAATGCATTTTCAAAAAATGCGTGCTTGGTTGTTTCAGAAAAAGTATATCCAGGCCTCACTTTCTTCTACCTTTTGTTGAAATCAGCAAACCTTCACAGAAAATCTGAGGTACACTCCTGGCATTACTACAGATCCTCATTTCTGGGCGCTGTGTTGGCCACGTGTCACTGCCCAGGGGCTGTGTCAGCACACTGACCTGGTTTGCAGCAGCTGGGAGAGCCGCACACTGTGGGGCCATTGTTAACAATATGCACGTTTACACCTTTTGGTGAGCATGCTGTGCAGGAGAGCACCTTCCTGGGCAACCACCTGTCTGGACTGATTTCCCCAAAGTGCCCTGAAATATATCAATGCCGGCCTGCTGCACCTTTATTGGAGGACCACCTGTGTTAAGCAGCAGCTGCTTGTCAGTCCTTTGAGCTGTCACTAGAGAAAATTTTAACTCTATCTGCTGAGTATTCCCCCGGTGGGGTTGGCTCAGCTCAACTAGTCACATTTAGTTAGCTCAGGTCCATCCCCCCTGCACAGATCCCCTTTAGCAGAGAACTGCACTGAGAGATACTCAACATTCCCAGGGCACTGTGGTTTTATTTGCTACCAGAGATGCAAAGCGCAGAGCTTGAAACACAGAGAGACAGCATATATGCTCATGTGATGTATTGCCCCGATGAAGTTTTTCCAAATTTATTGCCCTAAATGTCTGTTCTGTTTGCTTGGTCTCTGAGGAACGTAGGGATTGTCACCCAGCTGCCAGCCTTTAATGGTGTGTGGCCTAATGGGATCCGCCAGTGGAAGGATCTCAATAAAGTTTATATGGTTGAATACTTTTTATTGAGGCAGTTAATAGACTGACAGGAATTTAGGACAGAATGGAATAGATCAGTGATGACACAGCTGCTCAGGGACTAGACCAGTAGATTCAGAGACAACAGGGACTGCAACTTTGCCTGTTGTTAACCGCCAGACATCTAAAGCAAAGCACGAGTGATGGGGTAACAAGCTAAGAAGACACAAAACTTTTTTAAGGTATGAATCAGTCCCCTATTGATATTAGTAGGTTCCCCATTCCCTGTGTTGAAATGTCGTTCACAACACAGTGACAGTAAAGAACTGTTTGTTTTCTTCTGGGCACATTCATGTACTGCAGTGATTAATATGACGATTAGATGGCTAAGGACTACTACCAGGATCTTTCCCAGCTGGGCACACAGGGATTAGCACAAAATGTACACTCAAAGACACCCAGAGTCAGTCAGAGAAGGAGACAAACCTCAAAAGGCAGAACAGTTGAAAGAGGCAGAGGAGAGGGACTATATAGACACCAACAATCTGCCCTGGAAAGATGCACGAAGCTAAAATAGATAACTTATGCCACCCAAACCCAGGCACTGTGATGACTGCTGAGAGTTTATAAACAATTTAATAATATTAAAGTTGATAAGTAAATATTGCCTGCTAAGTGCAGATAATTAATTTCAGTATAATCTATTAGTTTAGAATGTCATTAAGTTAATGTACAACACTTCCCTAAAGATACAATGTGCTTCATTGTGAATTCAAAGTTTTCATTTTACACTACCCTTCTCCCTATCCAGCTTACTGCAGGTCTCTTGAAAAATCACAGAGTAATGAGCATATTTTAAATGTTAGGCATTTTTCTTTAAGACATCTGGGAATGTCTTCAGTGGCTGGTCACTGGATTGAGTATGTTTGCACCTATAAGCAGATGCCTTACTCTGTGAAGAATGGGATTTTAACCAAAATACGTATTTTATGTGGAGTGTTTTAGAATTATTTTTCTTTAATCCTCACATATTTTCCTGGAGAGCTTTGCCTTGGTAGTTTTGTTAGTCTCTGCCTGATTTGTCAAGCACATTCTTGGTATCTGAAGTAAAAGGGTTCGTGTGTCTTCAAATCCTGTGCTTCACAAACACGCTCCACAGTTTAGCTCCAGAATTTTTTACATTCATCACAAACATGAGGGTCTCTTGATTTTGTTGCTGAAAATACTCTGAATAATTTTAAAATGGAGATCAGAGAATGGATATTATAGTTCAGGAACATAGCAAAAAATATTTAAAGTGTCCATTATGAATGTTTTGGGGAAAGAGGAATAATTTTATATTATCTCTGACATTTGGTTCTTGGAAGGTTCAGATAAGCACCCAGCTCTTAAGAAAGTTCAAATCAAAGGAACTACCAGCACACCAACAACGAGTGCTTTCAAAAATTGCATCCTTAATTTTTATATGACTGAGCAAAACTAGGAAATTTGGCCCAAATAAGTGAATTTCTTTGCAGTAAATAGATCAATTAATTTGCCTATTGGGTCATAATAGTCTTTCTGAGGTTCTCCATTCAAACTGCAGTAAATACTTCTAGACCAAATGCATCAGAGGATCCACAACTCAATCCACAAACACAGCCTAAGGAATAACATTTCCTTTTGTCACTAAATGATATGACTGTAGGGTAAAGGTTTGAGAAACGCAGTGTGTCTCATTCCTAGTGAAGTCAATAGACTGATGTCAATGAGCACAAAGTCACGTTTCAAACAATGCTCTCCTGATATGTCATAAGTAACTTTCATTTTATATTTGTTTTCTAGAATTTGCTGGGAACTCACAATTTAGGCAGAGTTTTTTATGAGCCAATCAAGGATCGACATGGCAATATGCTGATAGTTACTGTAAGAGAAGTGGAGAGTCTGTACTCATTTTTTAATGGCAAATGGATGCAGGTATCCAAACTACAAAGCCAGAGGAAATCCCTTTCAACTCCAGAGGAGCCAACAGCATTAGACATCTTGCTTATAACAATCCAGGTAGTGCTTTGCTTCTCTTACTATGTGTTATTTGCTTTTGTAAAGCCTGTGCCAGAGCCGTGATTTTTGGAAGCTTCTTGTAGAATTTTAGGCCTTAGTCCAGTGCCCAATAAAATTAATGGCAAGGCTCCCATTGAGAGCAAAGACTTATATTACTTCCAGTGGGTCTGGGATCAGATCCTTAATATGCAAAATATCCATGAGATTCTAAAGAAATTACTTCAAAGTCCTACCAGAGAATAGTAGTTTCTATCAATTTCGGGAAACCAGGCTATGGAATTTTGCAGCAAGGGATATAAAAAAGCTTTAAAATTCTCTGGGATGTTCTTAAGCACCTATGCAGACACTTAGAATTTCTACACTCTGTAAGATTTTTCCATCTAACCTTGAAAACTAAATCTAGGTTTTAAACTTTACTGTTCTACTTAATAAACTTGTTCAGTGGGGCTCAGAGTTCCTTGGAGCCTGGTATAGCCACTAAAGAATCATTTACTGACCATAACCCTCCATTAATTTCTGCATCACGTGCTCCTAGACTTGCAATTAGAAAAATGCCAAGGTAAGGACAGATCTCAGAAGCTGCTTGGCAAACAGCTCAGTTACCACCCCTGAGAGCTGGGGGGGTTCAGCCCTTCAAGAATTATCTCTGAACTCACATTAAACAGACACAGTTCATGTTAAGATTAATACATGTTTTCTGTAGGTAACAACAGACAATCTCCCTAAAACTGTTTCAGTTACCAAATACAAGACAAATCATTGTCTTAGTCCATTCTTAAGCACTGTCCATGAGATGATGGCTGCTGTGTTAATTTTTGAATTAGAGGCACTTCACTGGGCACAGACTCTGCTTTTCATACAGGGAAGGGACAGGCAATCAAAATATATGTTACTGGTTTTTAGGAATGTTAAAAAATTTCCAAAAGACAATAAAACTTACCTGATCTATGCTAGATTTAATGTATTACAATGTGTTAAACGTGCAGAAAATTGTCAATCTGGGCAAAAGTTTTATATTAGGAAAGGCAAAATACAGGCCTGATCAGATTTCCACAGAGATCCTAGTGGAAAAAATGTTCCCCTAATGGTTTACACATTCCTATCTAATGCCCACCCTTTCTTCTATTACTTGTTTAATCATCGAGTGGGTATTTTGTTCATGAAGTGCTTGTGAAAATGAGGGTCTAATTGCACTGCTCAGAGCCAAGCATAGCACTGGCAGATAATTTGATGGTTCCAAGAGTAAAGGCATAGGGCCAGGTGTCTTAATCCTCACCCACTGCAATAGCACATATTTCTCAGGATGGATGGCAGCAGACATCATTTTTCAGGTAGTTTGAAGAACTGCTATACATAGCCCTATAAATGTCTCCTGGCCTCAGCAAATTCACCATCAATACTAATTTCTTCGAAGCTCTATTTGTTGATAAAGATATTTGTTCAGAAAATGCTACCACTAATTCAATTTTGCAAACTACCAACCTCCATGCTGACAGAGATCTTCCTGTTGACAGCAGGTGATACAGAACAGGTTTTGCAGAGATGTGAGCTGGGATCTCCTTGGGGACACTCCTGGCTCCTGCAACCCCTCTCCCCCAGCCCTTCTCCAGTGCTGCTCTACTCCCTCTGTGTAGCCATGAACCAAACCCAGGGAACTGCTCAGCTGAAAAACAACTGCTCCTTTTCCCAAGTTGTTTTTCAGAGGAATCAGTTCCCTTGACCTGGCTCACCACTGAAAGGATCTGATGAGAGGCAGAGGTGGGAGTTATTTAAGCCAGTTTAAACACCACAGTTGCAGAAGATTGAAACCTCAGGTTGTCAGAGCCAATTCCTGCATGACATGGAGACCTTAGAGATCCTGTGTATGGCTTTAAGTGAGACATTGTCCAAGTGCACCCCAACTACCAGAGATTATTCATATGCTTAAGCATGTGTTTCAATGCTTTTTGAATTGGTAACGACAACTGTAAAAACATTTGTTGCTTTTTGCTCCCAAACTCTTCTGCTTATGTGGAAAAAATATGGGATTTTTATGTAGGACTGTTTCCCTTAAAACAGGACATACTTTCCTATCACAAACAAAGTCAGCAGCGCCTCCCTCCTGGCTTGTATCTGGGTTACCTTAAACTCTGCAGTTCTGTGGATCAAATCAAAGTGCTTGTGTTGCAGAAGCTGCCCAATGTCCTGTGTCACGTCAAAATCCGAGACAACAGCAATGTCTCCAAGTAAGTGAACATATAGATATACCTACCTCACACACACACACACACAAACACACACACACACAGAGAGAGAGAGAGAGAGAGAGAGAGAGAGAGAGAGAGAGAGAGAGAGAACAGTTGTTTTATTTTAGAACAATTGATCAAATTTTAATGCCAAGCCAATTCTGCCATTGCAAAATTGTAGGTGGCAGCACGGTTTGGCTCTGATGTGTGGCAGAAAGGTTTGGTTCCAGTGTGTGCCATTCCAGAGAGCTGGGCTGAGCTGAACAGGTGCACCTGAGTTTTCCAAGCAGTCTGAAGACCTATCCAGAGCACAGGGATAGGGGTGCATTGGTTTCTAAGGATGGTATTCCATGGTTATTCCAGTTCTGCACAGGGTAACGACCTGGTCAGATCTTCGCCTGCAGCCCTGACTCAGACTTCAGTGGATTCAGTGCCACCCTTTCCATGGATTTTTCACTGACTATGGGGTGTTGGTGTGGGAAATTTTTCTGTTTATTCTCTTGTGTGATATCTGTTTTTTTCACCCTAAACCCCAGCAAACACACAGCAATTGAAAACCATATTCATAAATGCAACTGGCCAGCAAACTGCTGTGCTCTGGGAAAGCCATTTCTCCCTTGTCCACTGCTTCCCTTATCCATTGGCAAGGGACCTGTTTGCACTGCCTGGTCCTTGCCAACACATTTTATTGACCTTTTTCTGGAGCATTTTAATTCCATATCATTTCAGCAACCTATCATTTTAGCTTAGAATTTTGCATGAGGAAAAAGGAACTGGATATTTCCATAGACAACAAGAATATCCAGAATGTAGTAGTGAATACTAACAGTGATGTTAGAAGGAATATAAAGGCTAAGGCTTCAGAGTTTATAACAATCCCTGACTCTTGAAGTTTAAGATCAGATCTTTATTTAGGAACAGATTATACTGCAACTATTACTTGTCTTGTAGTGGGGTTTCCTGTACATTTATTTTTTTTTAATTGTTTGATGCTGGCTGCTATTCAAAACTGAATACTGGGCAGGGTGAATTAGAGATTAGATCCAGAACTCTGATTCCCATGTTTATCAGGTGGAGGAAAGGAGGAAGTTCTTTGGCTGCAGTGAGTAGAATATAGTCCTTCACAGAGATCAAACTTCCTGCTAACTGTAGCAATTTCCAAGGCATGGGGTTTTTTAAATATTGTGGTAGATAGGGTATGAAGAATGTGAAAGAGAAAACCTGAAGTGAGAAGTCTTACTGAAATATTTCAAAGGCAGTTGGACTTCCAGACGAATGTTCAGTCTGATATACATGTGCTAGAAAAATAAAACTTTTCTAAGTTCAATCAAGATTGCAGAAGTTTAGAATGCTTGGGTATATGAGGATTAAACAATCAACAGATCCCAAATGCACATACACCAAATTCCTGCTTGTGCATTGAACTGTTGTTATATTTCTTATTTTAACTTGACTCAACATACAGAGATGAGTGGGAATGGATCCAAACACTTTCTGGCTCAGAATCCGTGGAAAGTATGGATCATACTTCAGACTGCCCTACTCAATTGTTCTTGTATGAACTCCAGACGGCTGTGAAAGCTCTCCTCAAACAGATCAATCTACCTCTGCATCAGGTATTTGCCTTTTTGGGATTTGTCACCTTTTTAAACCACCATTCTTAACAACACAATGAAAAGCTACAAACTGTCACTGAAAAGTAGGGATTCAGTGTCAGGGTTGCAAGAGAAGCAAAGCAGAGAAGTTTTGTATTCCATTTTTCTAAGGGGGGACATCTTCAGTAAAAGAGTTCTTGTCCTGGACATGTGAACATTCAAGGATTAAGAGACAAATTTCAACTACCTGCTATTTTGTTCATGTTTGAGCTTATTTGTGCAACTTCAGGCAGGTGCAAATTAGCACTTTTGCATGAAAATAGTAGTTTTGAGCACCTTTGCCAAGCTAACAAAGAAAAAGAGGCACTTCTGCAGACAAACACAGCAAGTGACTTCTGGGAGGCTTCGACTGAGGCTATAGGAAAGGCCTGGTAAAGACACAGCATTTTGCTGTTCTTTTTGCACACAGATGAATGTACCCCTTCTAAAACACAACGTCACAGACCTCCAGATTGTTGTGAGTGAGGAGAGGTGTCCGGCTTCTGGCTTTACATTTAGGTACAAAAAATGCATATGTGAATAAATAAAGTCAGGGAGAATAATCTATGATGTGAAAGATCCATGAAAAAATAAGCTAAGAAGTTTGTTTCTCGTTTACATGAATTCCATTTTATTTTGGTCTGCAAGGCTAAAGAGGTCTTAAAGTAGAAGTAAATCATCTTTATATTCATTTCAAGGTCTGTTTGTGCAACTAGAAAGATGTGGTCTTAAAATAAATTAATCTGGTTCTACATTTCTTGATTTTGAAAGGTTTAGGCTTTGCTTTTAAAAAGGAATCCATCAGTTCTTCAGTCTGTAGCCTGGGAAGAGCCAAGTAAGACTCAAGTAAATCCAAAATTAAGACAGATGGTGTGCTGCCTTGTGGTCAGTCACTCTAATTCAATAGGGCTCTGTACAGGTTATGTTACTACATTTGCTTGGAGGTTATATCTTTTGTGCAACTTTTTTTTTTCTTTTAGAGTTAGGGACTAAAATATTGAAATCACTGTGCAATATCTTCCTGAGGCTGCAGCTCAGCCAAGCATCTGAGCTCATCTATTGTGCCTGAGAGATAGACATCAACATGACATTGCAGTTAAACACGGATGCAAATGGTCTGATAGCTCAGCACAAAAATGTTATGTTAATGAATTGCATTTTTAATTCCACAGATTTATTTATGTATTTTTATTATTTTTGTGGAGTAGGGACAGTGGCCTTTGGGCACAGCCAGGGCAGAAGGCAGTGCTGCACACAGCAGCTCTGAGCAGCCTCAGGCCACTTCTGCCTCAGCCATTTTCTCTTGCTGCAGCACTTGTTAAACCTTTTCAGTGCTGTGTTGAGGGAGAGCTACATATTTCTCTTAACCCACCCTAAATTGAATCTTAAAGGTTTTTAATTGAATCCATTTTCATGTTTTCACATAATTATGCAATCATAATCTTGAAAAGCACATGGCATGTGATCATTTTCTGCCTAATAAGAAACATAAATGTTGTTTTCAGGGGGGTTGTGCCTGTGTGTGTTGTTTTAATGTGGAACACTGCAGCTTTAAATCTTTATTTTATGTAGTGACATGAACCCACATTTAGCCACCACCACCCCCCCCGCCCCAAATATTTACGTTTTATAAAAATTCCGAGCTTGATGTTGTGCAAATTTTCTTTAATGTTTTATATCATTTGGGGTGTTGTTTATATAAGTGCCATGTTGTAATTCTCTCCTATTCCTTCCCCCGCGCGTGTCCCTGTACAGGCTAAGCACTTCCGTCTGTACACACAGGAGGTGTTGGAACTGGGTCACAATGTCTCCTTTCTTCTCCTGCTCCCCGCCTCAGACGACGTCTGCACTGCCCCAGGACAGAATAATCCTTACACCCCACACTCAGGATTTCTTAACCTCCCTCTTCAGATGTTTGAACTCGGTATAGTAGCTTGCTTCACCTAGAAATATTAACCCAGTCTCCTTATAATAAAATCACAAAGTTGTATCTGTTTTCCCCCTTGTCCCAGTGGAGAGTCAATAAATCACATGATGGCTTTGGCAATAACACTCCCTATAACGGTGTACAAGTTACAGAGGGAGCAGGGCGGTTAAAGCATTCACTGTAGCCATCGTTATTGAAATGCAAACCCAGCAAGGCCCACAGTTATCCACTATATGTCTAAAAGCTTCTTTGCAAGATGATGTTCTTTAAAACACAGAACCAAGAGAAATTGCACATGACACAGCCAGGCCGGAGTGTGACAGGAGATGCAAAAAACATCTCTCTAAGTTGTCACAAGGATAATCGCTGGTTCTGTAATGGTGATGTATGCAGATCCTGATTGCAGATGGTCCTATTCAAGGGCTGACTCCTACACAGCTTTGTGAAAGGCCTGATTTTTCCACGTGAGTGACATCTTTTTCCTTTTGATACCTGGAAAAATGAAGGAGACAGTCCTATTGCTGTGGTGCAGCAAAAGCCTGTTGTGAAAAATACCAAAGCACTAGACTTGAATTTCTTTCTTTGGAGAGCACATCTTATACTGCAGCATATTCAGCTCTCTTCTTCTACTGCATTGCTGACTGGGCAAGAATTCCCCAAAACAGAGTCTTTCAGCTGTTTCACAGAAGGCACAAGATGCTTTAGCTTCAAGTTCCTCTATTTCTCATTTCTTCTTCTTTGGTCCACAGAGAAAAGAAAAGGTTCCACATAAAAGCAGCTCATAAAGACTTAATAGTTCTTTTTAGAAAGAATATTAAAATGTGGGGGCTGCTGAGTCTTACACATCAGACTGCTCTGTTTCCTTCTGGCCTGTGAAACTGGGGATCTTTCTTTCCTCTGCCTTGGAGAAGAGAGAAAGATATGAGCCGAAACTGATTTCCACCAGAAGCCACTGCAGGAAATGCCTTAGTGGCAACTGCGTGCCTAGTGATGTCCCTCTCAGGTGTTTATGTGACACCTTTACCTTCCTATCTTCCATGTATCAGCACCAAGTGCTGCTCAAATCACTTTTGTAGGAGACTAGATATTAATGGAGTGTCTTGCCTTGCCTGTGTTTCTGCAGTCACAACTCATCCATGACCTACCATCACCCAGCAACACAAATTTCATTTGGATCAGGCAGGAATACAGCACTGGATTTATGCCACATTAGCCACAGCACGCTGTGGTGCCTGTGACAGCTCTGGGGGTTTCTGCTGCCCGTGGGAGGACAGATGCCAGCTGAGCTGCCATACAATTAAGAGTGGAACAGCCAGACAATAAATACATGGTGTTATTTGCCAAGGAAAAGTTATCCCTTCAAAGGAAAGCTAATGTAGTTGAATGAGAAGAGTTAGCTCAGTTCTTTGGGTCACATGGCCATAGCTACAGTGCTCTAAAGCCAGACTTTTATCTTCTGATGTGCCACGCTGAAGCCCATTGGCCTCTGAGTTTGGAGCACATTGTTTCTCCTGGTGAGAGGGGTCTGCTGCCTTGCTATGCAAACTAATGCACAGAGCATATTAATCTCTGATACAATTAATCTCCTCACTAGAGGTTGTGCAGACTATTTGACTCTCATTAGGTGGGACATAGGCCAAGGGCAGGAGTGCCTCTCACTTCAGGGGCACAGCCTGCATGGGATGGTGTGGCGCTGGCAAACATGCAGCAGAGCCATCTCCCAAAAGGCATTCCTGGTGCAGCCCTCTCTGTTCAGCAATGTTGCTGCAGTGGGACAGTAGTTCATGGTGGAGAAACAGTATCGAAAGCTGGATTTTACTTTTGAGTATTTTTTAAAGTAAACAATCCTCTGACCATGGGCAGATGACATTTCAATATGACTTATTATATATGTATCCCTGATGTTCTATAAAGTGACTGTGATTCACATCTCAAATATTAGAAGCTTCCATTCCCCATTAGCTGGTGGCTACCAGCTATATAATTGCATAACCACAAAAGACTACGTTGAAGTAACATTTGTTAAAGTAACATTAAAGGGTCTGACTTAAAACCACAAAGGCTCAAAACTTCAGCACTGGAGCTGAAACCGCAGCTGTAATTCACTCAAGAGTCCACCACATATGGCATACGTACTGGAAGACCACACACTATTCACACTGGATCCCTGCAATATCTAGGCATTGCTGAAACCAGAAGGTAGAATTCATTCTTTCACTCTTTTTTTGTGAGATTTCTATGTTCAGATTAGACCTTTGCTGTTAATGCTAAAAATGTTTCTGTGATTGAATCTCTTAGTTCAACAAATTTGTCTCAATTATTCTAATCATGTCGTTTATAAGGGATTAGTAGACATGGGACACTGTTCTCATTTCTTCTTTTAAAAATTTGTGATGAGAAAAATATATACATTTTAAACATGGAACTCCTAGTCCAGGAGAGCAGCAGCAGTCAATCTGACTGGCACTCGCTGCTCTAATAAGATCATGCTGTATGTTTGCGTTTACTGCAGCACTAATGAATGGGAAAGTATTTCTGAAAACTTGCTCTCCCTCAGCAAGTTTCAGAACATCTGCACTGCCATTTGGAGAGGTAACTGCTCAGTTTTGCCTGAGCAATGACAGGTTCTGGAATAATGTAGCTTTAACACACCAGATAAATTAACATTTGCAAAGCTCTGGCACTATAGCTGTTCTGTCTCTGGTACCTCTGGTACAGCTTGGATAGTTCTGTGCTGCTCCAAAGTCAAATTACACAAAGCAAGAGGTCATGTCTGAGCTTTCTGTGTTACCCTTCTGCAGGAGAGTTCAGAGGATGATGAGAGGTAACCAGTAATCACTCTCTGATGACTCTGTCACTCCCCTATCAGAGTTTTAATTGTTTCCTCCAAACTGTGATATCACTGCAATGCTTTTCCTGCTGAGTCATTCACATTGAAGTTTCTGGTTTAAGCCAGCCTAGCCCAAGAGAAAGTTATCCGGCTTTTGTTCAGAAACACTCAATTTAAAAAAATAAAATACTTCATTTTCCAGCCATGTCACTACCTTCTTGATAAAAGAAATTATGAACTACAAAACCCTCAGAAACAGCCTTTCTGATTAAAGCTATAAAGGGCAAGATAGCCTCCGGAGCTGCATACTAAGGGCCTGATTATCCCTTCACTAAGATATAATTAGAAATTACTCTTTTGAAATCAGTGAAGTTACAGAGTAAATCCAGTGTAAATGAGAGGAGAACTGAAGCCTGTATTATTTATTTCTATCTTAAAGAAACCCATCCAGAGTTAGTTACTATATTTAATAAAATTTGTGTTCTGAAAGCTAAGGATTTTGTATTTCATAACCAGAATGTAACAATTTTCCTTTGCACTTGGTCTTTTCACAGTTCATTTTTGCTGTTACAAGGAAAAATTTATAAGCCTGTATTGCCGCCTTTCTGCTGTCATAGAACTGGACTCTCTGAAAACCCAGCAGTCCCTGAGGGAAGCAATTTCAGACAGTGAAGTTGCTGCAGCCAAACAAAGACACCGGCAAGTTATAGACTACATACAGGTAATAGTCTGTTTCTGACTATTCCAAGGAGATTTTAAGGTGGCTTTCTTAAAAATTGCATGGGGCTGTAATTTGAAATCTAAATGGAGAATTATTCACAGACATCATAAAAAGAGCAGTTGTATCAAAAGTGCAATTCTGTTTTTATGAAATTCAAGCCCAGAACATGCTTTCCTTAGTTGTTGCTTTTATAGAAGGATTTTTATGGGTAAAATCAAATGACAGTTATACTAGACTGTTATAAAGAAATGTGTCAGTCTGCTTGTAAAACTCCCTCCCATCTAATGTGAGGTAAGCTAGCACCATGTCTGGGCATTCATTTGTGTAAGAGTTTTTCTTTGTCTGTACAAACTGGGGACATTTTTCACCACGATAATGTGGCAATTAAAAAAATCTAAATGAAAATTCAGACTAGGTCGTGGAGACAATCCCCACCAACAATATCACACTCAGGAACACAGCTCTGCATTTCAGATGTCAAGCTGTCCCCAAAAGCAGCTGTGAGCCTGGCCAGCACCATGCAGTGGCACTGTTTCAGTGCCCCAGTGCAGGAGGATCACCAGTGTTATGAGACTTGTCCTATTTTCTTAGTCTCTGTCCTTCATCCTGATTTTCCTCTACTGTTTCCAAATCAAGACTTTACTTACTCAACTCAAGGCTCTTTGAACTACAGTTCAATGTGCAGCATAGCAAAGCCTGACATTTTGCAAATGATTTTGACAACTGATATTTATAGATAAAGCTCATGACTTTTGCAGAGTATATCTACGGGCATGGTTGACCTATCTTTCTATAAGAGAGATGCAAATAACTTTACAGATCTATATTCTTAATCTTCAAGCCATCTTCTCTTGGAATAGGGGTCAAGACACCATTTATCCCACTGACAAGATGTTTGGCCCTCCATAGTTATGAACAAAAGGGTAATATTTCAATTCCTCTTTGTTCTGCATTCAAACCCCCTTTGCCTTGTCCACTTGGAGCTTTTGCTAACATGCAGCAGAGCAGAGAGGGAAGATCCATTGTACTGTCACTCTCAGTCACCACCCATTCTCACTCTCAGAAAATCTAGATTTCTTGCAGTCTGCAGGAATATTTGGAAAGTTTTTTATCCTTCACATCAAACCCAAGCATTTGTATATTAATATGCAGTTACTGTATAGACAGTTCTGTGTTCCTCTTCTCTGAAGTGTTTGAGTCACATATCTATGCTGGGAAAATATGGGAGAACATTTTAAACTTCAGTGTTTTATGCTGAATTATTGTGACAGTGTATTAGGCTTGTCAGGTTTCCTCTCAAATGAAAACCAGCTGTATTCCACCTATTGGCAAAAATATCTCTGCCCACCACATACCGCAATCTTCAGTGGTGACCACAAAACCGCAAGAGCATTTGTGTGATCCCAGATCTAAGACAGTGTTGAAGTCACTACACAAACCAAACATTGTAAAGAGCAAGGGAGTCTATATAAATGCAGTTCTGAAAAGGAGTCAGAGGGCAACTGAAAAGTAAAAATTATTGAAAAAAACTCCAACCAGAACATAAGGTACTTGGAGTCTTTACCAGAATGTTAAAGAGAAAGGAAAGAAATCTACAGACACTGAAAGTAAAACTGAAGTTAAACTGTAATTTATATCATGTAATGCTCCAAATGCTCCTAAACTGTGAAAAAAAACCCAGTTCATTACAATGTCCTGCAGAACAGCACTGGGGGAAAACCAACAGGATTTGCATTTTAATAAACTGTGCGCAGGATGGTTGTTGTTTGGGGTTGAGAGAGGATCACAGAAGGGAGGTATAAAATCTCTAAAATCAAACAGGCAAGATGTTTGCTAACTGGAATTCTCTTCATGGAGCTACACTGAAGTCTAGAAATTATGCAGGATTATGAATTAATCTCTGAACCATTTGCTATTCCTATTGATGTATATTCTTAGCTCAAATTAACTCAGTGGCAAGGCTTACACTGACACCATTGGAGTTGGGATTTCACCTTTACATAGAAATAGCCATACTAGGTCAAAACCAAGATCCAGCTGCCCAGCTATGCAGCCTTCAACGCGGCTCATCAGGAACTACCCCAGCAAATCCAGCATCTACAGTATCCATTGGGAGTAAATTTCACACCTTGACGATGCATTTTGTGAAGTATCTCCAGCTAAGAGAAGTCATCTTCAGTCCGCAGGCTCTCTGATCCCTCTGTCACTCCCCTGTCAGAGAATCGTCACTGCACAGAGTACCCCTCACTTTTGCCTCTCCATTACTGACCCAGAACTCGCACTGCATTCTTGCAGAATGTAGATTGTGTAACTGCACAGCAGCTGCCCTCAAACACTGCAATATTAATAGGAAGGCTCATTTGAAATTCAGAAACTTCTGTAAGAAAAGGGCGAGGGAAGTTCTAGAAAGGACGCTGCAGCAGGAGAGTATTTACTCCCAGCTACTGTCATTTGATGGTTGCAACATTTACTCAGCCATCAAAGATCTTGAATGGCTTGAAGAATGATGTTAAGAGATGCTGAAAGTGTTCCATTATCAAAAGATCCACATTAGACAGCATCTTTCCTTTCTGCAGAGATACTTAAATATATATCCTGCTATTGATTTAAGCACTTGTCTCCTATTGCCATCAACAGGCATGTCTTAGAACTGCTTTTGTGTAGTTTATATTTTAAAATGTATGCAGTCTAAAATGGTAAGGGAGAAACTGCAGTTTGGCTCATAGCTGTGCTTCTGCCCTCCATTTACGTACCCATCCGTGCGTATGTTCTTTGTTAAAAATTAGGTCTGACCTGAGCATTTGCTTTGACCTGAGTTTGCAAAGATGCTCTGGAAGTCTCACTTTTGTTCCAGTACAGAATCAGAACAACTTCCAGGTGTGCTACAAAGTGATCAGATTTTTACTCCATCAAAATAAAATTTTCATGTTCTTTCCATGTCAATCTTTAGGTCTGGATTCACGCCTCCTAACTACACATTCTTAATTGAGGTACCTCTTAACCAAAATCAGTTCAGACCACCTCAGTCTGAATGTTCTTTTGGGGAAACTGCTGCTCTCTTTTGGCAGCGACTACAGACTTACGTCGACACTTGAAAAAAATACACACTTAGGTCGAATTAATACTCAGACTTAACTGTATTTTGTCACTATTGCCTTCTCCACAGCAAATTGATGAGATCTGGAGGGACATGAGATGGATCACGGAGGCACTGCAGTATGCAAGATACAAGCAGACAGCAGCAGGCCTGCCCATAAAGAAGCTTGTGGACCTTTCAGAAGAACACTCTCAAAAGAAATTGAGCTCCACCTCTTCTCATCTAGATTGTCTTCCTTCACCTCCCCCTTCCCCTGAGCCTAGAATTCAGAGGAGAAAAGCTGTGAGTGGTAAGAGAACTTTTCTTTTTTTCACCAAGTACTCTTTGAACACACTTTTAATTATAATAGTTCTTGTATGTCTTTTTACAAAAGGAGTAAATTTTTTCCCACAACTGTCAAGGTAATTCATATATTGGTATCATTTTACCAATCATTTGCCACTCAGTATCCTGATATCCTTCTATAATTTTTACAATCAATTTTACTTTCAGCCTCTCAGAATAACTGCTCATCATCAGCCAACTTTGTCACCTTGCTGTTCCAGATCATTTAGTAAACAGGTTGGAAGGGACAAGTGCTATCACTGGCTTCTCCATGATGCCCAGAACTCCAGTAAAATCCATCCATGGTGAAAGTTGGCTGCTTCATTTGCTGCCTACAACAACAATCTGCTATTTTATATGGAGGGAGCTTTCTCTTCATCCCAATTACAACTGCAGAGCCTGTGGTAAAGAACATTATCAAAAGCTCTTCAGAGCTCTGACGATGTCTGCGTATTAATTGTACACATGTTCAGAGTTTTATTTGACTGATGAGGCATAAGTTGCTAGCAAAAGTACTGACCCATTCTCATCGCTCATGTATCTATTATTCTTCACCCCAGTTTTCATTAATTTTACCAAATGTAACACAGATTTTCAGTATTTTCTGTTTGCCACCTTCTGTTTCTCCAGTATTACACCCATTTTCTTTACAGGCTTTCAGTGTTCCTCTGCTTTGCAGCAATTATTACTTATGCCACTCTGGCTTTGTTTTGACAGAGCAAATTTTAGTGCCAATAGTCTAGTTTAACATCTGTTTTCACACACCTCTCAGGGTTCTCAGTGTTTTAGACAAGCATTTTGAATTACACAAATTACACAAATAACTACCCACTTCACTGACCATTATTACTTCTCTGCATAGCCAGAAAATTAAAGTGATGAAAGAAATGGATCACAGCAAATAAAGATGAAGCAAATGAAACAGCAACACCCATTTTGCTAACAGAATAAGGACATTGGAGGAAAAAATAAACCACCATTCTGCTCAGCTGTCTTTAAGCACCAAGTAAACGAAAGAGTCGAAACAAAAGCAACAGATACTACATGACCGTTATAATAATTTGGGGAGTTTTCAAATTGGCAGTTTTATACAGTTAAGGAAAATTAATAAATCTATTCTGAATAAGTTTCATGAGGTTGAAAGAAAGGAAACCTTAAGAGGCTGGTGCTTTGCTCCACTTCATTATGCAGTGGTGTTCTTTCTCAGCATGCCTCCCTGAGCTGTTTTTCCCCCGTATTACAGACCATAAATGCAGAATAATCCTTGGCTCTGGCACAGTGGAAACTGCAGCATTATCTTGTCCTGCACACCCTGGATCCATTAGTGTTAGGCTCTATGGCAATTTACACGAGCTCCAAGTGAACAGGCAGCACTGTATAAAATTGATGTGTAATTCCCAGAATCTAAGATAAACTATCCTGGGCAATGGAGCATCAATTTATTCTATCACACATGCCACTATTTATTATCTTATTGATCCTTCTGAAGACAAAAGACAGCAGCAATTTCAGTGCCAGTGTGGGACTTGGTCCACAAATTCACAAATTCTGTCTGGATTTGAACACACAATGCAGTTGATGGCCAAAAGGGAGGGTTTTATTTATCAACCTCCATGTCGTGCTTTGAGCCTCTTATAGTTGCACCCTGCCCACCATTACAGAGATATAAATCTAGAGTAATTTAACTGACATCTTTAATAAAAACGGAACCCAGATTAGAGATTTTCTCTCTCCAAATCTCCATGTCTATGAAATTTAGTGAAAGCAAGATAAAAGAAAACAGATCACCTCAGAACTTAATCCAAATTCAAATCCTTTTTTTTCCCTCTCATTAACATAATAAATTAATTCTTTATGGTTTTCCTAATTCTGCCACCACCTGTCTAACACATCTATAACTCCTCTCTGATAAATCCTCCCTGACTGCCTTTGCTGTCACCTCATCCCGTGGCAATTCCACAGAGGAAACACACAAACATTTCCAGCACTGGAGATTTAAAATTAAGACAAAAACCACATAAATGACCATTAAGCCATTTCTCTGCTGAGCTTGTGTTGTGAGTGTTAACCAGTTCTCCTTGCAGACTCCCAGCCCTGCTCAGATGAAGAAGGCTGCTCCGAGGTGTTCCTCCCAACTGACAGTGATTATGACTCCAGCGATGCGTTGAGCCCAAGGGAATTAGACCTGATTTACTCCTCATCCCAGGACATCTCCCTGCAGGCTGGCAGTGGCCTGGGGGGCAGTGCACCCAACGTGCTCCAAGCCCATGATATGAAGCCCTGCCTGGCACTGACAGAAGGCCTGACCGAGTGTGGTGCCTTGGACATCAGTGCTGAATGTTGCACAGAGCAGATGAGCAGTCTGACAATGTCAGGACTTACACCGAAAAGCACAGACAAGTCCTCCAGCTCCAAGCAGCCACTGGGCTTTTTAGGGAAAAAAAAGTTGGGGAAACACCAACATTACAACTACTTCAGGCGGCAGCACCGCTGGCTGCGTGTGCACAGCGAGACTCAGGCGGGCTCTCTGTCGGAAGGTGTCTACACCCAGCATCTCATGAGATCTCCAGATTTGTCTCAAGAACCTACCTCCAGAGAGCAGATGAAGATTCCCATTGATGAATCTCGGAGCACTTTTGTACCTCATGCATCCAGCCTTCCAGAAGATGGGAAAGGCAAGTATGAGGAACCAAGGCAGGGTGTCAATAGGATACCTGTGGAGCCTTATGAAACATTCCTGGATGAAGAGGGCAAGTCCTGGGCAGTGAGCACAGAGTCTCTAGAACACACAGATGTGCACAGTGCTATGCAACAGATCACAGGTCCAGAGGAGCAGTCGGGTTCTGCTGTTCCAGAAGTTTTCAGCAGCACCCTTTAACCCCTGAATCCTGCACTGCTTCCCATCACTCCACATGAAGTATGAGCACTGTGTTCATAAAGGCCATATTTTCAAAACCACTGGTAAAAACCCACCTCCTGAAAATGGCAGCTTGTGCCACTCTAAAGAATCCTGATCTTTTGACTTCATCACCTGATTTCTGGTCTCACAGAGGTATCATGGTATTATCTGTCATGAAGTGAGCATTATTATTACTGGCATCTGCAGCTTTGCAGGTAGAGTCATAACAGTCACCACATAACAATGTGCAATTGGGTAATCAGGTTTTGCAGGTCTTCATTTCCATATTTCTCTGAGCATGCAAAATTTTAAGCATGAGTGGTTCTGCCTGCAAGTTAGCAGAAGTTGTAACATCCTTGGTGTCCTTATGTTAGGACTGTGTCCTAAAACTCTGTTGACCTGTTTCCCACCATCTCCTGCAATTTTTTCTACTTTTCAGCATTTCTTGAATGGATTTAGGTTGGATACAGCTGACATGCTAACTGGTCTAGCAACACAGATAACCCAGAGTTTCTAGCCATTTTCATTAAAGAAATTAAAATTCTTTCAATATCTAGAAAATAAAATCAACACCATCTCTGAACGCTATCATAATTATCACAATTGTTTTTTCAAGATCTTAAATTTCAGATTATTTAAGTAGCAAGTTATTTTAAAAGCTCAGGAGATGAACCTTTGCGGTCAGGAACAGGCAGAATGGGACCAGATTCTAGACAAATATTATGCAGAGCCTATGTGAGATTGAAAGAAAGTTTTTCTTTTCTTCTCCCCACCACAAAAAAAGCACATTTTGTTGTGTTGGCATCACTCTCACACACACATTGGAAAGAAACACCCCTATTTTTATTCCTGAATATTCCCCATAAATTCCAGGGGTATTTGATCACCATGTCTGAAGCTGGATATTCTGGCAATTCAGATTAGGGAAGTTTGGGGTACAGTTTAAATCTAAGATTTTTTTTTCTTTAGGCCCCAAATAAATACTAATATGATAAGGAGGTTGGGATCTTGCTATATTTTGTAAAGGCAAATTACAGTGAGACAAGATTTTGTCCTTTGCAACCACAATAAGCTTTAGACCACTACAGAAGATGATCTCAAAAATCAAATCTATATTAATAAGAACCATAACACCGGAGTCACCAAGAAATGAACTAATGTGTAGAGAAACCCCAGCTGTTGCACAAGCTTTAATTTGCTTAAACAGTTCTTGAAGTTTAATTTTATAGGCCACATTCCTGCTGGTTAAATTCCCTCACTCCATGTTTGTGTAGCCTTCTACCTTTCAGTTTTCCAGCCTCCAGGTGGATACACTCTAAGGCCCCAATAAAGAGATTTGAGTTAAATAGTTGAGTTTACAAGTCCTTGAGGTAAAGGTAAGGATTTGGGCCCATGATCTGTGGTCCTTATTAAAATAGCACTTCCATAACTCCAGTGCTATTAAAATCCCTGTGAACTCAATCCATAAATTCAAAAATAAATATTATTCACTATTTTATGCTTGGTCAGTATGTGGAAACCAAAAAGAGTCTTTGCAGTGATAGGAAGAGCAAAAATTTTCTATAAGGGGTTTGCATTTGTAACTTCTCTTTTTGGGAGCAGGACGTTAACTTTTTGCACCAAAAATTCATTACCTGATCCAAAGTGAGGATGGAAAGATTTCCATTCACTCCCACAGGTTTTGGATGAGACCCGCACCAAAAATTCCTGTGGGTGAGAAGATGCAGGGGGAACAGCAGTGTCAGTGCCATTTGCTGCTAGAAGGGCACAGATTGTATGGAATGGGGGATGGGGAAAGCCTGACTCCCCACAGAGCCAAGCAGAGATGTCTGACTGTCACTGAGGGCACTCATAGCTGGTTACTTTAGATTATATTTATTAGCAAAAGGCTTTTCACCAGGGAGTGACAAACAATGTAATATTTCTGTGCAGAACCAAAATAATTGACACAGTTTTTCAGTGTCCGGCACACCTCGCCCAGGCTTCCCTAATCTGTTTTGCCTCTAAAGGAAACTTCCATAAAACTATTAAAGAATAAAATAACCATACACTGAAGCCATATGTTTTTGAAGGAAGTGAGGAGATAAAACAAGATGTTCCTAAATTAAATCCACCTCAATTTGCTTTGGCTCATCAGGAACAATGAGGGCAAGAAGCAGCAAAATCTCCAGCAGAGAGGCAGGCACACACTGCTGGTAAGATAAGGATGTAAAAATCTCTTACCTGCTCCCGCTGCTGGACCTTTCCAGAAGCTGTCATGTAGCTAATAAAGGACTGGATTCCTTACTTGCAAGAAGGCCTTGACTTCATCATAATCTTCTGTGCTGAGATGAAATTTGACTCTGGGGGTGCAAATACAAGCCAAAATCTATCCTGTCTTGATTTTAACCTTGCTATGGAAGTAGTGTTTAGGTGATGGCAAATGGAATGTGCTTCCTTGATCTACTGACTGCAGATTGAGGTTCTTCCACAAACTTTAATAGTCAAAGTACTAATTGATAGTTCTGGGTCTAAATACTTCTAGCTATAAAGCACTGACTTGTCTTTAGGTAAAAATACATGTTCCTTGTTCAAAATTGCTATCTCTACCCATTTTGGGTCTCCTTAAAAGAATAGTAGTGAAAACACAGAGATAAATAAATAGTAGAAAGCAGCACCTTTCAAGTACTGTCATAATACAAATCACTATTCTTCTGCAGTTCTCTTAGGAACATCGCACACACATGTAACAAGCAACTTCAGCAATTGAAACGAATCTTGGAAAATGCACAGCACAGCACTGCTAGCCCCACTCAATAGAGTCCACCAGTGACTCTTCTTAGTAGAGCTGAGTAAAGGCTCACAGTCCAGAATCAAATTAAAATTAGGAATCCAGACCTTTAATTACTGGGAACCCTTTCTCCAGGCTGAGCTCGAGTGCCCCTCCAAAGATTCTTGCACAGAGCTGGACAGCGCCATGGCTCAGAGCCTGCACCACACCAGTTTCAGTGGACAGCAGACAGTTCATTCAAAGGAGCCTGTGCCAACTTTGCCTCAGTTGAAGCTCTCCTCTCTAAAGGGTACTTGGGCTTTTCAACTTCTGGGTCTCTCTTACTCATCCATCTTGCACCATAACTTGTCCTACATTTTTCAGGGTGTATATTTTCTCCTGGGCTGAACCCGGTCCCTCCTATTTCTAGCCATAACTTGGACAGGCTAGAAAAGAATGTAGTACTTTAATATTATGACCCCACAGAAAGAAAAAAAATGTGGACCATATCTCCCTGCTTAGTGGTCTTTCCTGTTTCTGCTGGTAGGAAGTGATATACAGGTAAATTGCAAGGTTTACACTCAAAATTCCTTCTTTCCACAGGAAGGCAGTCTGTACATGGCCAGTTTGTCTCAAGACACCTGTGGCTCAAGCATTTATTTGCCATGCTTGTATTTTTGACTTTGTTTTACAGACCAATTAACAATTGGATTTTTCACATAGTAAGACAAAGAAATCTATAAAATAATGCTTTTAAATATAGACATTCAAGGGGAAGAGGGAAGATGGGATATTTTATCCTGAATATTCATGTGTTTTGGAAAGAGATGGTGCATCTTTAAATTCCCCATGGTATAAAGAAATGCATTAAGTTGCTGGTCAATTCTTTTAAGGTGTTTAAATGCACGGCTCATGACTGTTATGTAAAATTTCAACACAGCCTTACAAACAACAAGGGTGTAGTGTATTTGAAAATAGGGTACACAGCTTGGAAACTTACTCTGAATTTCTCTAAGGTGTTGAACTTTGCCATCAGCAAAATGTATTTTTAGTAAACAGGCAATGGAGATTTCAGACAATGGAGATTTCATGTAGTTGGGTCTCTGATTTTCCACTACAGAAAAACATAAAGTAACTAGAATGCTTTATTTGTAAGTATAATTTATCTTTTGATTGCAAGAAGTGGAATTCATAAGGCTGAATCCTGCCCAGAAGTGAGAAGTGGAGCTGTTGGCCCCATGTATTCTTTGCAGAAAGGCAGGGCAGCATTGCCCAGGGTGGACCCTGGCACACTAGGGCTGACAGCAGGTCCTGGCCAGCAGGGCACCCACCCTCCTGGAGCAGCCCTCAGAGCCCCCCCTTGGCTTAGACAGTTCTGCAAAGCCAGGAGGAGTCGTCTTGATCTGATCGGGCCCTGGAGTAGCCTATCCATCACTGCTGGATGCTTGAGAGAACCCACCAGCTCAGAGATCACCTCTCCTCAGTGTGGTTTCTGTGGGCTCTACCTAGCAGCTGGTTCTCAGCCTAGGTTTTGGGGTGAATAAGAGCCGGCCTGGAATGTCTTCCTTCAATTTTTCACACCACAGCATCCTGGGCAAGACTCAGTCTTTACACCAGTCAGCCCATAATAGGGGAAAGTGTTACTAAGCTTGGCTGTCACTAGGCTACAGAAAACCACCTATGAAGCTTTTCAAAAAACTAGGAACAAACTTTTTATGTTTATTGTTATTTTAATCTTCTTTCTTGGAAAAGCTATGTGAAACTGATCTGACATTGGAGAAGTTGGTGTGGCACTAATCTACCTTACTACTGTGAACTAGAAATTTATTAAGCAGATTTGAAGCTGAACGCACAGACTTCTTGTGGTTTACTTTTTGTAAAGGTCCTTTTGGGCACAGTTCTGTTGTCCTTGGGCCTCACTCCAGGTTCTTTTGCACCAGTGTAAATCAGGAGTAGTTCCACTGAAGTTGGGTCAGGTTCAAACCATGTACAGACCAGCATACCCTGATGCACAATTCTGTGTCACTGAGACCTGGACCAGTGGAGTCATCATGAAAACCACACATTTATGCTGGTGTAAAAAATGATGTATGTAAGGAAGACAAAAGGGGTTTGATCTCAGAATATTACCCTGGAGGTCACAGGGATCACTGGAGCCAGGCTCAGAGAGTGAGCCCACCATGCTTTGTGACACCAGTTGTACTGGGGGAAGCCCTCACTTTGTGATTCACTATTGCTCCTTATAATAGGGACAAAATTTCTCTCCCATGTTGTGCTAATGAATCCCCTTCTGAATGCAATGGGAGTTCCATTTTGCTGATAAAAACAAAGACTTAATAGGGTTATTGGCGACTTGGGGGAGGGGAAGAGGGGTTGTTTGTTTTTTCCCCTCCGAGAAAAAGTAATTTAAGCGAAATGTGCGAGGCAGTGTTTAATTGCTTCCTGCCTTGTTTGTACATAGCAATTTGGCTGTTTATTGGTTGTCTTTGTTCAGATTTTTATTGTAACTTGTTTCTATATATGCAACCAAGTGTATGTTAGAGTTTAAATTTTGGTACAAAATAATGCACAATTTTATGTGCTCTAAAACTTTGTAAATATCTTGATGAATGATGTATGCTGTGCTAACTGTGAGCTTGGGGCTTGACACAATATTTTCATGCATATGTACCTGTGAATAGCTTGAAAAAATCAAAATATATATTGAGGATGGCCACAAGCCAAGAGTAAACGAGTGCCGTATGAGTCATGCTTCTTTAATAATTCCTGAAAGAGGCATGATTAGTACACAAAACAGAAAATAAAAACAATTTTCAGGACTACAAATATTTTTTATAACTTCAGATATTAAATACTATTTAAAAAAAAAAAAGATTGGTTGGTAAAAGAAATCTTGTGTTTATTTGAGTGAATCATTGTCATAAAAATGTTCTTAACATAGATTTTTTTGTTTGATCTAATATCATAGAAACTCAGCTCTTTCAAGATTTAGAAGACTTGAATTGCTCTTGCATTCTTACCACTCCTGTGATCTTCTAAAATTATGCACTTCAAGTCTTCTCCCTCGTTAACAAAGAAATGCTGGTGTGTATGCTCACATGATCCTAAATACCACATAATCTTTAAACAGTATTTCTTGAAAAATATTCTGTTTGACCATTACCTAGTACCCCCATATGTGAACTTTACAATCCCTGGAAATCTGAACATAGTTTGTGTTTCTTCCTGAATTCCTTTATTTTTATTGGAAAGTGACTTTTTCTAAGTCCAAGCTCTCAAGTCTGGTCTCCAAATCTTTATTTTAATTCAGAAACCTGAATGAAATAGGCATGGCTTCCAGGTTTCTGGGTAAAAAAACCCTTCAAAAAAAGACAACAGAAATGGAATTTTTTCACATATTCTTGTACATGAAGAAGCAAAGCAAGACATTTCTAAAGCAGTGTGGAACTGTGTTACTGTATGTAAGCATGGGAAACAAGAACAACTGTGTTTTGAATGCTGAAGTCAAACTGGAAGAGTTCTGCTCTGGGTCACAGTTTACCTGCTTTCACAGACAGACAGGTTGCTAAACGTGTATTAACAGTCAGATGATGCCATAACTGGAGTAAGTGACATGGCCAAGGTCACACAGACAGCTTGTGGCAGAGCAGGGACACAATTTTCTGATTAGCATCCTCCCAGCATCATCATCCATAGCCTGTGCACAGGTACATGGGGCAATGTCCACGGTGACCATGGTCAGGATTTCAGCTGTGACATCCCAACTCAAAGCAAGCTTCAAAAATAACAGTTTGCCACTGGACTAATACTGGATCTCTTTATCCGTGGAAAATATTTTAACCAAAACACAGCCAAAGTGAAGTTAAGTGGCAGAGCAAAATAATTCTCAAAATGTAAGATAAAACGTGTCTGTCATTTCCACTACCTTGGTTTTTAATTCCAAAACATTAAGATTGGTACCGTGTTTACTAAGTTAGTAAAAGGAAAAAAAAACCAAAACAATTGCAAGTTATTACAATTGCAAGTAATTAGTCCTGTACAGTGACCTAAGAAATTAACCGGGGGAAACACTGCAGGAAAAAGCAGGATTTTTGTGTGCATATGCTTCTGTTCCTTTGGTGCATTTTGCATGTACCATGCATTTTTGGAGCCTGGTTGTTTGTATGTTTTGCTTTCCCTGAGCTGAGATTTCTCCTTTCTCTCAGAAGATCAGTGAGTGAGCAATGCAGTTCTCCCAGACATTTCCAACACGTCTGCCATGAAGGACAGCGCTGTTCTGTACCTGTCTCTGCATTCTCTGCTCTTTTACTGAAAAGCTTTTAAACCAACTGGAAAACAGTTACAAACTTTTCTGGGCGTGTTTCTGACTTTCTCTTCTGACAGCAAAAGATACCCATTTCATTGTTCCACTCCAGTGTATTGGCCTATATAAGCTGTCATCTGTCTGAGCAAACTATTAACTTATTTTTTTCATTCTGTCTTTAAATAAAAGCTTTGGGGTTTAATTGGGGGTTTTTGTTTGTTTTAAAAATGCACAAAAAATATTCTTTTATAAGTTTCACTGTTCTCTTCCCCAGGCTGCTCTTCTCCTCCCTACACTGTTATTTTCAATCTCTCTCTTCAAATATATCTTTTAGCAAAAAGCTATAAAAATGTTTCTATTTTCTTAAAGTTTTTAATTAATAAATATTAATTAATTAAGTGGTCCTAATTAATCAGTAGGACTTCTTTTTCCTACCTGTGAGAGTAACATCTTTTTATTCTGACTGTCCAGTTCATCTTTATTATACCAAAAAAATCAGATAGAATCATCCACACTCTGCTCACACACACACTCAATTACAGAAATAATAATAAATGGAGTAGCAACTTTTAAGCCTTATAAACTAATATTAAAGAAATTTTAAAACAAACAGCCTTTAATACCAGTAAATATACATGCTTTTTCTTGAAATATCAAAATCACCGAATTTGGCAATGTCAGCATTTTTTTTTACTGAATCAGTGTGATATTTTCAAAATAGAGTATTTCAAAATAGACTATTTCAAAATTTCAACCAAATTTTTTTTTCTCAGGGGGGAAAAAGGCAATGCCAAAATGTTTTGTCTGGCACTCTTTGTTACCACTTTCTTAAAATCCCGAAGCAAAATATTTCAAGTATGGATGCCTTAAATGGTGATAACTAACTCTGTAAGAGTTGAAACACCCTCTGTAAGTAATACCAACACTGCTGCTGATTTTAGTGGTACTTGGGAGTGCCCCTCACTTCTGAAAATTGGGTGTTTTGTTGAAGTCCTCCATCACAAGAACGTGGCAACTGTTCCCCACAGCCGAGATCATTTCTGGACCAAGATTTTTCCACCTACATGGGGGCTCTTCACAAGTACCAGCATGGCCTTTGTCTTTTCCCATATTGCTTTTTAAAATATTTGAGAAAGGAAAATATTGTTTTGGGGTTTTTTCACTTATCTTCTCTTTTCCTGAAATGGTCACAGAAAGGAGTTAAATCACAACTCCAGCTCGAACAGTGGAGCACCCAATTCGCATGGCTACACGTGCTTTGAACCCAGCCACAGCAGAACAAAGATTGTTTTCAGGCTCTCTTCTGGGGCACACTTGCTTCTTTCCCCCTCCTGTGCCCTGTATCTGGGTCCTGATCCCCTGCTCTCTCGTGGCTCCATCCTGATCCCTCTCTTCCTCGAGTCTGAGTCACAAGAGCAACAACCCTGCCTGCTCCGACCTACTCAGCGCCTCAGCTGTTAAGGTAAAGCCCACGCTCCCAAGGGACTCACGTTTGAATACAACCCCAGGATTGTCAGGGCTATGGCTGGCAGTGCTGCCGAGGGGACAGTCTAAGGCTCTATTTTAATCTTCTGGAGCCCAGCCAAACACTGGAACGAAGCTGCCAGCACGAGGGGGGCCCTCCTGCTCACTGTGCCTGACCTCCCATCAGGAGAGGTGCTGGTGTGTTCCTTCTCAAACTACTAGGGCTCTTTCATTGCGGCTGACCTCCCATCACGAGTGCTACCAGGGATCCAGCTCCGACTACTGGGGCTTAATCCTGGCTCGGCTCCAGCACACGAGCCGCACGCTGCTTGTCTCCAGATGTAAGATGCACTGAGCGTAAATCCAGACTCAGCTGCAGGCGCTGTTTCAGGTACGTTGTAAAGCAACTACGGGAGCGACGCCGACTTCTCGTCCTGCCTTAGAGAGCTGGATGCATCCCCGTACCCTTTTCAGCTTTAGTTTGGGAGGATACAAACCAACATTTCACGTGTGTTTGTGGTCTCAGCCTGAGTCTGTGCTCTGCAGCTTGGCTTCAGATGCACGGTCCTGTCCTGAGTCATACTGGCTCCACAGCCCATCCCCACAGGCAGTGACGAGAGACCTGGCTGTGCCATGGGGCCAAAGCCCGTACACAACTGCAAAGCCGAGCATGTCTTACCCTCTCCTGGATACCCAGAGAAGGGAATTTTACAAAAGCCCTGGCAGAGTGATGGCCGGTTTGGATGCTCAGCACTGCAGACCTCTGCTCCAACAAGGGCAGCAAAGCACAGCAGCGCTGTCCGCCTGACTCACTCCTGGTTTGCCTGGTTTGTCGGGCACCAGTCCATCCTGGTTTATCATAAATCACCACATCATCTTCTGTGCCAACCTGACACCCCTCGCAACACTTACTTTTCATTGAAAGAGAAATGTCTTTTTATCAGTCTAAGTCAATGTGTCCTAATTAACTTCAGTGACGCCCGCCGGGTCAGCTCTAGAGCTGCATAGCTTTACACCAGATTTACACCTCGACTGCCCGGAGCCTCTGATGCCGCTACGGTGACCGAGCCTGCGGCAGGAGGACAAAGCTTTGTCCTGAGGCGGCTCGGATGGGGCTCGATAGCGGACACCGGCTGCGCCGCCCTTCGCCGCCCCGGTGTGCCGCCTGTGTCCGGGGTGGCACGGCCCGGGCTGCGCTCTGACTGGCGGGGCGCAGTCCCGGGGTTACTGCCTGTGCCATGCCCGGTGTGGGGGCAGCCTGGATGTCGCTCCCTGTGCAATGCCCGGTGTGGGGACAGTTCGAGGGTCGCTGCCCGAGTGTCCCCGGTGCCGCCAGCCCGGCTCCCCGGGGTCCCCTCACGCCCGTCCAACATGGCGTCCCGCGGGTGCTGCCGCGCCCCCTCCTGGGCAGCGCTGGGCAGTGGCGGTCCCGCGGGAGAGGTGCGGCCCTCGGGGGAGGCTGGAAGGGGGGATCCCGGAGAAACCCCAGAGGGATCCAACCCCCCGCGAGGTTTCCCGCAGCCCTACCCGAGACCCGGCAGGTCCCTGCCCAGTCATGCCGAGGCTCATTCCGCGTGGATCGCGGCCTCCCTTTCGCCATCGGCAGCCGCCAGGTCGCAGGTGCTGGCGCCCGGGACTCAGGCGAGCGGTGGCCCGGCAGCGGCGGGATGGCACCGCGGCCTTGGGCTCCACACACAGCGTCAAACCCGGCCCTGAGCCCCCCAACTCGCACCCATCAGCACCAGCCTTCAGCTCACTCTGTGCGCTGCCCTGGGCTGAGAAAGATTTTCCAATAAAAAGCGGTCAGAAAGCACCACTCTTAAGTCACTGGGAAAACCACTGATGTATGAAAACTTGCAGGCGTTGTTTTTGGTGGATGAGATTTCGGCAGCTGTGTGTCACCCGGGCTTGGGAAGATGGTTAGCACAGGGACTCTTGACAAAGCTAAACTCATAAAGATCACTCTGAGTGATTGCATCACCGCAGGTTCCTGAGTGACTCCAAACTCGAGATGCATATTTTAAATCTCCCCTGCTGTTGCTGATAATTTGTTCCATATTTGCCATATTACTTAGGACTTGCAAATGGGGAGAGTTTTTTTAGAATATAAATGTTAATTGAATTAGATGGCCATAGCCACAGCAGGCCAAGCTCATCCCCAGCCCCTAATGCCATGGCAATCCATGGGTTTAACATTCAGGGTGAATTTAGCACTATTGACTTTCCCCCAACATTAATCCATGGTACTTGAAAAGAGATGGAGCTGTGTAAACTCAGATGGTTTCTGATTGAGCTTTGTGGTGGCTTTGGGTCACAAGGTTTTCAAAGGTTGAGGCTGCTGAAACTGTATTGCTTGTTCAAATTTATCTTGGCATTGATACATACAGTTCTTGTATCTGCATCTGTCAAGGTGGGACTTGGGTAACAATGTTGGTAAAATAAAAGGCTTAATGCAACAAGCTTTTAAAAGCATATTTCCTCAACTGGGGTTTTTATGGTAAAGTTCCTTCTTAAAATCAATCTGCAAACTCTCATAACATCAGAAAAAGGGGCAGCTCAAAAGGAACTTACCTCATGCTCTGGTGTCCTACATCCTGCAGAGATTGCATCCAATGTCCAGTATTGCATTGTTAAAATAATTTCATAAAATGACATTTAAGGTGTCATAGTTACCATTTATGGATAGAGTATGCTTTACCATGTGATGATAGCTTTCACTTTGAAGGAAATATGGAGTAAATAAGATCTGCGTTGTTGGGATGTGCAAGCTGATGGGAAAGCCATTGTTTCCAGGACAGTTTTTAATTTCACTTTCAACCTGCACTACATTATTTGCTAAATCAATTTACAGAAAAAATCAGTTCAATTAATGTTGGGGAAAAGATATTTTAGTTTTGGCAATTAATTTTTAAATAAACTGAAGATTCATTTCAGTGAGAGAGTACAGCTGTCATGAGCTTCAGCTACCTGATTACAGTCCAAGTAGACAATAATCCAGTTTTCAGCTTTCATGTTAAAAATCTCATTTGAACTGTGAAATTCTTTTCCTGGTATTTTTCTTGCTAGATGTCTCCTCCGTTTGTGGTTTAACAAATTATTTTAACTTTAATTCTTTGCCAAATGACCAGATTTACCACATACAGATCCCTATTAATGCATATTAATACAAGTAGTAAAGAATTTCATCCTGTTCTGGAAGTTAAGACTTCAGAAAGGTTCAGAAGGATCAGTAAGGATTCATAGGAATGATTCAGGGGTTGGAAACCATACCTTAGAGCAAGATATTTAGGCAACTCTTTCTAGTTCACTTAACCAAAAGGTGACTAAGAGCTATTAGTTCCCATCCTGTTCAGCTCTTGAGGAGGGTTTGGATCATAGAGATGCCCTAACATGGACAAGAAAATTCTTTCTGAACCCCAGTGTCAGGGTACTGGAGCACTTTGGAGTGAAATAGAGAATACAGTTAACTTTTGGAGAAACTTGCTGAATATTTATTTGCCCTTTGCACTCTTCAATGTGAAATTTGTGTGGAAATAACCAAGTGTCCCCATCCCATTGTACATTGTTGGACATGTTTTCAGCACAATTTAGCCAGTGCTGGTGTGATAGTTAGTATCTCCTGTGCTTTAATCCATACAGGAATTATTTTGGTCTACACTGTTAACCAGTCTAAATATCCATCATATCAGCAACCATCAAAGTGAGGCATAGTTTTAGCCTTCATGTGATGCTTTGCAATTTATTATTAGCTTCATATTCTGTGTACTTTCATAGCACACAGTCTCTGCCCTTTTGTAATAAAAATCGACTGCTGTGGGAAAAATGGTTTAGTCAGGCTGCAGCTCTTCCTCTGTGGCCTTTGTGTCCCTGTTCTGATGACCAGAGGCCTCCGGAGGATACAGAGATCCCAGAGCTGTCGTGCAACGATGCCTGTCTGCTGCTGCCCCAGTCTGGGGCACAAGGGGGGTTCTCTGCTCCGTCAGGTTGTCATCGCTCCACAGGGACAGTTGCCCAGATGGTGACCTTGCTGTCTGTGCAGTGCCCACCCAGGTGTGGGAGCATCTCCTCCAGCTCTCTGTGCTAACTTTTACCCAATTTTTGATTTGTCAATCCACTGAGACCTCTGAAAATACTATTGGAAATGTGATACTTAAATCTTCCATCCTGACAAATACATAGCTCTGGTTCTACCCTGTGCCCTCGAGGCTGGCAAGAAGGCACAGATTGGAAGTGCAAATTAACACTTGTGAAGGTTGTTTTGGTGTGAATTGATGGGGGCAGACAAAGATACATGTAGGGACACCGAGGCTACAAAATAAATAAATTTGGACTTTTTTGCATCCAGTTCAAATGAAAACTGGGACAGAACCTCACTACTTGGAAGAAGTGATAGATACTGGGAGTTGAGTGGCTTCAGTAGGAGTGTTGGTTCTGGGAGATGAGCAAAGGTAAGACCTGCCTTTTTAGATGCAGCTTGGCAGGAGTGAAAGTTGGCAGAGCTGAGCTCTTTAAAAATCCCATCCTTGCCCTTTGAGTTCTCTGGGCACTGTGTTCCCTTGGGCTGTGTGACTGTACACAGCAACACACCTTTAAGTACTTCCGTGCTGCATTTGAGTATTGGCTCATGCTCTTCTTCAGTTGCCTGTGGGCAGGTTTATGAATTATGTGCTGAGGCTTATTTCGTTTATGTGGTTTCTTGAAGTATGCTTAAACTGAGGAGATATTTAGTCAGTATCTTTGCCTCTTTAAAAACATTCTGCTATAATGTTACTCATATTTTTTTGGGGGGTTTTACAGAACCTCTTAAAAACCTCTTGACCAGCAGATCTGCAGTAAAGGTCTGCTGGCCACAAAGCCCTCCGTCCTGCAGCAACTGTGTGCTGCTTGTCAAGGTGTCCCTTCTTCCCTGGTACATCAACTGAACATTGTTGGCAGCAGTGAGCAGTTAAGTAGCTAAATGTCTATTCAAATAGTGGCCAAGTTATCAGTGCAGGCATGTTTTTGTAAAGAAATATGCAGCTCAACTTGTGGTGGACATTGAGAGGCAAAGCTGCAAAAACCTCAACACCACAACGACACAATATTTTTCTCCTGATTACAACATGTTCATTTATTTTGGAATTCTTATGCCAGCTGAGGACTCCAGGGAAGTGATGAGTTGTCCAGGTGCCAAGGAAAAGAAAGAACTGTATATGTACTCCTGTCCTGAAATGGTAGAGGGCAGGGAGAAAAGCCGGGTAACGATTTGAAAGAATACATTCCCATAAACTTTCCAAGGGAATCCACAGATTGCTCCCACAACAGATACCTGCAATAATTTGAAAATATGTACAGAATCCAGATGATTGCTAAATTTCCTGGTCTTCCTGTACCCTTTGCAGAGATCTGCAGATTCAAAACAACCTTTCTGTTAAGATTAAGATAAATGATTGCCTTTCGAATTAGCTGGGAAAGCCAATCATAAAGTGATTGTGATGGGATCAATCCCTGTGCTTAGGGCCAGAGAGATAGTCGGTTCTGACATCTGACCAGGGTGGCCAAGCAGCAGATAAAGAGTAAACAAATAACTATAATAGAGACTTTGTTTGGAGTTATGTGAAAAACTCAAATCACCATGTTTTTCTATAATATGTGTAGACAGGTTTTTGTACCTCTTACTATGGTACCATTTCTGTGTGGAGACAGGCCCTCCAGCTCTCAGCATTATTTAAAACTTTTAAATTCTCTGGCAGTTCACAGCACTAACTTTTTGAAAGAGACTGTTCATCAAAATGTAGCAAGCACAGTCTGTGTAGTGTTGTGCAGAGGCTGAGCAGAAGTTTCTACTGGGTCATATCACAAAATATGATGTTTTTAAGCCTTCTTTTAAAAGGCTTTTTTTTCAATTTTATCTGTAAAAAAAAGTTGAGCGTAGGTGCTGAGGTACAGGTGTGCTGAGGCAAACCAGAAGATGGTTCTGTTTCATTCTCTACCTTCTGTCCTGCCATTTGTTACCTCAAAGGTTCAACTTACGCTATAAATTTTTGAGGGAGCAAGGATGCCTTTTTCTTACGCATTTGCACAACACCAGACATGGCTGGTCTACGTCCAAACTTTTAGGTACTACAATAAAATAAATAATAAATCTTTCAAAGGATATATATTTTTTTAGACTCCCATGATCATCATGGGTGTGGTGCTGTTTTATGGCTGAAGAACCAAGACATAGATGGTCTCCAGTCAAAGTAATCAAGTATCCCCTAGTTGTGGCTGTGCTTATTCAAACCAACTAAGAGCTGGTATTTCAAACCAGGACTTTATGTGTTCAAAGCCCAGTTCCAGTTGGTTTGCATTGCAGCTGTTGTAAATGCACACCCTGCTATGAATGGAGCCCAACTGAGGCTGCATATCTTAAGTGTTGTTGAAAATGAGACATAGACATTAAGTGACCATCTGTGGAAAGTTCTCAGTTTCTTTCATGCTACTGTACTGGGATTCGTGGAAGAACCCAGGGAGAGAATTAATTTTTCTGTGATGTTCACTTCCTGTAAGTGCTGCCTTTATCTTCCTGCAATCTTCTGCTTTGGTCAGATCATCTAATTACTGTAACAAATCAGGGAGTCCTGTTTCCTTTCACTGTATATCCACTGTCAGGTGCACCCACACCAATGCAGAGGTGAAAAAGGAAGTTCACATGCTGACTGTAAAAAGAAGTGTGGGGAACAAATGGCACTTGCTCAAATAATGAAAAGCTGTAGCTTGAAGTGTGAGAACAATTCAGGGCTGCTTCTCAAACAATGGCACATGGCAGAGCATGGTCCAGTATGAAAAATGTGCATCCTCTACACCAAGATAGTTCAGCTTCATTCCTTTGTATATCACAGTTTTGACTAAAAGTAGTTGAAGGTCTTCTATCCCCAGGGTGGGTATCTGCAAAGCTGAAATAAAATAGTGAGATGTATTGCAAAAGCAACAGTTATAATTCTAATTGATGAGTAGCTTCCACTGTAACAAAATCAGAACATGCAATAAAATCCATGAGGCCCTGTGGTCTATCCCTGCCAGTCACAGAATCACAGAATAACCAGGTTGGAAGAGACCTCCAAGATCATTGAGTCCAACCCATGCCCTAATACCACAACTAGACTATGGCACCAAGTGCCACATCCAGTCTGTTTTTAAACACATCCAGGGATGGTGACTCCACCACCTCCCCAGGCAGACAATTCCAGTACTTAATTATTCTTTCCGTGAAAATCTTTCTCCTGATATCCAATCTATATTTCCCTTGGTGCAGCCTGAGACTGTGTCCTCTTGTTCTGTCTGTTGCTGCCTGGCGAAAGAGACCAACCCCCACCTGACTATAGCCACCTTTCAGGGGTTGTAGGTGGTGATAAGGGCACCCCTGAGTCTCCTTTTCCCCAGGCTGAATGCCCCCAGCTCCCTCAGCTGCTCCTCACAGGGTTTGTGCTCCCAGCCCCTCTCCAGCCTCGTTGCCTCCTCTGGATGTGCTCCAGAGTCTCAATGTCCTTCCTGAGCTGAGGGGCCCAGAACTGGACACAGCACTCAAGGTGTGGCCTCACCAGTGCCAAGAACAGGGGAAGAATGACCTCCCTGCTCCTGCTGGCCACACTATTCTTGATACAGGCCAGGATGCCATTGGCCGTTTTGGCCATGATACTTTACAAAAGATAGGAAGTGGTCCTCTTCTTGGTTTTGCTATTTTGTGACCTTGGGCAAGCTGATTTGCGACTTTGCTTCCTTTTATGTTCTCAAGTTTTGTCTGTGCTATCTGATGAGATGATCAAGAATGCACACCCTAACCTGCTGTTCAACACATGCCCAATGCCCACTGCAGAGGGATCCTGGTTACACTGCACTGACATTCACCTGATACATTTCACTGGAAGAGCACAGTGGCAGAGGGACCTGAAAGAGCTGGACTCAACAGAATAATCACTGAGCAAACACTGAGTACCCATAGCATGGTGCAGAAAACGGACTGGTTTGTATGAAATCTGCTGGATTATCTTACCAATGGCTCTGATAATGAATCTCTTTACAACACTACAGCTGTCCTTATATACTACTGTATACGTGGTTTTGATGTTTTGAAAATTTTCAAAGCAGCCTTTTCCAACGTTCTCGGTCTGTATTACAATAGCCTTATCACCTTGCACCAAATGGCTTCTTTGTCTCATGAATTATTTAATTTAAACCAATCAAATCAAAGTCAACCTTCATTATGAGCAGCAGCATGTGGCACTGCAGGATTTTAAAGCACTGACAGATTTCAGAGCTCAGTTTTCAGTTCTGTCATAGATTTGTGCAACCATCTCTTCAGTTCAGATGGTGACTGCACCTCTGTCAGCAATGATCCATGCAGCCCAGGTGGAGAACAGTCAGGTTGTCCTGGGCCTTGGGAGAGAGGATGAGATGGGCTCCTCTAGCCAACCAAATCTGCCTCTTCCCACTGTAGTTTTGCCACTGGTTTGAGCACATCAGGATCCTACAGAGTTGGTAAACAGGACCTATGCCAGGACAGTGGCTCAGTGACAGGAAGCTGTTCTGAGGGGTTTATTCCTCTTAGACATTCACTGGCAGCATCCCTGTCAAGGGTACCTGTGTGTACAAGCATGCACAACCCCATCTACTGCTTTTTCATCAGCTAGACAAACAGAGATCTCAGGGAATCAAGAGGTTCAATTGCTTCTTGTAACTGTATTTTGGAAGGCTCTGTTGCCCATTAAAATGTGTGTGAGGCTTTTCTGTCACTTCACAGACTTCTTGAATTAAACCCCTTCCAATGTCAGAATCTAAGTTGCAGGTTCAGGCTCTTGCCTTTAAAATCTGTGCATAAAGTGCCTTGTATCTTGTCCGGTATAGCTGTTGAACTAATCAATGAACATTCTACTATTTACATTTACTCTTCCAAGCTGAGAGATCATGCACACTGGCATTGAAAAGGGTGAATTATTTGCCCCGGTTCATGCTTCTGAAAAAAATTGACATCTACAAGATGGAAATGTTAAGCTCGTGTTTTAATTTGCTGCAGGAAAGATTTATCAGACGTGAAGTCTTTGACCCAGTTTTGTCCTACTGGGGTCTCTGTACAAGCTACAGAGAGAAAGGAGGGGTCCCAAGCACTGATATTTTCAGGAGTCTCTTGCTCTCCGAGTTACAGCCAGTGGGATTTTAGGATAACTCATAGCTCGATGCTGCAGCCTGAGCAGAGGTGTTGCAGGGCAGGTCAGGGACTGCTGCAGAGCAGCGCTCGGGGCAGTGGGAGGCTGGGCACCTCGAGGTACCACATCCACTCTCAGGATCGGTCAGGGAGCAGAGGATCACTCAGGCTGCCGCCGGCTGCAGCCCGAGTGGCTCCGCCGGCTCCAGGAGCTGCTCAGAGGGACCGCGGCCGGGGAAGCGCAGGCCGGGCCGGGGCCTGGCAGAGTCCGGGGCTGGCAGAGCCCGGGGCCGGCGGGGCTGAGCCGGGGCCGGCAGAACCGGGGGCTGGCAGAGCCCGGGTCCGGCAGAGCCCGGGGCCGGCGGGGCTGAGCCGGGGTCCGGCTGAGCCCGGGGCCGGCGGGGCTGAGCCGGGGTCCGGCAGAGCCCGGGGCCGGCGGGGCTGAGCCCGGGGTCCGGCTGAGCCCGGGGCCGGCGGGGCTGAGCCCGGGGCCGGCTGAGCCCGGGGGCTGGCACAGCCCGGGGCCGGCGGGGCTGAGCCCGGGGCCGGCAGAGCCCGGGGCCGGCAGAGCCCGGGGCCGGCGGGGCTGAGCCCGGGGCCGGCAGAGCCCGGGGGCTGGCACAGCCCGGGGCCGGCGGGGCTGAGCCCGGGGTCCGGCAGAGCCCGGGGCCGGCGGGGCTGAGCCCGGGGTCCGGCAGAGCCCGGGGCCGGCGGGGCTGAGCCCGGGGCCGGCAGAGCCCGGGGCCGGCGGGGCTGAGCCCGGGGCCGGCAGAGCCCGGGGCCGGCGGGGCTGAGCCCGGGGCCGGCAGAGCCCGGGGCCGGCGGGGCTGAGCCGGGGTCCGGCAGAGCCCGGGGCCGGCGGGGCTGAGCCGGGCCCAGCCCCGGGCTGCGCTCCACGCAGGGAGCCGGCGGTCCGCAGACCTGGGGGCAGGGCGGCTGTCTATTTTTAGTGAGGGTTTTATAGAGTGGATCCCTGCGGTCTGGCTCCACACTGAAATATTGTCCTAGTCTCAATGACATAAACACAGGGCCAGCCTGTGATCCTGGCGCCAGCTTCAGCTTAGGGAATGTGAATGAAAGTACCAGTGGGGTCCAGGCAAGGAGAAGAAAAAAATCCCGACTGTAATTACAAATAAATCCCAAACCCCTTTGCTCTCATGGCTCACTTAGTGCAGCAAATAGCCTCTGATTCTCTACAAATAAGTCCCAGCTTAGTTACTGACAGATCTACCAAGAGGCAGTTAATGGAATAATGACTAAGGGAAGCTTAGGGTAATTTACAAACAGTTCCCGGTGTCGGAGGGTGATTGCCCCCACCTCACCCCCCTCGCTTCAGGTCCTGCAGCAGTAAGCACCAGGCAGGACCTAAGCCTAGGCACACCAGGGCCCTTTTCGGCTGTCAAGGATGGCTGATATTTATTTATTTATTTATTTAATCAAGAGATCTCACACAAGAATGATGACAGGCAAACTCCAATATCTGTCTCCCTAGGGAGAGCAGTTTAGGTTATAGTCTGTTGAACAAGTTTATTCCTACCTTCTTTCTGATGAGAAAAGTGGGAAGATCTTAAGTGAAAGTGGCATAAAAAGCCATCCCTGCCATGAGACGCTTTAAATGCAGCATTCTTCCTTTTGCTTCTTTTTCTGTTATAAAGGCATCTCTCTTCTTTGAATCCCTTGTCTGAGCCTGTTTCAATACCTCATATCTGAGTTGAAATGCTCGTTTTGCAGACCAAAGTTAACCTTCATGTTCAAAGTAGAGAGAACTCTTGTAGTACTTCCAGAATGGTCAATGCAATGTCTTTTTTTGTTTGTTTTTGATTTTTTTGTAAATCAGAACACAATCATGTGTCTTTGGAACACTACTCTGTCAAGAATGGGAGAAATGGGAAGGCCGTTCCTGCATGGGAAAAATTGCACATGCATAGACACACATAAAGAGAACAAATAATATTCAAAATATGTGCCATTGTGTCTGGCACATTATTGAGCTGCTTATTATAAGAACAAGTACTTCAAAAGGTGATGTGGCTTCAGGACACATGCTAGGCAGTAAAGATCCTCAGTTGAAGTGTTATTATTTCAGTGATGCTTGAAAGAAAATCATCCTGACCCATGGCTATGCAGGAAAGCCTAGCTGGTTGTTAGTCCTGTGATGGTTGTTTTTTCTTCCTGTGCCATCCTAGTCTTTCTGAGTATCTGTGTTCAAAGGAGGAGGGTAACGGTCACTTGTTAATATTTTCTGTTTGAAAGAAAAACACAAAGTCCTTATACAGACTTATCAGAGGAACTTTATATAAGCAAAGCTGTGCTGTGAGCAAAGCAGTAATTTGTGACTTCTCTGTGTGCTGTCAGACTTTTTGTCCCATATTCCTGCTGTACCCTCCTATCGCATTGTGGGATGTTGCTCAATATTCAAAAGCTTTTAACTCTATCCTGTAATTGATGTTTTGTGTAAACTGCAATAAAGGAAGGTTATTAAAAACAAAATGAAGGGGGGGGGGGTAAGGATGACAAACATATTTAATGAGGATGAGTAAACACACCCAAGATGTAACTGTAGATATAAGAAAAATAAAAGCAGCTGGGGGGCTTCTGAGACATTGTTTGTCTTGAAAGTGATGAGAAGAGGCACCATCAAAAGACTTGTTTTACTACAGTCACGCTTCATTATGGGCAAGGAGAGTGTGGGGAAGAGGAGGGGTGGGGGTTCCCTACGTGACCAGGTTGCCAGAAGAGAGAACCTAACTCGTTTGCATGGCCTAATTAATCCCTGAACCCAGTCAAAGACTGAGTCAGAGGGAGAGAGCAAATGTCAGATCTGTGTCTGGGAAGCCCAGATTCATTATTTTACTCGCCTGTGTCCCTTTGCCTTCAGATGCACAGACTTGAAACTCCCAAGCCAAAGAAACACATCCCAGAGATTCCTACTAAACATCAGCAAGTTTGGAATCAGTCTGAGACACAAATGTCTGTTTCTGTATCTGAATTAATCCCATAACCCCAGGGGTGTGCCTGTTTCATCATGTGTGAGAGAAAGGGGAAATCATTCCACGTGCCACTAAAGGTACAGGTTTCTTTGAGAAGTCTCCTATTGAACATAGTACTTTTCACAGCCAGCCCAGCCACTGTGGGTTTCCATCTTGGGACATTTCCTAGTGGCTGCAGAGATAATGCTATGCACACAACTCTGACTGATCATTGTGATCTACTTCTTTTTGAAGAGATCAGATTCCTTGGAAGGATAAAGCTAAGAAGCTGGAAAGGAGTCATAATACAAAATGCTGGGGAATGACATGCAGTTTAATCTTTTTCTCGTTATTAAAGCTCCTTCATCCTTGCACATTTTCTGGATGGAGCAAATTTAAAGAATTTCTAATAAAGCAGTGGTTCTGTATTTGTGGGACCTTCTGCTGCTGCATTAGTTCTTGAGGCAAAACCCTAGTCAGGAATTGTTTTATATACAGGCTAAATTCTGCTCTTTTATTACACTGTAGCCAGGATACTTCTTGTGAGCATAAAGTGCAGCCATTCTACATTTAGTCCGGGATTTCTGAGTCAGATATGTTTGGGATCCTGTTCCCTCTGGCTCTCTGATCAGGATTAGACCTTGCCTCTTGGACTTTGTACTTCCACAAAACCCCTGAGTCTCTTGGAATATTTTACTCCAGAATCTGAGGCAACATTTACAGAATGCCGGGGACCTGGGGGCTCAGGACTAAGTTGATAGAAGTACTTTTAAAATAAGTTTCAGTTTTCCTTCATTAATAATCAACGGGCTAAATATGATGTAATTGGATTTATTTTTTCCTCTTCACCCCCACTGGAGCCAGGAAAATGAAGTAGTTGAGAGAAAAGGGGTTGTCATTTTCAGTCAAGCAGTCATTCATCACGTAGCATTAGACAATTAGCAATGAAACATTTGAAGGGCTCCGCTGGTGCTAAAAGGCGAGGAGGTCTTTTTAAATATCAGAGGTGAGAAATGTTATGTATCAGGGTTATTCAGTAGCTGGCATCAATGAATCACTGCCATGCACACAGGGCTTGATTGGGGGGATTGCTGTATTTTTCACTTCATTGAATCCTTGTCCCTCAGTTGTCTTTAGTGTTTTATAAAAAAGGAATAGTAAAAGCTTGGTTTATTTCAATAGATGTTTATCTTAATGACCAGGCTGGCTAAAATGAATAAATACATTCCTGCTTGCCATGTGTGTATATATGTAATATATGCTGCCACAGGGAGTTTGTTTGGATAAACAATGTTGCCTGTGTGGAAATTCAGATCTCCTTCAGGAGCCATTGCTTGTAAATATAAGTGTCATTTTTAACAAAAAAAAAATTCCTTGGTTTCTGTTTCATCTTTTCCAATTCTCCCACTGGCTTCCCTGTCTGTAATGAATTGGTCTGCACACTGTGAGATGCTGGTCTCTTCTCTTGACTGCCGAGATATTAGGATTTGGCACAAAAAGTAAGATGTTTAGGCTGGATAGAGGAGGGGGAGTATTTAGAAGAACTTTGGGTTTCCTCTGTTGCAAACCTTTTGCGTAAATAAATAAATAATTAAAACTAAATCCTCCAAGTGGGGTTGTAGCCAAGAAAACTCTGTTCTGAGAGATTCAGATTTATGGCAGAAGACACTGCTGAGAGAAAAAGCAAGAAACAGAGACAGTGGAGTTCCACCTCCCATGATATATAGAGCCAAGGGAGGTATAAATACCCATCACTTCCCGGACCCTCTTTTAAAAAAAAGACAAACACCCAGGATCCTGTCTCTGGCTGGCTTGCAGCAAGGCGCCCTCATAAAAGCTAAGAAAGATAAACTGTTTATCAGCGGATGAATGCACAAGCTCTGGTTGAAAGACAAACGTCTATACCTTAGGAAAAATGCAGAAGCAAGAAGAGAATGAATGAACTGGGAATCAAGGAGGCACAGTAGTTTTAGGACAAAGAATGACATGCAATGAGAAAAATACAGCAATTTTTAAGGATTTTTTTTAAGACATCTATGTATAGCTGTACTTAAAAAACTAAGGAATAACTTTTTTTTATTTGTGGGGTCTCCTTTTTTTTTTGTTGTTCTTTTTTTTCTTCAATGTTTTAAGGCATTAGTCATCTTAGAATTTACTCCACTATAAAACATTCATCCCAGAGCTTAGTTTCAAAATATATTATTTATCACTGTAAATACAAGTTCTTGGCCAAATGTATTCTTCCCTGTCTCCATTCTGTTGGGATTTCAAGGTAGAACTTTGCTCTCTCAAAATATGTTTTACCTTCCAAAGTTTTTGATTCAAAATGGTTTTCCTTCAGAGCAGCTGATCACCTGCTAACATTGTCATCCTCAGGACATATTCTGTATATCAGGAAAGGGGCAGGGAAATTGATGAGGTACCTTCCTTATGAGGGAAGAGGGACAGAGCACCATGTTTCAAAGGTCCAGAAGGATCTCCCTGAATCTTTCCACATTAATGAATGTAGTTTCAAAGTAGTAGAATGGTGATTTTTTTACCTGTTACATGGATTTCTGTGAAGGCCATACATGACCCTTGACAGCTCATAATGTAGATTTGTCATCTGATATATTTGGACTATGTAAAATGGCTGCAAGCTGTGCATCTCCTTTAGAATTTCTTTATGGATTCAGTTTTTTTAAAAAAGGTAGAAAAGGAGTTCCTTACAAAATTTATACAGTTGTATAAAGGCAGAGGTAGCTAGCAGCTTGCTAGGACCTAAGACTAAAATTGAAGTGATTTTAATTGAGTTGTCTGCTCTTTCAAACACAGGTTTCCTCTACAATTTTAGAAAAACAGGAGACTCTTCCCTCTGCATTTTTCCATTGATACTGGTAGCATCTAATCAAACTCTCCAACACTTCCATGAAAGAGGCAAGGATTAGCATTCCTTCTCTACAGATAAGGAAAGACAGAGCTATGAAATGTGCTGCCCAAAGCCATATGAGAAATTTGCATGACAGCTGAGCAGAGGACTCATTTGGTTATGCTGTTGGTTTTCCCTTCCTTTCCTTAACAATTGTTTAATGCCAATGGATTTTTTAAAACGAGAAGCAAAAGGCAATGAGAGCATGATTTAAATAATCTTTATGTGTAAAAGGAAGCAAGAATAGTTCTAAGGAAGGCACAGCTTTGCCAATCACACCTGGCATAGTTCTTCATCCCAGTTTTGCAGTGTTCTATTATTTTCTGTGAGATTCCCTCTGTGTTTTAGGGTGGTGCATGCATCATGTCTGAGACCACTGCTTGCAGACCAGGCTGATTTGACACCATGGGCTGAATTCAGAGGGATGCCCCTCAGCCCTGGTTTGGGTGAAGTAGGTCAGGCCATTTTCTGTTAGTAGATTTAACAGGAAACAAATCTGTTCTGAATTGTTTCTGTGCATCCTCAATGCTGTGGACTAGTCAGCTGCTTACATAATGTTTTCAGAGCTGTGCCTCCAGAGCCATGCAGGCTGCATTCCTCTTCTCTCCTCATCAGCAATGTGACCCTGAAGAAGTGGAACTTACTCTTGCCCACACTGGCTTCCTGTGTGCCTTGAAGGTTGTATTTGCTTTGTCTATGAAAAAACACATTTTTACTACTGACAGCACTCCAGAACCAATAAAGCTGAAGCAAATGGAGTTGTTCTACTCTGATTCATGCATCATTACCAGTAGAATGACCAGCTATGAGCTGCTGGCCTCTCTCCCTATCCCAGGAAGGGCTGGCATCATATCCAGACCCTGGATCATGGCCTTTACCTCCTGGTTTCATTTACTGCTGTTTTCAGCAAGCCTTGGAATAAACCAGTTTTTTTTCCCTCTGACCAAGAGGCCTCTGGCAGAGTTACTGACAGGTCTTCCCCAGTCCTGCTGTCAGCCATTCCACCAAGAAATTCTTGGGCCACAAGTGACTTCTGTCACTTCTGCATCCCTCGAGCTTTCACAGCCTCTCTAGGAGCCCAGTGCACCTGAGGCGAGGCAGACACCTGTGCTTGAAGAACTACTGAACCCCCAGCCTGCTCTGCTTAGAACAGATCAGGGGCTTAAAGAGGGACAGAAAGGCTTAAATAGCCTCACTACAGAAACATTTCGTCATACAGGTAACTCAGCTGAGTTGTCTTCCAGTCCTTGCTTAGGGTCGCAATTTTGAATGTTGAATCTTAAACATCTGGCATGGAATAGATGGAACATAGGCCTTATCAGCTCTGCTTTTTAGACTTGAGAGACTCGTAGTTAAAGAATTGATTTCAAATGCCAGCTGAGTAAAACTGAATTTATTATTAAAAAATAAATACAAGCCATCAGATATAACTTCTGAATTTTTGCTTCTCTTGTGTTTCTGAGGTGTGGCTTCTCACTTATATCCAGGGACAACTTTTATGCCAAATTTCAGCAATTAATGTTTATCAGGGTCTGGATGAAGGAAGAGACCTCAGCTTGCAGGTGAAAAAAACTGTAATAAAACTCCAGCAGATCTTTGACTGTGGTCGTAGCAGTAAGTGTCACTTTGAAGCTCTTTCACAATGTTGACATTAGGTCAGTTTTCCATCTTTTTCATGTAATTTTTTTCAGTTATGTATTATTTATACAATGCCCTATATGTTCTGAAATTAAGCAAAGTTAAGTTATTTTAAATTGAAAATTGGGAGTGAAAGTAGTTGAAAAAATATAATTTCTATAAAAAACACCCAATCTTGGTAATATGATCTATGTATTACTTTCATAATGAACCTAAATTTGAAGGTTAAGATTTTAACAAGTAATAAATAAATAATCATAATTTAGGTGAAATGGCTTAGCTGAAGTCCCATTAAACTTAGGCTCCTAAGTGCCTAAATAGCCTGCAGGAGTGGGATTCAAGCACTTCAGGAAATTTTACTCAAACCATAATAGAGCCTTACAGCCATACTGCCTGCCACGCTGTGTAAGTGCTCTTTGCGAGACGGTAATTCTGCCATGGAAATGGCATTTAGTATCAAATTTTAAATTGTTTTATGTATTCGCCATTGAGGCACTTTCCATCTTTCCTGTGTGAATTGCAGGCATGACTGGAAATTGCATTTCTGATGAAGAAGCCTTAGCGAACTCCCTAGAAAATCACAGCAAGCGCTCCAGAGAGAGCAGCGGGGCCGAGCAGTCTCTCGGAGCTTCCGCCATGGGAGCCGAGCTCCCGGGCTCATCTCTGGGGACTGCAGGTCCGTACGCGGGGTCCCACCCGGCCGGAGCCCCGAGGTGCGCGTGGAGTCCGCGGGAGCCGCCTCCTCCCACCGCAGCACCCCCGGTGCTCTGCCCGCTGCTGCCCACCGCGCTCACCCGCGAGGCGCGAGAGGCTCTTCCCGAGCTTCTCCGGCGCCGAGGGCATCCCGCCGCTCCGCGCTGTCCCGGTGTCCCCCGGCCCGCCCGCGGGCGGCCCCCGGCCCGGCGCCGCGCCGCCAGCAGAGGGCTCGCTCCGCCCGGGAAGGCGCCCGGCGGCGGCGGGGCCGCGGGCAGAGCGTCCGCAGCGGCCCCGCGGGCGGGCAGCGTGCCCCGCGCCCATGTGCGCGCCGGGGCAGGCGGCCCCCGGCGGCCGCGCAGCGCAGGCCGGGCAGGGAGGGCGCGGGCAGCCCGCGGAGCGCCGGGAGAGCCGCCGCCCTCCGCGGGCGACCGGGCCGCGCTCCTGCGCCGGGCGGGCGGCAGAGGCCGCGCCGCGCGCCCACGGGGAGAGCGGAGGGGCGAGGCCGAGCGCGGAGCTGGCGGCGGCGGCTCGAGGAGCGGGCGCCCGGCCGGGCGGAGCTGCCGGCGGCTGCCCCGGGCAGGACAGCATCTCCCGGGGCGCGGCGGCTCGCGTGAGCGGCGGCGTGCGGAGGGCGGGGGGAAGCGGCGGCTCCCGCCTCAGCCTTCCCCAGCAGAGGGTGCCTGCCGGTGGGAAGGGGGAAGCCGCGCTCTCCTGGACTTTTGTGGGAGTGGGGGTTGTGTTGTGTGTGTGGGGTTTTTTTAAGGGGGGGGGGGTGGGGTGGGTTAGGAGAGAGTCCGTGGTTTCCATGGAGATGAAGCTGAAAGTGCAGGAAATTTAAAGGCTTTGGGTCCTTGCAAAGCAGACAAACTGGTGCCAACGTGCGTGGCTGCTGTTGCTGCTGAGGAGGCTGCTTTGCAACCAGCGGAGAGGAGCGGGGAGGAAGAATCGGCCGCAACTTCTTCCACACGCACGGGCAGACAACGAGGAGCGTCAGCCGCAAGCAGAATTCGCAACAAAAAGAGGCATCTCCCGTTCCCGGGAAGGGCGAGAAGCAGCAGCAGCAGCAGCAGAATTTTGGAGCTGCTCCACCAGGAGAAGTTTTATAGAGAATTCTGAAAGAGAGAGTGTTTGCAGGGCGCTTGTTCTCCGGGCTTATCAGCGGGGCTGTCTTTGCTGGTGGTACGGAGAGTGGAGGTGGTCCCCCTCAAAGACAAGCTATTTTGGATATCCCCGTACAAGTTTTCTGATGTATTTGCTTGCACCTTCTTCCCTTGCTGTTTGGTGAATCCAGCCCCCCTTTCCCCCCCCCCCCCCCACCGGTCTCCCAAGGATGGATCATTCCCAGTGCCTTGTGACTATATACGCCTTGGTGGTTCTGCTGGGTCTCCGGCTAGAGCAGGGCGCCTGCCAGCACTATCTGCACATCCGACCGGCTCCCAGCGACAACTTGCCCTTGGTGGAGCTTATCGAGCACCCGGACCCTATCTTTGACCCCAAGGAGAAGGATCTTAACGAGACCTTGCTAAGGAACCTCATGGGCGGACACTTCGACCCCAACTTTATGGCTGTTTCCTTGCCCGAGGACCGGCTCGGAGTGGACGATCTAGCTGAGCTGGACTTGCTGCTCAGGCAGAGACCCTCGGGAGCGATGCCCAGCGAAATCAAAGGGCTGGAGTTCTACGACGGGCTGCAGCCGGGCAAGAAGCACAGGCTGAGCAAGAAGCTGCGCAGGAAGCTGCAGATGTGGCTTTGGTCCCAGACCTTCTGCCCGGTCCTATACACGTGGAACGATCTCGGCAGCCGCTTTTGGCCCCGGTATGTCAAAGTGGGCAGCTGCTACAGTAAAAGGTCTTGTTCAGTCCCCGAAGGCATGGTTTGCAAACCTGCCAAGTCCGTGCATTTAACGATCCTGAGGTGGAGGTGCCAGCGCCGGGGCGGGCAGAGATGCACATGGATACCCATCCAGTACCCCATCATTTCGGAGTGTAAGTGCTCCTGCTAGGGCTGGCACTTCCCCTCGTGCCCCTTCTCCAGCGGACTCACGTGGACCTTTGCTGCAACAGAAATAAAAGACATTTGCTTTCTGGTTAACGTTGTAATGCACTGTAACGTGTAGGAGAATGTATATTGTGTGTATATATGGCACCGGTTTAATATACTATTAAAAGGTCAGTATTATACGTGAAATAGTCAGCGTCTACTGTATTTTCAAGACAATTACTCTGATCGTTGCTAATGTATCTTTTTTTTTTTTTTTTTTTTTTTTTTTTTTTTTTTTTTTTTTAATTTATATTCCAGAGAGAAGTTGCTTCGCTTTGGCGAAGTAGGTTTTCTGTTGTGTTTTTTTTTTTAATAAAAGAATTAAAAAATACGAACCAAGCTTTTTGATAAGAAAACGTTTAAAGCTATTTTCCATTATTCGGAAAGCGTGTGTGTGAGGGTTTTTCTCTTTCTCCTTACGGACTTTAGATTTAAAATAAAAGTGAATAAACGCCTAGAGCACAATGTTATTGTAAATAGAGAGAACAGTTTGAATGACTTAATCCTATGTAAATGAAGAGTATCTGCTATTTATTCTTTATATCCTTGTAGTAAAAGTGCAGTGCAGAATTAAAGTCAACCACTAAAACACGAGCTGTTTGGATTCTGTTTGCTTTTTGGTTTGGCCGCCGTCGGGGGAGCTTTCTTCTCTCTCTTCTTCGTTCTCCACGCTCAGCAGGACGTTTCGTGGTAGCAGGGGGAGGTGGGAACCTGCTCACGACTCTGTTAGAGGGGCTCTGCGGCACCTACACCTCCGGAGTGCCGCGGGCTCCGGCCCGCAGGATGGAAGGCGGCCGGCGGGGGGGTCCTTCCGCTTCGCGCTGCGCTGTGTCCCGCGGACGGCTCCCGCGCTCGAGCTCGGTGGCAGCTGCTCCGGGATTTTTCTTTTAACCGCTTGACATTTCATTTACAACGGGCACGTGTCTTTCACACCTACCATTGTGGTGGGACACTGCTGAAACTTGACCCCTGGACTTTGGGGGGGGGTTTCAGCGCAGACACGTTATTAGCCTGATGCTGTGACAGTCCCGCACACCGGCCCGGCCCGGTTAACTCTTTGGGCTCCAGCCAGCGCTGGGTCATCGCCACCCCGACGGGCCGCCCAGGGCTGCGGGGCTCGGGGACTGCACCCCTCCCTCGAGCCTCCTCTCTCTGGGCAGCCGGGGGAGCACCGTGCCCCGCAGCCGCGGCACAGCGAGCTCCGCAGCCGGGGAGCAACGCGCTGCGCCGCCCGCGCTGCCGCGGGGTGCCCGAGCGCCGCCGCCGCCCGCTGCCGGCCCGCCCCCCGGGGCCGCCCCCGCCCGCTGCCGCTCCCCGCTGCCCCGGCGGTGCGGAAGGGCCCGGTCCGGCCCGCGGGGCTCCGCGGTACCGCAACCGGCCCGCGGCTCCGTCGGGACCCGGCCCAATTAGCGACGTGTTTGACTTTTACGTGCCGGGAGAGCCGACGGTTCGTATCTCATAGATACCAACTGCGAAAACAAACTCTCCACGTGTTCTTCAAAGGCTCCCTGACAGTGCAGAAAGCCTTATTTATCTTGGAGAAAAAAAAAAAAAAACCTCTTTTTTTTTTTTTTTTTTTTTTTTTTTTTTTTTTTTTTTTTTTTTCATTTCTCCTCCAAAACTCGGAGGGAATCTATGCTAATCATTTTAAACCCGTGGGTCTTTCACTGAGACGAGCCAGCCCTGCTTTCTCTAATGCTTGGTTCGGTATCTCCGAATGCATATTCATTCCCCTCGCTTAGTCTCTCGGTGCGTTTTACTGCCCGTCTCTTTGCTCTAATTTCAATAGTTTTGGGAGGGGGGAAGAAAATCAGATCTTGGGACATTTAGGGTATTCATTAACCTAGTGAAGAGGAACAGAGGCATTATTACTCACATAGAAGGCACCCTGCCCCCATGTCTATCTAAGGGTTCATTGTAAAAGGATTAAAAGTTAAAGACCTTCATCTTATGATTCTTTCATTTAATCTTCGTGGCGCCTGAAAGACATGCTGGATGGATGATCACATTTAAAATATTCCTAATGTCGGCTACCTTAGGACTCCAGGCAGGGCAAACAAACGTAATTTATTTCCAGAAGAAAGGGTATATTGAGATGTTTAAGTTTATGAACCACCATTACCATGTATATTTGTTAGGTTCTGACAAATACCCAAATAACATTAAAATCAGCCATTCATCACATATGAATTTATGCAAAACCTTGTATGCCTGGGGCCAATATTTTTTTAGACGGAGTTTCACTTGCAAAAAAAAAAAAAAAAAAGTTTATTTAAAAAAAAAGCAAGAGTTTTTCATGACTGGTAAACATGAGAATTATGTGAACAGAAACTATTTCATGCTGGGATGGCAGCCAGCGACTCGGGAATGTCAACAAAAGTTCTCCGAAGGTTGAAAATGTCACTGGATTACAATACAAGGTCCTTTGCCCCATTAGCAAACTTTGCTAAAGTAATATTCCCACTACTTAGCCAGGGGGCTCACATAGTGATTTATCTGTCTGTGATCCCAGCAGTGGGGCAAACAGGGACTTCATCTGGAAACCACTTCTGACTGCTGGCTTCAAGATTTAAAAATTTTTGTGTGCAGAGCTGAGTGTGTATTGGAGACTGTTATGTGAGTGTAAAAGAAGTGTGCTGTTAATGTAGTCTAAATATCTATCACCATATCTGTCTTAATTTTAATCCAAGGGTCATTATCATCAGAGAGTCATGTACATATATGCTTTCTCATGAATAATACCCTGTTAATAAATTTATGAGAATAATCTGAGTTTTAAAAACTGAAGTTTCACCATCCATAAGGCCCATTATTTTTTTTTTTTTTTAATAAATAGCTAAATTTTGTCAGCTGGTAGATCAAAAATAAACTAATAGTTTTCACTGTTGTTTCTGGTCAGGTCCACTTTCTGGTCCTCCTGCCCTAGTGTTGAAATGTTTGGCTTGTAGTGGAAGTGTTTCAAGCCAAACAAATAAAATATCTTTCTGATGAATGTTTCTATGCAAATCTATTTAATATTAGATTTTGTAATATGTTTTTGTAGCAAAATTGAATTATAGCTCTTTTAAATAGAAATCAATTCATAACACAGCCAGTTTTTCTTTGCTGATCTTTGTAGTGGAATCATAAGACTGCACAAAGACCACTGTGAGGAAGAAATAGGGAAAAGTTTAAAGTTTGCATTTAGTTACTCTGCAGTTTCTTCTTTTGCAATTTTAGTGCCTTAAAGCATAATAATGGGAATTTCAATTAATTTCTGTGTCCACCATAGGCTCAAGTGAGTCATTTAACCTGTGTGCTGCAGTTCCTTGTGAGGAGCACAGGACTTCATCTTCTTTGCCACTGTAGTCAGTTTTTATCAGAATAATCTGTTCTCTCACATCACATGTTTATTCAAAATCTAGTAAAAGCACAGTGTTCAAGGGAGGTTCCTCTTGTTTTTGTCATGGCAGAGAAGTAGTCTACATATCATTCTCCAATGCTTTATACTTTTGATTATCAGAGAAAAACATATGACTTTTAACCAAAGTTGTGATGATGGCTAATTTGAAAGTGCTAAAAGGAACACTGTTGTGTTGATAAAAGCACAAAAAATTAAACCAGAGTAACTTGTTCAAATGAACTAATTCAAAATTAGTTCAGATAGTGTGAGGAAAATGAACCAGCTAGGAAATATTACACATTAAAGTGTTGTGTCCTCACATACATACTTAATTGAAAAATATATTTGATTCCTTTTATAATTTTCAAAATACCACCACAAAGAGGAGTTCTTGAGATTGCATGAGGACACTATGGAGTCATCACCAAAATAACCACAGCTAGAAATTAGAGTGGTAGTATTTGAGTAAATACTGGACAAGTTTTTCCTCCTCTATAGTTTTACTAGAGAAATAATCTTAATTTAGTAACATCCACACTTTGAAAAAAATTCCCAGCAGTTCACCTCACTGGGCTGCGTTATATAAATGGAATCTGCACCCCATTGGCTGGATCTTGAACACATTAAAGAGAAGATATTCCAGCTTGGAGATTCGCCAGGAATCTTCATTGAAAGTTGAAATAAATATAATGACATCATCATATAATATAACATCATAGCTTTCAAGGTGAGCCAAACCAAAGGTATGCTGGCAGGGGAATAATGTTGCCACCTGGTAGATCCATGCTAGGAATAGATACGATACTCTCATCCAGCGGGGAGAGCAGACACACTCTTCCTGGAGTGCCCACAAGGATCCTGCAGTCTCTCTGTGCCTGCAGGTCCTGTGGGAGCCTTGCTGCACGTGGGAGCTGCAGGATCTGTGTCAATGCTCTCTTTTAAGAGAGCAGCTTCAGCAAATTTGAAGAGACCTTTTCATTCTCTTTTCCCTGGTCCCAGACCAAGCAAGAAGCTCCAATGGTTAAAGGAAGGGAGTGAATACATTCACTTCAAACAACTGTTGAAATGGTTCAGATGAGAACAGAAATACTCAGCAATCAATACTAAAGACTCAATCCTTGGAGGTGTTATTGCAGGATCAGCAGCTTACAGCCCTCTTCAGGAAGCATGGGTACCAGTGTATTACTGTTAAGTCCCCTGCAGCTTGTTCTCTGTGGGGAAAGCTGCTGCTCTGTGTGATGTGCATAAGAGTCTGGGAGAAAAGCTACTGCAGAGAAGTCTGCACAGGTGTAATGTCACAGTGAGTCATTTATCCCTGCTGAACTGCAGAACAGGAGTGCAGAGATGCCACAATTTAGCCTCTGACCTTGTTGGTGGATAGCTTAGATGGAAAGCAGCTGAGAGCACATGCTGTGGGAGCTCACTGCTTGTAGTTCTGCCCCCTCTGGGGTTATATTCATGCTGCCTTCAAGCATCATTCTGAGTCAGCACTCGATGCCAGACCAACCTGTGCATGCACAGAGGCCTCGTCAGTCTGTAGGTGTCCTGGAAAGCCTTGGAGCCATCCCTGGGGGGGGGCCTCTGGCTGTGTGGGGGTACTTATGTCCCATAGCCCAGCTGAAGGCAACAGCAATGACTGAAGGCACACAGATCCTGGCACTGACTGATCTGGCTCTTTGCCCAGGACAGACATTGCCCAGCACTCAGGTCTTCTTGTGGAGAATCCCAGAGTAGTCGCTGCATCACATAATCGTAACAGAGTTTGAAAATAGGTTTCACGCTCCCTCCTCGGGTTTTTTCCCTCATGAGAGTGGGAGTGGCAAGGCTCCCATCACAAAGAACGTTACTCAGAACCAGAACAGATCTTAAGGCACAACACTAAAAACCTGTATGCAATGGGGAAGGACTGGGTGGCTCGAGGGATTGGTAATGGTATAAAGAGCTTTTCACCACTAGGCTTCTGGCTCTGATCCAGAGGTAGTAACTGAAAGCCACAGTCATCTGATGCCTGCAGAGTGGGCTCTGTAGAATGAGTTGTTGGTCTCTGCATAGATCCTACCAAGCAGGATCCAGATCACAAAGCCACCACCAGAACTGTCATGCTTGCAGGGATTCCCAATCCAAAGTGCAAAATGAAACACGAATGAGGATGTTCAATCTGTGTTTGTGGTTAGCAGCTTAGCAGTTTGTGATTGTGAGGAGTATATTATTGTTGGGTATTTTTTGTTTTGTGGGGGAGGGATTAAATTAGGAGAATATAACCAGAATAGTCCCCCATATTGATAAAACCCTAATAGCATTTTCCTTCTGACATAGTAATATCTTCATTTTTGGCCTACACCTGGCAACTTACTTACCTGGCTTGGATGCAAAACCGTGGTCCAGAGGAAGATGGAACAAACAGAAGGGCCAGGCACTGCTGTATTGATTGAAGTGCCTCCAGCACTGGGTGGTGCAAATAACTTCATAATAAGTGCATCTGATACCTACCGGTGCAAATACCTTATTTACAGCAGTGCAACTTTCTAGGGCTCAGGTTAGAGGCTACCCCTGCATAAGATTCCCAATCACGCAGCTCTGAGCACATATTTCTCTGAACAATTTCAGAATAGCCTTGCCAGGCTGCTGTGTTGCACCTGTGCAATAAAAAAAATCCAGTACCTTTCCAAGGAATAAATAACCTGAGTTTAACTTGAAGTATTAGGAAAAAGAAGTACATAAAATTAATACATATTTATATAAGGGCCAGTGTAAACATCAGTCCTCTGTTTGAAAATGAGCCTTCTGGTATTCTAAGCACTTCATAATATTATCTGGGAGTTAAAAATGGACAGAAAATAATTTTCCCTCACTCCCTCTCCTAGTTTGCTTTGGACATTTAAACACTGGATATCTAGCCAGGTTTATTTTGCCTATTGCATGGTTTTATTCCTCCAAGGGCATTCCATTCTTTTTCTTATTGTAAACATGCATTAACTACTAGAGGGATTTTATAATCTGGTGAGATGAGCTGAAATACTATCTTTTAAAATCGGGTGGACTTCCAAGTTCATCATGTCCTTTTGGAATAAGTGGGTAAATTTTTGTTTTGTGGGTAATACTTGCACAATAAATAAGGTCATTGACCTGAACCTTGAATCTCTTGTAAATAAGCCCCAGTTAGAACCGATGCCTAAATTAAGTCTCAATGCTGCATCTCCTGGCCTTAGAAACACCCAGGAATCTCTCCTCTATCTCATTGTATCTGCTTCTGGCTTCATGAGAGTGTGAAGATTCTTTTCACCCAGCAGTATGCTGGGTCTGTTGGGGGTTGACCCTGGCAGGACTCCAGGTGCTCTCCAACGCTGCTTTATCAGTCCTCAGCTGGGCAGGGGGGAGAGAATGCAACAAGAGGTTCTTGGGTCAAAATAAAGGCAGGGAGAAATCACTCACCAGTTACTATAAGAGGCAAAACAGACTTAGCCTGAGGAAATTTATGTATTACCAATCAAATCAGAGTATGGAGAAACAAAACCAAATCTTAAAACACCTCCCCTCCACCCCTCCCTTCTTTTCAGGCTTAAATGCACTCCTGATTTTCTCTGCTTCCTCCCCACCAGCAGCCCAGGGGCTTGGAAATGGGGGCTAGGCTCAGATCATCACGTGTCATTCTGGTGTCCCTCCCTGCAGAGCGAAAGAATTCCTCTCAGTCTTCCCTGCTCCAGGGTGGGCTCCTCTCCCCATGGGGCCACAGATCCTGCCAGCTCCAGCATGGGCTTCCCACAGAGCAGCTTGGCTTGGGTTCCTCCAGGGCTGCAGGTGGATGTCTGCTCCACGGGGGACCCAGGGACAGCCTTCCTGACCATGGTCTTCACCAGGGGCTGCAGGGGAATCTCTGTTCCTGGAGGTGCCTGGAGCATCTCCTCGCCCTCCTTGTGCACTTACCTTTGTGTCTGCAGAGTTGTTTCTCTCCAATACTTGTCGCTTTTCTCTCTGAAGTAGCTGGAGTTTTTGTTTCCATTTCTAAACACCTTAGCCCAGGGGCTCTCCCGTCCCGGCTGATGGGCTCAGTCTTAGTCCATCTTAGAGCCGGCTGGAATTGGCTTTGTGGGACCTGGGGGAAGCTTTTCAGTGAAGGCATCCCTGTAGCCCCCCGCTACTGCCCAAACCTGGCCACACAAAGCCAGCACCGTTGTGTGTGTGCACAGTGGAGTTTCTGGAGAGCTGGGACGTCTAATGAAGCTCCCTGAACACTACATGTAGAAGGCATTAAGGCTGGACCACCAGGTTGGGAATAGTTACGCTGCACTTAAGCTGTCTTCAGCAGTGCACAGCATTCTGCTCTGAGCCAGCAAAACCTTGAGCACAACTCAGCCAAGGGTTCACAGGCACATCCTCAGAAGGACTGACTGCTTACCCCACGTCCCTAAGTTCTCTCTTGGAGCAGCTGAAACCATTAGCACCCTGTTCTGGAGTCCCGAGGGAGCCGGGAGCAGCTTGGGTGTTCAGTGGAGGGCTGTTCTACCTAACCAGGAACAGCTGAGTGTTGTGGTTTGTATAAACTGTTTGCCATGTATGTGTGGCATGTGGCAGTAAATGAAACACTTACTTTAAAACTTATTGAAGTTCTTTCAGCAAAAAAATTAATGTGGGGTTGGCTTTTATGCGTTGTTTCAAATGAAGCAGAGATTTATACACCTTATTATCCTAATTTTTTTCCAGACACTTCCCTGAATATCTCTCATATCTTATGGGAAATCAAATATCAGAGACTTTTAATTTCCCATCTATAGTAAGAACAAAAAAATGAGTACGTCTAATGAAGTGGCATGTAGTCAAATGTTCAGACTGTAATCATCCACTAAATATTTAAAGCAATTTGAAAGAAACTTTTCAGGCTGGGCAGATTAGGTTCCTCTTACTCCTAAACTGAGAGATGCCAACAAACTTTAAGGTTAACATTTTCAGTCCTGGATGCCTGAGATTAGGTGTCTTGTTCAGTAAGATGACATCTATGGCAGGAAAAACCTTTGGTTTGAGTTTTTGGATGCAAAAATTCACCACTCTCAGTAGGAGACAATGATAATACACCACACTGTGAAAAATAGCAGCTGTAGCTTTACTTCTACATACAAGATTCTATCTGATAAAGTGAATTTTGTAATTGGTTATAGTAAGGTGTTTTGTTTTGTTTTGTTTTCAAAAGAGCTAATAGATGCACAATTTTTAAAATGGGGCATTTAGGTATATAACGTTCATAGAGGCTGCAGAAAACCCCATTTCCAAATATTCTCACTCTGAAGTAATGAGAAAAAGAGTGGGACTTGGAGTTTCTCAAAGACAAGAGAAATCCTAAAGCAAAATAATTGGATTCTAAGCCATATTTTCTGCCAGGCTGGATTTGTAGGGGCAAAGGGAAGATGGGGGAGGAAGAGCTAAGGCAGTATTTCCCTCTTTTCACTTTTTTCCCTCCTCCTGCTTTCCACCAGCATGGGCGATGCTGTCACATGCTGAAGGAGTAGTTGAGTCCCCTCCCTCCTTCATTGCAGCTCTACATCAGCCCCTGCAAATGTGATGGATAAACATATTGACTTCAATACAGTTATTTTATGCCAATCAAAGATCTTCATCTGCTTTTGAAATAGGAAGTATTTTCAGAGGTCTCTTTTTCTATTTCTTATTGCCTAGAATCCTTCTGTCTTTGGTACAGTAATTACTTGTCACTGAAGTTTATCTTTGCCTGTTATATTTCCCTGAAGGTTGTCCTAACATTGTGATTAAAATATTTTTTTGTTACCAAATAGTAGGTGTTCTGTGAAATTGCACATTTTGTCTTGCAAGTTTAGCTTTGTGAAATTTCTTTCACTTCCTTTAAAAACAGAGCAAAACATGGACTTTAATGTTCATAACTGGGAGAGCATAAAGATTAACACAGTCCACCATATAGACAGCATGGTCCAACCCCCCCCCCCCCCAATTTCAATTGAAAACAAAATATTTTTTAAAAAATTGCTGTAGCACTGAATGATAGATCTGAATCATGAGTAGCTCTACAGTGCGTATTAAATAGCCCCATTACAAATCATCCCCAAATCTCCTCCTTCATCAGATGCTCTTGAGCATCATTTTTGTGATACCACTTGAAATATGTGGGTTAAATATGTTATTTCCAAGTATGACTTCCAGCCTTACTGAGAAATTCTATAGTTTATTCTGTAACCCTTGTCCCTCTTCTCAGTGTTTCGGATGAGTGTTTCTGCTGTAAATTTCTCAAAATAGTTTAGGTTCTGTAAAACAGTAAATGCTCCTGGCCCTACCTGTGCAAATTGTCTTACTAAGGTCAATAAATGTATCTACTGGTACAGCTGATGAAAATATTTTAGCAGTTTTTTGGGAGGCAAAAATGGTGACTCGCTGGCAGCATAATATTTTATAGATTCCCATCAGCTGAAAAATTTGGTCACTTTGAGCTCTGAAAACAATAAACCATTTTTAAATAAAATATTTTGTTCTGATCTTGTCAGGGTAATACCTGTTGATTTTTTAACTTAGTGGGTTTTTTAATTTCAGAAGTCCTCATTCAATTCTGTTACAAAAATCCATTCCTTTTTTAGCCTGCATGAACTGAAACCCCATTTCCATCAAAATTATACTCAGTAAGATGGAACAAAACATTTCATGTGATTCTGAGCTAGTATTTCTCATTTTTTTCAACAAAAATTTTGAAATTGTGTTATTTTTGATGAGCTCAGAGCATATATTTAAGTTATTCACCAGAGCTGTGAGGAATGGAAAATTTAGGTTGTCTCAGAGCTCAAATCAGATGCCAGATTCATGGCTGCAGTAAATCAGCATAGCTGTGCTGATGTCAGGTGAGCTGGGTGGTTTTATGCCAGGAAGGACCATCTCCATTTAAATATTTGGCTCAGTAGGAATGTGTAGATGGGACTCTTCAGGTGGTTATGGCTTGGAGCTGAGATCACGAGAGGAAAGACTTGCAAGACAAAAGTATTATCTAACTTATCTGTGGCACTAATGTGTGATGCCTGTGTTTGAGTACTAAGTGTTGGTATAAATTCTGTGTGCGTGGGCAGTGTTACATGAATTACTTTCCACGCTCCTTCACTAGGAATATTAAAATTTGCATAAGTTCCAAGTCTTTCTATGTGCTGTTGATTAGCATTCCACCAGGATCACTAACCTATTGGAGTGTCTGTCACTATTGGTGGAAAAGAGTCTTTTATTTCCTTCTCAAATAATTTTGCTTTTCTTCATTGGTGTCCATTAGCAGCCCACACTGGTAGTGATGAGTCCCTGATTCTGTTGCAGACTTTCCACAGCAGTGTCTTGTCAGGAACAACAGCTGACCTGGCATTGTGAGGCTGCTGGGGGAAACGAAGCCACACTGGCTCTTCTGAGCAATGGCAGGTGTCTTTCCACACGTGACAGGTCAGTTCTAGTAAATGGCATGATTTCTGGTCACACTGACAGCTTCCCTCTTCTGAACACAGTGATGGGAGTCTTACCCTGGAAGGTCTTTTGCCTGAAATGCCTTTTCTGAATGTGTCAGTGCACAGATGCAACTATTCTCTACACATCTGTAACTATTTCCATGAGTACGAGTTTGCTGCTCTAAGCTGAAAGTTAGTCCTGGTGGCAAATAATCTGTGGAAGAGGTTGTCCAGAATGTGGCCAGGAGACAAGGAAAGCAGTTTGTACCTTAACCTTCTCAGTCATCTCTCCTTGTTTTAACTTTTTTGTCTAAGTAAAAGGCATCTCAAGAAAGGAGTCATCTGCAATACAGACTATCTCTGCTGCAGACTTCAGATCAGAACCAACAATCTAACATCATGTTCAAATAAGAATGACTTCATTACCTAGGCTGAAGCTGGCAAGGAAGACAAAATGCTCTGTGGTGGTCTCTTGTGCCTTGACCTAGCAAGACGTGGACTTAGTAAGAATTGACCTTATATGACAACATGCATAAAGCAAGGACCAGATCCAGTGACCTTTCTTCTTGTGAGCAATTCTTGCTCAAATATGTAATCAATGGGATGGTTTGCTTAGTTAAAGTTTTTCTGCATGTGTAAAAGTGGAAAGGACCTGGACAAAATTCCACAGTTTTTCTTTCTCTGACTCACGCTTGCCTCTGGATTTGCTTTGTGTGCTATTGGCACTGCCATTGTGTCCAAGCCCCAAATACATCTCTACAGCTCTTTAGGTTGGATTTTTAGTATGGAACAGACATCCTGCATTTCTCATGCATCCCATTGAAGGATCTGCCTTTTTGGAAGCAAGAACTCCTGACCAAATGTCTGTTGCATGAAAGGAAGATGATTTGTGCTATTCAAAATGCCCCTGCCATCTTCATTTGTGCTGTTGGTGGGTCAGTTCTAGTGTTCAGTGACATTTCTTCCAGGACCATTTCATCCTGAAGCCCTGGAGTGAGGGTCCCAGCCGAGCTGGGGCCAAGCACAATGAAGGTTATATGCACAGATGGACAGTCCTGCAGTCAATAGAGCGTGCCTGAGTGTGAGAGCAGAACTCACAGGTGGGAATGGCCAAATGTCTGTCTGTACTGTGGTTAGGGGGATATACCATTGCTAATTCTGCTCTGGGCTGACTTAACTGAAAAAAGGAATTCTTCCCTTACCACATAAGGAGAGGTTTTGGCCTGTTGGAATAGCCTGGGTGGTGCAAAGGAAGGTGGGGTGTAGAGAGACATTCTAATTAAGTCTCTATCCCCTTTTGTTCGTATCTTGTTAGGAAAGCCCCCGTGGAATAGACCAAAATAAGCTCCTACCCCTAGCTGAATAAGTTGTCAGGGTGCAGAACTATATTCTGCAGACTTATGCATGTGTAAGGGGTGTGTAACATTTTTGTCTGAATGGAGCCCTATGTTCTTATAATTTATAGTAAGTAATCTTATTTGCAAAGCATGCCCTTACAGTTTTAAAAAACAGGTTAATTGACTTGCATAAAAATCAAACATGTCAAAGTTTTCCATCTCAACACAAACACCACATTGAGCAGTACATTGCTACAATAGCCATGATGCAGTCTGAGCTACCTATTGAGATATTTCATAAACCAAAATGGAATCTTAAAAAGTTTGTCAGTTTTGCATACCTCTGAGTTTCTGAATTTAGGAGTCCATTACTTGACTAATTATACAATGTTTTATTTTTTTCCTTGTGTAAATAAACAAACTTGTGTCTGAATTTTGGCAAGGGGCACTAGAAGCCAATTAGAAGGTGTTCCCAATGTATTACAGTATTACAAACAAGATGCCTTTTCTTAGAAAGGCTAACACACCATGTTTCTTTTAATGAGTGTGAAAATATACCAGTTGCTTAATCACTAGCAACTTATAGTTATAAGCATAAGTGAGTCCTTTCTCAGGAATGAAAAACATAGCTTAGTTTCTTTACTAACAGATGACATTTTAATTTAAGGCTCCGATTTTTGTCTGGAAGGGCTAAAACATCTGAATTATTTGAGAGAGAAATAAGGAATAGAAGGGAGGTATGAGAGAGTAGGCAAGATTTTCTTTGAGTAGACTTCACCCATGTTCCTCTGAGTGGTCAGAGGAATGTGTCCTCCTTCAGGCTGTGTCTGCAATGCCATTTGAGGTCCTGTGCCATGTCTAGCATGAAACTGGATCCAAAACTAAAGCACCGTGACTTACTTAAGAATAAAATATTCTTTCTGCATGTTTTAGGTCTGGGTTGGAGCAGCATCCCCAGCAGAGTGAGCCCAAGGAAGGATAGTGGTTCAGCTGTAGTTTCTTCCCATGGTCCTCTTCCGGGTTAAAAACAGGAATACAGCCTGGAGTTACTTTGAAAGGATAAAGCATCCTCCTGTGCAGCCCAGGCAAGTCACAATATACTCATTGTGAAGCAACAAAAATATTAAGCTGGATAAGAGGCTGGATAGAACAAATAGCTCCATATAGAGACCCTTTATCCTTGTTTTCCTTGAAATGTTTGTCTAGAAACATAAAGATTGCTTGATTTATGACTTGTTCAACAAGCTCCAAATCAAGTGGTGTTGCATTCAGAGCAGTGAATCTGTCAGCCTAGTACTGCTCCACTGCAGCTAGTGGAGTGCTGCAAATTCCAAACAACACATTCCCAGCTGCTGCTCACTGGCGTTGTGGCAGGAGTGTGGTGCTTGTCAGCCCAGAGAACTGTGGAAGGACCTGGACCATCGCGATTTTTAATCCTTCTCATAAAAATAAAATAAGCCTTGGGAAAGCTTTCCAGTGTTCCTTAAAAATAGAAGAAAGAGTGTTAGTGGTTTTATATGGATTATATAAATTACTAGTTTATTAGAAAAAGGGATAATTTTTAAAAGAGAACATTTCCCTCGAAGGGAATGTTTAACTTCTTTGAATTACTTTATGGATATTTTATCTTACATTTAAAAATAATTAAATCTTCTAAAACAGAAATTTTATCTTTCCTTTTTTTTTTTTCTTTTCTTCTTTTTTTTTTTCTCTTTTTTTTTTTTTTGTCAAATAATGCTGTCCCTGCTTCAGAGCACCCAGCTTCTTTCGAGCCAACCTCAGTGCTGCTCAGCCCTCAGGCATGAGCTGGAGCTCAGTGAGTTCCTGTGCCTGGCTTCGGCCAGGGTCTGCACAGGTACTCTTAATTCAAGGCAGGGCAATGCTGACTTAGCCAGAAAACCAAGCACAGGAGGTTTAATCCAAAGCCAGCTACACTGCCCAGCTTTAGTTGTGCCAGGTACATGAGTTAGATTCCTAAGTTAGCAGTTTGTGTCCTGGGTTCCAATGGAGCATTCAGAGACAGAGCACACTTCTCAGCCTATTTACTGCCTTACTTATTCTAAAGTAACATCAGAATTTTCACACAGGAATTATAATACCAGCAAAAGTGGCTCAGAACTCCCTGAAAGATAAGGAAGAGGAAGAAAATGTAGAAAATTGCCCCTTGTACTGTGATTTTTTTAATGGAAAGTTAGTCTTGTCAAAAAATTGGGTTATTTTTTCCTTTTGCTAATGCATCTCAAAATGTTCAGGTTCTGAAAAAAATGTGAGGCTTTGGTTGGGTAGAAAACTTTCTGTTAAAACCAGGAAGAAATCAGGTTTGCTTGTAAAAATTCTTCGGATTTCAGTACCTCCAAAAGCGGAGGTGAAGAACTTTGTTCAAAACTAAAACATTTCAGCTTTCTGTCTCTGAAAACCAAAAAGTTGTCACTGAATTTTTTGTGGTGAAAGTAATAGTTTCTAATCTAGTTCTGATATTTTCCAGAACATTTAGGAAATAGCAAATTATGCTCTGGATCAGGACACAGAAAGCCAGTTCTCAGCTTTGTCGGAAGTTTCTGAAAATCCTTTGGGTATGTCCACATGCCCTGATAGAGATGACCACGGCTCTGCTGGAGTCAGTTATGTCTAGTTTGATAGAAAAAAAGTCACTTAATGCTTTTCTGCCTCAGTTTTTCTTCTGTAAAATGTGAATAATATCCTTGACCACTTTTCTTTCCTCACTGTATTGGTGCTCTCTGGCGGGGTCTGTGTCTCTTGGCAAATGAGATCCCATTTGTAGCTGCAGAGACATGGCTGTTAAAGGCTCCTGGTAGTACTGCTAAGGAAAGAATATATGTCTAAATACTCCCTTTTATGCAGATTTTTATAAGCATTTTGCTTTACTAGGAAAGATCCTCAACCATTTTAAATTTGGAAGCTGTCCACTGGAGTGAGAGCAGCTCTACCAACTTACACCAACCAAGGAGCTTTACCCTTAAGTGTGCTTTGGGGAAAAAAAAGTAAACTTTTGGTGGAGGAATCCTCTTGTTAATACAATTAGCATATTTTGTGTTTACAGCATTTTTAAAAGTTCTGTTAAAAATAAATTCCTGAAGTCCTGGATAAATAAATACTGTACAGAAGAGTCCTCTGTAGCCACAAAGGTGCCAAAAATTATCAGTAATCCTTAGTCAGATGGAATGTACAGTTGGCAAGGGGATGGCAGGAAAAAGTCCTCACCAGTCTGCCTCATATTCCCATACAATGAGAGATGCCAAGTTTTTCTGTTAGTGTCTGTGATGCAGTTGAAGATGGGAATGTTTGTCATTACAGAGACCTTGTTTTGGTTAAATAACCAGTGAAAGGATCAGTTCAGTTGCATCTTTTTCCATCACTAGATGTCAATTTTACACGAGCTGCTTTATTTCCTTAATGAAATTTGACCTTCATTTCTTCTCTCTCTGCATTTAACTCAGTTTAGGTCAAAACATATACTATGCAAATGAAGAACCACAAGTCCAGCCCACAAGTGGTGTGGTTTTAAAGTCATGAATAAAAATAAAAATTATTTACAGGCTAGTCTGGGGCATTATATGCCTTGAAAACTGACATCCAGGATCCTGGCAGCTGACATATGTATTTATTTAGGCTTTTACACTGCCAGGATTTATAACTGGGGGGGTGGGGGAGTGGGGTGTTTTGGAAAGTGACTGGTGATTTTAAAGGTCTTTATTCTGAGTGACGAAATTCAGACAAATGAAACTGGCATATGCTCCCTGCTGTCTGAAACACGCCTTTGTTTGAGTCCTATGTAGTAAAGCTTCAAGCTCTAGAGGAACCTCCAATCACTTGTCATGCTGTGTATCTTGGCCCCTGGGCACAGTCCCTGTAAGTGGATAATGGGCCAAGAGCTGTTTTCATATAAAAATGTGGAATTCCCACTTGGTTCAACAGGAATTACACCTGTTCAGCCAAAGGCAGACTTTGGCCCAGGCACTGAATTTTAAAGATGCTGCTGCATCAGGGCACATCCCCCAGGCAACCACAGCCTCCACACTGTCTTGTCTCAGGAGTACTGCACCAACACCAGGCACACCATGAAGTCGCAATATAGTAAGAAAATGGGAAATTTGCTCAATCTGAGGTTTTCCAGTCAGTTTGACTGGATCCAGCCCTAATAAATATCCTCCCTAAATGTTCCACCATTAGATCTCTGTGATGGCATCACTCTGCGCCAATAGAAAAGTTAGAAACACTTTGCTGCTTAGAAAAAACATCTGCTGAAAAGTTTAGTAGCTTAATTACAAAGTGTGTGGAAATGTTTAACAGCCAGAAGAGTAGAGCTACAGGAGTGACTGTGCCTGTGTAGAACTTGAATCTTTTCAGTTAGCCCTGAAGGTAGAGTCTGAGAACAGAAAAATTAAGAGACTGAAAAGATTTGCCATCAATGCCATGATTAAGCCCCATTCATACTCAATTTCTCAGTGTTTTCCAGACCCCAAAAACATAAAGGCAAATACTGAACTATTTAAGGACTGATGCAGCTCTAGATTGAATTAATATCTACATTATAGCAGCTACTACTGTGACTGTCAAAAAATTACTTTTACCCCAGCGAGAAGGTACAAAGGAAACAATGGAAGGTCTTCTGAATGAAACCCTGAAATCAGATCCTAACAGGCACACAGAGCTGTGCATATGTAACACAATCTAACCTTTTCATGTTTAGACTAAAGCACTTTCATTTAACATTACACTTAGCGGAGCAGCTTTAAACCAGCCACAAAGAAGTGACCTGGCATGTTTTGACTATAATAAGCATTGATTCCATGCCTATAAATTTTATAGTTGAATCAATTATACTCTTTCTTTATAGGATTAAGGAAAATTTTCCATTTCAAATGGAATTTTTCTTTTTTATTCTCATGACAGAGAGGAATTGAAGAGAGAAATGAAGAAAAACGAATGAGCAATGCTAAAATTATTAAGAAAATGCCTAGAGTATTTTCTGCTAGAATAAAAGTTGTCTAGATAGACTATCTCACCCTGTGGAAAGATCCATAAGCACTGAAAATATTTCTTATTTCCCATAAAATGAGAAAATCACCAGCTATGGTCTGTCAGTTCCCAGAGCAGTTAGGAGCTGACACGCAGATCCCAGTGCGGATGGGCCTGTGCTGTCAGACTCGGCACGGACAAGGGACAAGCTTTTCCACCAGAAATAAGATCCAGGGCTTTGGGGAGAGCTCAGTTAAATTTTCATCTCCACCACAAGCTTCCTTGGGCAACTATTCTTTCATCTGAAATGGTCAGGCCTGGTATTGTGTTTTCATAAAGTGCCCAGTCAAATGGGATATTGAGTCTTTGGTGGGACAGAACACAGAGCCTATTGATCACTAACTGATACAATTAAATTATCTTTATGGAATAGAGTGTTCTCAATACTTGTGGCATGTTAAGTGGTAAAGTTGCAAAGTCAAGTAGTAGGGCAGAGCTCTGGAAATCTTTGGTTGAAGTTGTATGGTGGTTTTGCAGTACTTTTCAAATTCCTGATCATGTTACTATTCTAAAGCAGACATAATTCTAGACATTTGTGGAGGATGCACTAAGATACCAAAGCCTGTTGTTAGCCAGAGGTCACAGAGCAAGGAAAGGCCAGAATAGAAGCTCTTCCCATTGAGCCACATCCCACTCTGGAGTGAAAATATCCACTTCACCATGCTGGAGAGAGATTATGAAGCAGCTTGTGACAGATATCAACAACACAAACCAGAACTCTTCAGAGTCTCCAAAACTCAGACGAACTTGTGTACTGCAACAGTCTTTATTTACAAGGGCTCTGAGTGAGGTGCCAGTCCAGAAGTGCTAAAGACTACATCATATGTAAGGACTGAAATCATATCCTGCATTTATTTAAAAGCAACTAGGACACAATTTTTATCCAGAAGTTTGGGGTATGTTAAAATATGCGTTCCTATGTATCCACACAAAACCTGGCTGCAAGCCAGTAAAATCTAATATACAAAAAAAACAGCACAGTGAGCTGTAAATTTTCTGGGTAAATCCTGGTCTGGGTAGACACCCTAGGAAAGCTGTACAAAGACCAGAGAAACCCTTGGTTTTGCCTTGTAGGATGCAGTGCAGTGCAACTTTTTCACGAGGAAAACAGGAGTGGCACAGACCCTGCTGTCAGAGGACAAGCTGATGTGCTCTGGGCCAGGCAAAGCATCCTGGCCCAGAGCATGTGACTCCACCATGGGAGGGATACTCTGGCTCAACAGTGATCACACAGGAGAAGAGAAATAAGCCTCTGGCTGCTCCTTTGCACTTCCTGAAGATCAAGGCCTGGGGCAAGCACATTCTGTTTAAGTGATGAAATGCAGATCAAGGTGCATTAATTTATTATGTTTGATTCTATAGTTCTAAATTACACCTTTTTCCCCATCACAATTACTCTAGGTACCTGACAAAACAGTGTCCAAGCAAATTCCCATAAAATGGGGATGGGGCGGAGGAAAGGGGGGCCAACCAGATTCTCTTAAAGAATACACCAGGACTTCTGCATCAGAAACAGTAAAATATCCTTGAGGCTTCTACAAACACTGCTAATGTTTTTTCAGTCACTTGGATTGTGGTTGAAAATAGATGAGATTTTTAATAATCTTCTGGCTTAAAAATCTGCAAAAAAATACTGATTTCTCTTTGCTTCTATTGTTGGAGACAGTATAGTGCAGACATAATTGTACAATAGCAGATATTCCACTTACTCAGTGAATTTTTGTAAATGCATAATCTTTAAGACCTATTGATGCAACCAGCATGTATATAAAGATGCCATTCAAAGATTTCCCATACTCAGGTAGGTAGTTCTGAGCAGGTAAAGATGGATTTCTTTGTAAAAGAGTATTATTTCACTCATGAATAGCCTGCCCTGGTTTGCCATCATTAATAGCCTGATATGGGGAGTGATAATGTAACATTTCCCTGGTTATTTGGGGGGTTATTTTTAGAATAGTAGCATTTATATAACAGTCTTGGTTGAGATTTAGGGTACAAAACCCCCCTAACCCAGGCTACAGCTATTAACCTCATGTGTTGTGTTTATAAAAAGCCACTTTAATACAGTGCTGTATAAAGTACGTATAAAAAGAAAAATCCATTACAACCAAGGGGATTTTCGATGAAGTATTAGGTTGGTAAGAGGGTTAACAAGGTTGGTACTTTGATTCCCTTCCTTTCTTTTTTTTCTTTTTTTTTTTAAATCAAGGCACAACTCATTATAAACAGTAATGTGCAATTTTGGTGCCACAGATTAAATTGTGCAGGCAAAAGTACTTCAGGGTTTTGAAAAGACATATATTCAGTACATTGATACATATAAATAAGATTATACCCTTTCCCCTGTATTTGCATTAGCCAAGACAAGTATTAGACATCATAATACAGAATGGTTATTCAGAGTTCACTAATTATCGCTTTGTATCTTTAAATGAGATTATAATATGGCCAGCTCTGGATCCTGGTACAGCCTGACTGAATTATGCTGTGACACTTGGAGGCAGCAGAAAAACAGCCTGGAAAAAAAAACTTCAGAAAATATTTCATATTGAGTTAGTAAAAGAGTGTGTGTCTTTGTCTCTGTGTGTGCGTCTCTGTGTGTGTGTGTGTGTGTGTGTGTGTTGTGTGTTGTGTGTTGTGTGTTGTGTGTCTGTGTGTCTGTGTGTCTGTGTGTGTCTGTGTGTCTGTGTGTGTCGTGTGTCTGTGTGTGTTGTGTCTGTGTGTCTGTGTGTGTGTCTGTGTGTGTGTGTGTGTGTGTGTGTTGGTGTCTGTGTGTGTCGTGTGTCTGTGTGTGTCTGTGTTGTTGTGTGTGTCTGTTGTCTGTGTTCTGTGTCTGTGTGTTGTGTTCTGTGTTGTGTGTGTGTGTGTGTTGTGTCTGGTGTGTGTGTCTGGTGTCGTGTGTCTGTGTGTCTGTGTGTCTGTGTGTGTGTGTGTGTCTGTGTCTGTGTCTGTTCTGTGTCTGTGTCTGTGTCTGTGTGTCTGTGTGTGTCTGTGTGTCTGTGTCTGTGTCTGTGTCTGTGTCTGTTGTTGTGTTCTGTGTTCGGTGTCTGTGTTGTCTGTGTCTGTGTTCTGTGTGCTGTGTTGTCTGTGTCTGTGTCTTGTGTCTGTGTGTCTGTGTGTCTGTGTCTGTGTCTGTGTCTGTGTCGTTCTGTGTCTGTGTCTGTGTGTTTGTTGTGTGTCTTGTGTTTGTGTCTGTGTTTGTCTGTTGTGTCTGTGTCTGTGTCTGTGTCTGTGTGTCTGTTGTCTGTGTGTGTCTGTGTCTTGTGTGTCTGTGTTTTCTGTGTGTCTGTGTCTGTGTGTGTCTGTGTCTGTGTCTGTGTCTGTGTCTGTGTGTCTGTGTGTCTGTGTGTCTGTGTTGTGTCTGTGTCTTTTGTCTGTGTGTGTCTGTGTGTCTGTGTCTGTGTGTCTGTGTCTGTGTGTGTCTGTGTGTTGTTGTGTCTGTGTCGTGTGTCTGTGTCTGTGTCTGTGTGTCTGTGTCTGTGTCTGTGGTCTGTGTCTGTGTCTGTGTGTCTGTGTCTGTGTCTGTGTTGTGTCTGTGTGTCTGTGTGGTTTTGGTTCTGTGTGTTCTGTGTGTCTGTTGTGTGTCTGTGTGTTCTGTGCTGTCTGTGTGTCTGTGTCGTCTGTGTTTGTGCTGTGTGTGTCTGTGTCTGTGTCTGTGTCTGTGTCTTTGTGTTTTGTTGTCTGTGTGTCTGTGTTGTGTCTGTGTGTCTGTGTCTGTGTCTGTGTCTGTGTCTATTCAGGGAAGGAGAGAAAAAGGGCCTTCACTTCCAGGTTACAAAGGCTCTCCAGAGCTGGGATTCCTGGGGCTCCAGCTGGCTCTGCAGGTGCTATGGGGGAATCTCAGCAGGCTACACGAAACCTGCAGTGACCATCAGGGGTGGCTGCCACCCAAACACTCCCATGCTGCTCCCATAACAAGGAGCTTTCAAGGACTATCCCAGAGATTTCCAATCCAGCTGCAGATGGGGCTGTGCAGTTGTTGTATTGGCTCTGGGGTCAGTAGACATTTCCCAGTTCTGGCCTTCAGATGTTTGAAAAAGAGGATGCAGACTGGGTGAATTTTTGTTTTGTATGGGACTTTTGTGGCACTGATATCTATGTTCCTTCTGGTTTTTCAGGAGCCTGTTGAGTCACTGCTGCTCTTTCTCTCTTCCACCTCTTACAGTTTTTTAACACAGTCACATCCCTGGCTCTCGGGATGGCAAAAGTGGCTGAGATTTCATTCTGTTGTTCCCAATTGAGCTACAGCTTAGAATGCTTAACATCATGTGTAAATCACAAATAACAGCACAGAATTGCCAGTAACTGCAATAAGATAGGAAGAAGAGAATCAGGCCCTGCATGCTCCCTACTGGAAGTTCTGTGGTGTTGCTCTGCTCTGCTGCTGCTGCTGAACACACTTCACCCCTCAGCTGGCCACACTTCCATGATGAATGAAGCTACCCTGTATCCAAGATGTCTGTTTTGTTTTAATTCTGCAGAGCAGTTTGGAATCTGCTAGGAAGAAAGGTACTATGTAAGTATTAGATTGTTGTTTTTGTTTGAATTGGGAAATAGCCTTTCTGAAAATAGTAAGTTGTAGATTAAATGCCAAACCAGGATGAGGCAATACCGCTTTGTACACAGAGAGGATTATTAGAAATATTCTTTAGAATGATATCCAGAATGCGAATTACTCAACTTGCCAGGTTACTTATGAAACAGAAGAAGTTACAGAAGTTCTTATGTAACATTGTTTTTCCAGAAAAAATAGGTGGTGATTTTTTGCAGCAGTTCTATCTGCTAAATGGACTAACATCTCACAAAACCCCTCACTGCTTTCCCTCCCAGAACTCCTGCAAGGGGACACACACAAAAGCAGATCTATGCGTTACAAAGAGCAATCTCAGATGGTTTAAGTAGGCAATCGGATACAAGAACAAGCTTGGACTATTTGATGGGTGAGATAGGTCAGTTTGGTTTTAGCTTCTCTGCATATATCTATGAAAAAGTTTATTTTGCAAACATCTTGAGCAGTACAAACAAGCAATACAAAGTTCATTGATTTGGCAGTGGGCAGCAAGTTGGCCAAAAAGGTCTCTTGACATGCTTCATCCTTGTCACAGCAGCACCCCATTACACCACTCTGACACAATCCCAAATTATTCCCTTTCTGCCAGCAGTGATTTGCAGAGGGTTGGCATCAGTGCAAAGTGACTCTTGCAAGTGCTCACCACTGCTGAGTGCAGCAGTATTTATAGACCAACAACTGCTCCCTCTGCTTTTGGAAAGACTGCCAGGAATGCTTAATATTTGGGGCTGAATTCTTATAGAAATGTAATTACTGTTTAGCACAGAAAGAAAAAGGCATAGTCAATGCAGAGTATCCCCTTTTAGGCAAATATATGGGAGGTCTCCAATGATACAAAGTTATGTTGTGCTACGGTTTCATCTGCTGATAGCATGTGCAATTTTGGGTACTGAGCTGACAGAGATCTCTTTCAGAGGGTGTATAATGCACCCCTTCAAAACAATGCTGCTTGATGCTTATTTTTTTATTGTATTTCAAAACTTACTACAGAACAACAACAAAAAAGAAACCCTCCTCCATGGCTCCCCAGTAAAGCACCAAGTGGGTGTTCATGTCATTCATTTAATGGGCATTTCTATTTTATGCTGTATTTTAAAAATGCATTTACAGATTTATTTCTAATTAAATTTTATGGATTAATTTACTGCTCATGAAAACAAATTATTAATAATAGTAGCTTGGATCAAACATAATGGGGTAGACATTGTGGAAATTTCCCTGCATGGCTCTGCCAGAGCATCTCAGTCAGGACCACTTTTACCCTGGAGAGTGGGGTTGGCCAGTTGTGTAATTGCGGTGGTGTCTGCGTCTTTTCTGCTCCGGCTAGCCCTGACACCGCAGCAGCGCGGGTACGACTCCGTAGCGATATGGACTTGGTCAAACCCGTGGGTCTTGGTTTGTCTGCAGGTAAGCGAGTGGTGAGGACAGGAAGCAGAAAGAGGGAGACTCCACTTGGGCTTAAATCATGGATTTTATTTATCCCGTAGCGGGGACCCCAGTCACGGGTGACAGCCCAGGCGAAACCTCAGCGAGAACTTGAATACAGCAGCTTATAAAGGGGGGAGGAACTCGGGGTAGGGTCTAACTTGGGACCAATTAGGGATAAGCGGGGGACGGCTCTCTAACTTAGTGACATGTAGGGGAACAAACCCGAATACAGTGGAGGGGGAGAGCTGGAATTCCATCCAGTCACTCTGTGATCTTATCAGAACTTTCTAGGCTGAAGGTGACATCTCAGGATGACAGGCAGGGTCTTGGTTGTTACATAACTCAATATTGACAGGTAACAGAACCCGGGGGGGGGGGTTAATTTAAATAGGGGAAGAACATAGGGGGTACATAGAACGAACCATATAACAGTACAATAACTCAAAAAACTTAAAAAGCACACTGCTACATGTGATAGCTGGGCTGTATGGCGTGGCTTTTTCATCATGTGCCACCAAGGAAGAATCTGGAGTATCAGAGGCTGGCATAGTTGTGTAGTTTCTGCTGCTGCCATCTGTGGTGCTGGCACTGGTAACCAGAGGAGAACCTGGCTGGGAGCTTTGTGCTTGGCTCCCATGGAAGCACAGGGGACACCAAAATCCCTGTCCCTTGGAGAGGGGCTGAAACTTCAGGATCTGAATAATTTCAAGGATACAAATACTTACTGTCTTTAAGAGGAGAGTCATCTTTTTGAAGTCAAGCACATGCTGAAGTCAATTCTTGCCTGTGAAGGTCTAGAACCAGCAGAAACCAGACTTGAGATCAAGCCATTACAAAATAGAAATCAGCATATCACTAATCTGTCTATATTAAAGCATAACTGAGAAAGGCAGTTAATAAACAAGAACTCCTTGTTAGTCCTTACCTGCTATTCCTTGAGAATCCCATTTTTTGTGTGTTCAGAGCAACTCAAGCAAGTACTAGGCATTTATGGCAACACAACCTGAAGTAACTATAGGAATAGCTCTATTTCCAAAAGCTTTTAATGCCCAGTGGGTTTCTCAGAGAATCCTTCCCAGTCCTGAAATGCACTTTAGATTTTCACAGCTGTAATGTAATTCTGAGCTCACACTTCTGTTTCTCCACACATCTTGTTGATACTGGAAACATGAAGTAATACCAGCTCTGAAAGGTACAGGTCTCAGCAGGATTTTTGAGAACATAGTCTTGAGTATCACTTGTTCTTTGACACTTACTGTCTCACCGAAATCCCTTCTATTCCTCTGGAAAGGAATCTTATCTTTACAATGACTGTCACAATAGAGCACTTCTAGAAATCAGAATTCCCTGTGACAGCTGTTCCAGGCTTTCTCTTTCTATATTTAGACAGTGGGCGCATCCGTCAGCTGATATAATCCTAAGTAGCACTGTGAGTTAAATGTAAATTTTCAGTAGCAAGAGTTTAGTCCCAGTGCTTTAAGCATTTCTTTCAAATAAACTTTAGTCTGACACTCTTTATCATATTCTCTTTACATTTTTATAGAATAGAACCTCTCTTCACCACATAATTTCTATTAACAGTATTCCCAACCCACTTAATACTTAGTGTTTATAATGCCTTGGCTTTGGGATTTGCATGAAGACATTAGAATAACAATTTTCAAGTTTTATACTTAAAAATTTATCTCTCACTGCTCTGGGTATGAAGTTTGACACTATTTTGGAGGGGCAAAAAGGCAGAGGCAAATAAATATTTACAAACTGTCATAAGATTTTATTTGTTTTCTAAAAAAACCCAGTATAATTCTGAGTATACTACATCATTTCTTCAAACACTTTGTAATGTTGTAATAGATATGAATTACCATCTGAAGGCAAAAAGGGCTCTGGACAGAATGAAATGATGCTACAGTTATACAAATAGTAATTAACTGCAGTGTGTAAATAATGCGTGTGCTGCTTGACCAGAATTATCCAAGCCTTACACAACTCATCTGATAATGCTATTTGTGGGTTTAATTTTTCTCCCAGAGAGAGTTCTGGTAGTCCAGAAGAGTCTAATGAAAAGTCTAATATAAGAGTAATGAGAGTCAGTGGAGATTAAAGTAATGCTGGTTAATGCTGTTTGGAGAGACCAAGGATGGGTGCTGAGAAGTTTTTAGAAAGCAGCAGTTGATCCAATAACATTGGAATAATTGATAGGTATTCCCTGGACATCAGAATCAATGCTGATACAACCAGAGGTTGCACATGGAATCAGCTTTTGCAGGGTGGTAATGGAATTTGAAGTATGGACCACACCTACACTCCTAAAACTGAGCAGAGGCTTTTGGATTGCAAGACTCCATTGGACACCTGGTACACTTTGGGATGTGCTTCCTGCCTTATTTTCAGCACAGATTTTAGGCCATTTCATAGGGAAGGGGCTACTTAGATGTGGGAAATTCAGCAATGTCTTCCTGACCATAAAAGTTAATGTCAGGCCACGTAGGTATCTACAGTAAGGAACAAAGTGGCTTCCATAAGTGCATATTTTATAAATAAATAAATATGTGTACATTGAACTCACATTTTCTTTCTCCTTTCAAAAATTTTGCCTTATAAATACCAAGCAGTATTTTTAGGATACCAAACAGTATTTTTATTTCTAGGACCTTATATAAATGATTTTCATATACTGCTTGAAACAACCTATCTCATTATGATGAAACTTTATTACACCTTGTCTTTAATTTATTCACATCATGTTCTGCAAGGCTGTCATTATAGAAATTGATTATGAAGAATGTTCCATGAAATGCCAGTTGAATATATTATGTAAAAATCTGATTAAATTAAATTATAAAAAAGAAAAAGAAAAAAAAAAAAAAAAAAAAAAAAAAAAAGCTTGGTTGATCATAGAATGGGGTTTCTCCTGGTTAAAATCACACTGTCTGTACTGAATTGTAGGTACACTTGGTGCAGAGCTCCATGAAGAACTTTCCATCGCTCCTTCTCCTGGCTTTCACTGCTATAAATCCAATCTAAAATCTGGTAAACGAAGAAGGATCATCATGAAAGAATTTAACACTTGCTCCTCAGGAAAGTGTAAAGAGTGACCATCAGATAGGACCTTGCAGAGAAAATATTTACCTGCATTGATGTCTCAGTAACTGTGAAGAGCATTTTCCAATGAATAGTCAATGTTTGGCTTGAACTCAAGTGGCCCAACACCTAATTCAAGCTGGCAGGTTTTGTTGACCCGCAGACCTAGTAGTTTACACACTCCAGGTATTGTGACCTTTAGAAGCACATTTCAGATTGAAGTGAATGGATTTATGCCAATTTACAGCAGCTGTGGAACCAGGCCTTAGTTTTACACCCTGTTCTTAAACATTCTGAGTCAGAACCAAAGTACAAGGGTTCATGGAATTTAAGTAATTTCTGGATCCATATCCAAGATATCCTTGTTTTAGCCTTTCCTTCCATCATTATGAGCTTCAGAAGATGTGTTCAGTACAGTAATTCATGGATCAGAAAGGAGTCATTGCTGCTTCAGTCATTCCTGTCCATATACAGCGTTTTTTTTCAAAGTCCACTCTGCTGCTGGTTAACATCAGGGAAAATCAGGAGCAGTGTCACTCACCTGGCTACAAAATAATGAGAAACTTTGCTGAACACCACACCTAAGGAAGAAAGAGGAAGGAGTAAGGAATACAACAGCACAGAGCAAGTAAACTCTAAAGCCAGAAATAGTACTTGTTTTCCAGTGTTCTCTTAGTACCCTGTCAACTGGACGACAAGGGTGTGTAATTCAGAGGCTGAATTCTGTTGTAAACTAAATCCATGGAAACTCAGCATAGAAGAGCTAGCCAGAATATCAGGAGCAAAACTTTGTTGTTGGAATTGGAAGGGTTCTTTTTGCCAAGTTCACAGAGCACTTCTGGAGTCCTTTGCATGTAGAGCACATAACTTTGAAGTTAACTGGCTCCAGCCTTTAGATACAAACAGACAATTCCTTTGTATCCCTTGAGCAGTTGTGCACCTACAGAGACAACCTCTAGACAAATGCACAGCCATTACTGCAGAGCACTAATAGCCATGTACTACACACAGCAACTGGAAGTATAAGAGAGTTGTGGTGACTTTGTTGGTGACTTTGTTGCTGAATGTCACTGGATTCTGGTCAGGAGAATTTAATCCATCTTCTTATGAGTAATTGCAGTGAGGCAGATGAAAGCATTCCAAATCTGCTTTTTTTAAAACCAAATTTTGAGAGTTCAATTCTTAACTTTGCCCAAGCATTGCTGTGATGAGGATCTCTAGCTACACTTAAGGTGTTTTTAGCCCATAGAAGGGGTGCACCACAGTGAGCTACAGTCAGTGGAAAGATTTCAGGGCTTCCTGATTCAGTGTGTGACATTGGTGCTTTGAAAAATATGCAATGACAAGCACTAGCTGCAACTGTCCTATTATTTTCCCACAGGATTTTTTTTTAAAAAGTTTATCAAAACGGATTTTGAATTTTAATTCAACATTCTAATATTTAGGAAGAAATTTGGATCAAAATCAGAGAAAAACAAAAAGTGAAAGAAACTGCTACTTCCACCCATTTCAAAATAGAGAGGAAGGTGGTTACTGGGACAGTTAGTTAGAACATGAGTTGACTGGCTTCTAATCACTCTGTTTCAAAGAAGTAAGGCTCATACAGCAGCTATACACTAGTTATTACTCTGAAATTGTTACCTTTTTTGTGTCTTCTCTGATTTTTGGGTATGAGAATACTGATGGAGTTATTTTTGTTCTTTGGGAAAGGCTTGAGAATAAGTGCTAAAATTTAACAATTCCTACAAAGTACAGTCCTTATTTCCTAACTTGGATTTATTTCTGAAGCTCTCACATAGCTGTCAAGAAGGGTTTCTGCACTCTTCCATCCCTGTTTCAGCTTTGAGTCTGTGTTGGGCCAGGGAGCTCTACTCATATGGACTGAGATTTCTTAGCCAACACAGACATTACACTGTGCAGGAGAGACTAGACAATATATAAACGCTCTTATTCTTTCAAAGTCTTATTTTATCTGTTGGCTTTAAACTCACAACCAAGTGTATGAGGAATTGGGTGTGCCAATCCCATTAACAATAATGGGAGCAGAGGGCTTAATTCTCCACAGACTATGCTGAAAATGTCCCCCCTAAAGAATACTGTGTGTGTAATTGATTTGGGCTATTTGTTTGAACTTGCCAAATGGATTTCTTAAATATTTGTAGCTAGTTTTGAAAGCAGTCCCATCCTCAACCAGACACACAGGTTATTAAAGGATTTGATTTGACATTTAACAATCTTTTATATTAATATTCCCCACTTTTTCCTAGATCAACATAATCCTTCTAAATCCCAGCATCAACAGTCATTACACCAAAAGAACAAGATGTTGCTGCTGTTGCTGTGTTCCAGTATTGAATTTTGTAGGAGCTTGGTTAATTTGGACAGATTTATATTCTGCCATTTCCTGAACTGTGAGCAGGACCTTGAAAGCATTCACATAAAGAATCTCACTTCATTACTTTGAAGGAAATAGATTTCAGTGGCATCTGCTAAAGTGGTGATATTCTGTGACATAGAAAGATGTCTTTTTGCTCTCATCCCTGGCTAAATAAGACTAAATCCTAGGTTCCAAGACACTGGTACCTGATGGAGATCTGATCTCAGATCTAGTGAGGATTCCTGTGATTTTGTGTTACTCTGGATTTCAGCTGTTTCAGGAGAAAATGACAGCAAGAAGCTTATTTTCAATTGATGTAACGACAGATAGTTCTTTCTATAGCCAGTGTGAGCTGCAAGCCAAAAGATTCAATGTTTTTTCCCAACTTTTCCTTGGACTATTTCTATGATAGGCCCTTATTCTATCTGGCAACACTAAAGTGCTTTTCCTGTCATCTCATTCCATGATCTCAAGCTATAAACTGTGTTTTGCCAACCTGCCTCAGACTGGGTATTGCATCACTCAACAGATAATTCCACTGCAGTGAATTGGACTACTCAGAAAATTTACCCTTCAGCTTCAGATCTGGGTGTGATAGGATGAAGAGGATTCACTCATCAAGTGACTTTCTTATTCCAGTAGGTAGAGTGAGGAAGGAATGTTGGCTCTATTTTAAGAGTCAGCAGCCAAAACAGCAAAGTCAGCATAGCAGGAAGATGTTGCAATTTGCTGCTAGTGTAAACCAGCAGTAACTTTCTACCCCTGAAGAGAAAGTAATGAGACTAGTGACTCAGAGCTGTGTCTGTGAGTCACAAACAGCCTCGGGTTTATCTTCAAGACAGTGTGATTAACACTCATCCTCCCCTTGTTGGAGCCTATGCCTAAAGATACAATATTCCCTACATGATGAACACAGATCTGACCTGGGAGTGGTGCTGGATTGAGTAACCTCAGTGCTGATCCCAGAGTCTGGATGGTGAGTGTGAGTAGTACAAGTCAGACTTTAGCAGAGGACACTTTTGAAAAATATGGATACCTGAAACTTTGGAAGATGCTTAATTCTTTTTTTTTCCTAAAACTCTTGTCAGACATGATTCAAACCCAGGCTAAGGAGCTTGGCTAGGTTCATTTAGGTAAAGCTGAGTGTTAGTTATAGCAGAAAGCCCTAATGAGTGAATAAAAAATTATGTTTAGTGGCATCCATTTATCAGCAGAGGTTTGTTTCCATGTATCAGCCTAGTGCTGACACTGTAGGGTTTTCCAGGCCTGACTGCATCTCTACAGGCTGTATCTATGGCAAATGGGGGAGAACAGCTCTCATGGGAGACAACAGCTCTCAGTCTAGAGAAAGGCCTGTCTGACAACCCCTTCCCATGGTCCCACTGCTCCATACACCACACTGAGCACCTCAGGAAATCTTTCTGAGCCCTTTTGCCTTTAAGTGTTAGTTCTGGATTGAGACATTGGGACCTTCTAAAGTTTATTCATCATATAAATTGGCAGTAATTAAAAATATACCTCTTCTTTTATATACATCTTATTTTTTGTTGTTTTAATATGCTATCCCGCTCTTCACATTTCTGTTGTGATTCATGGGAAGACCTTCAGTCTATGATTCATGTATTTTAAAAATCACCAGCGTTATGACCTTTATTTCATAATGTGCTGACAGAAGTTGTGGTCTTGGTTGTATTTTGTTGTTTCCCTCTAGTAAAACGTCTTAAGAGAAGTTGTGGTTGATGTTGTTATGCAAAAGAGGACTCTCACAATGAGGATGATGACGTGAAGTTTATTTGCTGGGCTCAGCAGGATGGAAAGGCTGCATTAGCAGCACAGGAGTTGGCTTTTCTAAGCCTGCTTAGGACATGCAATCCAAGTCTCAGTAGCATCTCCTTAACCTTTTCTGCTTTCAAAGAAAATTAATTAAGTAGCAGAGAGAAATAGGATAAGAGCTTAAAGTCTTCTCTAGCTATTCAACGTGTTACACTTTGGTGAACAACATGTACTTTTATCAAAACAGAGATTTTTTTTTTTTTAGTAAAAATACTGTGCCCTTGTTCATAGTGTTGGCTGCTTGCTGTTAGTGTTGGAACCTCATGGATCCCTAAAAGAATGAGAGTGGCAATCTGACCATTGACTGTGACCCCTGTGGGCATTCCCTTTCCCATGGTGGAGGGGCTGAAATGCTGCAGTGTCCCCAGCCTTCATCTTCATGGCACAGTTACCTAATCCATTTTCTGCCCTCAGCAGCTACAGCTCAGCATAAAAGTCACATTACCAGCTTCAGGAGGAATCCAGAGAACGGCTCCAGTGTTGTGCTTAGGTAGGTCTCTGCCCCTGTTTCTGTCGGCTGCCGCTGGATCAGTCACTTCTACGGAGAAAAAGAATTTCCACTGAAAGCTGCTTCTCCCGAGGCCAAAGCAGTTTTGTGACACTGCTAGACTATGAAAGACTGATACACAGCAAATAGTATTTCTGCATTGCTGAGAAGACCATTTGGGGGTTCCTGTACTGTAAATGCTGAAGAGACAGAACTTCTAGGGAGGTGATATTCCGTGACCTTGTCATATTCCACTCCACCCTCTCCAGGTTAAGATGCAGAATTGCAGTCGGGAAGGAAATTATTTCCCCCCCACAGCCTTAAACTTCTCATCTGGGCTTGCATGTTTGACTTACAAAAATCTTGAATTAGACAGGAAAAGAGAAAACTCTGAAACAAGGGAGCCCATAGCTCATCTTTATTGGAGCTGAACTCATGTACTCTGCTAACATCCAGTCTTTGGCAGCAGCACTAAAGACCTGCCCCAGCTCCTGGGAGAACAGGCATTCACCCACCCACCCACCCAAACCCACCTCATCTCGAGCACTGGCTGCACAGTCCCGTAGCAGCACATCCAGCCCAGACTCTCCTCCTGGAGCAGGAGCTGTGCACAGTGAGGGGCTCCAGCCCTCACACCTCTGCCTCCTGTCCCCGCAGAGCTGCTCCTGGTGCCCTAAAACCTGACACAATCCCACCCCAGCAATGAGAGACACCTTGATCGGAAAGCAGGAAAGAGAAACTGTCGGGGTCAGGCCCACTGTGTGAAAAGGGTTGAGTAGAGCAGCAACATTAATGTTTGTGCTTTTGATCAGTGGAGTTATTTTAAGATTTTCATGTTCCTAAAACCAGTATATATGTTTACCATTTATTGTAAGACAATAAATGGTCAATAGCCCACAACTTAGGTCTGTCAGCTCCACTGAGTTCCACACATGTTCCATAAATATGAATCATATAGTGAACTAAAAAAAAAAAAAAAAAAAGGAGGAGGAAGCATTGATTTATGCTTATTTACTCTGTACAACTACAAACATCTGTGTAGAAAACAAATGTGGACACTGAAGGAAGTAAAAAACCACTTCACCCTTTTCCTTCCCCCCCCCTCCTTCCCCCCCCGCCCCCTTATTTTGAGGCCTTACAAAGACAAGCCATGTGGTCAACATCTGGAATGTATGTGGGAATTATTCAAATGAGCCTTAGTGGTAGTTGTCTTGTGCCAGGCTCCTGAAGTGACAAGGAGGAGTGACAGTCACCACAGTCTGTACATGCCACAGTCTTGTGTACCACATCCACATTCCAGTCATCTCTGGCTGGGTTTGCCAGTGGTGGCCAACAGGCCTGGTGGAACATGACTCCACCTATTTCTTGTCAAATATATTTACCATGTGTCTGGCCAAGTCTGCTCCAGGATCTGTGTTTCATAGTACCCTGTCTTTGGGAGGGAGGGAATGGATGTTGTTGATGGCTTTGGTTTGGCAGGTAACATTGAGTCACCTGAGCAGACAGAGGAAGGTCAGTCGCATGCTCTGTGCTGGAGCATACAAATTGCATTTAGTGGATCAGCACCAGGAGAGAACACGGGCCACAGCAATGACACAGTCCAGTCACTGCTACAGCTCCCCAGGCAGTGCCTGGGAGACTGGCACTGGATGGCCACCAGGTAAAGTCTATGGCCCTTGTGCTTGGGCCCAAGGCTCTGCTTGCCTGAAGTGCACACCCAGGCTCCAGTTTGCCCTTTACCTGTGCAGTCAAGTTTGTAACAGCCCACCATACTCGGATTGGTTTCACTGAACTTGAAAATGTATTTGTGATCATGTGGATCTAAAATACTGCATTTAGCATCAGGTAGCTTGGGGTTTATTTTTCCTTTCCTTTCACTATCAGCTGCAAGTCACTATCCATCCTTAGGGAAGACTTTGGCAAAATATTTATTTTCTTTGCTACTCTGTGAAGAATGGCAGAAAACACTCTGGAACTAAGCAGACTTTCTCTCCTGACCAGAAAAATCCTGTTCCTTTTCTTCCCAAGTATACAAGCATCTTATAATTCGATGCCGAATCGTGAATGCCTTATTCACATCAGCGGCTCATTACATCGGTCACCCCGGCACGCAGTTAGCTCGTTCCGGGCTGATGCTCTCCCTGTTCGCTTCGATGGGGATAGGCGTACGTGAGCAGCCAAGAGCCAGCGGGAGAGTAGCGATTCCTTCAGCGAGATCAGTAGTGCCCGAAGCACTGCACTTTCATCAGCGGAGCTCGCGGGCTGGGAAGGAGGCGCTGGGCCCGCATTACCACCGAGAGAGCAGCGGGAACGGCGCCGGGAGCGCTCGGAATTCGCTCCCATCGCATCCTCGGCGCGGGGCGGGCGAAGAACGCGCGGTGTCCCACGGCAGCGGAACGCTCTGACAGCGCCGGGGCGCGGCAGCTGCCCGGGACCCCGCCGGCGCGGCACGGCTCTCTGCGGCAGCCCGGGGCTGAGCCGGGCCGTGCCGAGCGGGCCGTGCCGGGCTGTGCCGGGCTGTGCCGGGCGTGGGAGCTGGCTGTGCCGAGCGGGCCGTGCGGGCTGTGCCGAGCGGGCCGTGCGGGCTGTGCCGAGCGGGCCGTGCCGGGCCGTGCCGAGCGGGCTGTGCCGAGCGAGCCGTGTCGGGCTGTGGAGGGCTGAGCCGAGCGAGCCGTGCCGGACTGTGCGGAGAGGCTGTGCCGAGCGAGCCGTGTCGGGCTGTGCGGAGAGGGCTGTGCCAAGCGGCCGTGCCGTGCCAAGCGGGCTGTGCCAAGCGGGCCGTGCCGAGCCGGGCGTGCCGGCGTGCCGAGCGCGGCCGTGCCGTGCCGTGCTGGCCGAGCCGTGCCGAGCCGGCGGCCGGCCGAGCCGAGCCGAGCCGAGCCGAGCCGAGCCGGCCGGCCGAGCCGGGCTGTGCCGTGCCGTGCCGAGCCGAGCCGAGCGTGCCGGGCCGAGCCGAGCCGGGCCGGCCGGGCCGGGCCGGTCCCAGCCGAGCCGAGCCGAGCCGGGCCAGGCCAGCCCGGTCCAGCCGAGCCGGGCCGGGCCCGCCGTGCCGCTCCGCCGCTGCCTTAGCGGTGCCGGCCCGGCGCGCCCCTGACCGGGTCCCGGGCGGGGGCTTCTTCGGCGCCTGTCCGTGGGCATCACTGGCATTGGCGAGCGCAGCACCTTGGGAAGGCAACACGTTCACTGCTGGTAGGGCTGGCCACCAACCAAGATTTTGCCAAAACTGTTTTTCAGTGGAAAATTGAATTGGAAGCAAAAAAAAAAAAAAAAAAAGAAAAAAAAAAAGAAAACCCACAAACGAACGACCCCAGAACATCTTTTTCACAATGGACATCTGCTTTTGCAGAAGAAATGCATTTCCTTCGAGAAAATTTCAGACAAAATTTTAAACTTCTGTCTACTATTAGTTTCTGTAGAAATTACTCTTTTCTTTTTTTCTTTTTTTTTTTTTTCTTTTTTTTTTTTTTTTTTAACACAAAGTTTGCATTACTGCAGCAGAGGAGGAGTCATTTTCCATACAGGTCTATGAATTAACTCTCATAAAACCCCAGCCAGCAGCATGAGCATAGTTTACTTTTTATGGATGAGAAGCCAAGAAGCAAAGAGGTTAAGTGATTTGGCTCCAATTCCTACAGGCACCATTAAAAGCTCCTGGCTCCCAGTTCTGTGCTCAGAATGTTAGATCGCATGACATATCTTTGTGAGGCTGTTAAATGTTTTCAGACTCCCTTGGATTTCAGCGGGAGGATCAGCCAATCTACAGAGAGCAAAAAGACGGATGGTGCAGCCTCACCTCAGTCCTGCGCGGGGCTGGAGAAGGCTGGGTGCTCTCAGTCCTTTGCATGACACACCACACACTGTGACTTATCACACAGAGAACTGGCACTTTCTTCTGGCCTGCCCAGGCAAATCTTGTGTCTTAAGATGGAACAGTGGTGGCTGGACAGTGGTGTTTGTCCTGGGTTTGAAATATAGTTGAGGCCCAGAATTGAAAACTGGAACCATTGAATCTTCCTGAGTGGTGATAGTACAGCATTATACCATCAGCCACAAAGATGATGGTCAGAAATAAAAGATTAAGTAGCTGAAAGGGTACTGAAGAGGTTATCTTGGTCTTTCTTTGGTTTGAGCCTATGAGTGGAAGTTCCTAAGCCATATTTCCAGTTTGGGTGTTTTCATAATATCTAAAAATTGTTAAATCATAGCATTCCAACTCAAGCCATTCTACAATTCTATGTAGAATTAATCATACCTCAGTTTTCATATATGCTTATAAAGCATTTCCAAGCCTTGTGAGGGAGTAAGGTCTTACTAAAAGGAATGGTATTTAGCTGGGCAGAAGCTTCAGTCAGCCATGCTGGGGGTTTTGTGTATTCTCCATGGTTGCAAGAGGCAAGATAACCTCCCACCTGTGCTCTGAGTGGGCTACACCTAAAGTGAGGTTCCCACTGTGATGAGGCATCAGAGTCTGGAGTGACCTGTTTTTAGTGATTTCCACTGATGTGTCTCTTCTCAGGTGTTCAGGATACTGAATCACTTTGTATATTGACTGTCTCACTGAGAGCAGTCATGATGGAAAATGTTACTTGGATTCTTTTGCACAATGGAAAACAAAACAGTTATTCCAGGGTGGTTCAGATCTTCTCACTCCTCACACTCCATGTGGGTTGATGTTTTTACATTGAAGCTTTATTATCTTCATTCACAATTTCTCCCTTTTAGGACTTGTTATTCCTTCCCTTGATATTCTCTTATTCTGAACCAGTTTCTTGATGAACCAGGTTGAGGAACTGAACTATAAGTCCAGGACAACTCCCAATCTTGCAGGAGCTATGCAAGAAGCCCCACACTGTGTTCAGAGGCCATTGATCAAAGCATGCCTTTTATCACAGGAGCCAGTACAATTCTTCTCCTTTCCCACTTCAGAAAGAGATTGTTTCAAAAGTACAGTTTCGGGGATGTTAACAATGTATTTTTAATTCAGGATAATTGGCTATGGAGTCCTTACGACTTTAATACCATGAGGTTTTTTATGAGCAACTTGAGATATTTTTTTGCTGTTCCTTAGCCACTTGTGGAGTTGAAAAGTATCACTGAATATTCTAAATTTTAAGGGGATAAAAACCCATTCTTTTTTTTCCCAACACAAACTTCTAATCTTTTCTTTGATCTCTAATTTCTGTTTCTTCACCCAGCAAAAAAAATGGCAAATGTTCCTTGTTTTAGGGCCCTGTGGGCACTAGTGGCCTTCACTGCCCTTCACCTGTGGCCTTCCCACACTGCGCCCATGGGTCCAGGAGCTCTATTTAAGCTCAGCTCTGGGCTCTCAGCTCTTGTTTGGTCAAAGCTGTTTAGGTGTCTCCTTGTAGCTCTGATATGGCTCTCTGGCAATGGTTCCCACGCTGTGGCCTTGCCTTGCCAGCTGTTTTCTCTGCTTGGTCTTGGACTTATTGCCATGGACAGGACAGTGCCTGGCCCTGGTTACTGTCACCAGAGCTGATCCTGGTGTGAATTCTCAACTCGACCTTGTCACCAAGGACTTCTCTGATGTGGATGCTTGGCTGAGGCTGGTGCTGCCTGGGGCCTGCCCTGCTCTCCTTGCTCAGGCAGGACAAGGGCAGTGCCTGGTCAGGTCCCAGCCCCATATTCCTTGTGGAACAGCCAGCCCAGTTGTTTCAAACATATGGAAGCATTCATCTGGCTCTTCTTCTGCACAATTCTTTTTTCTTCATAGAGAGGAGATAGAAAGAGTGATCAAGTAATGCTAATCTTGTTCTTTTCCTCCTCTGTCTGAAACATAGGCAGTTGGAATGTTCAGAATTAAATCTATATCAGTGGGAAATTTGGAGACATACAGACAGAAGCTACTTATGGAGTAGCCTGACAGGAAACCTAAAAACTAAACTCACTTCTTGAAACAGTGATCTGCTACCCAGTAAACCAACTTTAAAACTTTTTTAATGCATATTCCGTTCATGTGGAAAAGGGAGCTTTTAGAAATTCAGTTTTTATGTCCTTCCTCTACTCTCTTAAGGAATAGACAGATAAATTGATTCCTCCTAGTCCCTGGTGTTTATGTTGTTTCGAATCACAGTGTTCGTGTTGGTGCCACCTTCTTTGCCCCTCATGTGAGAGGTTTGTGAGATTTTATGGTACTGAAATCACTTTTATTATCAAGTCAGCTCCAATTTAGTAATTTCTAGTTCAATTTTTTTTCTGTTTTGCAACTCAGACAGCAGGTGACTATCTTGGTCTAGATCCATCTGTAAATGAATCTGAGACTGGCATTTAGCTATCCACTTTAGTGATGTTTAGGCAGTGTAATATGTATCCTATACATTATGTAAGAATTCCTGGAAAAGCCCATGCCATTCCTTTCATTCATTGTTAAAATTAACATCATCAGCCAAGAAGCATAAGGTTTCTGCCTGAAACTGAGGCAACACAGGTACCTGGAGTCACAGCAGTGTGAAGTGGTGAGTTGGTGGCTGTTAGTGGAAAGTCACACATCATGTACTGGGGTCTATCACTGAAATACTCTACAAACATTAGTTGTCATAATCCCTCTTTCAAAGGCACACAGAGACAGAGCTGGTTTAAAATAGCCTGTGCTCTGCCTTGTCCAAGAGCCTGTATTAAGTCATTGGCAGATGCAACATGCAGGCCAGGCTCTTCAGTCCTGTTACTATGCACTCAGTTCCCCCTCTGGCATGGTGACCCTGTCCTGTGCTCCTTGTCCTGGGCAGGTTCTGCCAGCTTGAGCTGGAAACCTCCATACTGGGAGGAACCAGGGCAAAACTAAATTGGGAATTGGCAACCTGCATTGTTCCCATTCTTTGACATATGATTTCTTCAATCCCTGATAAAATGAGTCTTGACATCTCACACCAACAAAAATGGAAGGAAAATTATGTTCAATATATGTGAGGGAGAGGGCAATGAGGAGTATTTCCCCAAAATATTGCTTCAGAAGTTTTGTGGTGGTTTGAGCTGGATTCAGGAAAAGGCAATTCATCTGTGTTTTCAGTTTCCCTTTTTTTCTTCCAGCATGCTTTATCATAATTTATTATTGCTGAGGTCTAAAAAGAAGTTGTGTAAGTGGCCAGGACTTTCTTTGGTGAAAACTGCTAAAATTCCCTGTAATTTGAGCAGTGCCACATTGATTGGCATGGCCTGGGCATGGTGTCTCTGGAATTCAGTGGACTTCCACTAGTATCCAAAGCAATTTTGATTGGAGATGCGTTCTGATTTGTGTATGAAGTGCCTGGCAATGTGGTAATGAGCAGCCTTTATAAATAACTCAGTATTATTATCTTTATGTCTTAGTATTAGTATTGTTATTTTTATGGTACTGTAATGTTTATTATGGCTATTTTATGGTGTAATTTGATTAATGTGTTACTGTAATATCACATAGAAAAGGGGAGGGCATTCCTATCATACTTCTGAACACTACCCCTTCTGTTTCCATCTGAGGAACCCAGAGTCCTTTGGTGATCATTAATTGTCCCACACCATATAAGTGAACTCAAGCACAGAGAACTTAAATAATTCCCCCAAGCCCACACAACAAGTCCATGGCAAAGCTGAGAGTTAGACCTCAAGAATCCTGACTCCCTTATATCTGTGTTAACCACTAGAAAACAATTCCATCACAGGAACAGCAGGTATAATAGAAATGAAGATTGCCATGATGCAGGGATTTTTAGGTCAGTTGCAATTAGAACATTCAGTGTTTTACAAACCCTTTAGGTTTCCTGTTTAGGACTTGTTCAAACCATAAACTGCTCATTTAAATAAGCTCCAAAAACAAAACATATTAGGAAACTGAGGAGCAAGGAGACAACATTTAACAGCAAACTTATGTTTATTGCTCATTTGCTTTCCTTGCTGGGATGATGCCATGTACTCAGATTAAATATGCAGAGACAAATTTATCCCTAGGGTGTAGTTTTTTTGGACTCTGAATTACACCAGGGTGAATTTGGCACATTTACACTTAAAATTATTATAGGTTTTATGGATATTTGGACTGGTGTCAAAATGTTGTGGGTTAAATTCTGTTCTCAGTTCCACCAGTGCTAACACAGGTTAACACCGTTCTGATCTGGTGCTGGATTTACAGCAATGTAATTCCACTGGCCCAGCCTTCAGCTGGTGTGAATTAGTTTATCTGCACTGGAATGCAGGCAGCTCAGCTGCTTTACACCAGCTAAGGATCTGACCCACATTTAAATAGAATTACTCCTAAAATACACAAAAGCAAATGCAATGTGAATTAGGTCCCTTGTGCCCCTGATTTGCTGTGGGGAAGCACAGCTGAAGCTGGTTCTGCTTCTCTGATGTGCAACAAGGCAAGCTGGTGTCACAAACCTGAACCTGACCTCCACTCACTCTTGTGATACTTTGTAAGTTTTAAAATAACACTGCAGTGTTACACAGGCTGTGTGTGTGTAAATCATCCCAAACTGCTGCAATTCATCGTCCGTTTCCTGTTTCAAAGCAGAGATTGGGAAGTGCTTGCTGATATTTGGGCTCAGTTCAGATATTCCAAAGCTTGGATGGATGGATTGTTTTGATTCTTTCTTTGAACTCCTTTCCCACCCCTGCTAAAAGAAACAGATCCACTCAGTTCAGCGACAGACAAGTTGGAGACAACGCGCCGCTGCCCTCCCCAGTACCACCCCCCACATGCCAAATTTGCAGACATGTGCGAGCTGGAGCACAGCGCTGCAGCAGGAAAGAAGTGCTGGTATTCCTGGGGTGTACTGCCTTTAGCAGTCACAAACTACTGAAATTAACCTCTCTTCTACGGGCCTGAACTCGCTTTATGACTGAGGGTCTTTGGTTTTATACCACTTGTGGTGGTTTCACAGAGGTGCCTTTGCCATGCTAAAGATTTAACTAAATTATAATGAATGATCCTCACCAGCACTGTGCCCCTAATTAGAACAAGTTGCACAGACATATTGTCTCCTTGATTTCCTCTGTTACATTTCTCTCACTCTCTTTCTCTGCCTGAGACACATGGGTCCCATTAAACATTTAGCATTTAATGTGGTTCCCTTAAATGACTTCTCAAGTTTTCAAGTTCCATTTAGAATTGTATGTTACTCTCCTGACTGTGGTTTCTGATTTTGTTATGTTTCATGCATTTAGCCAAAGCAACTACTCTTCTCTCCCCTCTAGTGGGGAGCAGTTTGGGTTAGTAGAAGCTTGTGTTTTAGTACATTTCGTAGTCATCATAAATCTTTATGTTTATATGTAAAATAAGGAGATTGGGGAAAATAGCTCCTCATGATTGGTAAACACGAGTGTGGTGATTGTGTGATGTTCTTTCTGTGCAGTGCAGTTGATTTGTCAATGAAAACAAAGCATCTTTTATTTTACTGTCATATTTCTATCAAGCTCTCTTTGTACGTGGTTCTGTAATACACAGGGTTTCTTATTAACCTTTATATATTTCCAATCTAAATAAAACTATTGACAAAATGCTTTTGTAACAGGTGATGAGATGTACAATGTGTAGTATCCCCACTGACTACCCCTGTTGTACATCTGGAGTGCTGAAGGACAGAGATTTTGTTGTTGGCTGCATCATCTCTAATAAACTTCCTCAGTAGCTGCTACAATGAGAATTCCAAATTGTTCTTTCCAAGAATATTGAGTCAAGTTCAAGGTCTGGACCCTAATCCTCAATGTTTTTTGTGGCCTGTGCCCAAGGTGTTTCATAAATCTTGTCTATGCTTGTCTTAAAGCTTGTCTGTACCACTGTAGTTATCCCATTTCAGACCTATGCCTGGATAATTACTTTGGAATAAGAATTCCTTATTTCCCCCACCCTTTCCCCATTTAGCTTATGCTCCTCTGAAAATAGGACATACTTATTTGAAGGAAAAGGGCATTCTTAATCCAAGATAAGCATCTCTTTCCAAATAGTGTCATTAACAGTAAAGAATACTATAATAGCATAACTTTGCAATGGATTTCTGTGCTTCTGGTTACATAAGTGGTGCTGTATGAAGGACTCATGTCTGTAAATCTGTTGACTTTCTTAGCACCAGATTAACTCTGGTTGTTGTGTTAGGATTGTGAATCCAGAAGCATATTCCTTCTTGTTAAAGGCATTGATACCCTAGTCCTGATCCCATTGTTGCAGTATTTTAATGGTGGATTGTGACAAGCAGCAGCAAAACATAAGATGTAATTTTAATGACAATGTCTTACTGCTTAGAGCCTTCAGATGTGAAATCAGTTAAGATTTAATTATGGTGACTTAACAACACTGCTTGTTCTTTAGGTAATTCTTAAAAGTTTCTGTGATGTATTAGCCTCCAGGGTTAAGCCTCAAGAAGCTTGAAATTTATCTCTGGCGCTGAGATCTAGGTTTCATTAACGGTTAAGCCTCCGTCTGGAGTGCTGATGTGTTCTGCAATGGGGGACTTGGCTTGTTAGTAACGCTAGCAGATTTGTGAGTCCTCCAACATGTCCATGGATAATTGTGTTTTAGCCTTGTGTTCTTTACTATAATCTGCTGTCTGATAAAGGGTGACAGGGGAAATAAGAGGAGGAAACGTGCCAGGAAGATTTAATTCCCTCTTGTACACTCTACCTGCGGCTGCTCTTGCCTCTGAGATGACGGCTGGCTTGGCATCTTCTTCTTCAAAGCAGAGAAAGCCAGGATTGATGACAGGTTCTTTAAGGCCTTTCTTACCAGCCCCTTATAGAAACTTTGCTGCAAAGAGATATCACAGGTCGAGGAGCTGTTTCTGGAATCATTCTTCTTGCCATAATGCAAATGGGCAGCTTTTGTTTCTGTTGCAGCAATGATCACTGTTTATATTAAATAGAGCTCTATGAAATTTTTTTTGACAGAGTGGTTTTATATTGATAAACGCAGTTTCACTAAAATTGAAATGTTTCTCCAGGGAGGGCATCGATACTGGAAAAATTTTCCACAGGAAAGTTAAAAAGAAGCGTCTTGGCTTTTTTGAGAGGAATCTTATGAAGGTGAAGTATTTTTATTTGACTCCATAATTTTAATTGGTGTCTAGATTTTAATTTTTATACTAAGGTTACAATGAGAGGTATTTAATACCATAAAGTTGCATTACTAGATTTCATTTTTTCATGATTGTAATAAAAATGTTTAGCTAATTCTGAAACTTGGAAAGTCTTAGAAATGCTGAGTTGTGGGGAAAATTTGAAATTTCAATTGAGAATTAAAACAGATTCTAAATGCTGAAATTTCCTATTAGAAGAAGAGCTGGTTTCTGAATAGTTTGTGTAGTAAATGCAGACATTAATATCTCTTGCTGATCTTTTAATTCTTCATAGCTCTGCAGCCTCTGGAAAAGCTTGCATTACATGAGAGCAGTTCCTCAGAAAATATTATGATAAATATTTGCCTTTCTAAATTATAGAGTCACATTTCTTCATCTTCCCTGTTTCCTACAGGCCTTTTTTCACAATAATTTATTAGCTTAATTTATTATTTAAATATTATTTAAATATTAAAATTAATTTATTACACCTTTAATTTATATAAATACCTCATGACTGCTGCTACTGTCTTTACAATATATTATAATCACTTCTGTGATTATAATCACTGATGCTGGAGTAGAGATCAATTTTCTTCTATGAATTAACAAAGGTGACATTTTAATTTATGAATTAAAGAAGATAAGAAGCCACTATCAGGCACTCAAAGGCTCTCAAAGACTCTTACACTGTTTTGACTCTGACTTGCTCTATCATGGTCCTCCTGTATGATCTCTGGTGAGGAATTAAGAGTCCTATTTCCCTGAGCTCTTTGTGGTGACTTTCACAGAGCAGAAGCTCTGTGCCTCTCACAACAACAGCCAGTGATGAAAATCCTGACACATGTAATTTATAGGGTTAAAAATCAAGGAAGCAAAGCACAACCAACAAAATGCAATGCCTTTGATTTAATAAAGAGATAATCCTCTCTCTATTAGCTACGATAATAATGACTCACCAGTAGTAAATGAAGGAATATATACAGAGTGACATCATGTGAACAGCAAAGTGTCTGTGGGACTTAAAATGAAGAGGATTATTCCAGTATATCAATTCTGAGCCTAAAACTGGCAAGGATGGATCTGGAGTAAAATTCAACATTAGAAATGTTTATTGAAGCACTAACATGAGAAAAGAATTATATAACTGAAGTTATTAAAAACAATAAGCTCCTATTTCAAAAGCTTTAATTTCGGTAGAATAATATACACCCAGCTTGACATAAGGCTGTAATTCTATTGAGTCATTCCAATGACATCAGGAACCACAAAAGGGGAAGTGCTGTGGCTTATGGATGTCTGCAAACCACACCCCATCCCTCGGATGGAATTACAGTGTCCATCTTTCCATCTTATGCTGGAGACCAGAGGCTCATCTGGCTCTTCATGCAGAAAAAATTGCCCTGAAGGCCGTGGAGTTGTTCTGGACTGACACTGATGGAAGGAAGAGGAGTCACAGCACTGGTGGCTCACAGTTCTCAATTTCCAGGCCTCCTGCCTCTAGGCAGCCCATCAATGTGCTTTATCACATAAGAGTTTCCAAGTTCTTCACAGGGATCACAGATTATTCAAAACAAATTACAAACTGGAGCAATTTAATATTTTGTTTATAAGGCCTTCATCTGATTTTTACAGACAAATGCCTTGCTTAAGTTCATTTTGTTGGTCTGGATTGTCTTTGATCACCCCAAAGATTGCCTTGCTTGCATGGAGAGAGAGCTAGGGAGCAGCTGGAAGTAGCCACTTTGTCTAATTTAGGACTAAAATTGTTGGTTTACTGTATTCTGAGCAGAGAGAGGTTCCTAAAGAGAACAATAGAGCAAAAGCCAAGTAAAATGCAGATGAGATGTTCAAGCTATGAGTTGCATACCAGGAACAGGTGACACAACTGACTCCTGTGCCCCTGGTGCAGTCTTGGAGAGATTTCTCTGCAACTCTGGTGGCCCCAGTGGGGGTACAGCTGTGTAGGATGCACACCTGAACCTGGGACCACAAAATGCTTCTGAAGAATCTTGCAACCCACCTGTTTCTCTATCAGAAAGTGCAGATGGTATCACTTGTGTGTTCCTTAGATAACTGCACTAGATACCAGTTAAGGTTTACTCATACTAGGCTTAGATTTAATCTTTTATTATAACAAGTAAGGAAATACCATTTAGATACAACAGGCCAAAGCTCCTTCTATTTATTATTCTTGTATTTGGTATCTATTTCTGGTAAACTGAATTGCTGTGGGGAGCAGAAGAATAACTGGGAGGTCAATGAGATTCACAATGGTGCCACTAAGGACATGCCTGGTGTCACAGCAGTGCTGGGGGAGGACCCGCCCTGCTCCATGACACAGAGGGTGCTGATAGGGTATTTCTATGAGGCATTGGAAATATTCTGGAATCTGCTTCCCGCCCCAGTCCAAAGGAGCCCAGATTTGGTGACTTTCCCGGCACGTTGTGAAATGCATCCTCTGTCAGACAGCCAGAGAGGGTGAGGGCACAGCTCTGCTCTCTGCCCTGGGAGCAGGGTTGAAATGCTGGGCAGCTGATTGCTGGTTATCTAGTCTGTGCTGAGACTCCTGGGCAGACAACTTCATTACCTGAAAACTAAATAGTAAATGTATACAGACCAATTAGGGAGCTATATAAGGGACTTCTACCTATGGTTAGGGATAGGAACAATTTTTACACTTGGGACAGAATGAACTGTTTATAAAATACATCAGAGTCTGTATTTTCCCTGTGTTTCTCTTTGTCTTCCCCGCCCACCTCTTCTCATTGAATATAGAAATATTTTGTTACCATTCAAAGTGCTGATTTCTTAGTTTGAGTGTTGGTCTTTGATAACAAGTTTCTAAATGCCTGCTTAAATTTACTCTGCCGCAGATTGCAGGAGAAAGGCAGTTACTAGATGAAGCCACATCAGTAAAAACGTGGATAAATAAATGGACAGGGAAGACGATGTTTTGGAGCAGAGCTGTAAAACTTCTAAGTAGAGTCTTTTTTCTAATTATAGGATGGTGAGGCCGAAGACTGCAGTGCCCAGGCAAAGGATGAAAAAGCTATCCAACTGAATAAATAAATCTCTTAAAGAAAAAGATAGTTGTCTGCCAAGAAACCTAATATGAAATGTTGCAGTGCAGTTCTGAAAAAGATTTAATTGGAGATATACTCCTAAGAATATGTAAATAGTCTTTCCATTCCTTTACTAAATGGAGAAACAGATGCCAGTTCTAAGATCTGAGGTCAAATATGAAAAGTACTGAGGCCTCTAAATGTCACTTTAAAAGTATATAATTAGACTCTTACCTTGCTAAGAGGTTGGCCAGTAGTTTTTCAGTGAAAGGTAAAAACTCTTTGGATGTATTTTAAAGCAAATGGTTCAATTGTCTACTCTAAGCGCAGTAAAATTCAAATATCTAGATTTTAAAATGTAATTTAGAAATTTGAGTGGTTTACAACAAAACAGTGATGTGTCAGTTTTGACTAGCCAGTGCTCTGGTGCTTTTTAGTGGGGACTTGCTGTCTGGGGATCCAGTGTCTTTTTAGTGTTTATGTCCCCCCAACAGTAAAAATATCAGTGATGGTTTGTGGACTTGATTCTGATATCAGTTGCAGATAGATCAGTGAATTTAGGCAAAATAAATAAATCCATTTTTATTCATTCAAGGGCCTGCTACTCAAGAGAATGTTAGCCTTACAAAGAGGAAAACAGTTCCATAGGACTGGGGCTCAGTCATTCAATTCCATCTGGTTTTCCCCTCCTTGACTGTGGTAACGACCACCCAGAAAAACAATGAACCATAGAGTAGGAATTAATGTAGGCAGAGGGGATGGCTCAGTCACTGCCTGACATTGCAGTTTTTACTTTGCATGAGGATATTATATATTTTTTTAAAAATTATTATAGTCCACTATGCCTTCATCAGCCACCAACAGACTGAGACACAGGGGTTTATTTTGTTTGTCTAGGGTGACCACTCTGACTGCAATTCTACTGAAAGCCAAGACATAAAATGATTGTGACATTTCTGATCCAGCAGGAATTTGTAAGTACCAGAAAATTCAAGCAACTTTCATTCCACAAGTCACAGGTTCAGGTAGGAGGCTTGGTCCTGGGCTGATTTTGTTCAGTTTTGATTACTGCAATAAATCTGAAATTAAACTGAGCTTTCCAACACTGAGTTTCCAGTGATGCCAGGCTAGATTTATGGTTCTGGGAACAAACCATACAGTTTTGCAGAGATTGTGGTGTTGCCATAGAATCATAGGCCTAAAGAGTCTGGTTTAGTCCCTCTGCTTGCTCTAAACAAAATGACCTCCACCTAAATTTCTTCTAATCAGATGCTTGTCAGGCCTGTTTTAGAGAACAGTAATGGTGATTTTCCCTCAATGTTCATAGAAAAACACCTAAAAAATGGAAACCACTCAGACCAGCTCCTTTGGTACACCCAGATGTACCTCATGTTAAGTGGCCCATGCACAATGAAACCAGATCTTTCTTGGATTAAATGTTTCCATTTTGCTATTGAAAAAAACTTAAATGAAACAGTTTATACAAAATAATGGGTGTAAAAATGGTTTCAATAAGTTCATTTCCCTTATCTTGGAGAAAATCATGGTTTAAAGCTTAGAAAAGTAAGTACTCCTATTTTTTCTAAAGAAATGTCTTACTATTATGAAATTGTGACAAAATGCAGAATTCCTCAAAACTGAAGTTTTCCAAGCATTCCTAGCAGGAGGTCAGCATGGTGCTAGAAGGGGAATTTTATAGAGTTTCCTCTGCCCATCCCTGTTCTACTGGATGTGCTTCTCTTGCATGCTTCAAAGCTGCTTCAGAAGGACAAGGAAAGAAATGGTGAGCGAATGTCACTGTCAATAAAGCAAACAGGAAACCTTCCCATTGCCTTCCGTTCACTCTGTAGCAGACATGAACAGAAAATCTAAGGAGGATTAGGGTGCTTCATTCTCCTGGGTTCTCCTTTGTGGCCTTGTAACCCCAAAGCCAGACTGAAGCCTTGCCCAGAGCCAGTCCTGCCTCCACTCACCCTCCTCTCTGCTAAACTTCTGTAAATCCTCCCCATCATCACAGTGTGGTGCTCCACTGCTGACTGTCCTCTTTGGAATTAACAACAAATGTTTAGCCTGGCCAGGAGAATATCTGGGAGGGGGTTTTATATCTGTGGGGACAGCAGCACTGGCCCTGGTTCAGCGATGCCGGGGCCAACACAGACAGGTTGGCATCCCTGCAAAAGCATCACCTTTGCCTTTGCTGTCTGCCTCCACACTCAGATCTCCCACACGGTCCTGGAATGTGCCTCTTGTCTGCTGCCCGCCCGGCTGGCTTGGGAGGTTTTGAAAAGGTTTAATTTAGTTCTCATTTGAGTCCCTTTGCACTGCCAAAAATAATGGTTCCAAAATTTGGTTACAAGCAGAGTTTAGGAATCCTGATTCCCAGAAGAGAGGAGGGGAGGATGGAGAGACGTTGAGCATTTTAAAGGATGGAGAAAGAGATGATACTAGATAATTATTTTTTTTTCCCCCGTTTAAAGGGACAGGGGTTTTGTGCTCTCATCCGTACGGCGCTGTGACGGAAGGCGAGTGACCAGCTCCAAAGTTGGGATAACAGCGACACTGCGTGGTCCGCGGGAGCCGCCTGGCTGCCCTGGCCTCGGTGGCGTTCCCTGGGCAGGGGACAATTCTCGGGCTCGTCCCTCTTCGTGCGCTCCGAGGAGCCCGGCCGTGCCCTGTGAGGCTCACAGCAGCCTCTGCTGTGCACGCAGAGCTCCGGCGGTGGCCGGGATGCAGATTCCAAGTGCTGGAGCGTCTCTGTGGGGCTGCAGCCTTGCCCCTGTGTGTCCCTGTCACAGGGTGTGACGAGTGGGAGAGAGAGCTGGTGGGATGCCCAAGGCTCAGGGGCACATCAGGTGTATGGGTGTCACTCCACTGTGCCCCAAGAGCTGTGAGCAGTGTCTGGCCTACACAACTGCAGAGCTGAATCAAATTTATGCTTCATGGACAAAGTAGGGATCACTGTCTGGCCTGGTGTAAATCACCATCACTCAGTTGAAATCAGTATAGTGCTGGGATATTTGTGGTGCTGTGGGGAGTCTGGCAATATTTGGTGCATTGATTAGAGCCCTCAGTCCTGTCTCACATGGATGCATAAAAATTTCAGCTTTCATTTCCGAAAAGCTTTGTACTTGTGGGGAAAAAGCTTGATAATGTGACCCAAGCACTCCGCAAAGATTTAAATATCTGGAGGCAGATGGAACAAAAAAAAAGAATATAAAAAGGGGAAGAAATCCATATCAGTTCTCTGCTACACTTTCAAACTTTCAAAATAGCCTCATTATCTGGAGACCCTGGTGGCTTCTCTATTAGCTGGGTTGAAATGAAATTTAAATATCTTCAGTGTCTTAGGATTTGACCTAAATTTCCTTAATACAATAGCATGGGTATGGCAATTAATTCTTCCCATTTCCTATTAATCATCCGTTTTTAGACCCCTTTTCCCCCTTTTCAGTGATGTTAGTGTCTTTCCAACTAAAACACAGCAACTGTGATCTCACTGGCTGAGAAAGAGTCAAGATTTGTAAGTTTGTAGCTATTGATAGTTTTTCATGCCATCCCAATTATTAGACAAACAAGACAGTTCATGCGCATGTGTAAGGAACAATTACACAAAGTCACAGGAACCACATTTTTGGGAAGGTATTTCTTTCCTGTCTGGTTATGGCATCTGTGGCAAGCACTTTAGCAGCTGTCAGAGAGAACCCTGAGGAACCCCAGAAGATCAGCAATGGGACATTTCCAATGATCTTCTTGACCTCACATGTCAAACATAATTAGGCTAACACACCAAGCAGTGAGCTGCATGGAGCTGTCAACTCGTTCCAAACTAATGGCCACAGGGTGAGTTCTGCAGCCTGTTCAGCAGGCAGTGGGCTCCTGAGACAGGAGTGGCTTCTAGGGAGGATGCACAGGAGGATTTCTCCTAAATGAGTTCTCTATTGCTACTCATGAGTCTTCTCATAGCTGCAGGCCAAGTTATGATGGAAAGAACAAGAATAAAGGTATTTGTGTTCTAGAGAGAAGTAATTTCACTGTTAAAGTTGTTCATGTACTGTGGCAAGGGACACTGGTGGCTGAGGACTGTCAGGTTTTCAAGCTGACTTCAGTGAAGGACGTGGAGGTGCCACTTTATGCTTACACTGGAGATGTCAAAAGACTAAATGCCAGGCACATCTGAATGGTGGTTGAGAAGAAAATACAAAAATTTCAGAGAGGTGTTAATCATCATGAAGATGTCTCCCACTATGGAATGTAGATTGCAAAGATCCAATATGCAGGTGAATATTGGAACTATATTTCAAACTTTTAGACTATCTGATATAAACCATACTATGCAAAATTTAAGTTTATACTTTGCTGAGAATTGTATCCCTGTTACTGACCACTTCCAGATGTGAGAAATGTTACTGAGTTGCAACTTGCAAGTGCAACTCAGGCTGTGTGACATCTTCTGTAGGAAGGTGAAGTGCTGCAACAATCTGGATGAAAATGGGAGCAGAGCAAATATCTGGGGAGGAAGGGAAAAGGGGTGGATGTGTGGAATAATCAGCCAAGGAAACACCCTGTGTGTTTAATCTAAAATTGAATTCTCCTCAAAGGTCTTTGCTTGGTTCTGAAATGAGGATACCTCAACCTGAATCTGTTCTATTACAACAATGTAAATAATTACTTTGGAGACTTGTAGTGATATAAGGTGGAAGTAATTAAAAGGAGAATTGGACTTGATGGACAATGAGGAGCACCCGTTTCAAAGGAGCAGGCCACAATACTTTGTTTCCATGTCACTCTTCATTTAAAGTTCTTGTGTGCTCACAAACCATAATTAATGTTCAGAACAGCTACTTTACAGATTACCAGAATAAAGTGTAAAGAGATTAAACAATTTGTCTAGATTGACAGAGCGAGTGAAAGCAGGAGGAAAAGCATGTTTTCCTAAACATCCTGCTTTTCTTTGCAGGAATGCAGTGACTGAGGTGCTGCCCAACACTAAAAATCCATTACTTGTTGAAGCTGTGCCACATGGGATTGACAGACTGGTGCTATTTCTGAATATATTTTATGCATATAAATATTTTAAATTAGTTATAGATTTCATCTTCCAGTATTATATTAAGATTGGCAAATAGGCCATCAGAGACTTGAAATGCTTGTATTGGTACACTCAGCTATTGCACATCCCCAGCAGTTCTCAATAGCACTCAGTGCCTCCAGCTGGATGATCTCAACTCATTCTTCTTCTATGAAGAGGAGAGTTGGAAAAGGGTATTCTGAGAAGGGGACAAGCTATCACAGTTTTAGCTCCATAGCCCAGATGCTGCATAAATACCACTCACAGCTCATGTTTCATTAACTTCTTTTATAGATTAATCCGTGTTTGTATGGAATGCCTTAAACCTGCACTGATCCCATGGGTTCCCCACACACCGTGCAGCTGAGGGCCAGGTGATCCCACCCTGTCAGCAGTTCTGGGAGCCAGAGGATGGGACCTGGCTGGCAGGAACCTGCAGAAGGACGTGGAAAAGGCACAGACACATGACTTCCTTGTTGCCTTATTCATGTGAGATCCACTTCTGCAAAGTCATTGTAAATCACCATCATTCTGCTCTGGTTTGATAACCCACTGCCCTGAATACCCTGACTTGGAGTGCTGTCACACCTAATTACAGCTAGGTAGGTAAGGAAAGATTTGGCTTCAAGCATAGCTAAACATCTTAAATTCATGCTGGGGCCAGATCTTGAGCTGCTGCATTTTAGTAAGGATATTATCCTATATCTGCTGAAGACATAGCTTCTGGTTTTTTGAATAGTCAGAAAATAGCCTCCAAAAAAGCCTGGGAATATAATATGCTGGAAATTCTTCACAAACTGTTTTTCCATTAGAACTGGCTGCCAGCCTGCTTAGGAGGCTGTCTGACATCAGGTATATCTTTCTTAGGAAGTCTCTATTATCTGATACTGGTATTATTTTTGTGCCAATGATTGAATTAAACTATTCTCTTCTTATTTCAAAATGAAGCCATTATAATGTAAAAGCCCTGGATGGATAATATCCTTTAATTTAGCTGTCCAAAGACACTTCTTTTGTTTTAAACAAATTAACCTAAAATTGAAATGAAAGTTTTGACAGTCAAGAAAGTGTAGTCCAAAATAGCTCACAAGTTACAGGAGGGCTAATCAGGCAAATGTCTGAGACAGTGGAGGTAAATACTGTTCTCATTCACACTGGTCTCAACTGAGAGCTATGTGATGAAAGTCCTAGGAATTCCTTCGATCAGCCCCAGGCTGAGCTCATAATCACCAGCTATGGAGCAACAGCATTTGGCTGCAAATTAAATCTCATGTCTTCTGTGTAAGAAAGCACCCTGTCCAACTGCAGCAGGGACTTCAGCAGCAAGGAGTATTTGAGGGCTGTTTTCTGACACTGACCAAAGTTGAGGGGAGACCGATGAGGTGTTAGGCTGAGACACCTCAAAGGAACTGATTTTTGGAAATCCTCAAACTATCAGGCTGTTCTCAGGGCTGTCTCAAGTTAGGCAACCCAGAACAGTCATGCAAAATCACTAGTCGCTTTTAAAAACCATCAGCCTTTATCTGCCTAGCAGGCAGATTGGAAAATCAGGCTAATGTGGAAATATTAACTGTGAAAAGCCCTGAAAGTTCTGCAAATCTAAAAAAGGTATTTATTAGTGCCTGTAAAATCTGCATGTATAGTGCAGGATTTCTTCTTCCACCCATCAGTAGAACATGCTGTCCTTCGCTCCCATGCCCATGATATTGTTAACATGCTGTATTTATGAATAGCCATTAGAAAAAGTGAACTGTCTTTGTGGGTTTGGTGCTCAGCCAGACTGCCCACTTGCCCTTATTCTCCTAGAACTGCTGCTGATTGTGCTGTGTTGCTCTTGAGGATGAATTAAGGCAGAGATGGAAATATTTCTGATAATGATGCAAACTGAAAAGAGCTTGGTTTGCTTCAGAACTCTCGTCTAGGTTGTTTGGAAACCAGCCCAAATGGGCTTGAGCCACTCACACAGATCAGTTTACACACATTCCTCTCAGTGGCACCTCCTAACAGGCCTAATTAACATCAGAGAGATAATTTATTAGATATTTGACTTCACTTTGCAGTTACAGACCATGTAAATAAGAGTTACCCTGGAAACATGTTAAGAATGACTGTGGCACGTTAATACAACCCCACTGTACTTTCAGATGGATTCTAGGAACATGTAAAAAGGTGTTGGAAAATCCACTGCTGGAACTGAATACACTGTGATACATTTATTCAGAAGTTGGATTTTGTTCATTTTGGGCTCTTTTACCTCCTCCCACTCATTCTACCTATGACTCTCATCCTGGCATTCTGATGAGCACTGTAAAAATTCACGTGTTGGCATTGAAAAGCAAAATTATTCTACCCATCTATGATGATATTAACAACTACTAAAAACTAATGAAATGGGTGGCATTATGATGTCAGAAGGAGCAGAGCCAAAGGTGGTTTTCTGAACGGAGACTCTGCATGAATCTCCCCAGACTGCCCAGCAGTCAAGGAGATTATATTCTCAACTGTTAAAGCTGTTTACACATACCAACCAGCACTGACTGCCTCTTTGTGGCAAGTTGTTTACATGAATTTATTTTGGGAAAATTCCATTAGACAGGACCAAGATTTCTTCATAAATCATTGAATTTAGCTTGTGTACTGATAAAATCTGGTTAGTCATTTATTCTTCTGAGCAACGTTTAGTTATGAGTGTTTATTATTTGTAAGGAGCAGCTTACATGGGTAATATAAAAATAATGGATTGCCTATGCCTGTTTTCACTGGTAGATATTTTACTCTGCTGGAAAGATGTATTAGAAAAACACCCTCCATACCAATTCAGCTAATAAAACAAAGGACTCATTAACTAGAGTCACAGGCCTAATGTATGCTCTGAATTTTGCTAATTTAGCCAGCAAAAATCTCGCAGTGAGATACTGAAACTGCTTAGACAGTGTTCCTGCAGATCTGTTTGCTGTAGTCTGCAGCTGTGTCCTCTGGAGCAGTAGGGATCTGGATGGGATATTGCTGCTGCTGCTGTAGTGCTTTGAGTCAAAGGAGTCAGTGCTGCTGTACGGGGCTGCAGCACCCTAATTTCCTGCACTAGCACAGAGTTTTCACAAAGTACCATTTACCACATTGCACAGCGTTTGGGAGGACACAAAATTCATGCCTTGGTTTTGAACTGAAACTTACTCTTGCTCTGCAATTTCAGGTGAACCCACAAAATGTCTGGAAAAACAACTCTCTCAAAATTCTGTAATTTATAAAGCATCTTTTCTGCTGATTTAAAACTTCTTTACTAGCATTTACTGCTTATATACCAATAGATCATCACTAGCATTTTTAAAAGGCCCAAAAAGCAAAGCCAGGACCTAGACATCAGTTTTCATACAAACTCCTGGCAGGACCAGGATTCTGATTTCTTCATTTTAAGCAAATGGACCAAGGACAGAATCTTTGTCAGTACAACTGGAATAGCTTCTTTATAACTGTCTGCATCAGTTTACACTAACGTGGAATTTGACACATTGCCATCAAATGGAAGGTGACTTTTCATCCTCTAAATTCACACAGACATATTAATCCAACACTGAGGTTTGGCATAATCTTTAATTTTATATAGCACATTTCTTCTCCAAGTGCTTCACAAATAACACCCAAACACAGCCATGTCTGGTAGCAAAGTTATAAACATTCCTCACTGCTCACCAAAGAAGGCAACTTAACGCCTCTTTTTATTAAAAATAACATTAATTCAGAGAACCACAGATTCAATTGTGTTGGAAATATTCAGTCACTCAGACTGAAGGGCATGAAGCTCAGTTAATGAGGTGTTTAGCTGCTCCTTTCTGTGCAGCTCCTTCTGTACCTCTGCTTCAGGCAGTCTCTGTGTCTCTTGGATGATTCTAAATCTTTACCTTGAGTTAATAATTTGCAGGTCATCTTCAGAAGTTTGCTTATTGTAATGTCCAGTTTCCATAAGAACAAATGGATTACACCTCTTGCAAACAAGGCTGTTGCCACTAAATGATAGTAAACTGTTGGCAGTAATGCTCAAGGGCAAGCAATATTTTGTTATGGAAGAAATATTTCTGGTGAATATTAGATATTTTCTATCTGATCTAGTGAATATCTTCTTCCACAAGATTGTATCTTCACCAGGAAACATAATAGAGTAGTTATTGTGTCTGCTTGCAGGTCTGAGTCCTAAAGCAGGACCTCTGAGATCTTTCTGTGCGCAAATAACTCAGATGGAGATTCAAGTCATCCTCCTGAGACAGAAGAATAAACACAAAATCCTACTTTCTAGACAAAGGGAAAAGGTTAGGACTACACAAGAGATTTATAAATTAATTTCTGGATTAATTCAATCATATGAAAGGATTTAAAACAGACTAGCAGAACTGGGGTCTGGATGTTTATTGCCTGTGCAGGTGAGGGAAAAATGAATGAACAACCCTTGAGTGCCCATAAGTTCCTTCCTTGCCCATTAGCTGTGGATGCTGATTTTAGGGCTGCTCTTTACCTTTGCAGAGGCAGTGGCATCAGAGGATATTAGGAAATGGAAAATGAGTTACATGTTTGCAGATTCAAGTGGAGACATTCCCCTTGCTGGACTGCAAGCTGTCACACACTGCTGATGTACAGAAGGATTTCCCTTTGCAGGCAAGCTTTATTTCCCAGCTTGGGGTCCTGAAGGACACTCTTAGCAACCTTTCCCTGAGAAATAAACAGGATCAGAGTATCTCCCAGCCAGCTCAGCCCTAAACTCTGCTTGTTTGGCCCAACCAACTTTTGGAGCTCACCAGCCACATGTAAGCATTGAAGAATCCCTGGAAAAGCAGATGTACCTGAGGCTGAGCTTGGGTGTGAATTGGACTCCAAAAGTGAAACTTCTCACTTAGCACAGTGTGGGAAGTCCTTAAGAAGCAACAAGCTTCAGGCCAAGCAGTTACTTCATTTTTTTAAAATCCTCTTACTGATTCTTTGCTTTTTAAAAAAGATTCTCAGACTCAGTCCTCCTGAAAGCACTGGAGGGATCCAGGGCAGTGTGGGCAGGATTTACATGAGTGCCTTCACAGATCTTTGCCAATGCACTTTTGTCCTGGCCAATGCCTTCTCTTCCAACCCTTGGCCTCTCCAAGGCAGACACTACCAAGTCAGGAGGAACTGAGACATATTATTAGGTGGTTTAGAGCTGTGGATCCTTGCCTGCAGAAAATGCTGTGCTTGCCTTCTCCCTGACCCGAGGCAGTGCTTCCCACTGGGCTTCCAGAGGCAGCAAGTAGAGCAAGGCTAAGTGTGACTAATAGGGAAAGGAAATGGGGCCACATTCACACCACTCTCCAAAATACACCGTGTGGCAAGGATCCTGCCTGGGACTTCCAAGAGATGTTCTGCTTCCTACAGCATTAGGAGATTATGTGGCTCCAGCCTGTCTTGGGGATAAGGATACCCCTTGCTCACTGAATGTGGGGACCTGTGTCTTTATTTCAGTTGCTGTGCTGTGCTCCACAGTGTCCAAACCCATCCCAAAGAGCAAGGAGCACCACTATGGCCTTCCCTAGGGCTGGTAATCGAGGAGATCCTGGCTGTTCTTCCCCTGACAATGCACATGTGCAGGGGCCTTCTCTCTCCAGGTGCTGGGCAGGGGCTTGGAGGCAGCGTGGCTGGTGACCCCAAATACAGAGAACTTTAGGATCTGCCTGATTTTCTGTATGACTTTGGAGAAATTCCTTGGCATGTTCACTTCTCTTCACCTTTTTTGCCTTTTACACACTTCTTAGGGGTATATTTGCTTGTACTAGAGAGGGCTATAGTGTTAGGAATGCTGAGGCACTAAAGATCATGGTCTTCAAGCTGGAAAATCTCACACTGAAATGAGTAAATCTAGAAACTAGGACAGTTTGTTGGTTCGCCCAACAGATAACTTTTAACTGATTAAAATTACAAGATTAAGAAAAACTTTAGCTTCCTATAAAACAACCAGAGTAAAAATAAGTAATAAGAGAAAGGCTATCTAGCAAAAAACCACAAAAAAAACCACAAAAAAAACCAAACAAAAAAAAAAAAAAAAAAAAAAAAAACAAAAACAAAAAAAAAACAACAAACACAAAAACCCCCCCCAACCAAACACAAACCAGAACTCACAGAAAACAGTTTCCCCTATGGCTAAAGGCAGAAGCTATAAAATAGATTTTTTTTTCTCCCCTTCACAAATCATTTAAACATAAGTAAGAAATCAGTAGCTCCCTCTTCAGAGGCACCCTAAGGAATAAAAATGCAGTGAATCATGGGTATTTTATTACTAGTCTGTGTGTCTATCTGATGGCAAGCATCAATGGCTTCCCTTACACAGGGTGCCCGGGGGGATAGAAGAATGCAGGGAATAACTTACTAGTTTCTGTGTCTGTCTGGTGGCAGAAATCCATGTTTTCTTATAGAAGACACTGTGGTAATGCACGGGCAGCCTTTCAGTGTGTGTGTGTGCCTGACTTTCTGGTGGCCAGGCACAAAGTGGGATTGAAATGTTGCCACTCAGTCATGGCTGCTGAGCCAGCAAGGCACGGTTTTGGGCTCAGCCCCTCGCAGCAGAAATGTTTGGCAGGTAGGTCTGTAAGGGGAGCCAAGAACAAGTATCAGGAGGTTGAGAATGCTGGGGGAATATCCAGAGTTTCATAATAGAAACAGATATTGATACAGGAGTTTGTTCTGATGCATGGGATGGAAATACAGGTAGGAAGAATCTTCTCAGGCACTGGTTGATGCTCTGGTTTTGAGTGGCAGTGCAGTAAAGCACCAAACACTGATGTTAGTGCAGGTCACTGCTTCTAAGCTGCTTCTGGGTGAATGTTGACAGTATTGCAAACCAACAGGTCCCAATATTTGACTCCCCATGTAGCCTGAACCTCACAGACAAGAATTGGGGTCAGAGAGGGTCAGAGCCAGCCAATCCCAGAGGAAAAAAATTTTTATCCATAATTCTGAGTGATTTGTTAAAGGGCTTATCTTTGAAAAGGGGTTTTCCTGCACACACTTTCAAGTGGGGCTGTCTGGCATGCCATGAGCATCACCCAGGGATCTCTCCATAAATTCTATCTGAGCTTTAATACTTTGTACAGAAAGTTAACCATGTTATATCTACACTGAGGGGTAGATATACACACACGAGTATCTACACAGGGAAGAGTAAAGATATACAGGGTAATTTTAAATGGTTGGTGGAGACAGTGATCAGTCCAGCTGCACTAAGCACAGAATCATTTGCCCTACCAGCAGTACTCTGCCTGTTTTACTGCTGGACTCCTGTCACTCTGTGACCTCAGTGATTTTCAAAAGGGGCTCCTGTCTCTGCTTTACATCTCTGTGAGACACCCAGACATGCACCAAGTCTTGATTTAAAGACTGTAAGGAACAGGAATCTTGTTCATGCCTAGGTAAGATACCACAGTTATGAACTGTCCCCATAGTTAAATTTGTGCAAGTTATTCCTTGGTATAGACACTGTCCCTACTGTTGACATTCTGATCTTAAAGGGAAGGGGTTTCTAAAGACCATGGCTGGTGCTCTTAACCTCTTGGCTGGTCTTCCAAAGACTGATGATTTTTTTCTGATAATAGCAGTGCTCCAATGTCTAGGCAAGAATAACTTTTTTCTTCTTTCTTTGGTGCATGCTTCTATTCATTATCTCCTTATAACAAAACATAATTTAAAAATCAAGCCATATAAAATTTTGTTCCTCTAGTAATTTATTTTATTTTCATGGTGTCTGGAGACATGATGTACTCCCATCCTCTCAGAGTGGTTATTAGCATCTGGCCTGGCTATTTCTTGTGGAAAATCATAAAAATGTTTGGTGAGCAAAAGAGAGATGCTAAGAGTGGTCTGATCAGGGAAGGTATTTAGCAAAAAATGCATGTTTGGTTTTGAATGAAAGGACTGAGCTGCTTTCTGGTGGCAGAGACACACAAACTGCACCAGAGTTTTGTATTTTTTCTTTTCAATCATTCTTTTCAATTATAATGTCTGAATGTTTTGCATGAAACTCATCACTGTAATGTTTTCAGTTTTAAACTTGTGGTGTTTTGGTGAAGGGTAAATAAGCATCCTGACAAAGCAACCATTGGAACAGCCAAGGGCAGCTGCAAGAGTTGGAGGGTGAATAATTTCCAGTATCGCAGAAGATCTGGAGACATGGATAGTGGGTTTGAGTCAAAGGGCTGGAAATCAACCTCAGCAGGCTCTGGATCAGGCGAGTAAGAGAAGAACTGGCCAGCTGGGAGAGGACAGCTTTGCAGAGAACATTGTAATGCTTCACATATAATTTCTTGGGCAAAAAACAGCTGTAATCAAACCCTATTAGTACCAGAAATGTGATGGTTTTTTTTCCAGTGTAATAATAAACATTGAGCTTATAGGGAATTAGAGGTACCACTTCAGTGAAAACATGCTTCATTAATTCAGTTTTAATAAGAAAACCAAATTTTTATCATTTTTTCAGTGGTTTTGGTCTATGCAATTTTTGAAAGAAAAACAACTCAGAATTTTCATGAATGCATTGAAATAGTAAATGTGAAAAATCCCCAAGAAGTTACCACTGAAATTATGCTAATGTAAGACAACTGAAACATAGAGAATTCAGTTGCTCAATATCCAATTAACACCTACAAAATTAAACCCAGAAATTATAACAGATTATTAGAAAAGCTAAATCATTTCATTGAGCCTGCAGATAAACTATACAAATTCTAATAAAATATTTAAGAAAATGGCAAAAAATAATGCTCACTATAAACACTCTGGGGTTTGGTTACTTTCATAGTTGTGTATGGAGAGGAGTTTTATAATAGCCATAAATCACTTGTGGACCAGACATGGAATTACTATCACCAGCATTGGAATTGGTGTTGTTATTGCAGTGACCTAAAATAACATTATGCTGCTCTTGGACACCCTGTAGGAGACCTTGGATCTCAACATATCTTGATTTATTCTGCTTCTATGATTTCTGCAACAATATTGGCTGAAGAGCTCAGTTCTTCCCTTGGGCCTTGAACTGCAGACTTTCAGCTGATTTGGGGTAGCACTGACCCACAATTTCATGACTCTTTCTGTGCAGGAAATTGCTAGGGGAAGATGAAATTCCATGTTGAAGGCTCAGACCTTCCTGTATCTACCAGTTGTAACCCAGAGAGAAGATACCATAGGGAGAGTACAAAACCTGCAACACACAGTCAATATTTTGTGTATATTCTGTATCAGTCAATATTCCACATCAACCCCTTTCTACTGCAGTCCTCATTTTCTAGCTGTAACTAATGTATATGCATACATATGCATGTTTTGATTTGCCACTTTATTTAATTTCTCTGTGCTAAGAGAAACACTAATATTTATTTCAGAGCACTGTAAAGCTTTTTTTTCCTGCAGTGTCTGCTCTCTGATTCCAGAAGAACACTGTCATGTGAAAGAACCTATTCAAAACCCATTGCATTCCCGTCCTTTTAATTTATGCAGTCAGATTTATACTCTGACTTCACAGAACTTATCACTTCTTGTCTGCTCTTGAATTCATTTCCTTTCACAGCAGACAGAGCTGCTAAAGTAGCTGCACACATACCAGCCTTCTAACACTGGAATGATATTGTCCCTAGGTGGGTTTCCCTAAAATTGCCACAGATCCTCCCAGAAATTCTGGCAGAACACATCACAAGTTCAGCAAATGCAAGGTGATTGGATGATAAAAGCCTGTTTGTGCTGCTCTTAACTCAGTAGGAGTAAAAGTTGATTCTTCACATGCCCAAAATGAAATTAAATTAATTTAATACTCAAAGAGGTCATGGTTGCAAGGTCACTTTAATCTGGCATAAATCTGGCTGCTGCTGAAAGGGGCTGTTCCACCCCTCTCCCGCTTCCTCTGCACCCAGTCACCCACTCTTGTCTGGCACTGTCTGCCTGGCTGTGCAATGTGTTCAACTGTAGGATCCAGCTGAGTATCAACTCAATTACTTCAATACCTTTTTTTTAAAATCAGTTTCTTGGGGGAGTAGAGGTAATTGAATGCTTGTGCTGGGGTATGAGTGTGAAGGGATGGATGTCTGGGGGGACAGGGAACTGCTTCTCCAGTAACAGCCCAAAGGGCCATTGAATGATGGCCTGATTAGACCAGCAGCATCTAACCAACAAAAATTAAATTATCCAGGCAAGGCTGTGAACTTCTCACATTTCTTGGCAACTCCTCCTTTCTCATAAGCACCTTCCCATTTCTCAGTAGTCACTGGGCACTGAGGTTTGCAAACACTTTTTGTCCTAGGAATCTCTTAACAGTAAACACAGTTATCTGTGTTGCCTTCTTTTTTCCATTTGTAATGTCTACTATCACCCAGCAGCACTACTCCCAGCATGTCAAATTAATTCAAATTTCTTGTTGTTCTCTTTTTTATTTTCCTTTTACCACAATGTGCATGCCTTCCCAAACTTTTCCAGAGACTAGTCAACTGAAGAAAAGCAAGGTATTTTTCCAAATTATCCAAACAACGAGCATTTCATTTCTGAGGCACATCCCAAAGACCATTTCCCAGTTCAGTGAAGTACTGTCCTAGTTCTGTTGGGCTCAGGGGCAGCACACAGCTGAGTTGTCCCAAGAGCAAAGCAGTGCTTTGGCTGTGGCTCCTGGGTTTCCTCCTTTCCAAAGGCAGCAGTCCGTGTTCACACTGGGTTGGCTCTGGCCACGTTCCCCTCCTGGCTGCCTCGCTGTGCGAGGGGCGCCAAACCAAAATAAAATCAGCTCCCCTTCCCAGCCCAGCCCATCCCCAGCCGTCTGCGTGGGAACAGGGAGGGCACTGCTGGGACCTGCCACACCAGCAGCCAAGATAAGAGAAGAAAGGGGAAACTCCACTGCCCAACTCTGCCACAAGAGACAAATCCCCACATCCACTGCTGGGGCTGAGCAGGTTCAAACCCACAGCAGGGAGAACTTTTGTATCATCTGTGGCTTTTTCTTTACTGTGATGGAAAAGGCTCCTGTGTGTGGCACATTTGCACAAGACTTGACACCAGAATGTGCTGGAAAAGGGAAGCATAAAACCCAGTAACAGAACAAGAAAAAATGTAGGATCATCCTGGAAAGACAGAAATCTTCCAGGTCAGTGTTTTGCATTTGTCCATCCTCATTTCAGTTTTATCACAAAGCTGGTGGTAATTAGTGCAGGTTGTACCTTCTGAACTCAGTTGTCTGGTGCAAAACACCCTACACTCGACAAGCTTCATCCTGTGCCACTGTTTCGATTGTACTGGGGAGAGTCTGGGACTTGCATACCCCAAAAAGTGCCCATTCCAAAGAATAGTAGGATTTGGGTGTGAATTGTTACAGTTGTGTGTCACAGTTTTTCCCCTGTCACAGTGAAGGATGCTATGTGGTGATGTCCATGGAGTCAGTGATCTGTCTAGCTTACAATAAATGTAGGTCTGGCCACTAAAATCCCTTGGAGGAAAAACCTATGCTGAAACAAGGGGGTTTTTTTTAGGTGGAACCTCCGAAGTCAGCTTGCCATGAGGAGTTCTGCCATTCTGCTACTAGTTTGAAATACTTGCACTGTAAGGATAAAACTGAAAATGACTGTAAGGCTTAAAGTTTTCTGTAATGATGTCCTGAGATAAATTATACACAATTTAACAAGAGGTTCTATGAAACAAACTGGAGTTTTCTGCAGATAATTGTCTTTGTGGTTTTAGTCAAAACACAAGGGAAACTTTTTTTTTTTTTTTTTTTGTTGATTGCTTGACATTATTTCTTATTTTTTTAATTGCTCTGGTCTGCTGTTTTCCCTCCCTGCTCTTGGAGCTAATTTCTCTTTCTTTGTCTCAAAAACTGATTGCATTTGTAACATCTCCAGACAGGTCTCAGGAGGCACACTGAATGCTGAATGCACACTGGCCATGTTGCACATCTGGTTTATATCCTTCTCCCCTGAGCCACTTCCCATCCCACAATGCAGTATTTCTGTATCATTGCTGTATATCAAAGCACAAAGGACACACAGATAGTGGGAGCTAAGTGGACACAGTATATGACACACAACTAAAATCTCAATTAGTTTAAATAGCCACTTCTCTTTTAAACACAGCTCCCAGTTCATACAGTAGAGCAGTAACAAACTGAAGAACTGCAACACAATGTAAAGTTTTCCACAAGGCAGAAAAGGCCAACAAACTCAGTGTTCTGGGTTTTCTTTGTAACAGCCTTCTGGCATGTGTATGTAATCCTGAGAGACTCATTTTAGGGACAGAAAAAAGAAGTGTCTATTTACTCAGAACTTGTGTTGGTTTCTCATTTTTCATGATAAAGACTAAAACGGGTTGCTATACCACCTGTTATTTGTAGGTTGTTTCTCAGGGACCCTTGAACCTGGGACTTCAACAGAGAGGCAACATGTCCTGTAGGTGACAAAGGCAGTGGAGGTGCCTTCAGATCAGCATCCACTACCCCTTCTCTGTCAGTTCAACTGCTCTCCTCTTAGGAGATGGGAGAATCTTTCCTGGTCAGCACAGGACAATAGCTCTGAATCGGTGTGCAAGGATGAGCAAACAATAAGCCCTGAGGCACCACCACTACAGGCCAGGAGATTCTCAGAGCAAGGGAGAAAGAAGCACTTTGTGCTGCCTTGGGCTCCTCTGTGTCTGGCAGAGTCTCACTGTGGAAAGTGTTTGTCCCACAGGCAGGTTTGGTTTGGCTGTTAGCAGCAACAGCAACTTTCATGGGGTTCATCTGTAAGTTTGAACAGATCTTTGCTCAGACCTGCTCCATGTTTCAGACTTCTCCAGTGGCACAAGCCAGGCAGGGCTGCAGCCATCGCTGGATGAGATGAGCTGAAACATTTCTGGGGTGAGATGGCAATGCTGGGTGGCTGACACACTGACTGACAGCCTGAGGGATCCCAGCAGACAGGGGTGCTGGACAGCCCCAGAGCAAGCAGTTTCATGAGGGACTGGAGTGTGCAGCCCCTTGTAAACACCTTGTGAGTCTGCAAAGTCACAAGGCAATCTGGCAGCCCAAAGATCAGCTCTTGTAACTGAAATCTCTGCTTCTATAAACTCTTAGGCCCTGGAAAGGGGTGATAGGAATGGGAGCTCTTCTAGGTACCACAGGGATGGTATGTGCTGGGAAGGGCAGCACCAATTCCCCATTGTCTCTGTCCTTCCATCCCTCCATCCCCCCAAACCTACCTGCACACCTGCACCTCCACACACCCACTTCTCTCTGATTTGCCCTGGATTGAATTAAGCTGAAGGATCAAAGAGAAAAGCTGAGATCATTTCCACATAGAGCATAGACCAGCGCTCTCTGCTCTCAGAAACCAGTCCTGTGTTTGTCCCTCCTGGCCTCACCTGATTCAATCAACACAGCCCAAGGTCTGCTCTCCCAGCCCCAGTGCCCTCCCATCACACCCTGTCAGCTTTCTTCCCACTCAGACTTCTTCCAGCTTTGCCCAGTATGCTGCAAATTTCCAGGAAGTTCAAGTCCTTTTTTTGTCTTGATGCAGTTGGCATTAAAGCTGGGAGGAAAGACATTTCTGTCTGGTCAGAGAGAGGGAATATCTGTTCCAAATGCTTTTAAAATAGGCACATCGAACATTATGATACTCCCTCTAAAACAGTGGATTCTGTTTTCCTTATATGAAATTAGGAGCAATTTTCCATGCCCACATCCATGCAGACTGTCTCATTCCTTGGTTTGGAGAGGCTGGGTCTCCATTAACTGAGCAATGCACAGTTTCTTAAGGTAAATTTATATTTTTGTAAGCATTAAATCTTCAGTTTTACAGTGAGCTTCTGTTTAAAGTGTGGGTCTTAGTAAATAATGATACACAGTTACAGAGTTAAATACAAACTCTTAAGCAGAATTAAGCTACTTTATTTACAGATTTTCTCAGAGCATGCAGTCCATTATTCCACCCTAAAAATTTTAGGACGGTCAAGGTGATGTATTTATTGTTCCTAGGTACCCCACCTTAATAGCAATCAATTTTGGCAATGGCTGCATTGTCCGTGTGATAGAGACCAGGAACTGAGGTTTGTAGGCAGTAAACTCTGCTCATGAGGCAAATGAAGTGAACAATGTCTGAGTGATAACGTTATGCTAAATGCTGATCTCCCTGATTTTCTGTAACCACTACAGCTCCTTTCAACATCCAGTCATCTCTGTCACCACAGTGTGGACACATTGCAGCCCAGCTTTAGAGAGTATGTCTACATAATATGCAGCAACATTATATGGGGAGGTATTTGTATTCTGTGTGCCAAGAGGAGTTGAGTTTTGCGAGGGAACACGAGGCACTTCAGTAATTGAATTCCAAAAATAAAAGGAAGGTACAAAAAAGTGCATAGGCTAATAAAATCTTAGCATCTTTTGTAGTCCTTCTCCACTGATAATGCCCTGAATCCATCTCCTGCAGGATAGAGATAGCAGATGAGCACAGCTGGAAACAAATGAGACACGTGTGGCAATAAATTGGGCAAGAGTTAAGGCAAAAGTGACCTTGCTGTCATTTCATGTATTTTCTTGTCTTGTTTAATTTAAGGAATTATGTTCTAAAAAAGCAAGTTTTGGTGTTTCTCTTGTCCCTGAGCTTCTTTCTCTGTGCTGGTGATTTACTGTGTGCAGCCCAGAGCTGAAATCCCCTTCTTCCTCTGCTCAGGCAAATCCTTCTGGGCACACGTGTCCATCAGACCTGCTCGTGTAGGAGCGTGGCTTGTGGATTCAGCAGCAAAGATGTTGATGCACATAGAGCAGAATTAAAAGTTTGGGAATAAATTAGCTAGGCAGCTTGAACATTTGTCATCCCTGGTAAACAAGAAAAACATAGGCAAGTGAATTGATGGAAGTAGCATACTCCTAACCCTTGGCAGCCATGAATTTCAGACTGTGCAGGATGATTCCTTTCTTAAACAGAACTGAAGATGTTTCAGCAGTCTCAGGGTGTAAATAATGCTGCAAGCCCTTATTTAGCCCAGTCAGTTCATCATCTGTGCTCCTTGGTATGGATCACAGCCAGAGTTACAGCAATGCCCTCTGTTCAGGGCACTCTGAAATCCACTGTCAGACCAGTGGATTTGAAGAAAATTCCTCTTTGTTTCCTGGGTGGATGAGCTGCCATGAGTTCCTTTGGTGTGAGTCAGCCCTAGGTGCTGCTGGAATGAGGAATTCATGGGCTGGTCAGGGGCAGAGATAAATGAGACAACCACAATATTCACCCTCACACACAGCAGTAGCAGTGGGTAAGAAAGCTTTAGCCTCCCTGGGCACTTTGGGCACAGCTGCTGAGGAGGCTGTGCAGCTGATAAAAGCAGCCTAAACTGCACAGAATTATCCTCAGTTCAGCAAAGTTGGTGTGGAGAAGGCCTGAACAGGTCCAATTCACACTGAAAACTTGGGATGAGAAGACTTGTCTGACTCCAGAGGTCATGGAGCAATTCTTTCCTGAGTCTGGGGTGGAAAGCTCTAACTGGTGCAATCACACAGAATGAGTTCTGTAGGCACACACCAATAAATAAATAAATAAATAAATAAATAATTGGTTTCTTATCAGTTGGAGGCATTTTGGTCTTTGACACTATATTTGTGATTGTTCAGTTGGCTGAAACTCATTGCATCAAAGTGTCTCTTAAGAAATGTTTTTAGCCCAAAAGCCATATTAATATTTAAACTGTTGTTATCAAGCAGCACAACAGCTGTGTGATGTGAAATAAGGACATTTTTCTCTCTTTCCCTGAGCTGCTCTAAAGCATCAAATGGTAAATTTGGAGAAGAAGGGGATATATTTTTTTCTGCTACAACTCGTATATAAAATACCAAATACTAACAACTCACCCCCAACCCTCCTCTGGTGCTAGAGATTTGATCTTAGCAAAACTTTGTGTACTGAAATGCACTCAAACATTGAGGACTTAAAAATAAATTACTCTGAGACTAAAAAGTTCATGAAAACCTTAATTTCCACAGCTGGAATGCTGCAATGCAGTTCAGATCCATCCACTGCTGAAACCTAAGCTACATTTCTATAATTTAGAGCACATTAAAATATTCATAAATATATACTCATACTATGTATAGACATAAATCCACTTCATTTATTTGTTTTGCTTTTGCATATAAATGAGGCTAAAATCATGGTTTTCACAACTGGGAAATGAATAAATGCATTTGCATAGTTGGCAGGGCTGAATGAAGGCAGAGCTATGGCACTACTATGAGGCCCCTGCTCAGACTTGAACCTGGCCCACCTCAGAATGGCCAGTAAATGTCAGAATTGGGAAGAACAAGATATGTCACACACCTTGGAACTGCTCCCTCCCTAAAGGCATAGGATCTACTCTACACTGTATTTCAAGCTTTTCTTTGTACCCAGCAGAGCTAGAACCACATTTTCTAAGTGAAAAATGAAATTCTGGTTCCTTCATGAGACTCTAGGGGGTGACCAGTAGCAATTCAGCCTTGATCCATCCCTGTCAGTTGCTTCCTGGAAGAATTTGCTTTGTGAACACAACATTTGAAAAAAGATGTATTTCATCTCTTTTAAGTCATTGTAGTTTCATTTTCAGCAAGGTTTCAACACACCCTACTCTGAGCAGGGCTGAGTAGGATTCTGATGTGTTGGGATGGTCCATGAATGGTAACTACATCTACAGCCCCAGAGTAGATGTTCAGCAGCAGGCAACTAAGAAATGAAGGAGTAGATTTTATACAGGTTGGCCCCAGATACCTTGTCATTTCCCAGTAAATTAAAGAGTCTTCCACTGGGCCTTTAAATTTATTGTACCAGTATTATTCTATGATTCCAGAAACAGCCTGACCCTATTTTGTTGGAATGTTCCATTCCCTACAGAGGAGAGCCCAGTGCTGCTCCTGTGTGGACCATGACACCAATAAATTGAGCACAAAATCGGTTTTGTGGCTTTTCCTGGGGTTGCCACCCAGTGTTGCTCTTTCTTTTTCATTGCTTTTGGGGTTTCTCCCCAGAACCTTATTCAAAGTATTTGCCAGGGGAAAAAAAGAAAGAATGCTCTGCTAATTTCTTGTGTGCTTATAAACCATATTTTGGTAATAGAAGCACAGGCATTTATTACTGATGCTAGAACTAATCCTATACAGGGTATGGGAAGTAGATAGAATTATATCCTGCACTGATGGAATGTTGAGCTCTGTTGATATCTGGACAGGAGAAATGCTTCAGATATTCCAGTCCATTTTGGAGACTAGTCTCAGTGTTATGGACATTATAGGCACATATTCAGGGTCACACCAAAGGTTCTAAGCAATTCTTTAAGCCAGGTACATTCTGAGCATCTGAAGCACTTTGCTTCAGGTTCAAGCATTTCTTGAAATCATTCAATAGTTGCTGTTTATTCTGACAAATACGAAAGACAAAATGAAGCAATGCTCTGCCTCACTTTGGTCTAAGATCTCCTGTACTTAAGGTTGACTCACTCAATCTAATAAATGTATGTGCATGATGCTTGTGTTATATCTAGAGATGCCCAAATGGATCTTTAGATCCAAATCTCCCCAAATGTGGAAAAAAGAAATGCACGTCAACTGATAACCTCTTACTGAAAATAAACAAAATAAGATGAGCTTGAGATTTGGAATAACACTAGTGCTCCAAACTTTTGGTTTCATGTTGAGTTGACACTGGGCTGGCCCTGCTGCTTTGATAGAGTAAGGAGAGTTTTATTAACTCAGAGTCCATTGAACCTTTTCTGCTTTTTACTGTTTTGGTTTTGTTTTTTTTATTTTAGTGCACATCTCTACCCCCAGACCTGAAAAAGGATTAAAATGCCATATAGGAGACAGATCACTCAGCATTTCTAATCACACATCAGAAATCTCAAGATACATAGTTCTCACAAGATTTTCTGCTCTTTGTAGACCATAAAAGGCTCAGATAACCTTCTAAAATCCACTCTGATCTCTTTAGTTGTTAAAAAATAAGTTCTCACTAAGAATCTAAAGTAGGCTCCTACTGCAGTGATCACATTCAATCAATCCAATTTCACTCCACTGCTTCAGAAATTATTTATGCATTCATTCACTGGAAGTAACAGAAATCTTCATTCAAAACAATATTCTGACAATTGAAACAGGACTGGAACTATTGCAAAAGTAAAAAAAAAACCAACAAAACCAACTGCAGTATTGCAGGGAGACATTTCCATACACATGATATCATAATTGCAGATGGTTATAGAGAGTTTCTTTGTAACTCTTTTTCATATTCTTGTTTCAGAAATGCTCCAGAGCAGCTGCCCTATCATTGTGAGTGGAAGAATATGCTCACCTGCTCAGCCTTCCTGAGAAGCAGACAAATAGTGAATCATCTAAACTGCAAACTGGGAAGTTTAGTGTTGCATTTTCCATTACCTTCATCACCGTGAATTTCATATAAAGCAAGTGACTGACTTGCTTTCAGGAAGCGTTCTGGAAATTCCAGTCTTGGTAAATAAGAAGTTCTGGTGCATGTTTTCCTGCAAGGTAAGTCTGGTAGAAAGAGCCAATTAGTTGAACTGCCAAATTGCTTAGTGGCATTAGTGTAACTACTTCATGTCCTATTTATCTGTCTGTCATAAAATATTTTGGCCTTGCTGAAGAAGTTGATGCTTTCAAAAATTTCAGCCTTTGCCTTTTTCAATGAATTGTTGTGTATTTAAATTAGAGCATATAAATATTTAACTGCTCTTTACTGAGAAACACTACATCTCTGGCCTGGGCAGAGTCTGCCTGTTCAGTACACTCTGTATAGCACCTATGTGGTTCCTTATGCTGCTAAAGATAATAAACATAGGAAAATAATGTCATGCCTGGAAGAGTGATGCTTTTACCAATCGATCAGTCTGCAGATGAATTTGGGGCAACTGATCAGGGATCAAATTATTTACTCTGAGAGGGAACAGCTTCTGCAAACACACAAAATCTTCTATTAGCATCTGCGTGTGGATGGCAGGCAGTAAAAAGCCCCAAACCACTACAATGTGCTTGTAGGAACTTTCATCCATTTCTTTCTGTGGTATAATGAAGCACAACCACACCTACACCCACACTCAGAGGAGTCTGCAACCCAGAGGGGGAAAAATCAGCCATTTGCTGAAGGCCTTTATTTTATGGGTTAGAGGTGGCTTTTGATTTTGATCAATTGAGCTGAACATTTTAAGAAAAGGAGTTAAAAACCAAGTGGGAGGAAGAGGGATGTGGTGCTTTCAGTCCTTGTGGGCTGTGATCTGGTTGTGTGCAGAAACAGTGGCATCTAGTGGGCAGCTCCTCAGCTCGGGAAAGGCACTGGGTATAAAACAGGTCAATGATTGGAGCTCATGATTATGCTTATCATGCATGAAAGCTTTTCCCAGGTCTGTTTTAATCCTTCTCTTTAAAAGCATTTGGAAAACAGCTATTTTTCCAGCTTTCCCATCGTCAGTATACAATTTTCAGAATGCTTGTTCTGCTGGTTTGCAGGCTTGTAGGAAAGGCCAGCATTTCCCCCCAAGGTTTTAGACACAGATGAAAACAAACCTGCGAATAATCCTTGAACACACTTGATCTAGTTCAACTATAGAGGAATTCAAGCACAGCAGAGTTTTGAAGGAAAGGTCTGTGTAGAAGAAGAAAATAAAAACAAACAGAAGGACTCTGAAAAAAAGATTAATTACATAATTCCGTAGCTATAACTAAGTATATTTATGCAATGTTCACTTTTTATGCTAACTATCTATATTTTTTTTCACTACAGAGTAACAATAAATGATAGACCTAATTTATTTATATCTGATGCTAATATTCTGTTCTCTTGTTAGATCACTGGATTCTGTGTAAAACACTGTGTATATTTTATGGACATACAGAAATACACAAAAAGCAGGATGTGTATCCATGTGCAGCATTTGCATCCATGGCAATAGTCTAAAGCAGTCACACATCTTTATTCTCGCTTCATCTTTCAGTGTTTGCCAGTGATGAGCAAACTTAGGAAAATCTGCTGTGCTGTGCTGGCCTCCTCTTCTCTAGCTGCCTCTCCCATAGGCTGGAGGGTGTTTCTGTGTTTACTTGCAAAATTAATTTGTATGAAGGGATGACTTGGCTTCTTAAATCTGGCAGAAGAGGTGGATGTCTTAAAAAGCAATAACTTGGCTATGTTCTTCATGATCACAGGATTCCAGAGGCACTCTTAGGCTTTAGTCTGGGTTTCTTTTATTATTTTTAACTTCAACATTTTTAGTTCATTCTCCTTTCCTTCACACTTTTTTTCTCCCTTTATTCCCTATGTTTCAAACTTTCCTACATGGTGTCTGCTGCTTTTCTTGCCTTGAAGGTCCAGGAGCTTCTTCAGTGAAGAACCAGGGAAGTTCTAGCCCAGAAGAGAAGTGTAGACAATTATAAGGAAGATGGGTTTGGTTTGAAGGTGAGTGCAAATATGAGTTGTGTCCTTTGCCCATCAGCCTGACACCAATGTAGCCTAAAGGCTCTTAACACCACATCATAATTCCTTCCCTTATGAGTGGGAGAGAACATGGATCAGTGATAGGAAGTACTTCACCTTTCTATGTTTCTAGTTTTCTCCTTGTTAATTAGACTTAATAATACTTAACATTTCATTTGCAATACCTACGTGAGATCCTTTGGCATTCATGTGGAAAAGCAGAGTTCAAAGCAATGAACAATCTCCATTCCATGTTTGCCTTAGGATTAGCTCAGTGTTATTAAGAACTGAGTAGAACCTTCTACTTAACCTTCCTGGTTACCTTAAAAATGACTGAGTATTACTAGGTGGGAGTTCTTTTATTTCAAAGTACTTGAAAATCGACTTTCACAGGGTGAAAGCTGGCATAATTGTCATCAAATTAATTTTTCATTGTGCAAATAAAAACAGAGCCAGGATTTCACCTAATGACTTTAACTCAAAGAGATATGCAAATTTAGATCTCTGTATTAAGGGAGAATGAATTATGAATGAAGCACACAATAGCAGCCTGATTATACTTTTTTACTCTCACAGATTTAATCTATGATTTATCTTGGCAATAGAGGAAAGCGAGTGTTTGATGCTTTGAGATTTAAATTATTTCTTTGGAGTCATCTAGGAGAGCAGTTTTACTGGAAGGAGAGTATACCAGAAAAACTCTTGATCTATTCCTGCCTATCAAAAGCTCTGTAGCACTAATTATCTTACAGATATTCATAAAATTGTGTTTTATTTTGCTCCCAGTCCTCAGGATTCAAGTATGACTGCAGTGAGGAGCTCTGAAAGTCATTCTGCTCCATTCATAACTGTTGGGTTCACTTGTAGAATTTTTTTCTCTTTTTTCTCTTTCCCATAAGTTGCCAGGTAACTAATGTCTGAGTACTTAAGAGTAGTTAATAAAGACAAAAGAAGTGGCTGAGGTGGGGGAGGAGTATGTAGAACTTCACTTTTGCTGGGGGGTGTGCTGGTGGGGGGGAGATCTCTCTGGGTTTTTTTTTTACTGGCATCACGGGAGCAGGGTTGGTAAGCTTTTTCCTGCCATAGTCTTTTCGTGTGAGTCCCGGGAATGCGGAACCGGGCCCCCGTCTGCCTCGCCGGGAGCCGCGCCACGGCAGGTCCTGCTCTCTCCCCTTCGCTGTTTCTTCGCTCCTGCTCCGAGTGTTCTCCACGCCTCAGCCCGCACCCCCTGTCCTGCCGGGACTCGTGCTGCAGCTCCAGCCACCACCAGGGAGCTCCTGATCCATCTCCAGCACCCCGGAACTCTGCACCCCCTGTCCTGCCGGGACTCGTGCTGCAGCTCCAGCCACTGCCAGGGAGCTTCTGATCCATCTCCAGCACCCCGGAACTCTGCACCCCCTGTCCTGCCGGGACTCGTGCTGCAGCTCCAGCCACTGCCAGGAGCTCCTGATCCATCTCCAGCATCCCGGAACTCTGCACCACAGCTGCTGGTGCCAGTAACTGCACCAACGGGGGGGGAGGGTGCCAGCGGCAGAAAAACGCTGTGACTGTTTCCCTGGTTCTGTCTGTTGTTCATATCATAGTTATTGTTGTTCTGTTTTACCTTGCTAAACACAAGTAAAGAACTGTTATCCATATCCTCACATCTTTGCCTGAGAGCCCCCTTAATTCTAAAATTAGAGGAGTTTGCGGATTTGAATTTTTTTGTTTGTTTGTTTGTTTGTTTTCTTTTCATTCTTCATTTCAGGAGAGGGTCCTGTTTGTCCTTAGCGATACCTGCCTTCCAAACTAAGACAATAACTAATTCTATTGCCATTACAAATCACAGCAGTCATTTAAGAGCCATCAAGCAATTTTTAATGTTGTTTTGCAGGTATCACGTGTTTCCCATCTGGCTGTACAAGATATTATTTTCCAAGGTATAAGTTATAAAGGCACACAGGTAGGAAAGGGTTGGTTGGATTCATTTGCCCCTCGTGGCAGAATTACAAGGGAAGGGATAGTTGTGCAGAGAAACTACACAATTATTAGTTTGAACCACAGTGCTTCCCAGCTGCTGGTCCTAGGAAGTCCTCTGATGTTTCCTTAGTACTTCACAAAACTGAGCCTCACTTCCAGTGAGTTTCATCAGAATATAATATGGGAGACTAAGGAAACAAAATCATCTGCAAATGGAATCGAGTCAAGCTTTTATTATGAAACAATACATGAAATACTTATCAGGCAGTAAGACATAGTGTTACATAAATGTTGTGTCTTCATGCAATATTGTTATTTAACCTAGAAATCTGTAATTATAGATTCCTTCAAAACCCAGAAAGCTGGCCTTCTCTTCGTGCTGGTATTCTGCAATTTTCTATTGACCTCTCCCTCAAGTTCCTTTTGCTTCAGACAGTCTAAACCAGTGCCCTTAAAAGGATACTCTAGGACTAATCAGTTGCCCATACCTCAGAAACTGTGGAAACCCTCAATTGAGTTATTCATACATGCAATCATTTCTGGTAGAAAATACATGGTGGTCTATAACTCATCAAGCCACTTGGAGCTGGAAGTTCTTCTGTATCATGAGGGCTGCACTGTACTGCAGAGACAGTTTGCTCTACAATGAGCATGTAGCCACTGCAGGAATAATCTTGTCCTCCCTAACATAATCATGTATAAATCCATGTGGATTTATAATCCATGTGCAGAAAAAAACCCCCAGAATATCAAAATCCATGCTGACATTGGCCATACTAATAACATCTTAAGGCTTCAAATAACTTAAACACTTTTCTAACATTAATTCTTCACAGTGGCCTGGGAGCAGCTGTTGGGAAGAATTCCTGTAACTAAGTGAGCCAGCTTTCAACTGTGTCTCAGCTGGAAGATTTATTTTTTTTAAAATTGCCAACTTACCTCCCAAGGCTGAAGTTTGGGAATGTTATGTTTTTGTTTTTAAATGAGTTTCAGACCTTTGGCTTATTATGGATTAGTAGAGCCCCACTGAAGTCTACCAAAATGTCCCAGTTTTCAAAGGTATTCAGAGATGTACATATAGATAAAAGAATTTTAAGCAGATAAACTTTCTAGCTTTTGAAACAGACCAGCTGTGACAGATACCATCTCTGTATTCTGCTGCTTAAAAGCTTTTGAAAACATAAAGCTAATTCTGCAACTTTTATATTAAAAAGTTAACTGGGAGTGATACAGCTTCACTATTATGGTGATGATTCAAACTTATCTTAGTTGACAAATTTCATGTCTGTTTAAAAAGCCTCCTTGCAGATCAGACTGCATCCTGAATACATCCAGGATGATGACTGAGTTTAAACCTGCCCCAGTCCCACTGAGATCTAAGTGAAAAAGTACAAGACATACACAGAAGAGCTGGAAAAAGAACACAGGCAGACAGGAGGGAAACAGGAGCAATCTGTTGAAGCCACATTAATAGGAATGTTCTGCAGTCACCAGCTTACACCCACATAGCAGAGAAATGCATAACCAGAGTTTTATTAATGTGAACAGAACAGAGTGGCAGAGTTGATACCTGAGACACTTCTGTTTCCTCCCCCTGCTCAGCTGCCCAACACCTTTCAGCACAAGGTGCTTCCCCCAGCCTTTGGTTATTCCCTTCTCTCCCAGCGTGTGGCTTTGCCTTTCATTATGGAGAAAAAAAAGTACTGTAGAAGAAATATATATATATATATATATATATACCAGTTGCAGGGTAGGTAAACCCATTAGATTGGGTGCACCAGATCCCTGTTGCAGTGTGGGAGGCAATGAGGATTCAACCAGTGTTCAAGGAATTGTTCTTCTGATCTCTGCTCCAAGCGCTGGAGGTAAAGCATATACTCCTATTTAAAGAAAAGAAAAGGTAATTTAATTGTGTAATCATTCAATTCTAACATCAGGCCAGGGACACAGGATAATTTTACAGATGATGTAAGATTAATTTATCCCTTAAAATAATCAAATATAGTGAAATGCCCTAGCCTAGCAATATTTAATAAAGGAAAACATCTCCAGATCAGTAAAGGTGTTGAGCAAAAATTATACAGCAATATTCATAAATTAGGAATTCTGTATACACATTTCTTATTTGCATATCAACACAGAAGCCTTTTTTGGGCCTGAGGGTACAAAGGATTCTCACAAATAGGCCTGTTATAGCCCCTTTTGAAAACTGGTTCCTGCTGCTTAAAGAACATTAACCCTTTGCAGGATACGTGGCAGGACTGAAGGGTTCTAGGAGGTAGCACACACCAGTGCTGACTGGTGATAAATAAAACAATGTGAATTTCCCATACCAATTTAGAGAGAGAGGCTTTGTTCTCAGCAACAAATTTATCAAAGCAAAGTGGGCTGTGTGCCAAAAACTTGACCTCCATCAGGGACAAAACTTACTTTTTAAAAGTCCCCATTCTAGTGGGCTCATAAGCTTTGTGAACACCAGATACATCTATTCAAAATAATCCCCCAGTGCTTTGCACAGTGCACACTGTTTAAATGGGAGCTGTAGCCTAAAACCTTTGCACTGGCCAAGTATTCCAGCACCAGGATCCTGCCTTTCATAGGGCTTTCTCTCCTCACAGCACCAGGAGACTTGGCTCAGATCTCTGGGGAGGGACTGCCTTAGGAACTGCCAGGGAACAGAACTGTGTGATTGAGAAGATGCCACATTACCAAAAGAGGGATCTCAGTCAAAGTAAAGTTTAAAATGTGCTGATAACATAAATTACATTTTTTTAATAATCAAAGGGGGCTGATCTTTCTGTCTGTAACTTGAACAGTTTTTTTACTCAAGCAGCACTGTCAAAGGGTGTTACAAAGAATTGCAAATTACATTCCCCAGCTCAGCATGAACTGGCCCAGTACAAACAGCTTTTGCTTAAAACAAAAAACAGAGGTGGGTTCGTCCCAGCATTCAATTCATTCTATTACAAAGCATCCATACAAAATCAGTTCTCCTTGAGTCCATGTGCACAAGCTGTGCACAGGGATGCAGCACCCATTCACCTTCATTCACATGGAAAATCTCCACACTCCACAGGGCAACGAGGGTTGTTTTTTTCATCAGAAGATGATTACTTTTCTACTGAAAACCTTGACATTTAGGGAGCAAAATAAATACTCTTTTGTTTAGATTTTCTTACAGACGGTCAGCTTTGCTTTCTAGATAAAAAGTAAAAGAAACTAAATAAAAGAAGAATTTCCAAAAAAGTGTTTGCTCCTAATCATGGTAGGACAGAAAGTGGCAAGGACTCTTGTTGTGCACGAGCAACAGAGTCAGAAATCCAACATTTCTTTAGCCCTGAATCCCTCCTCTCCCCAGACAGAGCCACAGAATTTGAGGACCACCAAGTCCAGCTCCCTGCTCCTCACATGACCACCTAAAACTAAACCATAAACATTGCATGCATCCATGTAGCTTCTTGCCATATAGAATTACCATATGAATTACCTCAATCCAACTGTTCTGCTGCTTTATTTATTCTGTATTCAGTATTAGTTATATTTACCACATAACATTAATGGTGGTATATTAAGCAGAAGCACAGGTGGGAGCTGTATTCCTGCTAATTTGCAAAAACTACAAGGATCATTTAACAACTTAGAAATCAACCCAGTCCTGAGTGTTGTGGGCAGCAGTGCAGCCTTCTGGTTTTTGGCTGTGTTGTGCAATTTTCAGTGGACAAGTTGTCAACAAGCACAGAGCAACACCCTTGTGACAACTTCGGTTTGTTGTGGTGTCCCCTTTGAAAAACAGTCTGTTCTCCCAGTGTTGGGCAGGTGAATTCCTTTTGGCTGGTGTACATTACCCACTGGAAAGGGAAAACCAAGAGCTGTTCCTACAATCCTGCAAGGCACATAGTGCTCTTCATGTCCTATGGAGTCCAGAAGTGTTCAGACCTTGGTAAACTGTGCTCCTCACACGCACGATCCCTTGTGTGCTCCTGGCTTCTGTGGGCTTTGCCTCTTCAGAAGCAGTAATTTTAGTTCAGTTTATTTACTTTGGAAAGAAATAGGCAGTAGTTTTAAGATACCTTCAGTACCCTTGAGAAGTGCAGGATTATGTTTTAGGTCTTGTCAAAGCAAGGAAAACAGAAGGCTCTTTAATTCTTTTACTTTTTTCTTTTGTTGAAACAGGGTTTAGAAAGAATAAATGTAGACACTGCATGCAAACCCAAAGCTATTGCATTAATCCAGCAACTAAAAACTCTTAAAATATCATGAAAAACCATCCTATCTGTAGCATCCATAAATAAATCAATGAAAGTGATTTTTAAAGCTGGTTGAAAACTACCTCAGTCTCCACACTGACTACTGACAGCTCCATCTCCTCTCTGCCTGCACTGCAGAATGTTAGCAGAAGACATTTCCTGTAACCCAGTTTTTCAGGAACAACTTGATGAAATCCACATCTCTATAAACGAAAATCCACTTTCTTCTCAATAATTTGGTTGGTATTTTTGAACCATGATAAATAATCTCCTCATTCTGCAACTGAACATTTCCTGAGCAATACTCAGCACTTACAGAATGCTTTTAACTGTAACTGAAAGAATTTAGAAAGGTTTTTTTAATCTTTCATGGAATAACTCAGCTGCTTTAAAGAGTGATATTCATAACATATTGCCTGGAAGCAATAGAAATTTAATACTAAGCACAAATGTTTTGGGGGATTTGGGTTTTTTTAGGTAATGTAATTTAATAGTAAATGTCATAAATCACCCTCATCGGTTCATCAAAGAAACCAGCTTTTCTTGGTCTGTCTTCACGACGAGTCCTCATCATCTGTTTGGCATCTTTTTCAGACAAAATTGGTGAAGTGTCTAAAGAGACAACAGCAGAAATTAGTTCTGAAATTTTCAAAAAGTTGGTATTTTATCCATCAGTTGTGAAATGAAATTTCTCCAAACCTGAATTTTTTTCTATATACAAAGTGTTCTTTTATTACAGCCCCTTTGCAGGGGATATTGCATTCCAAGAGATAGGAGTGGAATTTTAAACCATTTTTATACTTGTGTTTTCTCTTGTTCTACTAGTATGAAGCAAAGCCCACATATTCATGTTACTATAAAATGAGCAAATATAACAGCACCATCAAACCACTGGCATTAGTTGCTCTTCCAACTCTTGGAAGTTCTTTTCTGTGTTGCTTTATAGGATTTTTTTCAAAGTAATGAGTTAGATGCATTGCAAAGAAGAGACTGCATTGAACATTCCACTTGCAGGACCTTGGTAAAATAATATTAAAATAGTAAGTAAGAAAAACTAAAATGTTGTGGTTTACAACAAATTACTACAGTGTGGTAATGCAGAGAGTTAAATATCAAATCGACATAATAATTGTTAAAAATCAAATCATGGAAAGCCTGCAGTATAAAAATATTTGAGTGTTAAAAACTAAATATATGAAAATATATGAATAATGAATACTAAAATTTAAAGTTAACAAAGTAATACTACTTATATGCTCTGCAGCTCTAAACACATATGCAGGTTTGTTGATATAAACGCCTACCTGTAACAGTGGTCAGCAGGACCAAAAAGGAGACAAACACAAGAAACTTCTTCATTTTGATTCTGCTTTCTCTCAGTCTGTTCCAAAATGAGCGACCCTGACCAAGGCATTCACCTATTTGAAGGAGCTACGTCAGTCACAAGTGTTTGTTTATGCTTTAATTTGAGTGACAGTATAATTCTGAAGACATCTGGTCTGAAGGTTTGAATTAGTCTATTATCTGCTCACACATTCTCTGCATAACTCTTTTCCTGAGGGGAAATAAATAGAAGGCCTTTTTTTTCCACCTCGGGCTTCAGAGCTACACTGGGTATTTTAAACTTATGAAAATAAAGCCTATCCCCTTATATTTAGCATGGCAAGCAAAGGTTTTTGGTGCCCAAGGTAAAGAAACAACTGCTCAGTACTGCTAATCTCAGAGGCATCTGCAAAGGGGCCCCTTTTTCAAAGATTGTCTCCAACTTCGCTCCAGCAGAGAAGTACTTACTAATGGGGTTTAACTCTAGCAAAGCCACATTGTGACTGCTGAGAAACTCAGCAGTTTTCTATCAAATTAATAGAACCATACAAATGAAAACCCACATAAATCTCCTTCTTCCAGGATATTAGTATAGAAATTAGTAGAAAACAGGATTATAAAAGCACATTAAGCATACATAGTGTAAGTAAGGATGTAGGTTAGCAAATGTCACTGCAAACAGGTAGTTTTGAGAAATGGCCTTGAGAAATGTCCAGAGCTCTTCTGGGCAGTGCCATGCTGAACACATGGTACCAGCATCACCAATTTTCAGGGCATGAAATGCATCCCTTCAACTATAACATAAAATGGGCAGTCAGAGTTCATCATTGGCTCTTACATGAGGGAAGTGAGGAATTACCTTGGAAATCTGAGTGTTACGCAGCTGTTCAGTATGTGCCTTTTTCAGTGTTTTTTTTTTTTTTTAATATACTAAGACCCTAGAATCCAATCTATTTTGTATATGCTGTATGGATTTACATCATTGCTCAGTATACTGTTTTGAAACTCCAAAAACCTGTAGGTTCTAATGGCAGCCGCTATTTTTAGAACTGCTCCTGGGGAAACAGTCAAACACATAATGACAGAATGAAATTATGAGGGAAGGCATTTATATTTGGGCAATGAAGCTCAACCATGGGGAGGACAAACACAGGCACAAAGGCACGACTCGGGAGGACCCCACTGCTCCCCACAACCCCTGAAATGTTGTGAGTGGGGGATCGGGCTCTTCTGCTGGGACTACAGAGGACCAAGAGAAATGGCCTCAAGCTGAGTCAGGGGAGATTCAGATTAAAGATTTCCACTGTTGGTGTGGTCAGGCTTTGGGAGGCGCTGGAGTCACCATCCCTGGAGGTGCTCAAGAGGCGCCGGGCTGGCGCTGGGTGCTGTGTGTCAGTGTTACAGGGGCAGTGCACGGCCGGACTGCGTGATCCTAAAGGCCTCTTCCAACTCCGATGACTCCATGATTCTAGGACACAACGAAATTATGGTGGAAAACATTTATGGTCGGGCAATAAAGGCACAAACACGGCGGTCTCTAGGCCCCAAGCCAGCGCGGCCTTAGCCTCGGGTCGGGGGCCGGCGGAGCCCGAGCCGGAGCCGAGCCCGAGCCCGAGCCGGAGCCGAGCCCGAGTCGGAGCCGGAGCCGGAGCGGAGCCGGAGCCGGAGCCGGAGCCGGAGCCGAGCCCGAGCCGAGCCGGAGCCGAGCCCGAGCCCGAGCCGGAGCCGAGCCCGAGCCGGAGCCGGAGCCGGAGCCGGAGCCGGAAAGCATCACCGGCGGGAGGCCAGAGCACGGAGCCGAGAGCCCGAGCCGAGCGAGCCAGCCGGGCGGAGCCGAGCCGGAGCCGAGCCGGAGCCAGAGCCCGAGCCCGAGCCGGGGCCGAGCCCGACGCCGAGCCGAGCCCGAGCGAGCCGGAGCCGAGCCCGAGCCGGAGCCGAGGACCGGAGCGAGCCGGAGCCGGAGCCGGAGCCGGAGCCGGAGCCGGAGCCGAGCCGGAGCCGGAGCCGAGCCGGAGCCGAGCCCGAGCCGGAGCCGAGCCCGAGCCGGAGCCGCTCCGCCAGGCACTCAGCGCGCCGCTGGCGACATCCCCACGGACAAACGGGGGGCGGGCGGCGCCGTCTCCTGGCAACGGCCCCGGGCCGCTTCCGCTTCCGCCAGCCGCGCATCCCGCGGCGCCGCTCCGAGCCCGCCGTGCGCCCCGGCCCTGGCTCCGCGGGCAGTTCCCGGGCGGGCCGAGGGCCGGAGCTCGCTGTCCGTTCCGCCCCGTGTGCCCCGCGGAGGGGCCCGGGGCAGCGGCGAGGGGCGGCCGGCGCTGTGCACGGCCCGGGCGGGCGGCGGAGGAGCCCCGGCCCGAGCCCTGCCGTCGGCCCGAGCCCTACCGTCGGCCCGATGTGGCGCAGGTCGGTGCCGAGCCCCGAGGAGGCATTAGAAGATGGTGCGTGAAGCTGCGCGTTGGCTCCCTGAGCGAAGGGGCCGTTCCGGGGCTCGCCCCGCCGCCTGCCCGAGAGGTGCGAGCGCTTAGGCCGGGGAGGCGCGGGGATGGAGGGCTCGGGCCAAGCCTCCCGGGCCGTGACCGACTGGCGCCTGGCCCTGTGGACCCTGTGTTCCGTGCTCCTGCCCGTGCTCATCACGGCCTGGTGCAGCTTCCAGCGGTCCCGGCGGCAGCTGCTGATCCGGGACATCTTCCGCAAGAGCAAACACGACTGGCAGTACACGGACCTCTTCGGGCAGCCCTCGTACTGCTGCGTGTGCGCCCAGCACATCCTCCGCGGCGCCTTCTGCGGCTGCTGCGGGCTGCGCGTCAGCGAGCGCTGCCTTAAGAAGGCGGACCAGCGCTTCCTCTGCAAGGAGATCCTGCTGAGGGGCACTGCGGGAGCCCCCAGCTCCATGCCACACCACTGGATCAGGGGCAATGTCCCTCTCTGCAGCTGCTGCATGGTCTGCAAGCAACAGTGCGGCACGCAGCCCAAGCTGTGCGACTACAGGTACTGCAGGGCTGTCTTGACTGTACGAGTACGTACAGTGCCATGTCCGTGTTGTGTTTTCCACAGGCTTGTTGGGAGACTACACCCCAAAGGAGATCCTGCGGTAGTCAGATAAGATACTGTTAAGAAAAAACACTTGAACAAACATAAAATTAAAATGGATGCTTGTGAGACATAGATAAAGAGTGTGGCATTGCATCTCATGTCTGCTCCTTCTCTTAATTGCATTACTCCAGCATGATGTGGAGTCTGCTGTATAATTACATACAAGAGACTCTCAGTGTCCAAGGGAATTCGTATTTTAGGGGATGACATTAAGAAGTTTCTAATAAATCTGTTGATTGTACAGTGGATAGCCTGAGCAATTTCACTAGCACAGCTCATAGTTCAGAGAATCAAAGTGTGCATCTCAAAATTGGCATCTGTAAATAGAACAAACAATGTCCTGTAGAGGTTTCAAGTCCATTTTTAAGGATGCTCAAAAAAGCTAAAGAGAAGTTTTATAAGCTGCTGCAATATATTGTTAAAGATTATGATAAGAGTGTTTTAAAAATACGATGAACCATTAAATGGACTTGCACAGTCATTAGGTTGCAAGTTTGCTTGCAGAGTTGTCAGTGCCAAAATGCAGTGATAGGTGCCCCAGTGTGTTACTTCAGCCTACTCAGAGGATCTTTTCAGCCTAGATTCTGCCAGCTTTTGCTTTGCTTCTATGTGATACTGTCAAACTGCTTGGTAAGTAAGCAGAATTACAGAGCAAAAGAGCATGTTATCAGAAAAAACCTTGAGAGTGTGTGTTAGGAGAGGAGGGAAGGGCAGAAATTTGGAGGTAAAGAGGAAAGGAAGAGGAAAAGAGTCACAGTATAGGGCAGGTGTCATTGCTGCTCTAGTTCTGTGTTGGATTAGTCAGGAGGACTCCAAAAATAGCTTTCCTAGCTGCTTAATCAAGGCTTTGGATGTAGTAAATGAGGATTAACATTCTGCAGAGGCTGGAAGTGGATATTGCAGTATTTCCTCTTGTTCTGGTCTTGTTTTCCAGGACAGCTTTTAGAATAGGTCATAAAGCAAAGCAGTTTTGCATAACTAAATCCCATCAGCCTTGTACAGTTCCGTGTAACCTTTTAGGTTTCAGGCTTAAAGGGGTATTATCAATCTTAAGGAATGCATTAATTAATTACTAGTAACACTGTATTGAATTGAGCTCCAGTATTTTATCTGTACTCTTTAAGGATGAACAGGAGTTCAGGTTCTTTTACAGGCTTTCAGTGTAACTGTTAATATTGCAAACAGGGGCATATTTATAGCACCTATTTTTTCAATTAAAAAGAACCAAATTAATTTTAAACTGTTGGATTTTTTTCCCAGCAGAATGCAAATGCTTTCCTAGACCTGCAGGCACATGACCAATTTTGTAATTTTCTATAGCCAATACATAGACTTCCAGGGAATGAAAATATTACTTTTAATGATGCATGTAAACATAAATATATTGACAAAAGTCTAAAATAAGTGAGCAAAATCAGTGTGCCTGTTTGAAGGTTGTTTTCATGTTTTTTGGTCATTTTTCCAGGTGTGTGTGGTGTCAGTACACTGTGCATGATGAATGCATGGTGGATTGTTTGAGGACTGAGGATTGTACATTTGGAGAATTCAGAGACTTAATTATTCCACCCTACTATTTGTCTACAATCAACCAGATGCGCAAAGAGAAAAAAAACAGTTATGAAAAGGTAATGGCCTGCTGCTTCTTGGGTTTAGCATATACAAAAAAAACACAGCCAAATAAACCCACAGACAGACCTTGAAATTTGAACTCAGTACATTGTCACGGTAGCAACTGTCAGGTAAATGTTTCAAGATATATTAAGGACTTGCTTGCTAATTCAGAGGTGCTTGTCATTTTACTAACATGGTTGTTGAAGTGTAAGCAGATGTGGATTTTTTTTGTTCCAAAATACTAAGATTTATCTGCCTTACTTCCTTGAAATTTTTGTGAGTTTTTACTGCTGTGTTCGTATCGTAGTATTTGTTGTCCTCAGCACTGCAGAATCTTCAGCCTTGGTGTGTCAGAAGTATTTGTTTGTGTTTTGGCTACTTCAGACTAACTGATAACTTCCTCATTTCAGCACTTGCAGGGGATGGAGCTCGGAGCAAGGCTGTAAACATTTTCAAATGGGCAGTATTTGTGTGACTGACTGGTTTTTACCTTTTGCAGGTGGTCCCTTACTGCAGGAAACACTGGATGCCAGTAATGGTGCTGGCTAATACTCGCAGTGGAAACAACATGGGTGAAACTTTACTAGGAGAATTTAAAATGCTGCTGAACCCTGTTCAGGTATTTACAGTGCAAACCAAGGTTTAGATTAGAATAGATATCACTTTGCTTACACAATGGCAATAGGATTTTGTGGAAGATCAGTAAAGGAAACAAATTCATGCAGTTCTTTTAGAAAGAAACAGCTTCACAGAGAGCAACAAAAAGTGCAGAGGCTTCTCCCGGCCCTGAGTTCGTTAGGATTCTAATACCAGTCCAGTTTTTTTTGCTTACAGTAATATATGCAGTAATTCAGTTAAGAAGTATCTGACTTTTGAAACAGTGTACACTTCTTAAAAAATGAACCACTTAAATCTTTTTGATTGGAAATCTGTGTTTGTTTAAATCCTCACTTTATTTGTGGAAATGTCAGCCTTGACAGTTTTGTTTTGTGTTGTTTCTTTCCCCTTAAAATCCACTGGGATGGCTCAGGATGTTGACATAAGGCAGACAGTTGTTTCTTGGATTTCCTGGCTGCACCTTAATACTCTTTGCTTGAGGTCCAAAACCCAGCTGTAAAATACAGCCTAAGAGAAATAACTGTGTGTTTGTTTTAAATCCCAATAAGGCTCTAAAGAATAAACCTCTTTGTATGCTGAGTATTTTAAAATTACTTTTATCTGAAGTCTTTCATCTTTACAGAATTCGTCATCATGCTTCTAGATACAGACTTTTCCAAGGGCTCTGTCAGCTCAGTTTATCAAGGCTGTTTAATCCTAGGGAGGCAGCTGGAGCTCTGTTGTGAATTTGGGGAACAAATCCTGCTCATGAAAGTCAAAACATCTCATTTGCTAATGTGATACTGAAAATGGAGAATCTTTGTTTTGTATTAGAGTTAACTTCTTGGAAGTTGTTTATCTGTGAGGTAAATCTTGAGTCATGTACTGTGAACTTACAGAATTCCTTATTTTCCTTTTTTCTAGGTTTTTGATCTCAGCAAAATTGCACCTGCTAAAGCTCTCCAGCTCTGCACTTGGCTGCCTTGCAATGCTGTCAGGGTTCTGGTCTGTGGGGGGATGGCACAGTGGGCTGGGTCCTGGATGCAATTGATGAAATGAAGATAAAGGTATTGTGTTTTAAATTAAAAGGTGAAATGAGTTTTAAAGCTACCAAATGAGTTTTAAAGCTACCCCTCATCTCTTACCTGCATTTATTGCCTTCATCTTCCTGAATAGGCTTACAGAGGAATATTTGCATAATTGCTTATTCATATTGGGGAGGGGTGTGGGAAGTGCATCTTTTGACTCCTTGTAGTTCAGGAAAAATATGAACACTTTAGATTTTAAATTATATTGATAGTAGTTCTTTTCTGCAAAACAGAAAGAGAAGAAGCTACAGGATATTTTCTGTATTGTTATTTCCTCTTTGTCTGGACAGATTTATTTTGGCATTGCTGATGTTGTCTAGTGTGTTCTGACTGCTCCCTTCTCCCCACACACTCAATATTTTATACTAACCTCATAATTTTGCCAGCTATACTGGTTATGTTGCCAAGGCATGAATTAGCTTCTACTCCTCATATGTTCTGAAGAGTCTGTCTGTCTGCAGCCTGGCCTATCAACTGCAAGTAGAGGAGCTGTGTTTGAAAATAAGCTGTGTTTGCTGTGGATTTGAAATGGAAGATATTCTCTTTTATGAGGTGTTCCTAAGTACTCCTGAGAACATTAAGAATGGAGAATAATTACAAGGCTTTAGTGCTTTAACGAATAAACATTTTCTCTAGTACTGAAAGGAAGTTTTTCTATCAAAGATTTTTTTTTGTTTTTACTGCAGTTTTCTTGTTAATACATAAAATATTGTAGCTGAAGGCCATTATTTCAACTTCATGAATAGTCAAACACCACTTTAAGAATTATTGTGTGCTGATAAAGTAGAAATAAAGTAACTGTAAAGGTTAATGAATACGAGTATATGGTTGTGTGATCCTGGGCATTTGATATATTGTCCATCAGAGCCTATATAGTTGATGAAATCTGTGTTTTTCCTTGTTCTGTTCAAATTGAATCATTGATATTAGGTAAAATACTATACAGATTATCAGCAAAACCTTTTTCTTATCAGCAGTAGGTTATTTGCTCCCTTCACTTATCTTGACTCTCAAATAAATACTGGTTACCTGGATGATAACCTTTCTGGAAAGAACAGTAACCAAAGTGCCAATTTACTGCAAATGCTTTTCACAGCTGAATTGCAATGACTGTAGTACAGCTGAAATATTTGTTCACCCTTCTGTGGTGAGGAGAGCCAAGCCCTTTGCTAAGGCAGCTGTTCTGAACAGCTGCTGTCACTGTGCTCTGCAGAGCTGATCATCCCCTGCTCCTGCTGTGGGTGACAGTCTGAAACTGAGACACTGACTTTGCTCCTTTGAGTGTCTGTATTTCTGTATGTGGTTGAACACCCTGGTACTCTGTGCATCTCATGTTTAGACCTAACCTCACCTCAGTCTTGTAGGAGTATTTTGGTGTCTTGTTGCAGTTCACAGCCTTGTGTGTTACATCTCTCAGTGTTCATGTCACTTCCCAGATGCAAGGCATCATTCCTGGGAAGGAATACTCTGTTCAGTATTCATAATGCATTGTTCCCATACTGTGTTTGTATTCTCTTTCCTTTTCACAATGGTTTAACATTTCCTTCCTTTACATTATGCCTGGGTAACCTGCTCTGCCAGCCCCAGAGCTCTGCTCTGTGTAGCAGAGCTGGGAAGCTCTGTGTAGCAGGCTGCTGGGAAGGTGAATTTATCTAATCTGAACATTTGGGGATGGAAGGGGGACAATGAGTGCTGCAGCAAGAGCTAATATGCAGTGGTTTTGTATCCTAGGGGCAAGAACGATATATCCCACAAGTTGCAATTTTACCTCTGGGAACAGGGAATGACCTGTCTAATACACTGGGCTGGGGTGCAGGTTATGCTGGAGAAGTCCCTGTAGAGCAGATCTTACGAAATGTCATGGAGGCAGATGGAATCAAACTAGACAGGTAAGGAGCAGTGAAAAGATCAAATGTGTCAAACCAAACACTGCTGTAGCTCTGCTGACAGTCCATTGCAGCAGTTTCTCTACATAAACACAAGTATTGCTAGAAGGAACTACAACATAACTGAGGTCTTAATTTAGTCTTTTAATTGGGTTTAACTCTTTTCTAATTTAACTGAATTTTAATATTTTACCTTAATCCCAGTATAGATATGAGATTCCTAACTACAGCTTTGATTCTGAGGACTGTCTGTCATAAGTCTAAGTACCAACTGTTGTTTTTCAGATGGAAGGTTCAAGTAACAAACAAAGGATACTACAACCTAAGGAAACCAAAGGTATGGTTTGCAAGTATAAATATAAATTCTATGGAATACCTGTATGTTTGTAATTTTGTTGTTGTTGTCAACTTCCCATTAAGCATTCTGAATTTTAAACCCTAATAATGATATTTAATAAGGCATAATTGAAAGTTCTGTCTTACAGGTATTCACAATGAACAACTACTTCTCTATAGGACCTGATGCTCTTATGGCTTTAAATTTCCATGCCCATCGTGAGAAAACTCCCTCTCTGTTTTCCAGCAGAATCATCAATAAGGTGTGTTTGGTAAAATGACATTTCCTCCTTGGAGTTATTGATTTGACTTCAGGCTATTTTTTAGGTTCACATTCCTTTACCACTGCTTCCTTCCTGACATTTTAAGAGTTTGAATTAATTTTTCTTAGGGAGGGGATTCCATAGGTAAAACATGTTTGCAGCCCACTCACGAGTGTTCTGCTCTGCCTCTGCTTGCTTACAGAATTTGCTGTTTGTTCAGTCTTTGCTCAGAATTTCTCATTTGCTTTGAAACTTTATAAGTGCTTATTTCCTCTTCAAGTGGAAACCTAGTTTCTTGTGCAAGTTGTAGCTCATCTCATGGGGAAGGTTTAGTTTAAGGATGTGCAAATATATTATGTGTAAGTTTTAGTTAAGGTTTGCATAGCCATAACTATACATAAATATTTCAAATAGTCTTCCTATGTAGTGTCTTTTTCTAATAATGTTTTCTTTTCTCCCTGTTTTGTTTGTTTGTTTTTTTTTTTGTAGGCTGTTTATTTTTTTTATGGAACCAAAGACTGCTTAGTACAGGAATGTAAAGATCTTAACAAAAAGGTTGAGGTAAGTTTTTTAACTTGCTTATTCTCTGGACAGTCAGCAGAGAGTAAAAATTTAACTTGTGGAAGAAAAGGAGAGAAGCTTTGTTCATTACAATATTTACACTTAATGATGTTTGTGTAAGGGTGGCTATAGCCTTGGAGTATTTTTGTGTTCCTTTTCTGTCTGCAACTTACTTCATGGAATTCATGCCTCTGGGCTTCTGAAAATTCCTAATTTTTTTCTGGCCTTGACTCAGTTATGCGAGTGCAAGTACTGATATTCAGCTATGATTTGCTCTAACGCCAGAGGCTTACATAAGTGAGAGTTCCTTTTTTTCTTTACTAATAGAAATTTACTACAGCTCAGGATATCTTGTGAAATCAGAAGGATTTTTATTTTTTTTTAATATGGAAAGAAAATACATTCTTTTGGTACAGGGGCAATTTTTCTTTAAGTGGAAGCCTATTAAATGCATAAAGTGAACAAGTTCTGTTGAAGTACTGTATTTGATCCACATTAATTAACTTCTGCTTGTCTTTTAAAGCTAGAGTTGGATGGTGAGAGGATTGAGTTGCCCAATTTGGAAGGCATCATTGTGCTGAATATTGGATACTGGGGAGGTGGCTGCAGGCTCTGGGAAGGAATGGGGGATGAACCTTATCCCTTGGCAAGGTACAGAGGGCATTTTTTGCTTGTTTTTTCCTTTAATGTTCTTGCAGTGTAAGGAGTTCCCTCAGTAGACTGTGCTTATGTAGCCAGGCTTGTCTGCAGGTCAGAAGGGTTCCTTGGAAGAGGCTATCTCACATTTGGTTATTTTCCTTCAGAGACTTTGGAGTAAAGGCATTCTTGGATTAAAGGGGGGTTTAAGGCTTTCTCGAAGTGTCTGGCACAACAGACAACAGTAGTGTTGGAGAGGCTATTACCAATAAAGTGACCCTTCAAAAAGTAGAAGATAGATCCATTTCAGAATCTAAAAGTCCACATCTCATTAGAGGTTAAAATGGAAAGTAAAAACAAAACATGTCCAAAATTTTGACTCCATGTTGGGAGCAATACCAAAGAGAAAAATAATTTCAAACACTAACTATGCCCTGTTGTGGCTTCCGTCTTAAGAAGCCTTCTATATAAATATACCCATAGTTCTGTTACAAGGCTTGTGATCCTGAATTTCTGAAAAATACTTGGGCAAGGTCCTTTAGCCAAATCTAAAAAATTAAGCCATTAAAAGATTTTCCTTTGGATGATTATCTGAGTAAAATGACAGAAAATTGTACAAGTTTACGGAAGAGAAATCTGCTGTGGGCCTTAAATGTGCACAATGAGCCTTGGAAAGTCATACATCCATGATTTCCAGAAGCCAGCTAGAATGTGCTAGCTGGTGAATTGCTCCATAGCTGTGGGGTTGGATGGCTTTCTTTGCTGTTCAGTGTGATCTGTTCTCCAGCACAAATACATAAAAGTTTTGGTAGCACAATATTTGTCTTCTCTCTGGGAATAGCAATAAAGGGACTGTAATATTTGGACAGCTGTGCTGGAGCTCATCAGCATCACTGAAAGGAATCTCGTTTATTTCACAGACATGATGATGGACTTCTGGAAGTTGTTGGTGTTCATGGTTCTTTCCACTGTGCCCAGATTCAGGTGAAACTGGCAAATCCTGTTCGCCTGGGGCAGGCACACACAGTGAGGGTAAGTGTTGCTTAGGGACCTGGTCTCCTAATTTTTTTTTAATACACAATACAGAATCTCAAGCACTCAACTGCTTGAACCAGATCTGAAGTTGCAGTTTGCAGTTGAGATGGATATTTCTCTTGCTTAATAAAAATTAATTATGTCATGATACACAGACCTCTATTGCTGTGGTTGGTGGCCTGTGAGTGCCTCTCTCAGTTTCTCCCTGGCCAGGATGTGAATGTGTGCAGCTGTAAAAGGTGATTTCAGAGCCCCTTTGAACTGCTGTGCTTGTGTTGTTGTGTTTGGTACCAGCTGATCCTGAAGAGCTCCAAGATGCCAATGCAGGTGGATGGGGAGCCCTGGGCACAGGGGCCCTGCACGGTCACCATCACTCACAAGACCCACGCTCTGATGTTGTACCACTCAGGGGCAGACAGATGATGATGATGCCTCCAGCCTGTCAGAGTGACACCATGGGAGGGAGCAGATGGATAAAGACCTGGAGATTTTGTGGAATTTCATGTGCAGCAGCAAGGAACTTCAGCTTGTTAAAACACTGATGTCTGGTCCAGGTTGAGGTTTATGCACTGAGGCTCATATTTGTGAATGAACTGGAGCTGAGGAAAAAGCCATGGAAACTTTCACAGCTGAATTACCACAACTAGTTTGCTTTTAGGTTGGTGGGGATGCCCTCCAGCCTTTCCAGCTGGAGTGTGTTCCTCTAATGGCTGAAAAGGGACAGATGCTGCAACCCTTCCCTGCTGTGGAATCAGGTCTTGTACACATACACAGTACAGTGTCTCAGAGAGATGTTTCATATCCTTGGAAAGGGGAACAGCTGGGAGTTTGACCTGCTTCCACCAGCCTCAGAATAGTTCTAGAGCAGAAAACCAGACCAAGCAGAATATGGGTTGATGTTCTCTGACAGCAGCCTGCTCCTGGCTGCCATCTCTGCTTGGGAACAAGAGCAGGAGCTGTCACCTGCTTGTGCAGTGCATTTCTAATAAGCTTCAGTGGGAGAGTAGAGGATCTGGGAGCTCTGGGGAAGGCACTCAGCAACAAAATTGCTTTTCTGGAACCACAAAGGTTTCTGGAAATATTATTTAGGAAATTACCTTCTTCAGTGGCTTTGTAAGCCAAAGACTACCCTGAGGTCTTGAGTCCCTAACATACAACTCAAAATAATTGTACCATGACTTGCACTGAATGATCCTGTGACTTGACTTTTCTTCAGTTCAGTGAGAGACTAATTCTAGTTTTTGAAAATAGCAACATCATAGTTCCTGGGGAGGCTTTTTGGAGTAATACTTGGACAAAGGAGCATCTTTTTTAGCTGTTCAGTGGAAAGGGTTTTAAAGAAATAATGATGATTGGCAAATAGGAGGAATTTTTTAAAAACTTGTTAAAGAACATGGTTCATAATTACCTGAGGAGGATCAGTAGTAAGTCAGTCTGTTAACTTTCAATTTTAAGTGTGGAGGTTGAGAGCTAAGTTTGCAGGGGTGGCGTTTATGTGTATAATTTGATTGTGGAAAAATAGCATGGAAGCATTTTTTTTCTGACTGGCTTTTAGAGAGTCAAAGGTACCTTGTTGGTTACCATTATTCCCCTTATGAATATAAAGTGGGGAAGAAGATAAATGACTGATGCTGGTAGTAGAGGTTCAGAACACCTACAAAGTGTACACAGGGACTGTCAGTTTAGCATATCTGAAGCTTCTCAGGTTAAAAGCTTCTCAGGTGGAAACATCTTCATGGTTAACAAAAGTAAAAGATCTTCCTCCTATTCTTTTTGTTGTAAGAATTTTAAGCCAGCAGCAGGTAAGAACTGAGTTGAGGTTTAAAATGTCTCACTGAGTAAATTGAGTTTAGTTACTGAAGGTGCTCGTCCAAGTAGGAAGAGAATTTATCCTGTGTAAGCCAAGATCATAAGAAGGTGAGAGCTTTGGTCTGATCTTTGAATGTTGCTGCTTTTGTCATGATCCCCCAATTTTTTTTTTTTTTTTCCTTTACACTGGCTGAAAATGAGACCACTGGGTAAAGTAGGCTGTGTTTCTAGGTTTTTTAAAATGAAACTGTTTTTCAAAAACCTGTAAAATTATGTTTGCATTATCAGTGAATAACCTATTTATATTTTAAAATAATTTATTGAAACTTGGCAGAGTCAGTATTTTTAAGACCTTCAACTGTAATCCTCTTTGGAAAGCATTTTTAACTTGATGGTATTCCTTACAGAAAGTGTATGTACTAGAGCTTCAATACTACTGATTCTTGGTGAATTTATAGCAGTCTGAAAATGTGATTAGAGTGTAATGAACTGTAAAGCAGAAGCCATTTGTAAATTCCATATTCATTAGCCTTATACAGCTCACCTTAATTATTTTATTGTATGTAAATATAGATGAAAAGAATAGTAAAATATTTGTTAAAAGCATTGAAAACACCCTAAGTATACTATGCTAGATTAATCTATTACCTTTTTTTTATTTATGAGCCTCAATTTGTATTAGCTTCAAAAATCTTACCAGTTAAGTTATTACTTTTTTTAATAATTTGTAACCATCAACATCCTAAAAGTATTTAAGTTCTGTGCTGTAGTTCTTACGAACTTTTGTTTACAAACAAACGAGAAATCTCTGGAAAAGCATGGTATGTGCTCTGAAAAGCATTATTTGAAATGATACCACTGGCTACTTTAAACTATTCATAATGCAGTTTTAGACTTCCCTGAAGTTGATCAGATGATTATTCAAATTGGTTTATAGCCCAAGAACCTTTAACTATTGAAAAACTTCACCATTTTGACTCCTGACATCTAGAAAAGAAATAATTGATGCCAAGGTTGGAAGTCTTCCCGTATGGTGAGGGGTGAATGGAATTCTCCACTTGTGCCCCAGTAGGGGCTGTTTGTGCTCCTTCTCACTGCAGCTTGCCAGGAGTCCAGTCCAACATGTGTGAAATCCTGTGGGAAAGGTAAATCCATCGTTCCTGCTGGAGAAACAAAGGGAAAGTAATGTCTGACTGGGTGCTTGTTTGGGAAAACTCCTGATAAATGGCCTTGTTTTTGGAGGTGATGAAGTTTGTGTCTCACCGATGGACTGTAAGTGATGGCAGCAAATGTGGCCATGGTGGCTATGGGGAAGCCTCTTGTGAAATTGTACTGGTGGTTTAGAGAACATTTTGTAAGGTTGAAGTGTCCATTGTGACTCTGTAGCTGTCATAGGTGTGGCAAAAAAAGGTCTGGTGATACATAGTTAGCCCTGGAATGTGTGGGAAGCCTTGCTGCTTCCAGCTGTTCTTTGATTTCAGTGTACCCTCCTTTCTGGTGGGTTGCAAATTGGGTTAAAGCCTGTTTTGAATGACTTTGATGGAGCTGTTTCCAGTTGAGCCCTGTCAAGTTTGGTGTCAGCAATGGGCTCCCAGCTTGTCTGGTGGCAGGAATGGACTTGGCTAATTTGTAACAGAGCTGTTGCTGCCCAGTGCCACGGTGTACATTGTGAACGTAAACTGCTCCCTTCTTTTTAAATGTTGGAGGTGCATAGAGCTACTCCATCCAAGGAGTTACTCCTGGTAGGTTGGAACCCTGGAAATCCCCACAGTATGTTCTGTGAGGAGAGGGGACTCGGCTACTGGAGCTGCTGTCGTGCACTGAAGACACTGAAGACCCTATCCCATTAATCATATACATTGGAAAAATAGAGAAAACAATATTTTAAAAAGTCAAATAACAAATCATTTCTTCTGTCAGTCTTCATATTTTATGCCTTTGTGTAAAATGTACAGGGTAAACAATAACATTGATTGTCAAGCACTTAGAGTGAGTTCATAAAGTTTATTTTTAAGTTGTATTGCTGCATCCAGTAGCTTAACTGAAGTTTGGTCAGATTCCGATAACTTCCTTTACTGTAGGTTCTCAGTCCTGTGATAGGCAATGCAAAAAGCATAAATCTGCATGCAGAGCCTTTCTGTGGGTCAGCTCCTTGCCTGGCTCACACTGTATCTGCTTGCTCACGTTGAGAGGATGTGCTGGGGATTTTTGCATGCACAGAACCTCCTGTCAAAGGCTTTGTCAGACGAGAAAATTGGAATGGCTTCACACAGCTGTTCTTGGCCCAGTGACCCAACTGGGTGGCTTTTCCAGTCACCACCAGGACTCCAAAGGTTCCCCAACACCCCTGGCCTGTATTGAAAGTACAGTCTTTGTCTTGTGGCTGCTGGGGATGAACATCCCTTCTCTCCACAGGTTCTGAGAACTGATCCTTAAAGAGTTTGGTTTCAGTCTGGCCAGTTCCTTCTGGTTTGTTGCTACATTGCACTGAAACTTTTACAGCATGTGTTACTATATCTCACTGGTTAAATAAAAAAGCACTGCACCTTTGGCTGTGATCAGCACAATGCTGTCAGTGTTAGAGTAGTTAATGAATTTTACTTGGCAACAAATGCTTTTGGTAGAGCAGCACTGTAATGTAACCCAGTTTGTTTGTGGGGAAGAGCAGGACACTTAAAAATCTGCATGTGCTCTAACTGAACATCCTTTTTAGGTCTGTATTTCATACTGACTAGTAGCAGTTTTCTTCCTTTTGGAAAATAAAAAATTAAGTCCTCAGCTGGAATTAAATTAGGCCGTCTTCAGATTCAAAAATACTAGGCCATAACTGATTCTGTTGAATGTTCAACCACTTAATTAAAAATACTGTGGTTTCTTCTGAGAAATAAGAGGTGCTTCTTGATCATAGGGATGAGGCAGCAGAGACTACTTCCTGTAGGAATTAAGTAAATGGGGAGAATTTATGCATTCTTTATTTCAGCAGTGTTGAGGTCACAGTTCTAAAGCACGACATGAATACCCAATACAGGCTTTGGGCATCTCAGGGAGATACTTCAAACTGGAATAAAGCCACATGCCTTGACTGAATCTAGTCGTGTTGTGCAGACTGACCTTAGCTGAGGATCTGGCCCTTAACTGTTCAAAAGTATGAATGTATTCAAAATTGTACTTTTTCATACTGCCTTGTGTCCTGTGGTATATCCCCTACTGCTGTATGTAATTAATTCTTTGCATTGCTTAATTTGCAACTTGTTTGTAGATTTCAGCATAAAAATAATTTTCTTTTTAAGATTATATATTATGAGTTTATTGCATTCTATTCCTTCAAGGTTTACGTCCCTCAAAAGCCATTTTGTCTGCTACAAACTGCTGTAATCCTATGAGTACCTCCAGCCATCCTCTCTTTCTAAGATTTTTGTAGTTAAGCAGAATGGATTTTTATTTTTGTAGCATGTAACTTCTGTATGTATAGTAGTTGTTAAGTAAGTAGTAATCAGAATACTGTAAAAATGTTGCTTTTAAGAGCTGTAACTTTAATAATAACTACTTACAAGAAAATGTCAGCATGTTAACAGTTTAAAAAAAATACTCGTTAGCTTCACATGCTGTAATGCTTCCACATGGGATTTATATTGAATGTGTTTGTCCATGTGTTTTTAAAGTGGCACTAAACAAGGAAAATACAAGCCTAAAGTGCAAGAAGTAGGTAAAAAAATAGAACTTATAACATTTTAGGCAGTTTTCAATTGAGAAAGGTGGCATTTGGGATTCAGTATTTTTTTATTTTCCACTTAGCACTAAGAAAGGAGTGATCAGTAGACTCTTGTCAGATCAGCTGTTTCCTTATTGTGTAGTTTGAGGTCTGTATTTAGTGCCCAAACATAAGCAGACACTGTCCCATTCCTGCCCCTCAGAGAGCAAAACCCCAGAGCAAACCCCATGGCTTGCAGCTGTACAGTATGTGAGACCTTACTTGCCATGAAAGAACAAGTTGAACAATCTTGAACCTCCAAAATAAGTGTTTCAGTCAAAAATGGCAATTTTTTCCTTGAAGGCATCAAGCCTTGTATCCAAACCCCAAACTGGTTTTCGTTTGGTTTTGAAGAGAAGGCAGGCTGAAATGGGAGGGTAAGGAGGTAATCCTGTAAAAGTCTTTGTTACAAAAGCTGAGATGTCTGGTTTTATTTGCTGCAGAGGCACAGTGAGTGTGCTTTTGTCTCATAAAAATTCGTGATGGTTGGTGCAGTCATTACATGGGCACGATGTGTGATTTGGGTCAGGTTTGCATGAGGAGCTGCAACTTTAGTGGAGCCACAGAACTGCCACATTCTGTGGTTACTTCACATTAACACAGGGAAAATGAAAACTTCAGTTGGTTTTACCACGTCCCCTCTCCATGACTTACAGCCCCAGAAGGCTCTGTTGAGAAACTTCTGCTCCGTATTCTTCATTAAAATTTGTACATACATATTTTTCACAGCACTGGCTCTGTTACTGAATTTCCTGATGCATCTGTTTGTCTTGTTATTTGCGCTGTATTTCTTTGTAGATTTAAGGGTGTGGATTAAAGTATTTAAACTCAATTTTTCCTTTTCCTCGCTATGCATAAAAACAAATATGATTCTTCAACTCTGCAGCAGCCCTGGGATGAGGATGACTGCCTGGCTCTGGGAGGGCTGCAGTCAGATGAGCTTAGGCATTTTTGAGAACAAAGTTGTATTTTGTTGACCTCTGTGGCCATGCTTCTGCCAGAGATTCCTGCTGCAAAATTTGAGCACCTCAAACCTCAATACATGGGAAAAATTCTAGACAATTCTAGATTTGGAGGTAAAACTAACACTGGTAATCTGCAAAGATCTCTCAGCAGCTGCTTGCCCGCTCCTGGTTCATTCTTCACCCCGGGGAGGAGCTGAGTTTGTGTGGCTTTTCAATAGGTGTGGTTAAAATGGTTTGAATTCCCAGGCTTCAAAAGTAATGTGGAATGTCCAAATTGTTCCTTCTGGTCTGGTGCCGCTGATTTGGGATATTAAAACAGCTTCTGATGCCGCACATTATTTGCTCGAAGAGGGGAAGGAGCCTTGCAAATGCCTTACCTGTGATGAGCAGTTTCAAGTGAGAGTTTTAACAGATGTCTTGGTGTCAGTAGAAACTGGAGATGGGGCGGGAGGTGCTGCTGAGAGCAAGTCTGAAACTCTCCTGGGGCTTTCCCCAGCGAGGGGAAACGCTGCTGCTGGGAGACGTTCAGGGATCAAGTGGCTCAATGCCTTCTCCTGATGGCAGCAGATGGGTTCGTTTGGGCCTTTGGAAGTGAATAAATCCTCCGTGGGGCCACTTTATCATAGTGTCGGTTCCCTCCCCAAGTCCTCTTCTCTGTTCCCTTGCCTCATTTACACAAAAGAGAGAAGGGCTCTGGCCTCTCAGCTCCTGTATTATGCCACAATCAAACCTTTTAAAAAGACTATTTGTGTGTTGTTTTCCATTCAGGATGGCGTCAGAGCATGGGTATTCAGTGAGTTTTTTCTTAGATGGATAAGACAATAGTTCCACAGAGCTTTCAGGATCACTGGCACTAATGTTGATAACCATCAAGGTTTAATGCATCTTTAAATGTTTTTAAATTGCTGAAGTGAGCAGTGCAGAGCACCAGCTTGAGCCAGACTTTAGCCAAAGGTTGTGCAAGGAGTCACAGCGCAGGTATGTGTGGGGAAGAACACAGGACATTAGCAAAGTGCGAGTCAAGGCTTAAATTTTGTTGGCTTTTTTTTTATAATAACAATAAAAATACAAAGGTTTTGTGAATGAACAATAAAAGTGGATCGAAATAGGATTCAAGGAGTCCGCTATCAGACACTTGAGGACTAAAGCTCTAGTTTCAGGGTATCTAATAAATTTAGTTCCCTCTTCAGGAAATATAGCCTCTTCTTGCAGAAGGGCTGCAGGCAGACTCTGCCTCTGCGTGTGCATCTGTGGGCAATGTGAGAACACGCTGGTAACCGCAAGGTAACAGATGGCCGGAGGGTCCTGGTGACGGCGGGCGCTGAGTGCGAACAATGCCCTGCGGATGCCGGGCTGTGCCACCCAGCCGTGCCGAGGGCCATTGTCCCGCCCGGCCGCGAAATCCCGATTCTACGCTCAAGAGCTGCAGAAAAGAGCCTCGCTCTCCCAGACCTGCAAAAGAGCATCTCCCCATGTCGTTCATTGAAAATATGGAAAGGGCAATGCATATAGAAATCTAATTATGGGCAGGCACAGCCCGGCTTTTAGCATGATAATCGCGGGCCCTGGAGCTTTCTTGTGCACGGACCCCTGAAAGATAATCATGAAAGCAAAAGTTAAAACTATTGAATTTCCATCATTCATTCAAAATTCGCTTTGATTATGTTGACACGATTTTTGTTTGTTCCTGCACCGCGATGAGAAACTGTTATTAATCACTTCTAAATATTTCAGAGACAAAAGGGCGGTGGGGACAGCGGTGCGAAGAGGGAAGGCTGCCGGCGGGGTGTCCCTGCCGTGCCCAGGGCCGGGGGGCTCTGCCCGGGGCCGGCGGGGCGGGGGAGGCGGGTAGGGGTCGGTGAGAGGCGCCGCCGGCGCCCCGCAGGACCCCCCGCCCACCCCCTTTCCCCGCCGCCCTTAAACCCGGCCCGCGCCCGCCGAGCCGCCGGCCCATGGCCACGGAGCGGGGCTCGCCCGGACTGCCGGCCCTGCCGCCCTGGCGCCCTGCCGCTGGCCCTGCCGCTGGCCCTGCCGCCGGCCCTGCCGCCGGCCCTGCTGCCGGCCCTGCTGGCCCTGCCGCGCCCTGCCGCTGGCCCTGCTGCCGGCCCTGCTGCCGGCCCTGCTGCTGGCCCGGCCGGGCAGCGCCGACCGCTGCAGCTGGAGGGGCAGGTGGGTGCGCACGGCCGGGGCCGGGGGCTGCGGGAACCGGGGCTGGCGGGGAGGGAGCGGCCGGGTCCCGCCGCGCTCGTGGGTTCACTTCAGCCACTGGCAGGGAAGTAGGCCGTAAATGGTCTCAATATCCTCAAATATTATGTCCTCTCCCACTGTGTTTTGTTGCCTTTTTACTTTTAACTAACTAATCTGGCACGTATTTGATTTTCATAAGTGACTTCAGCAAAAGTAGCTGTTCTGAAAGCAGTGGAGTTGCACAGGCTTGAGCGAGAGCTTGGGAGCAGGGCCAGCACCACCCTTTTTATCAAAAAAACTTTCTTGATGAGTTTATATTGGAAATATTAAAAATAATTTTAGAAAGTAGATCTCTTAAACCAAATTTTTCAGGCATAACATCGCTGTGCATCTCCTGCTGTGAATCAGTGGCTCTCACCCCCATCCACTGGTGGGATTTTCTGGACAGCTGAGCAGTGTCCAGCCATAGCACAAGGAAAAGTTTTGAGCTATTTAGCAGTAAGAAGTTGCCCTCTGACATTTCTCTGGGTGCTGCAGGCATCCAAGCATGGATTTGGTGAAAGGGGTTGAGGCTCCTTCCCTTGCACCCACATCTGTGAGCATTCCCTGTCCCTCTGTGGCTCCTGTGTGGTGCTGCAGCTCACATCTGAGGGGAGGGACGGAAGGAACCCAGTCCAGCTGTTGGAAGCCAATTTAAGGATCATTAGGAGAGTTGGGAATAAGATCTGTATGTCCAGGTGGTGCGTGCTGCAGTGGCCTCTCCTCTCCTCTCCCACCATTATGACAGATCCATTGGTGTTCCAGTGGTTTGAGCTGGGAGCCCCGCTCCCGAGCCGTGGAGCAGGTCCACCTGCGCTGCACCGAGGGCTCCCTGGATGGATGTACCCAGCGCAAGCCCTGCGAGTGGTCCTGGAGCCCAACCTGGCCAGCGGCCAGCACACCACAGTCTGCATCAAACCCGCCAGCGACTTCCAGGGCGCCAGCATCTACGTGGAACACGCTGGGCAGCTGCACCTGGTGGTGAGCGAGGCCGAGGGGGCTCGGCCCCACCATGTGTCTTGCTTCAGCGCCCACGGCCCGCAGCGAGTGGCGCTGTTCCTGCAGGCCAGCCCGCAGAGGGACATCAGCCGCCGCACCGCCCGCTTCCAGTACGAGCTGCTGAGCAACCAGAGTGCAGCCGGCCCCGACTTCATAAAGATGGCCCTGGTTGAAGGTGAGAGCAGGGGCTCCGCTTTTGGGGCAGATCTAAGGTGGCAGCTGATCCCCATTGAGCTGGGGTGTCCCTGGTGACAGAGGCTGTTCGGCCTGGCAAAGGAGGCCCTTCTGTCCGGCAGTGCCCCCACCAAGAACATCCTCTGTGCTCATTTCTTTGCTGTGGTGATATTTGCATTACAAGAATTTTGGTTTGCATCTGATCACAGTGCTCTTCAAGCTGGTAGTTCTGCCCCATTTCCCCCCTGAATTCACCAGTCCTTTTGCAATGGGATGGACTATAGTGTTATAAATAACTGCTCTGTTTTCTCTAGCTATGTGCCGTCCTTGTGACAACATGGAACTCCTTATGGCCATTTGCAGCAGTGATTTTGGTAAGCTGACTAAAGGGGAGTCATTCTGCCTTTCATTTATATTGATTATTTGGTTTTATTTGCTGTTTTTCTTAAAATACTAGCATGACTGTGCTCTCTGATCTGGGAAAAAAAACTGGAAAAGGACCTGAAGTGTGGGGGGTGGGCGGGGGCAAAGTGAAACCTAGAAGGGAGAAGCTTTGCTGCCAAGGTCCTCATTTCCTGCAGACACAAAAGCAATGAACTAAAACTGAACTGTGAGTAATGCTCGCAGATGTTGCTGAGTCATGTGTGTAGATATATACTCAGGTTGAACATGCTTGGTGTGGTCATTTCTATTCCCTTTGTCTGTATTTCTTTTTATCCCAATTATGAATATGCCTTTTCTCTCCCCTCACAGATTTTTTTTTTTTTTTCTGTAGAGGCAGTGAGTTATTTGCAACTTAACTCAAGATTTCATGTGACTTAAACTTTCCTTCAGTGATATCCTGGTTAGGTTTCCTCCCTTATGAGGGAACAGCACAGTTATTAGTCCATAAGACCAGAAATAATAAGAAATAGTTATCTGATAATACATTAAAATAGTTTTCCATTTTTCTTAATAATGCAATAGAATTATTTTCTTTAAATTCTGATTTATTAATTTTATTCTCACGTTTTTCCACATGCACATTTGTACCTCTTTGATTAGATCAAATCACTAAAGCTGTAGAGTTGCCTCTCCACACAGCCACAATTCCATTGCTGTAAATGTACCTACATAAAGAAATAAAACTACTAACTCTGTATTCAACATTTTAAAACCCCACCAAATCACTACTTTCCTACCAGGGCTTGTCATACTTTAAGGATGATAAAATCTGGCACCAGCATTGCAGTACAAATACAAAACCAGTGCAGAGTGTGCTTCTTAGGAGTGCTCCCCAGCTAGTAATTTTTATTCTTCTGCCAAATTAACTGGTGCCATCCAGGCCAGTGTTTGTCCTGGAAGAAGGTGCCGGTTCCCAAGCAGGCGCTGTCCCCACTGGAGACTGACAGATGTGGGGGCCCAGGCACACAAAGGGGGCACTCGAACTCACAGCAGCAACAGACCAGAAGAAAAGCCTTTGAACTGACTCTATTTATGGCCTGACTTCCCTGACCTGCACTCACAAATCGCTATCATCAGCTTTTTTGATTAGAGAAAATAGCTGCTAATGAAAGTGTAAATGACACTGGGAGTGAATGGGGGCTTTATGGTTATCCTATGCATGGGGGTCTGCAGTCACTGCACCCCGAGCAGTGCAGGAGCAACTTGGAGCACCAGGAACAAGTCCATTATAGTGCATTATACCTTGTCAAGAGACTTGACTGCATCTGATTAAAAATGATCACACACAAGGGGAGACAGAGAGCAGAGACATCTGTTACACAAAATTCTGGATTCCCTTGGAAATCTAAATAAATGAGGAAGTTCTTGAAAACTTCTGTGATAAGGTTTTCTGCATCTTGGGTTGTTGAGTTTTCTGTACAAGAACGAAGGAGTTTTATGTCAGGAGGGTGGTTGTGTAACCCCCTCACTTGCTGAAGAGCTCTTTCTCAAACGGTGAATGTTTCTGAGCCTTCTATGGATGTGGGATTGAAATTAATTTAATTAGTAGCAGAATAATTGTTTGCTGTGAAAAATGGGGGCAGTGACAATGATAAAGATGGCTTCAGGACAACAAACACCTGTCAGATAGGATGCTTCATTCTCCACATGATGGATGCAAAGAATGCTTTCAAACAGAGACAATGGCTTCTGATGCTTTCCTTCCAGCTAGGATCCTTCTGGGAGAAGGTACATCTATGTAAATTGATTTTTAAATAAGACTTCAAATAAAGTCACTTTAAGAGTTCTGAGTGTTGTTCATCATCTCCCAAAGTGTCTTTTGGTAGATGGATGACATTGTCTTTTGAGAAGGAAAAAAACCCACTAAACCTTTAAATGAAAAACATTTTATGAGCTCTCATTTTCTTCTGATCAAATCATATTCGTATTCTTCTTGGATCAACCTCTGCTAGTGTGTGAAAGGAAAAGCTCCAGAGTATCCTGGAGTCAGGAAGGAGGCATCTGTGGCAATCATTTTCTTGGAACACAGACTGAGGAAAATTAATTCCTGAGCTGACCTCTTGTCATGTGCTTTTATCCTCCACTACTTTGCATTATCAAGCTTTTTCCCTCTGGTGTAGCTGGTTTGAGTAGTCATAAAGCACAATTCCAAGGACACAGCACAGCTTGTGTGGAATCCCCTGCACAAAGGATGCAGCGTAAGCTCAGAAATGTGTCCATGTGCAGGTGGTAGGTGTAAAAACTGCACAGCAAAGCTGCTCTCCTATTATTTCTTTTGGTGAGCTCGTAGCACCTGAGCTGTTCTCCTGCTGCTCCATAACCACCTCCTGTCTTCCTCACATCCAGTGGTGAAAGGATCCATCCGAAATGTCTCCCACGACTCAGAGAACCACCTGTCCCAGGTCGAAGTCAGCGTCCAGAAAGTCTACAGGCAGAAAAACCGGATTTTCCAGCAGGAGGCAGGGAGTGGGGAATGGCGAGGCCCCATCCGAACCCTTCTGCAGTGCAAGGTGAAGAAGGGAGGGGGAGATTTCCTCTTCACTGGGAATGAACACTTCGGGGAAGCCTGGCTGGGCTGTGCCCCTCGGTTTAAGGATTTCATGTTGGTTTACCAGGCTGCCAGAGAAAGGGGAGCCAACCCTTGTGAGTTTGAGGTCAACTGACACGAGAGACACTGCTGCTGAGACAGTTGAAAAATTTCAGCCATCTTTGGACACTGAATCTGGAGCAGAGTTAAAACCAAGGACTAAAGTTAACAATTCCACCCAAAATGGGACCTGGAGGATTTCCTGAAGATAATGGCTCTGTGAGCCCTGTGAACTCTGACTTTTAACTCACATCAATTTCTCTTTTTTCACATTTTGTTTGCCTCACAAAATAACTCTGGATTTTGGAAAGACAGTCTTTGGGGAAAGTTAGAAAGCAGCCTGTGCTCAGTACTAGAAATGTCTCTCTAACATCTCTTGCTCTGTGTAAATGTTATGTGCTTTTTCTCTAGATACTTTTCTCCCCTCCCCAATCTCTGCTTGATTTCTCTTCCTTTACAAGCAAATGTGAAAACTCATTCTAACCTGGGAGGAAAAAACTACCTCTAAAGCAAAAAAAGCCCTTTCTTCACCAAGAACTAGTTGATTTTTAAAATGGAACATAGATGCTGTAAAAAGTACATGCTGTTTTCTGACATTGAAAACATTAAGGAGTTTAATACAAGCACAGACAAAATGCAACTAAGTTGCCTCTTTAAAGTTTTGTTGAACTAATTTAGGATCAAGAATTGCTCATTATGGTTTTTTCACCTAAATTATCTGCCTTTATTCAATTACCTTTTATTATTTGATTGCTGGCTCCTCCCACCCTCCCTTAGTTCTTTAGCCAGACTCACATAATTGCCTGTGTTTTTTGTAAATGGAATTGTTACACTGTAAAATGATATACAAATGTGTCTACCACACATAGTCCAATAAATGGTGTAAATAACCCATTATTTCCCATGTAATGGCATCTGCAGCCTGGGCAACACAGGGCTGACAGATGTGAGCCCATGACAGGGCCTGGAGAAAACTGAATGAGGAGAACCCTGACATGCCACAATTAATTGACTTTTGGAATGACTAGTCTTTTCCACAGTTCTCCTTGGCTGAGCAAGATTCACAAATTGCTGTCTTGAACTTTTTTATGGGACAAAATAGTTGCCAATGAAAGTCTAAATGACATGAGCTTTGAATAGGAGTCATACAATGACCACACTGTGACACATTTTTAACTGACGTTGATTATTTGAGAAGTAGCAGCCACTTAATTGGAAGGGAATTAGGAAGAGGGGAAAAAATGGGAGGGAGTTAAGAGAGCTGGGTACAGAAATACAGTCTGCTAAACACTAACCAAATACAATTTTACTAAAGTAGGGAATGTCTTGATAAACATTTCACATATATTCACAGAGAGTATGATTTGGAGTCTAAGTCGGTTGTTCTTTTTGCCATGAAAACGTATTTAACGCTAAATCATGAAGAAATGTCATTAGCAAGGAAGAAAACAGACCTTGTATTAATATGATCATGCTGACTTCCCTGGGATCTCAGTACCTGCTCAGGTGTAGTCATAGTCAAGTTTACAGAGACTTAAAATACCTCTTTGTCTGTCTGGAAACTGAGGTGAAACTGGCAGTCCTAATTGACCTCCTAATCCCAGGACCTCATGGGACAAGTAGTGAAGATGAGGCTTTTCCCCCCCTTAGTTTTTGTAGTACCTATCACGTTGCTCAAGCAACACTGTGTGAGTCTGCAAACTCTTTGGAGAGTTTCTTCCCCAAAACTTTCCTCAGCCCATCTCACTTGGAGAGTTTAAGGTGGAAATGTTTAACCTGTTTCATGGATGCTTTGGGCTGATTTTTAAATCTATTGAGGCACCAGAGCAGCTCTCTGCTTTGTTTTCCACTGGCCACATGGGAGCAGCTTGCAATTTCACTGGCTGGTATCAGGAATTGCTGCTATTGCTGCTTCCAGGTGTAACTTAGGCTGGCAGATGCTGGATCTCACCTAAGGCTTTTTAAAGCAATCCCACACTGTCTTGAATTGTCCATCTTCCTCCAGCTGATGACCATGGTTTTGCTTACCCAAAAAGGTCTCCAGTTTTGTTTACTGGGAAGGGTGATCTCCCCATCCTCAGTGAGGATGCAGCATTACTGACAATGGGTTTATGGCTCAGGGGAAGAAGGCTGTTCAGGGCTGTCTTAGTTTGGAAGACAGGTATCGAAGGGGCTCTCAGGCAAAGATATGAGGATATGGATAACAGTTCTTTACTTGTGTTTAGCAAGGTAAAACAGAACAACAATAACTATGATATGAACAACAGACAGAACCAGGAAACAGTCACAGCGTTTTTCTGCCGCTGGCACCCTCCCCCCCTGTTGGTGCAGTTACTGGCACCAGCAGCTGTGGTGCAGAGTTCCGGGATGCTGCAGATGGATCAGAAGCTCCCTGGCAGTGGCTGGAGCTGCAGCATGAGTCCCGGCAGGACAGGGGGTGCAGAGTTCCGGGATGCTGCAGATGGATCAGAAGCTCCCTGGCAGTGGCTGGAGCTGCAGCACGAGTCCCGGCAGGACAGGGAGTGCAGAGATCCGGGGTGCTGGAGATGGATCAGAAGCTCCCCGGCGGTGGCTGGAGCTGCAGCATGAGTCCCGGCAGGACAGGGGGTGCAGAGTTCCGGGGTGCTGGAGAAACACTCGGAGCAGAAGCGAAGAAAACAGCGAAGGGGAGAGAGAGAGCAGGACTCCGCCGTGGCGCGGCTCCCGGCGAGACAGTCCCGCGCTTCCCTCCCGGATTTCCAGGACACCCCCGAAAAAAGACCCCCTCCCCTCACCTCAGCCACTTCTTTTGTCTTTATTAACTACTCTTAAGTACTCAGACATTAGTTACCTGGCAACTTATGGGAAAAAAAAAAAAAAAAAAAAAAAAGAGAAAAAAATTCTGCAAGTGAACCCAAACCCCAACAAGGGCCCATCCAGAGAACACAGCATCTCTGCCTGCCCCTTCCCCAGCTCCCCCACGACCCAGTGAGTGACGCACTGAGAGCTGTCCTTTGTACCCTGTTGTGTCTTCACTTCTGCCCCCCTCCCTGCTTTGACCCTGAGCAGAGAACAAAACACTCAGAGTTAGGGATTACTGTATTTATTATTTATTGAATTCAAATCATCACCATTCACCAGCCAACCCCTGGAGTGGCCACAGGCACATGGACCAGATGGCACAAAATCCACAGTGGTGGCCCTGCCTGTGAGTGGCTGGCACAGCTACAAACAACAACACAGCGTATACAGACTGCAGTACAGGGCTGATATATCAGTATAATCAACAGGTCTGTAACTACATAAGCATTTATTTTTCTAAATACACTGTTTTACTGTCTTTGAGGAAAAGATTAAACCTTCGTTTATTTTCATTCAACAATTGTTTTTTTATTTACTCTCACTTGTTTATTAAAATGCAAATCAATGCACATGCTCATGGCATTAACATCAGAATTAGTTCTTTTTCTAGATTAAGTTGCTTTCTTTGTAATAATCGAAAGAGAATTACAATTACAATATATTCTACTGCATGTCTTGTTTAAAACTAGTGCAGCTCTGACATATACTGCTCGAGTGAAAACAGTTGTGTTGGAAAGGTTTTAAAGTTATCATTTATCATGCAGTAACTAGTATTTCTCCTAAACACACTAATATTTATTATTAGTTCTAATAGTTATATAACACTAATGTTCCAATATATGCAAGATACCTGACACTAAACAAAACAATGTTTCTCAGAAGCCCAGAGATTGCCAAGGTCACCATTTCCATCCCCACAGGGTCATTTACTTAAGAGCTGGACTCAGTGATCCTTGTGAGTCCCTTCCAACTCAGAATATTCTGCAATTCTGTGAATTCCAAATTAACAGAACTTCACTCTATGACTCCTAGTCATTCATAGCACAAATAAAGCAAAGCACAGGATCAGGGGCTCAGTAGAAGGCTTGTTTCAATGCCTGCTAATGCAGGGCATCTCATGTGTTCCACATACTTGGTCCTACACCAGTCCCATGTCAAGAATCCCACTTTGTCCAACGAGGCAGAGTAAAAGCTCTTTACTTTGTTTGGGTGTCCCTCCAGACTATGACCACAGAAGCCCAAAGACTCAGACGGCAGTACTGACACCTCTTTAAAGTCAAGAAGCAAGGAACAGAGGCTGGGGACTTTCTCCACTGCACAGACTGCTGGAGGACGTTTCTGCCCACAACCAAGGGACAGAGCACTCCTTCAGCATCCTGCTGAGTGGGTCTGCAGCCCTGTGCAACAGCCAAGCAGCAAAAGGATATTTCAGAGGGAACTGCTCTTACATTTCACTGCTGAGAAACCGGAAGGGCAGAAAACCCAGTTTGTCATCCTTTGTTGGCTCCCAGCAGGACACAGCCCCCTCCTGCACCTTTTGCAGTGTTCTGCTCAGGCTGGGACTTTTAGTGCTGACTGTGCTTTGGAAAGTGAAGACCCTTTAGAGAGTAGAACTGCTCCAAGGACAGCCATGGCACTTTTGAGATCCGCCACCATATTCTATTCCACATCCTATCCTGACCAAAAAATTGGAAGAAGTGAGACTTGTGCTATCCTTGACAAAGTACTTAGGATTTACAAACCAAGTAAAAATAGAGACACCAAGCCTGAATTCACTTAAAGCCTCTCTCCAAAGCACTTTTGCTAATGTGGAATGTAGTCACAGAGGTTCTTTTAAGCCTTCTAACAATTCCCTGCCATACTGCCAGCAGTGGCTTTGTGTTCTATTTCACCAAGTCCTGTAAGGGCAGTTTTACAAATCCAAGTCCAGGAAGGCTCTCGTGTGAACTTCCCATGGGCTACAAGAAATAAGAGCTGTCACAGTAAGTCCAGAGGTACCAACAAGTACCAACCTGTACCATTTGGTACAGGCCAAATAACTATGAGATCCAAATACCTTGATTGCCTACATGTTACTGTGAGGCAGATAGGAACACACAGCAACACACACAACAGGTGTTCAGGTAGAGAAGAAGAAAAGAACTCTCTAGTTTATTGCTGACCTCGTATCTATAAGTTTCTGGACAGTGACCAGAGATTGGACAGAGAAGTTCCCACCTCTCCATCTCCACTGGTCACTTGAGAAGTCCATCAGGTGAGATCTTTTACAAAGGAATGCAAACATGATCCTTGTTTATCTTACAATTCATGAGAACTGACTCCACTATACTAAAACAAATCAGAAGGCTTATTTTCAGGGACAACACCTACAGATTGTTTTAAAATTATAAGTAAGAAGTACAGATTTCTCTGTATCTGGTGAGAATTTCAGAAGAGATACCACAACCCAAAGAACACCAGGAGAATTAAAAATCCATCCCAGAAGGAATAGATGTATATTCTCCTTTGTGCTAATCCTCTGTACGTCAAAAGACTCACCCTGTCTGCCCACAGGCACAGAGGAACCAGCATTTTCCAGGTACTTGCACCTCTGTCTTGAGACTCCTCAAACTGGAGTCCCAAAAACATGCAAGAAATCCAGTTTCTACCACCTGAAGAACAAAAGACACACCAGCAGAGAATATCCTCCCTCATAAAGAGGAAAAGCTTTATGACAGGAGACCCTGAGAACAGGAATGCACCCCCTGAACTCCTCAGCACACACAAGAAAACCCAGCACTGAAGAGCCTTCAGTGTGAAGATGTGAAGCATGTTCTGGGTCAGAATATGACACAGAATGCTTCATCTCACAACCTTCATCACAGGATGCACACCACTGCTCTGCAGGATGTCTTCCTGACAACTCTCTGGTGTATTCCCAGTGTCTAGGCTGATGTCATTTGTTTCCTGGTGATTCTAATGCCATTTCTTTCCCATCAATTCTAAAAGTCTCTGCAGTTCCATTCTGATGATCAGTCATACTGGCTTTTATAACTCAGAGCCGTAAGACCTGAACTTAAGGATTTCCACAGCTCTTTCTGTAGCACCTGGTAGAGTCATACACTGAGAACACCTGTAAGGACCATATAGGCACGGGCAGAAAGGCAGCCCTCAAACTCTGAATTTGTCAAGGAATTCTTCCCTGTTTCTTTCTCAAAGTGTTACTGTTACCCGTGGAACACATCAATTCTGTTGTTCCTTTACAGGAAACCACAGAAGCCACAGGCACCACTGAAGACATTTAACAAGGATTTGCATCATAACTTTGATTTCAGGGCAATCAAGACCTTTGCAAACCATTGTAGTTTTTACTATCACCAACATTTTGCTAAATCACTATCTAAAGGCTTTAGCAATTCAGACAAAAATTGGCAGATTTCCTAAACTGCTTTAAAGAGAATTTTTGTATCAAACAATCAATCTTTGAGACAAATTATCTGTGCTGTAAATGAACTAAACTGAGATACAAGACCTTACTCTTTCATGTGAGAGAGGGAGAGCACAGCATCACTGGAAAACAGCCAGAAGGCTGGGTACAAGGCTTCAGTAAACTGGGCTTTGAATTTATAGATCAAATTATTCTTCTCCCCCACCGCTGTGAACATCACAAAGCCCCCCTCGCAGTGGAGCAGCACCCCAATCTTGGTAGCCTTTGTGTTGGGCAGGCACTTCTCCATGTCGTTGTGCCAGGATGATATTTTGGAGTTGAGCCACTCGATGCACCAGGACTTGCTGTTCCTGCCCAGGCGGCTCTCGGGGCCCTGCCGCTCCATGCTGCCGTAGCAGACGCCCACGCCGCAGAAGCTGCCCTGCTGCAGCTGCACCTCCCAGTAGTGGATGCCCCTCTTGAAGCACTGGAAGCCCAGCACCTGGCGGTAGTCAGTGAAGCGCTGAGGGTGGTACTTGTGACCTGTGAAGGTGTCTGAGATGGACATCCTGGTGTAGTTCTCAGTGAGAACCACGGTGTTGTGAGCTGTGTTGTAATCCAGTGTGATGTTGGCAGCATCTGCAATGACATGAATCACTTGGACGTACTGAAGAACAAAGCACTACTATTTGTCCTGTCCCACCTCAGCACTTGTTGACATGGTTTTTTGCCAGTTCTGCTCTCTTCCTCAGTGCAGCCAGTTCTTACGACCATAGTAAAAGCTGCTGGGTTCAACTGCAGCTCTATGTTACATGACAGGCGAATGGAGGGTGAGTTTTCCGGCTTCCTGCAGCCCCACAGGATCCCTTTATCACCCAAATACACCCTGGCAAAAGAAGGCAATTGCTGGTCTGGCAGCAAAAGGTATGCCATGTTGTATAGCACCTCAACAAGCCATCATGGGCTCACATAAAAGCCTGCACTTTATTTAAAAAGAATCCAGTGCATTACACTGGGTTTCTAGGCTACCCTAATGCATCTTTTTTGGAGAAACCAAAGTCATTACTCAAAAAATTTCATTTGTCTTCATAAAGATACATGGATGCTGAAGATTCATTTGAATCACCAAGCAAAAGAACCACTTAGAAACCTCCTGCCCCCTTTTTCTCTAGAAATTTCCTTCATTTGTAACAACCTATTAAGTTACTGAAACTCCCTCAAAAGTATTTTTGTCAGGTAACTAGAGAGGACACATAACACCAGCACAACAAGAGCAAAGCTCATCTTTAAAGGAGTGTAATGTTGGGTGTCTTACACTGCAAGAGTTCCTCTCTGGGTTTCTTCAGGAAGCTGTCAATGAGGTCTTTAGCAGCAGCAGCAGCTGTGGCGCTTGGTGTGGCGGTTGGTGCTGTGTCAACAGAAGAAAAGAGGGTTTGGCCACTTGGGAAGAGACCTCACATGCTTAACATCCCATCATAGACACACTCAGGCTGGAGCTGATCTGGTTTAGCTTCCTGCTCCATGCAGGGTTAACTTCAATATTAGCTCAGGCTGTTCACTGTCATGTCAAGTTTTGAAAATCTCACTCTCTGGACAACTTCTCTCAATGTCTGATTGTCACAGTGGCCAGCTAGAGCTGAACTTTTGCTCCATGCACCAACACTAAACACCACTTTATCATTTTAAGAGCAGTCAATGGAAATTAGAATAGGCATGATGAAAGTTTGGACTCACCAACTTTAGCAGCTTTCTTTTTCTCTTCTGGAGGGGGGAAAAGAAAAAAGTAAACTGTGAGTTCTATCTACTGGGAGGCAAAAGCCACTGGTAAGACTATGTCAGCTGTAACACCATCACCATGGCTCTTCTGAAACTGCAGCAGTAAAGAGCTGAAAATCCAGCAGACTGAAGCCATGTACAAATACCCTCACACTGGAAAGCTGCACACAAAGCAAACCTTCCATTTGCTTCCTATTCCACAGGGTCATAAGCCTGGAAGGAGCTTGATCTCCCCTCCAGGAACAGAGTGTTCAGCCACATGGAATACTCCTGTTCCCATGAGAAACACTGAGTATTCCTTTCCTTTTCACAACAGAGCTTTTAGTGCAGCAGCAGGAGCTGCAGCTCCATTCCAGCCCTGCTTCCCCAGCACACTGCCCTGACTGCTCCACACCCAGCACTTGGACCATATGTCAAGAGCTCCCTGGAAGCAACAGAAGTTGTTTCTTAACACTTGCATTTACTTCACAAAGAAAACATGGAAGATCATCCAAACAGGCTGCAGTGCCCATTAATTCTGGTATCTGGACAAAACAGAAAAGCCCCAGTATAACCTGCCACAAAGACCATAACCCCAGCCCTAGACTGGAGGCAGCAAAATGTTTGAGTAAGGCTCCTTTAATCACCACTTACTGGTATCTGTCCTCTGCCTGCAAAGTGGTTTGAGCCTGGGGAACGGTTTTCTCTTTGTAGGTCTGGGCTGTGAGGGAGGAAGGAAAAAAAAACAGAACATGAACAGATCCTAAGGAGAACTCAATACATACAAATCTATCAAACAAACCAAAAGGTGTTAGGCACAAATTAAAAAAAAACTGCTACAACCAGAGGGTGGGGAGGCTCTGCTTTGCAGCCCACACTGACATCACCACAGGCTGATGCACCCAGGTACCTGTGCAGTCCACCTGTCCAGCTCACAAGGCATCCATCCCCAAATATCCCAAAGCACCCTCCCTTCCCTGTACCAAGGTGCTCACTGAAGGTCATCACTGCATCACCAGCACAGCAAACAGCTCTTGGTTGACTGCTTCAACTCTCATTTAACAGTAAAGCCATAATTAGAACAGGATGATGTTCTGTAGTACTTACATGGTCCATGTGGCTTTTTGCCAGCAGAGGATTTGTTCAGATGAGCTGCTGGAGGGGCCTTAATTTTCATAGGTTTGGCTGCAATGGTGATAATTTACATTATGGTTTGTATGGCCGTGCATTAGTGAGGACATTTTTCCATCTTATTTTTCAGTTATGGGAACAGAACTGAAGTGATATTTGGCAGAAATGGGAACTGCACACCCATGCCCCAGTCCAAAAGATAATTTGGCTTAACCCAATAAGTAGAGCTGTGTTCCACAACACTCACAATCAGCACCTTTACAGCTGGGTAAGTGGAGTCCTACTCTAAAGCCTTTCAAATCCCCCCTTAAATTCACATCCTAACCACATCCAACCCTGATACATAGTAACACAATAAATTACTCCAAGGAAGAAAGGTTGAGCTGTGCCAGAAGGGTGTTAATATCATGATACTCATCAGCTTATCCAAGTATAGATAACAGTGAAGAAACACTGGCATGTTTTGTCTTCCAATTTAGCCCAGACTGTAATATTTTTGTATGGAAATGGAGCACTGCAGAGATTGGAAGACACAATTTATATTAACCAACTGTATTTGTTGAACTTTTTAAAAAATTATATTTGGACTGGAGAGGAAAGATCCCTCATTTCAGATTAAAGCAAAAGTAGAAAATGCCAATTTCCCCAGTGATACAGTACCTTCTTCTTTTTTCTCCCTATTCTGAACCACTGAAACCCTCACTATGTCTTTGAGGATAATGGCAGACTGGTAAGTGGAATGCATCACATTTTGGTCCATTTCAACAACAGGAACGAAAGCCTCTTTTGTTGATGTTTGTTGCAGTGCTGATGCTTTCTGAAATGACAAATGAGAGACCACCTTATGTAGTACACAGAGAAAAATGCAACCAACTTACTTTAAATGAGGTGGAGTTTGTGCATTCATCTCAAATTCAAGGGAACAAAGGCTACAGTCAGACACAGCTCATGGCAAAACTCCAGCAGCAGCTCAAACACCTTAATTCCCACTGCTACCTGAAGCAATGAGCAGACAGACCAGCCTAGAGCTGCCACTCCTCACGGAGGTGGCTCCTGCCCAGTGACCCCTCTGCCTGTGGCAGAGGCAGTGGCTGAACTGGGGGAGTTACCAGACAGCCCTTCAGCATTCTTGCACTGATATTTGTATACTTTTCAGTACATCCTTTGAGAGCAGGTTCTTGCACACCACTGCTTTTCCTTTTGACTGGAAGTCTCTAGAGAGCAGGACAACCACAGCATGTTTTTGTCATTCTGCATTCTAGAATGAGGAACTGGATTCACATTTAAATGACACATTACCTTCAAAAACAAAACGTCATCACTTTCAGTCAATGTCATCTCAATCTGATCTTTGAGAGACTGAATTTCTTTCTTCTTATTTCCCAGAACACTGTAAATATAATCAAACTTATTCCAAACTCTCTTTTCTTCCTCTGTAATTGCTTTCATGATCTCATTTTCTCTTTCTTCAATTACAGCTCTAATTTCTGAAAACTCATTTCTGATCAAGTCCTTCTTTCTTGAAGCAGTCTCCTGGAACAGATGAGTAGATGGGCAATGGTTTCAAAAGGTTAGTTTGCAAAGAATGTACTCTCAGTGCTACTGCATGAAAGCTTCTGAGGAACATGTGGGCTTCTCTTCCTTGAAACAAGCAAGAGAAAGACTGTGAATTTCTATGATTTCTATGTGGTTTGGAAAGAAAACTCCTTCACTCACAAGGTGAATCATGATTTTTAGGAATTAAGATTTTAGCTGAAAATTAGAAGCAATTCCTATTGAAGTTAGCCACATAAATGTTAGGTTAATGATTATTAGGTGCTTAAGTTATAGTTGATTGTTAAATTGCTTGCGATAATGAGCTTATTTGCAGAGGGAAGCGGAGCAACTGAACTGTTGTAAGAGCATATTGAGACCAGTAAGACAATGCCCAGCACCTGGATTTTCTGGCAATCCATCACGAAGCAGGGGACCTTAGAGTGTGCCAGAGGGTCACAGAGACCTGATGAAGACTCCCAGCTTCATCCTTAAAAGACCACCGACTCAATTCAAGGCCACCCATCCAAATCAAGAGATGAATTGTGTATGCATTAACCTCATTTTCATACAACACAGGGATGGGAGGTGCTGGGATTATGCACACGTATTGCATGCACGGGTTTTAAATAGAGGACCAAGGCTTTGTGAATTTAGCACATCTCTGAGACATGAGTCTCCTTTGTTCCACCAGTTTATTAAAACATATCACTCCCTAACTTTAAGTAGTTGGAGAGTTTTTTTGTCTGTGACCCTCGATTTTAACGACTCAAAGGAATGGAGCCCATTCTCTGTGTCATCCTCACATGAGGGTGTAAAACCTTGAACAGTGCCTGGTTTACTCCCATCTCCCACAGAGCTGCCTGCCCATGCCAAAACTCCTCTTTTCTGTTCCTAGTAACACCTTCTCCTGCCAGTGCAGCCTCAGTACTACAGCCGTTGTCACAAGGGTACAATCACCAACACCACGCGGTGGCCAGCGGGTGCCAGGCAACGTGAGAGCACTCTGAACAGTTACCCACTTACAGCAGATTGGGTCTGGTTTGTTTTCACTGTGCTCATTGCCCGGGCTGTTCTTTCACTCTGGTTATGGAGCTCCACAAGTTTTTTCTTCAGCACCGACTGCAACAGGAGAGATCAGAAATTACTTCAGAGAGGCAATTGTCATGTCTGCTCTCAGTTTTAACTACTCTTGTAAGCATTTAGTACTCTCAGCTTAAAACCTACCTTCCCTTGAACCTTAGAGGGTGTAAAAGTACCATCCTGCACGTGTGGTTTGTGGCACCCACACCCTCCCCACCTCTCCCAAGAGCAACATGCCTTTGTTGACACTCTCTTCACAAGGGACCCAGTGCTTTCATCAGCACAGCAGTTCTCATGCTAAGAATAAATGTTACATTAGCTCTCAGGTTGGACTTTGGGCACAAAGTTGATGCTACTGTTCACCTCTCTCCTTTTCAGAGTTTTCTTTATGTGATCAGAGTTCAGATGTGACTTACCTGTTCCTTTAGTTCAAGATTCTGCTAAGTTCAATCAGGGCTAAGTTCTGCAGCTAAGCTGCGTACACACGCACTGAACAGATGGGAGTTTGGCCACCTAAACTTTTTCAGCTTACTTTATTCATCCACACTGATTTTCAGCTGGACTGGAAAATATAAAGGCCAGGTTTCCTTCCCTTCTACTCTGTGGATTTCCTTCTGGCTTTCATCTACATATTTGAGATCTCCCTAAGAAACCTTTATGATTCTTAAGAACATCTGCAGAAAAATCTTGGTCCCTCAGGTTGTGACAAGCCCTGACAGGGAGCACAGCAGCAGAAGAGTCTCAGAGTTCTGGGTGATGGCATGGGAGGCCTCACTCCTGAGCCCAGGAGCCGGCCATGAACTCCCTGACAGCGCCTCTCCAGACCCCTGCCATTGAGCAACATCTTGGAGAGCGGTGGAAAACTCAAGGAATGACTCTGAGGGCGTGCCTGAATACATGTTGGAGGGCAGATAACAGTTTATCAACGCCAGACATGAGATTTACAGTCGATGTCTTGCTCTGGCCTCCATCCCGCACTCCAGAGCAGCTCCCCAGGCACAAGGGGAGCTCCGGGGTGCCCCTGAGAGGGTGTTCCAGCCCCGGGGACCACCGGCTTCTCTACCCAGACCCGGCTGCTCACCTGGGCAGCGGCTTTTGCCTGCTCCAAAGGGCTGGTAGGGCACAGCTTGTGCCCGAGCAGGCAGAGGGAGCAGATGCAGACGCTGTGCTTGCTGCAGAAGAACTCGAAGAGCCTGTTGTGCTGGGGGCACTTGCGCAGCTGCAGGTCGCGTAGGGGCGGGCAGAGCTGGTGGTCGCGGAAGGCGGGGCTGTCGCGGTGCGGCCGCAGGTGCTCGGCGCAGAAGGACGCGGTGCAGGTCAGGCAGGTCTGCACGGCCGGCGCCTCCCGGCAGCTGTCGCAGGACACGGGGGGCTTCCCCGCCCAGCACCCCCCCACCTCCCCATCCTCATTCTCCTCCTGCTCTTCCTCGCCCTTGGCCCCGGCTTGGCTCTGGAGCTGTTCCACCACCCTGCACAGCACCGTGTTCTTCTGCAGCTGCGGGCGGCCCCCGAAGGTGGCCCGGCACTGCGGACAGCTGAAGTCCCCCGAGAGACTGGCCCAGCTGAGCTCCAGGCAGGAGGCGCAGAAGTTGTGGCCGCAGGGCACCGTCACGGGGCTGCTGAAGAGGCAGAGGCAGATGGAGCAGGTGAGATCCTCCTCCAGCCCCGACAGGCTCGGCTCCGACGCCAGCGCCGCCATCGCCCCGTCCGCAGCTGTCCCAAGAGCCAGAAACAAACCTCAGCTCGGAGAAACGAAACTACGGCCGGCGCTTTCCGGAAAACTACGTGTCCCATCCCCGCCCCGACGGGAGGGGCGGCAGGCGGGGGACGGACCCTGCGGCGCCCGCCCACGTCGGGAGCCGGGCAGCCCCGGGGCGCTGGGGGTCTGCCCTAAGGAACGGGACCCCGGGGCGGGCCGGGCCGGGGGCTCCGAGCCGGGGTCGGGGCAGCGTCCCCGGGAAGTGTCCGGAGGCCTCGGGGTTGGTTCTGGACCGCAGCGGGGCGTTCGGGGTGCGGCGCCCACCCGCGCTGCCCGCCCCGGCCCGGGCGGCTCGCACAGCCCAGCGCCGACAGCGCGGCCGCCCGGGCTCGGGGTGCTGTGAAGCCAAATCCCCCCGAACACCTGCTCCGAGCTGTGCGTAACCTGGCTGCTGGAGATCCTACGGGCTCATAGGACGGTTCGGGTTGGAAAGGACCTTAAAAATCACCTGTTTGCAACAGCTGATTGTGGGAAACCAGGAAGTCCTTCTGACTATCCTGGGAAGATTTGTAAGTCACAAGGATTTAGAGAGGATGATAATTAGTATGTCACACGGTGAAAAAGTAGAATTTGTGGATTTTAGATGTGAGATCGGGGGCAAAGATGGAGGAAATGGGGTGTGTCCCTGGGCTTCTCCTTCATCCTCTTGTTCTCCATCTTCTGTGGTGGTGTGGCACATTTGGATTGGTTTGGAACAAAATTACACTGTACAATATAGTGGATAGATATTGGAGAATTGTTATAAATAAAGTACACGTAATTTTCAGTATAAAAGATAGTGCCCTCCCAAGGGCAGACAGACTAGAGATGACCACGGGAGGACAGATGACTAAGGACGAAGACCAAGGGCAGACAGACCAAAGAGGAGAGCACTGGCCTGCAGAGAAGCTGTGGCAGGCCAGGGAACGAATATGAGATAAGCAAAGAATAAACAAATTCCTGAGAACGAGAAAACAGACAACTCGACCTCTTCTTCAGACACAGAGACACAGACAGAGACAGAGAAGAGGAAGAGAAAAAGAAAAAACACAAATATTTTTTAGTAAACCTAGTTGGGACCCCAACAGCTGATGTCAGTGCAATGTTCTTAAAGCACACAGGTTACTGCATTGTGATTGAGGAAACCATCTAAGCAGAAGATGCTTCCTCAAATTTCTTTTTCGTAGTCTAACTGTTCAATAATATTTTTTTTAAAAAGGAACATTGATGCTGAATAGCAACACGGCAAGTACTCCTGTCTTAACTAACTTGACCCCAAATTCTTCCAATGGTCTCATCATCTTCCCTCTTCTGCCCTGTCTGCTAATATCCCAGGGACTTCTTTGGGGCCCTCTATATTTCTCCACCCATGCTGGCAGCAGGGATGAAATGGAGCAGCCTGGCACAAAGTCTGACCTGCCAATAATTTAAGCAGAGCCTGATGGGCTGCAGCAGCAGGAGCCGTGTGCTCTTGATTCTTGTCCAGTGGGCAAAGAACACCTTGTATGGAGAACTGCTGAGGTTCCCTTTAATGTCATTTAATAGTATTAACAGACAATCTTCTTGGCATTAGTCCTCAGGGACTTCCACAAATGTTCAGGAATTACACAGAATCACAGAAAGAACTAGATTGGAAAAGACCTTTAAGATCATCTAGTCCAGCCTATGGACTAACCTAACACCTCCTCATCAACTAAACCATGACACTAAGTGCCATGTCCACTTTTTTTAACCACCAGGGATGGTGACTCCACCAACTCCCTGGGCAGACGATTCCAGTGCTCAACCACTCTCAGTGAAGAATTTCTTTCTAATGTCTAACCTAAACTTCCCTGCACAGTTTAGGACTGTGTCCTCTTGTTCTGTCCGTGATTGCCTGGGAGAAGAGACCAACCCCCACCTGACTACAGCCACCTTTCAGGGGTTGTAGGGGGTGATAAGGGCACCCCTGAGTCTCCTTTTCCCCAGGCTGAACACCCCCAGCTCCCTCAGCTGCTCCTCACAGGGTTTGTGCTCCCAGCCCCTCTCCAGCCTCGTTGCCTCCTCTGGATGTGCTCCAGAGTCTCAAATGTCCTTCCTGAGCTGAGGGGCCCAGAACTGGACACAGCACTCAAGGTGTGGCCTCACCAGTGCCAAGAACAGGGGAAGAATGACCTCCCTGCGCCTGCTGGCCACACTATTCTTGATACAGGCCAGGGGCCATTGGTCTTCTTGGACACCTGGGCACACTGCCTGCTTATGTTCATGCTCGTTGTATAAAGCACTCAAAAGAAGCCATGGTGGGTGGTCTATTACAATTGAAATCAGCTCCTAGCCAGTTCTTTTGGAATGTTAAATTAAATCTAGAGAATCATTGTAAAGCTATGTTCCACAGATAACATGGACTTGTACCTACATTGGTTATCCCTCCAGCCTTGTAACAGTGTCCTGGTTCAGGGACAGCTGCTTCAGGATAAGCTGCAGAGGGGTTGCATGTCACAGGGCTCTGAGTCACTAGTCATTAACAGATAAAGGAGCAGAAAGGACAATGGAGGCATTTGGAGCTGCATGGCTGTGACAGGAGCAAAGAGTCAGGGATCAGCTCTGTCATATGCTGGAGGTTGGAGGAGTTTCTAGGAGATGGGCACAGTGCCACAGGTATACGGTGTGGTTGGGGTGTGCGGATCAGGACTTTGTAACTGCTGTCAGAGGAAATGCAAGCACCTGACAGGGTAGCTGACAGCAACTGCAAAGCAACATTCTTAAGAGTCGTGCTGTGCATGAGTTGGGACCAAAGAACAGCTCTTAATGTTTTACTTTTTCATAGGTGAACAAACGCCCTGAGTTTATCTGGACTAAGCCTCTGTCATCTTTCAAAGACTCAGCACCTTCACCAAATTTTCCGTGGCACTCACGTGGTATTCACTGATAGACAAAGGTATGCAAATTAAAGGGGTAAATATACACCCTCACAATTGTAGCTTTTGCTTCTGGAGCATCACACAGGGCATTTAGAGATCAGATGAGCAATTTAAGTTCTCCATTGTCAAAGACAGCTTGTAATTCTGGTTTAGAGGAAGTCCAACCACTCCTGTTTTCTAAGAGACAGTAAAGTTTTAACATAAAAAATTACTGCTACCATTTAAATAGCTATTTGAATATGAAGTTATTACTCCCTTTTGCTTGCAAATTCTTGAGAACTTCCTGTGATTCTGAACTAAATCTAACCCTTTGCCCAGACACAGCACACTCAAAGTGCCCCACAGAGCCTAAGCAGGACTTTAGAAGCATGGTGCCATGAATTGTACCTCGCATTCCTGCCCCCAGCAAAGGGGCTGGCGAGAGACAGGGAAGCCCCAGGGACAGAAAGGGAGCACTGAGGATTTATTCAGCGTTTCACCACCTCCTTGTGGGATTCACGTGCACATCGTCCCACCCCAGATTCCTCAGAGCAGGAAGAGGATGGGACAGGGAGGGCTCTGGGCAGCTCCCTTGGGCTGCCTGCCCAAATCAAGGGGTCTGATCAGACCAAGGGGTCTGATTTGAATTGAGCTGTGAAGCAGTAGCTTCACACAAACTTGGTAACATTGGGTAAATAAAACTCAAGATTTTACCTTCAAAACATCTTCTCTTAGGGGCGTATTTGTTTTCCAGCATCCCCGGTTTGGCATAGCCAGAGCAACTCTGCATCCATTTAATTCATGCCCAAATTGCACAGGAGGCAATGGAACAAGAGGTGCTGTGAAACACTGGCATTTAGCTTTTGCAACTTCCTAAGAAGTAACGATTTTCCTTAGAAAAATAGTATTTCCATTAATCCTCACTGTCTGAGCAGGACTGTGCTTGTGTCTGACACCTTTTCATCCAGTTTGCAACAAGAGCCACACAGATCTAACTGAACTTTTCTCTAAAATCAAATCCTAGCATGAAGTAATGGCATCTGAAGAGAACCACAATGCACAAATTAATTTTACTTGTATAAAAATGATTCCTTCACAAACAAGGCATTTTAATAGGGCTGATGCAAAAATGCACAGTACTTTAATGGATTCATGCACTAGGTCAGAGTACATGACAGCTAAACCATAATGTACAATTTTTCAGGTGTTTGTTTGTATCTAGGGTTTATTTCATGCCTTCTCTGTAGGAGTCAACTAACGAGGACAGGGATTATTTGAAAGTATAAGACTTGCCAAGGCTCCAGAGGTACAAGGTGCCCCCTCAATGCTCATAATTATTAGAGTTGTCAGTGCAGTGTCTTGCCAGCACCTGGTGACCCATTCTGCTGCTGGAAAAGGAAGAAAAAAGGAAGCACAGAAACTTCAGCACTTAGAAGGGCAAGAGGGTTTGCCCTAAAACAAACAATAAAGGCTTTCACAGCCTATGTAGATTAACACAGTGGGACAAAATTGTGCCAGGGCTTCATGTTAAATTCCACTGGTTCTAAGACAGTTACCAGTGCTATTAATCTGCCTCAAAATCCACAGGCTTTTCTGGACATGTTCAGGTGAACTCTAAACAACTGCAAAGTCACAGCATTTGTATGATGCTTGCCAGCAGCAGAGGATAAGTTCTGCATGTCAACAATACTCATAAATAATTTTTAAATGAAAGTGACCTCTGGCAGTTATACAGCTCTAGTCTAACCCAGACATTTACACAGTACAGGGTTGTGTTTTATTTTTTAATCAAACCATTCCAATTCTGCAGCTTGCTACAGTAGGATATAAATATTCAAACCCAACAGATCTATATTAGACTTATTATAATAAACAAAGTTTTCATCTATTACATAAAAACATAGCCTAAGGGAAAAAAGTGTTTTTCTTTTGGCCTACTTCTTTTTAAGACAGTAACATCCACCAGTGCACCTGCCACCCTCAGAACCAGAAGGCAGCACTTCACAGAACAAATCTGTACAATTGTTCACATTTTTTCACATCCTAGATGTTCCATTTTCAACGCTGGATCCATTAACCGGAGGTTCCACAATCAGTCTTGGCTCTATCAGAGCATCCCAGCTTTCAGTTATCTGTAAACAAACCACAGGCAGCACTTAGCAAGCACCAGCAACACCAGCAGATGCAATTTCTGTGCCATTATGCTTCTGCCTAGACCTGAACTATGGTACCACTGAACCAGGATCACAGCTCCTCCTGTGAGTCACTGATCCTATTGATGATCCCCAACCTGCCTGATGCCCTGGGTAAGCCAAGGTGCAGGTAAGAACAAGAATGATGAAATGAAAAGCTGGTGAGAAAGGATATCTACAAGACATGATGTTGTTTATTAGCCAAACAAGAAGTCTGGAGTGGCTGTGACCCCAGTTAATTGACTAACATGCAAGAACTGATTATTATGATGTAAACATGCACATCCTTGCCAGAAAGGAACAATTATTTTTGCTTCTATTGATTCAAATCAGATGCATGATTACAAAGGGAATATCCCTGAGGTGAAGAGAGGCAGGAAGCAGAGCAGTGCTCTGCAGAGCTGGTGGCAAGACTCAGAGCACCCCCACATACCTTGGTGTCCTGAGGCACGGCGTACTCGATCAGCTCTGCTCCATCTGCAGACTGGTACACCAGATCAAACTTCCCTGGCTCCTTAGCAACTGAGAAAACAAACAAACAGCTCAATGAGCTACAAACCAAAGAAACTTTAAATGTTTACCACAAATGCTGATCAAAACCAGTTTGGTTTTGGGGTTTGTTTTGGGTTGGGGTTTTTCTTGAGTTTGGTGTCTGGGTTCATAATTGTAACAAAAAATCGAGGTAAAACTGAAACTACACACCAAAATTAAGGTAATTATCTCACTTCTCATGTAAGAAAGTCAACAATATGTTGCTGAAATTTGAGAAAAATGCTTATATGACAATTTATTAATTCTGGCTTAAATGGCAACTTCAGGATACAGAATTTGAGAAACATTCATTATTTCAGGTCTCAGGAATTGCACTTTGTCATTGCAGGGACTAACTTCCACACCCACTGAAGACACACCATTATGACCTCATACTTTCTCTGTAGTTCCAAAAAATAATTTCTTTCAGAAAATGAAACCACAGTAGAGGTGAGTTACTGACCACTCAAACTGACTAAAAAAAATTATTTTGTAAATACTCATGAGCACATTTCAGTTTAACTAGCAAAGGTTAGAAATTCTCAATTTAAATAGACTTTTTTTGTAGGGAAAGGGGGGGGGAGGGGTGTGTTAACAGTGAACTCAAGGAAATTGGGAATACTCCTCAAAGACAAAGTGTTCCTTGGACTTCTGGTGTTCCAGGTGACAGCACATGACAACAAGCCCTTGGTGTCCCTAGGTACGTACACTGTCCTGCTGATGTTGAAAGGATCTCGAGTTCAATCTGCTTTTTTTCAGCATTCCAACTGATTATTTTTGCCTCCTTCACAAAGCAACAAGAAAAGAATCAGGTAAGACACACTTCAGCACTGGATAACTATTCCATATTTACAACCAGTGTTGTAAACCAGCTACTTGATTGATGCCAAAGGAAATAAGTATATTTGGCTATCAAATTTTCCAGTCTCCATGCATAAAATCTGCAAAGAATTAATGCTCAGCAATCTGAAACTATTGGCATCAATAAACCAAAGTTACTCATTGTCACGATCTTTGCAGCTTAAATCAGTACTTACCCAGAAACCAAGTTAGTTGAAGTAGCAACAAAATTTTACTTGCACCAGTTTTAAGAACATGCCCTGGCTTCAAATAGCAGTAGACTCAAACACAGCTACATTTTTCTACTTGAGGGTCTGCATTTTTTGTCATCTATAAATATTAATGATTATTGATAATCCTTGTAATTGGTGGTTTGGTTTGGGTTTTTTTAAATAACAACTACACCTTTCAAATTTTCAATTTGTTTCAGCTTCTAGAGTTTTGATTTTTACTTCTGAGCCAGGAATAGCCTGTGGAGTCAACTGGGTGCAAGGAAAAACACTGCCCAACATCAAATTATTGAAGCCATACCTCACATAGCATAGTTCTGTGAGTGAATGAAGGGAGGAAAGAAAACCAATACCTTATAGTCTGAAACTTCAGGACTGTAATTTTCAGTCAGTTCAAGGCGCTGTTGAAAGAAATACAAGTAAAATATTGTAACTTTTCCCAATCTTTGATGATTGCACCTACTTCCAGACAGTTTCTTTAGCAAGAGAGAAGTGCAAGAACCAAGTCTCCTACTCCTGGAACCCAATGCCAATCATAGTCCCAGGTAGACTTCCAGGACTCACTGCTCCAAAGGATTTACATTCAGATCAGGCTCTGTGAGATCAGGGAGATGGATCCCAGTCCCCCCAATTGCAGGGAGTTCATTTTCATTTACTTTTTTATTTTGCAGTGCAGTGTAATTATTTGTATGGTAAAACTTGCAATAACATTTACATGGAAAATTACATTGAAATTACAACAGAGACAGCATTTCTTGTGTTATACAAATACAGAAAGTCTGAAGAAATGCACTTAACTTCAGTATATGCTCCAAACATTTGTAAAAATCAAAGCCAGGCTTTACAAGTGAATTTTCTAGAGAAACTATTAGGTCAGAAGCTTAAGAGTGGCCCAAATGAAGCAATTTTAACCTACTAATATTCAGTATTTCCAGAGTTCTTTACCTTAAAGGCAATTCTTTCTCCCACTTGCGGTGGAGCAGCTAGAAGAGGTAATACACTATAGTCTCTCTTGGGAATCTCCAGGGGATTCTGTGAAACAAAGTGTAACCCACTGACTTAATTATTGTGTCAGTGAAAACAAGACAATGTTCATGCTGTATGGATTGCAACAAGCTCTGAGAAGAGCAAGATACATACTTTGTTTTTAGATATGTAATACAATCACTTTATTGTTGTTTCACAAACAAGTCCTCAGGCTGACAAATGGAATTACAGTAAATAAAAGATCAACCTTTATCCTCCAAATCTATTTCTGCTGTTATGAATTACTCTCATCCTACAGGTTCTTTGTACAGCTCAAGCTGCTAGAGAAAGGTGACCTCTGCTTGTGTCAGTCACTCACCTGGAAAAGGACAGAAGTGTTTGTCACAGCTTCATTTAACTGCCTCTGTTTTTGGCCTTCACTGCTGTAGTTATAGAAGAAGCCAGGGTTTGTTCCTCTCCCATGGCCCCTCATCATCCCACGAAACCCACGGCCCCTAGGTCCTCTCCAGAAGTTATCCTCTCCTGTTCCGCGCCCCCTTCCACGGCCTGGGCTGGCAAACGATCCTTGGACACTTGCTGGCAACTGTTTAGTGCAGTTCCTTACTATGGAATTAACCAGTCCAGCACCTGCTGCAGATTTTTTAATGACAAGTGTGTCTGAATCTGAACTATCAGAGTCTGAAGAGGAGCTCTTTGTTTTGGGAGCCTTGGTGCTGGCTTTTACAGCCACCACATGGTTTGGCACTGATTTTTCCTTTGCAGTGCTGTCTTGTGCTGGTGTCACCTCCTCATCCTCTGTACTCGAGTCAGAATCTGAACTAGAATCAGAAGACTGGGGCTTTTTAGCATTTTTACTAATTGCAGTCTTCGTCTTTTCAGTGTTAGACTTTACAGTCACTTTATCAGTTTTCACATCAGAATCTGAAGCAGCTGGGGATTTGTCTTTGGGAAGTGTCACCACTACAGGTTTATGTGAAGATTTGTTTTCCTTTACATTTAATTCACTGCTGTTACTGTCAGTCGATGTGCTGGAAGAATCTGAAGCTCCCACCCTCTTTTTCCTGGACTGTGTTGTGATCTTTTTGGTGCTATTTTTACCAGAATTTAGAGAAAAGCTCTCATTTGCCTGTTCTAAAGCCATCTTTGCTGCAGCAAGCTTTGTCTGCTTTTCATCCTTCTTTTTTGTTGCCAACTGCTTCTCCCTCTCTGTTTTTTTCATCTTTTTAGAATGGGAAGTAGAGCTCTCTTCCTTACCTTCTGCAACTCTATTTCTTCCAACTTCTTCCTTTCTTTTTCTTTTTGTGTACCTTTTCTGAGAGTCCCAAGTATCTACAGAGGTGTGTTCCCTACAAGAGGAATACTCAAGGTTATGCTTCTCCTTTTTCTTTTTCCTTTTATGCTTGCCTTCATTCCTAGAGAATTCTTCCTCATCCTGCTTGTGTCTGTGCCTTTTTTTGTCTTCTTCTGTTGTGTAAATAAAGCCATCATCTATCTCTTCATAATCATCTGCAACTATTTCTTCCAATTTTACTCTGTTAAAATAAAACAAACAAACAAAAGCCACTGTTCAGCATAATGAACACTCTTCCCTACATGTGAGCAGCTCAGGCAAGTTCCTCTAGAGTGAAGATGCTCCAGCTCTTCCCTGGACAGTCTGGAACCCTCTCCTGCAGGCACAGGCTCCCCTTCCATCCTCGGGAACATTTCCAACCACTTGGCTCCATCCATCCTTTTGGACACCCCGGGGTGTCTCAGGTGCTGGGAATCAGTGCCTGTGGACATTCAGCTCCCGCTCCACTGCCCAGGGAAGAGCTCATTCCCCCGGGGAAACCCCATCCCAGTCCCACCAAGCCCACCCGGGGATTCACAGAGTCCTAGAATGGGTCAAGCTGGAAGGGACCACAATGGGGTCATCTTGTCCCACCTCCCTGGGTTATCCCAGAGGGCTCTGGAATATCCCCAGTGAGGGAAACTACATCATCTCTAGACAATCTGTCCCAGCGCACAGTGCCTGCACAGGGAAGAAGCTCTTCCTCACGGTCAGCTGGAACTTCCTGGGAATCAGTTCCTACCCGCTGCCTCGTGTGCCATGGCTCGGCACCACCGGGCACAACCCGGTCCGGCCTCTTGGCACGGCCTTTAGATACTGAACGACACTGATGGGGCGAGCGGGGACTGACCCCGATCCTGCTGTCCTGATCCTGGTCCAAATCCCGCTCTCTCTGCCCCATCCCACTGTCCCAGTCCCTGTCCCTGTTCCGGTCCCCATCACAGTCCCACGGTCCCGCTCTCCCGGTCTCCGTTCCAGTCCCGCTGTCCCTGTCCCGGTCCCCGTCCCGATTCCGGTCCCGCTGTCCCTGTCCCGGTCCCGCTGTCCCTGTCCCCCTATCCCGGTCCCGCTGTCCCTGTCGCCCTATCCCTGTCCCGGTCCCGCTGTCCCTGTCTCCCTATCCCTATCCCGGTCCCGCTGCCCCTGTCCCCCTATCCCTATCCCTATCCCCATCCCTATCCCTATCCCCATCCCTGTCCGTACCGCAGCGAGTCGTTGTCCCGCACGAGGCGCGCGCTCTCGGCGGGTGGCAGCAGCGCCCCTTCGAGGAAGAGGCTGAGGCGGGCGCGGCGGCTGAAGCCGAAGCGGTGGCGGATGAGGCTGAGCAGGTCGGTGACGAGCCGCGCCTGGCCCGGCTCCAGCAGCAGCCAGCACAGCGCGCAGCCCGGGCTGGCGGGCGGAGGGTGGTCGAACACCAGCCGCAGCCGCACCGGGCCGCCGCCGGCCGCCATCATGCGGGGGAGCAGGAGGAGGAAGAGGCGGGCACGGCGGGCGGCGCCTCAGGGCGGGGCGGTCCCGGGGCGGTCCCGTGACCGCGGGAGCTGAGGGAGCGATGGGACCGTTCCGTGCTGGGATCGCGCTGTCCGTGCTGCTGCTGGCGGCAGGTACGGGACGGGACGGGACGGGAGCGGAGCCTCCGGACACGGCGCTCCTGTGTCCTGCTGCCGGGCAGGGCCCGGGCTGAGCCGCGGGAAATCCTGCTCGCTGGTGTGGCGGTCGGGAGGGACAGAGGGGGTAGCGGGAGTCCCGGCGGGAGCAGCAAAGCCTGGCCACGGTGTCTCGGAAAAGCCTTGTTGCGCCTGCTTCAGTGTCCTCTTGCCTTCTGTCCTGATCCCTGAGATTAAGGGATGGAGTGTCAAAGATGGACAGACTGGCCGCGTAAGATGACCAGACTTTGCTGACTTAATTGTGTTTAAATTATCTTTTGGGTTCCTTTAGAAGTGCCCTTCTGTCTGCCTGCGTCTGCTCTCCTTGGGGCTATGAAGGGATGCGGTCTCCGCAGACGCGCAGATCAAAGCCGTGGATGAACTCCGTTGAGCCAATAACCCCGGGCTGCGGATTCGATCCCCGGCCTGGCCGCTCCCTAAACTGTTGGACTCGACCTTTTTAGGCCCTTTCAACTCAGAATATTCTGTTATCCTTGTCGAAATTGCAGCTGGTTATGGGAGTTATTCCACTGAGGTTAGTGGGGCTGTGCCTTCAGCCCAGGCCTTAAAAACACTTCAGATTATTCCCGTGATTGGGCTGTTATTCCAGCGGCAGCTCTAACGCCAGGCTCTGGTAAGGAAGCACTTAATTACACACTTCATTCATTGAGGATAACTCAGCTGTGAGTGGGGTGTAAGTATAGGCAGGTTTCTTACAGTAATTTTTTTAATAGTAGTAGCACTTCTAATTATCACACCCAAGATTAAAATGTAATCCTTTGGAGCAGTTCTGGTGGAAAGTCCAAAGCTGAACCTTTTTACCTAGCTGATTGTTATTTTTATTTCCCCTCAAGGTGTAGTTCTGAGGCAGCCCCAAGAACCCAAAGAAGTGTGGGGGTATGTGGAGGTTCGGAGCAAGGCCCACATGTTCTGGTGGCTCTACTATGCAAATAACCCAACCCAAGACTTCACAGAGTTGCCTCTTATCCTGTGGCTTCAGGTAAGGTTTGGTGAGAGACACCTAAGCAATAATTCTTTCCATCTGTGCCTGGTTCAGTCTGATATCTGATATTGTGCAGCTCTACTGAAACAGCATTCAAAACTGCCTGGATCTAAATGCCTCGCCTTGTGAATGATTGGGAAAAATAAGGATGATTTTCTTCTGCAGTTGTGGGGTATCCTCAACTGCTCACCTTCCATCAAGTTCGATTGCAATAATAGAGGTTGTTCTTATCTTTCATACAACAGTAGTGATTTTTGTGCATTGTAGTTTCACAGCTCCTTTCCTGGAGAGTTTGAAGTCTAAACAATATTCAGAGAGAGAGAGAGTAGATAAAATAATCAGAGAGTTAGGATGTTTTCTAAATGGAAACAATCCCAGTTTGATGAAAGTGCTGGTGGGTTCTCCACAGTACATTTCAGAAGTTAATGTTGAATAGAATCACTTGGGGACTGTTCTTACTCTTTCTGGGTTATTTCATCAGAATGAAACCCACAAGCTGTGTATGCTGATTAGGCTAATGACTTGCAAAGCCCTAGTTAGCAGATAGTTAACTTTTGCACTCCATATTCAAGGAATAAGATTTTGAAACTATGCTCACATAGCAGGCAGCTCACCAGAAGCTCTCACAAGTGGGTAACTGCTTCTTTGTTGAATTCTTGCTTTCAGAAATGGCATGTGTGCACATAACTTAAGACCATGAGAAACAGAGCCTGATCTGTAAATTAATGTGTAGTGCAAAAGCTATTTTTAAAAATTTACTATCTGTCATTCTACTTACTGGCTGACTTGTATTTTTCTTCCATCTGTCGTATCTATGCCATGCTGCCTTTTAATGTCTTTGTCATTTGGTATTTCCCTGCAGGGAGGTCCAGGAGCTTCAGGCTGTGGATATGGAAACTTTGAAGAGATTGGTCCATTAGACAAAGAAATGAAACCAAGAAATACAACCTGGGTACAGTAGAGAGTTCATCTTCTAACTACTAATTACAAACGTTTGTGTGCTTGTGTAAGCAGATGATCACTATGCAAAAAACCACAGAACACTTTTTCATCTAAAGTTCAGTAGAGCTATAATATTTCAAGTTAAAATATTGTGGTTAATAAATTAGCTTATAGGAATAGCCTTGTTTAGAACTGAGGGGTAGACATATGAATTTGATTTGATGAAGTACATTTGGTCTTCCATGAAGCTGTGAAATGCAGGTGTCTGGGAAACAGAAAGCAGGGAAATTATAGAAAGTGCTATTTCAGATCACAGCTTCATTGTGTGCAGTCACAGCTTTTTCTGGGTGGCTAGCAGTGTAAAACCTATGGCTTGTAATTACAGGTCCAGTATGGTCTTCAAGGGAAAACAAATTATAGCTGCCTGTGAAGGTGGAAGTTAATTAGTTCAATATATTTGTGCTCTGAGCTACCAATAGTCTGAAGTACTCCAGAGTTCCCTAGGTGACCTGCCCCTGGATCACTGGGAGTTTTTGGGTTTATTTCTGGTTACAGATTGGTTAAATTGAAGGACTTTATGTTGCACCTAATTTTTCTGCAAGTTTTTTCAGGTCCAGAGATTTGCTGTCTCAGTTAATCATTTGTGCCATCAAAACTAAGTTTTTTTTGGTGGTGCTGAACTGAAGTTTTATACAGACCTTCTTTCTGCTTCTCTAGTTGCAGGCAGCCAGTATCTTGTTTGTGGATAATCCTGTAGGCACTGGATTCAGTTACGTGGATGACTGTAGCTTGTTTGCCCAAAACCTTACCACAGTAGTTTCTGATATGATGGTTTTTCTTGGAGAATTCTTCAAGTGTAGAACAGAATTCCAAGTAAGTGAATTGAGTTCTTGCTTATTGTATTTTTCTCTGCTTTTAAATAGAATTCAAAAAAGAATTCCAGATGAGCAGTGTTTTGCTGCTAGGTAGTGTTTGGTGCAGGTATAACCACTGTCTCTTACTTTCCACATTTCAGAAGTTGTATCTTGATTTTGGGGTTAGTTAGATAAGCATTGGGATGGATTATTGTCTGTTAAGTGATCCAAGCAGCATATATAGGATCACAGCTGCTTATAATTCCAAAATAGTTCAGAACCAACCCAAACAAATCATCAGCATGTTATAGAAACCTTATGTGCAGCTTAAAATAAAAAAAGCATTAAATGACGATGAGAGGTGAACACCTAGTGCCTGGGTCCTGTGGGATGTGGGAGATGGTTGGAGGTATCTTCTGCCCTTTGCCCAACAAGTTCCTCAGGTGGCTTTTCTCTCCCCAGACCATCCCATTCTACATATTTTCTGAATCTTATGGAGGTAAAATGGCTGCTGGGGTTGCTTTAGAGCTGCACAAGGTAAGTACTTGGAGGATGTTGTTCACTTTTCCCTTTAAAACCTGGGGTTCTACAAGTACTTTTATTTTCTGGAATACACTGTCTCTGTTGCCTAATTCACAGTGCTACTTACTTTTTTCACTTGGAGAAAACTGATTCTAGAGTCATGAATAGCTAACTAAAAGTTGATTCTTGGTTTGGTGTTTTGTTTTTCCTCTTATTCACAAAGGCTATTCAAAAAGGGACCATAAAGTGCAGTTTTATGGGGATTGCTCTTGGAGACTCATGGATTTCTCCTTTGGGTACGTTTAAACTCCTCAGACTGTGGATGATTTGTTGTTGTTATTTTATTTTATTGGGTGTTGTAATAATTCCATGAGTGCCTAAAGTCAAAAATGCCATCCCTGTCTTAAGTGAATTAACTCTCTAGTGAGTCTGGTAAATCAAAAAGAAATACACAGCCTTGCAAGCTGTGACTGAAGAATCTCCCTTTAGAATCTGTCTAGATTAGGAAAAGTCAGAGAGCAAAGTCAGTGAGGAGCATGCTTGCATCTGAAGTGGAGGGATGGTGAAATGTCCCAACACACCTCCACAGCCTCAGAGGTGTTTTGTAGGTCCTGTGCTTAAATGTGGCCACCAAATGATTCACAAGGTTGTGTGATTTATGTCTGGTGGAGGACAAAAACCAAATTTAAGGGCTCTTGGTCCTTCAGTGGAATTGGCAAGGACAGACTTCACAGATTCCCTGAGCACAGGACAATAACAAACAAGCTCTTATCTATCTGCCTTCAGCTGCTCCTTGAGAATTTACAAGCAAAGTTGTTTTAAAGCCGATTTGTTTTATAACTCAGTTTTCCCATTGTGACTTTTCAAACAGTTTAGGTAGTTCCCATCCTCTTGTTAGACTTTTGCCCATGTTCTGGCTATGTGTTGCAATGCTGGGGGGAGAACATTTTGGTGAAAACATGTTGGTTGCTTTAAATAAATTTCACTGGTTAACTTATAGGGCATTAATGATGTTGCAGGATTTGTAAAGAACCTGTTCTGTTAAACAGAGCCGACTGTACATTTTTACTGATTAATTAATCTCCATTTATTTTTCTCATAAATATTGTTGCCCCAGTAAAGGAAAAGTAAGTTAAATCTTATGTCAATGATCGATTGTCAGTTTGATGTTTGAAATCTCTTCCATTTGCTTAGACTCTGTGCTGTCCTGGGGACCCTACCTTTACAGCACTGTAAGTACCTTCTTAAACTCTTGGTCCTCACCTGCTACCTTGTGCTGCCATACAAATGTGTGTTGAATTTTAAGATTACCTCTTGGCCTGAATAAAACCTTGAAAGCATGAAGGCTGTTAGTTATAAAAGGATGTGGAATTGTAATTGAAGTTCTCCTCCTTCATGTTTGTCTTCCAGTCTCTCCTTGATGATAATGGTCTAGCAGAGGTGACAGCTGTTGCCAAAGAAATAATGGATGCAATAAATAAAAATCAATATGGGTTGGCCACTGAGCTCTGGGGCAAGGCTGAAGGTGTCATTGAAGAGGTGAGATCTTTGACTTACTTTGAGAACTTAACTGCTGCCTGAGAGGCACATGATTTCAAGTTATCCTTTCTATGAGTGCTGAGCTGGCATGAATTCTCCAGCCCTCTGCCCAGTAATTTTTTCCAGGATTTGTTTTATCCCAGTGCTGATATAAAATAGTGTTTGCTATGTCCTGCCGGCTAAGTGACAGAGGAAGAGGGCAGTACAGCCCTTGCGGTGTCCCAGTATTGCACTGGTGTTTCAGCATACAACTAGTCCTCTTGATTTCCACAGTTTCAAATTAAATAAACTATATCTCCTGGAAAGCTTTGAATATTGAAAAATGCATCCACCAAGACATAAACTTGACATTAAACACACATCTCTCTTTGAAGAACTACAGTACGTACACAGGATGGAAAGGAACCTCAGGTTATGGTCTGCATCTTGTTACGTAGAAAGTTCCAGCATAAAAGATTGGTAAAATTTTGCTTTTGTTTCTCCTGTTAAAAGGTTGCTCCAAAATCTCATTCTTTGTTACATCTCATAAGACTCTGGCTTCCTTGGACAGAAAGGCTAATCTGAAGCCATTTCCTTTTGTTGCTCTTTTTTTTTTTGTTTTCACTTCTTGCTGTTTAGAAGGAAGTTTTGGTTGCTGTTTTACTTTTCAAATCTACTTGGCTTCCCCTCTCAGTTGTGATGGTGAAGGCACTGCACTTCTTCTGGGGTTGCTGTTGTGAGCTGATTTCTGACCTAAGCATCAGAACTTTAAAACCTCAAAAATCAAGTAAAGCCAGGCCTTCAAGAATCTGAAGTAACTTCTCTAATGGCAACACTGCTCACATTTGTCCTTGGATGCAGGCAGCCTCTGTCAGCTGCATCAGAGCTGCCAGTCTGCAATGCTTGGGCACATCCAGCTGTCAGCAGTTCCAGAAGTGGGGTGGCTCGCACCTGTCACCATGTTTTTGAGGAAACATTTTAGATTTTGGAAGATCACAGGTTGGAAGGATGCTGAGTGAAAACAGCACCAGACCTGGCAGTAAGGGCTGTCTGAAAGTATCACCTGACACTGCAGCTCTCTGTCATGAGTAATGCAGGGTAAGACTTCCTGTAGCTTCATATCTGCTTCAGAGGAGTAAATAACTCTCTGGCACAACCCTTGTGTGAACAATACAGGCTTGAGGAATCTCTTTACCACTTCTCAAAGCAAATGTAGAACTGAAGTTTTTCCACAAGTATCTTCCTAGTGTGCAGGTAAAGTGACAGGTCACAAGGTCCTTTATTTAGGATTTACTTATGTCTTTTTGGGTTTTTTTTTCTTCTTTTGTTTTCAGGAAAGACTGTTCTTCATATCTGAAAAATGTTTTTATTTGTGTTACTGAAATTATCTTGTGTTTTCAGAACACAGACAATGTGAACTTCTATAACATCTTGACTAAGGAGGTTCCAGAAGTGAAATCAGATGAACAAGTAAATCTCCATCTCAGTAAGTTGTATTTAAATACTTGAACTTCTGAGGCCCTGTGTTTCCATTCACATAGCTTCAACTCTGACAGTGGAAAGAGCCTCAATGTAGCACATCCTTAAAATGGATGTTGATATTCTCTCAAACAGAACTTGTTTGCTGTTGCATAGAGACAGATAGGAATGTGGAACAACACTATAGATGACACCTCCACCTATACATCCTGCACAAATTACAGCAAGGAAGCAGTCAGTATAATTGCAACATCATTTTATGACCTTTTAAGTTACTTCCTCTTACTGTATTTCATTTCTGTCTTTAAGACAGGACACAAAAGTGTCTTATCAGTATAAACGGTCTGATTAAATTCTTGCTCCATGATTTTTATACATCAGTGTGAAAAACACACATGTAGAGTTTCTTTCAAGCTTTTTCTGTTTGCTTCATAAGGGAAGGTGAAATTAACTTCTGAAAGTAAAATACTGCAGCTCAAAAATAACTGGTCTGTTGAAAAGAGCCAAGTGGTTAAAGCAGAAGCTGATGCCCAGAAAAAGTACAGTGTTAGCCAAAAGTTGGAATGGATGGGTTCTTCCTGTATCATCCGGCCCTAAATAAGGGTTGACTTCAGTGATTTCTAGTGAAAGTAAGCAAATCTCTCTCTGTGGTGTTGTATTTTCATTAGAAAAGAGCTTGTTGGCCATGATTGATGCTGAAGATTGTTATCTGTGCAGGATGGTGTCTTAAGTGTGCCTCTGATAGAAGCGTGCTCTCTCTTTTTTCAGTGCAGCTTTACCAGCGCCATGTCAGAAAAATGCATCAGAGCAGCCTTGATGAGCTGATGAATGGGCCCATCAGAAAGAAGCTGATGATCATTCCTGACTGTGTGAAGTGGGGAGGTACTTTCCAGTCTGCTAGTGTGCATCTGATGAGTCCATTACCGCTGTTTACAGTATTGCATCCTGTAGGAAAATACTCTGGCAACTGGTCATATTCAGTTGTTATCCATGGGGCTAAGGAGGGGGTTTGTTCTCAGAAATGAAGATGTCATGGGACAGGCCTGTGGGAGCAGGTGTGGTTCTGGTTCTGATTCTGATGCTCATATCTATCTTTAGCCAAGTAACTAAAAATACAGGGGGAGGGAGGAAGGTCCTCTGTATTTCAGGAACTGGTTTCTGTCTTTCATGCAATCTCGCTGAAATTCCTGTCAGCTTTTCTCTGCCAGAAGTCTGGTGTCATGTAATGATGCATTTTACAGAGGAGGGGGTATAAAACAGGCTTAAAGGGCTAATGTCAGCACCCTGTGTGTGTAAACAGGAGCCAGAAACTACAGCACTGTCTGTGAGCTCCAGGGGGAGCACAGCTGCTGTCTGGTCCTCCTGTTTCTCAAACGGATAAATCACTGCCACTTTGGGCTAGGACTGTTTTTTGTGCAGCCGTGAACTTGTGAACTCCAATTTAGAGCCTCTAGCCCTGCTTCTGTCACAGCTTGGGGATAATACCCTTCATCACTTAAAATTTTTCTTTCTGGTTCCAACCAGGTCAGTCCAGACAGGTCTTTGAGAACATGGCTGAGGACTTCATGAAACCTGTCATCGATATTGTTGATCAGCTTTTGGCAGCCAATGTCAGTGTTACAGTCTATAACGGACAGCTGGACCTCATTGTTGACACTATAGGTGAGGATCTTCTTACAGGGGGTGGAAGCAGAACATGTAATGAGTAGAATGTGGAGCTGTCAATATATTGGTATCCAGGTATCTCCAAACTCCTGTGCACACCTCTTATCTAACTAGCAGTGTTTAAATACTGCAGTCTTAAATGAGCAGCACTTAGGATGTTTTGCTTATATCCCTCTGAGAAAGGCAAATCCTTTACCTCCATTATACTGTTGAGAAATGGATCTGCAACATCAGTAATTGCTTGTTTCAGTGAGGCTAATAATTCACTTAATCCTCCTGGGTAGACACAGATGTGTATGCTCATTCATAGGCAAAGAATGCTGGTAATTAATGAAGGATGGTGCAGCAGAAGGGTGATCACACCTGCTCTCAGTGTAGGCTCCTGCACACCTTGGGCTTTGTTTGCTGCTTGCATGGTCCTGGTTTGGTCCAGGGGCAATTTGGGAGCCAGGCCAAGTGCTGCTGAAATGCCTCACAAGGCTGCTGTGCTCCCTTCCACTGGTCTTTTCTCCCCGAGTTAAAGAATCTGAAGTCACAGACTCCACAAACACCTTCCTGTGTTGTGAAAGGCTTTATTCCTTGTATTTCTCTGTCCAATTAGATACTTAGATGTCCTTCATGAGCAACACAGCAATCAATAAGTCCAGGAAACACAGTATTTAGGCTGTCAAAACAGATTAGCAGTTAGTGGTGCTCCAGTTTATCACATTTTGGTCTAAAATTGAGATGTAGTTAACATGTAAATTCTTTCAGCAGGTATGCTAAAGCTTTGTCCCCTTGGAACTGATCTTGCTGCTGTCTTGACCTCCACCTTCTCTAGCAGCAGCTGGAAACAGAAAGCCTTTCCAGTCTCTCCTTAATGAGTGTCTAAAAAACAGAAAAATAGTGCCTCTTCTGATTTGCAGGCAGGGGACTTGATATGGCTGATCCTTCTTCATGGCAGGACATTCAAGATGTTTGAGGTGCAAAGTGAAATATCTTGGAATTTCTAGGGCTGCAGACCCTCCAAGAAACACATGTTCAACTTGTACAAGCCTAAGCCTGTTTCATATATACCTTCACTGTTTACTTATTCCCTTGTCCCCTCCATTGGTTTGTTTTAATTTGTCCTGAATTTTCCTAGGCATAACAAAATTGTTTTTAGGATCTGAGCACACAGACTCTGTGCTAACTCTGATGTAGTCTGGGTTTCCTAGGCCTGTTGCTTCTGAGTTTCTAGGTTCAGTTCCTTCGTGATGTTTTGGTTTAGGAAGGCCTGGTTCTCAGAAGATTTGACATAAACAGTACTAGTGTTTTTGTCACGAGTTTAATGATTTGGATTCTTTTCTGTGGGACAGACTTTCTCTATGTCTTTTGGTTTTGGCCAATGGGATGAAGAGTTCTGGCACTCTTCCAGCCAATGAGAGTGGCCTGTTCAAAAAGGTATATAAAGGGGGTCAATTGTTTGAATAAAGTTTGGAGTCAGATCATTTGCTAAATGAGGAATTCGTGTCATTTGTTACTTGCCACAGCAACAGTCTGCAGTACTGGTAATCCCATACAGGGGGAATCCAGCTAAACTGGACTTCCAATCTGCTGTGGAACCAAGGATCAGTAATTTCCAGGTATTGGTAACCAATGCTATCTCTTATCTCCAACAGGACAGGAGGCATGGATCCGGAAGCTGAAGTGGCCTGCTTTGGACCAGTTCAGCCAGAAAAGGTGGAAGGCACTGTATGTGTCTCCAGAATCCACTGAGACAGCTGCTTTCCACAAGGCCTATGACAACTTTGCTTTCTTCTGGATTCTCAAGGCTGGGCACATGGTAAATAATAAAATCTTTGGGGTGGAATCAGCAAGAAGACTGAAGATGTGTGTATAGCTGCTGTCTTCTTCCTTAGAAGAGCTGCTTATCCTGTGCTTTTCTCTGTGCTAGGTGCCAGCTGACCAAGGAGAGATGGCACTCAAAATGCTCAGGATGGTGACCCAGCAGCAGCACTAGGGGAGGGGAGGTCAACTGGTCTGGCTTCCTGCCCAGCGCCAGGGCTTTGGAGGAATGTGAATCTGGGATCCTAAGCCAAAGAAGGCACAGTGGCTGTTTGGACACACAGCCTCCCTCATCTTGCTGATCCTGTGCACAAATGCTTGTTGAAAGGCATTTTTTTCCTTGAATGTGTTATTGCTTTTGAATTTTTAAGCTGTGATTTGCTGCCTTAACACTGTTCATAAATAACTGTTCCAGAGGGAAGTCCCCTGTCATAGAGAACAAGCCCTGAACCTTTGCCTTGGAAGGATTTTGTGTTCTTGCCCTTCCCTGAATGCTCCTGTCTCTTTGCACACCAAGAGTAAAACTGATTTGACTTGATTTGCTTTGTGTTCCTCTGGGAGATCTGACCTGCTTGGTGAGGCTGTGGAATGTTCCTTCCTTTGTCCTCAGGCTTCTGCTTGAGTCACCTGGCTGGATTACAAGCTGAAGACATGAAAATGCCAGGACAGAGGACCTACCCTAGAGGACTCACAGTCCATCTCATCTTGCTGAGGTGGTTGAATTAGGATCCAGGATTCTTCAGATTGCTGTGCTATGGAGAAAGAAAAACATCCCACAGAGGAGGATTTGACCCTTTTCATCTGACCATTTGTTTCTTGTTTCTATTCGTAATGCCCGCTACTCAAACTTTACCTTTATCCTCAACACCTAAAACTCATCCAGCAGAAATTCCTGCTTTTCTGTATCCTGAAGCAGAAGGACTGTTAATACTCTCTTGTACCAAAGAGTCCCAACAGACAGAAGCCTTTTAAAACCTTCTGGGTTTAGCCAGAAGGAAAAGAGCATTATTTGAGCAATAACAGCATAATTCTGAAAGATGATAGGAGTGTTTAAATGAAGGATATGCAGTATTTTGATCCATGTCTTTTAGAGATTTTTTTTTAAGTCTTGCAGAGACCTGTTATTTTGAAACATTTTTTTTGATAATTCACAGTCAAGAAGAGACTTGGTCAGACATCATTTGACTTTTGCTATGGAGCATGAAGTGGTTGGTTTTTATTGGTGTCTGATAGGAGGCACAACAGCTCCTTCCAGCTGTCAGAATCCTAAATAAATAGCAACCTCTCAATTACTCCAGCCACTGACACTGTCATGAAATACCTGATAGCATTGTCTTAGCAAGTACTGAGGCACAATGCTATGTGAGCACACATGCAGTCACCCAGAAGCTGCACTATTATTGGCACCTAATAATTGCTTTACTTTTTTGTGTTCCATTCCTGTATTGACAACTTTAGCATTGCAAATCCAGATCTGTTTTTTTAAACACCTTTTTCAATAAATAGGTCTAATTCATCTCTTTTTAGCATCATTCTGCTTGAATGACATTTTTTCTGTTTTGACTTTTAGATGAACAAGAGGAAGTTGCTACTAGTGTGTAAATTTACATATCTGCATTCTTGGAATATTTTAAATAATTTGCCTAGCAAATCAATATGTTTTTGCCTGGGTAATGTGCTGGTTTGGGCTAGGATAGAGTTAATTTTCTTCCTAGTAGATAGCATGGGCTATGTTTTGGAGTTGTGCTGGAGATGTTGATAACACAGGGTTGTTCTAGTTGTGGCCAAGCAGTTCTGACAAGGCCTTTTCTGCCCTCACCAGACCCCACCAGTGAGGGGCCTTTTGGGAGCATGAGGAATTGGAGGGGACACAGCCAGGACAGCTGACCCTAACTGACCCAAGGGATGTCCCAGGCCAGGGACATGTCATGCTCAGCTGGGGAGAAGGAAGGGGGCACACTGGGGGTGATGCTGTTTATCTTCCCAAGTAGCTGCTGCATGTGATGGAGCCCTGCTTCCTTGGAGACAGCTGCACACCTGCCTGCCCATGGGAAGTGGTAAATCAATTCCTTGGTTTGATTTGCTCGTTGCCTATTAAACTGTCTTTATTTCAACACATGAGTTTTCTCACTTTTACCCTTCAGTCAAACCACCCAGCTGTCTTGGGGGGAAAGTAAGTGGGCAGCTCTGTGGTGTTTGCTGGCTGGGGTTAGACCAAGACAGCAATTTGAGTTGGCTGGTCCTCAGTCCTGTTACATACAATATTATACATTAATCCTAAATTAATACTATAGGGCTTGAGAGAGAAAAATAATTGAGAGGGTGGTCTCTCCAGAAAGCAGCGTTTAGTGCTGTTCTCACCCCTCTTTATCAAATGGGACATTGATTCAGTTGCCATGGTGTGGTGGTTTGAAAAGGAAATGAGTTTTTTGAAATTCAGTGGTCAAACCAATGAGTGCTCAGGTTTAAAGATTGGCACCTGGTGTGGCCACTGAGGACAAGGATCTGCCTCTGAGAACACAAGGGGTTAAAAGCAGAGGGCTCCCCGGAAAGCTCTCTCTTGGTTCCGGTCCCTGAGGACGGAGGGATCTCCCCTGCCCAGCGGCTGGCTGGGCGGGGAGGGGAAGCCATGCAGCTTGGGTGAGGGAGGCTGGAGCCTTGGGCACAGAGGGGGAGAGAAAAATCCTGCAGGATGGAAGGGTGGAGAGAGTACAAGAACCTTGAGAGGCATCAAGCAGCCTTCTTCCCCCCTCTGGAGAGAGAAAGAGAGAGACTGTGTCTGTGCCGCCTTGAAATTTGATATTGGCAGCTGGGCAGCACGGCCGAAAGAGTGAAGAGGAAGAGGCGCGAGAGGTGCTGGCAACTTGCTGTGGGAGTTTGGGCAAGCACAGTCCAAGGTTTTAACCCTTTTTGTAGATGATGGAAACTTTATAAATGCTAATTCTCCTGAATCTGAAGAAGGAAGATAGAGAGAACTAAGCAGAGATGATGAAAGTTCATGCAAGTGGAAGATTGTCAGAGAATACTGAAAAGAATCCTAGGTGGGAAGAGATGATGGAGTGGCCTTTGGCTGGACTTTTCTTGTAAAGCCATGGACGGACTTACTTTTTTTGTGACATAGAGACTGCATCTGGGGAGAGGCATTGGCTTGGAGCCAAAAGTAGAAAGTAGTATGAACAGAGATGAGAGGAAGAGCTCTGTTCTCAAGGCCCCTCAGCCCCAGGGGGTGAAATTTGGGGGGGACTGGTGTCCCAGAATTTGAGAAGCTGTCGTTTTTTGGAACTGACCAAAGCATCTTTAAAAGAGAAACCCTAGAAGTAGCTCTGGTCCATGCACAGTGGTGAGAGCACTGGACATGGAAAAAGAAGTCACGAGATGGTGCAAGAAGGACTCCTATCTCTCCTTGATGAACTGAATACTGATTATCAAAAAGGTGGTAATGGACTGAAGATTAATTATCTGAAAGGTGGTAACTTGATTGGGAATTTTTAGTTTGTTTTATTGTGTTGAGAACTAGGGTGGGGGGAGGAGGAAGAGTGTTTTTTTTTAAAGTTTTCATCTTCTGTATGTGTCTTCTTTACATATTATAAGTAATAAAGTTCTTCTTTCCTTTCACTTTCTAAATTAGAAACTGTTTTGCTCTGAATTTGGTCACATCTCACAGCAAACACCAGGGACAGTATATCTTCATGGGGACACTGGCCTTGTGCCAGCGTCATACACATGGGCTGGTGCACAGTCCCAGGCCTGAGGCATCTGTTCCTTTTCCTGCTTCGTTTTAGCTTGAGCAGGTTTCTCTGTTGGCAGAGGCAACCTGTGAGGAAAAAAGATGGTGTCAAGAGTGGTAACGATTTGTTGGTTTTAGGGGCTATGCTAAATCTAAATGTGCTAGAATAAAAACACTTGCCCATGGAGACAGGCTTTTAACTAGGGTCAATTAAATACAATCAACAAAGCAACAATCCCTTAGCATCAAGGAAGATTAGTCTTATTCCTGTAAAGGCTTTGTTACTGGTGTGTCACAGCTCTAGATCATCACAAAGGCAGGTCACCTGTCCAGCAGATGCTGTAAGAAAACAGTTGCTTTGAAAGGAGTTCAAGTCCCACTGTGTATCTGATTGGCAGTGACATAATTTGTCCACTTTTATTTCATGCACTGTGCCTTTTCCAGATAAGGGTAGTCACTAGGCAAGTCCATTGGAGTGCTTCACCCTAAATATTAATGTTTTACAGATGTTGGATCAGTCAGAAGAAAACAGCCCAGAGTTTGTATTTCATCCTCTGCAGCTGCAGGCTCTGATTGCATATGTAGCCTGACAGCCACTGATTTATTTTGCTCACCATCAGTTAAAGTTAATTTTCACAGAAACAATCTCTGTTAAAAATCAGTAATTCAGTGCTGCTGCTTCAGCATGAACAGTTTTTGGCGTTCTATAATAATCTACCTTTTCCAAGCCAGAGAAGGAAACCTAGAAGTTTCTATCAAAGCACAACAAAAGAAGAAAATCTGTGTACCAAGGCAAGATGGAAATCTTGGAGCACTTCTTCATTATCATGTTGTGTCTATTATCTTGTGAATATTCTTATGTATGGCAGCACAATTTTTATGTGTCACTTCTGAACTCTAAGACATATTAATGTTTTCCCAGAAGGGATTCAGGAATGGAGTAGTAATTTACTTGGCCCACAAACTGATGCAGAAACAGTAAGAACTTGAATAGAGTTCACTCTCACAAAGTTTCTCTGAACCTAGTTTTAGCATTTGCTGTATGATAGATTTGATTATTAAGGAGTAGTTACAGGTCTTGTGGAGGAACAAACGACCCATTTGGTCATTGCTTGGGGAGGACTTTTTTTCTTTGTGGTGGGTGATTGAGGTGGGAGAGAACCGTGTTGTCAGGAGAGAAGGTGCTAGCATGAATGGCTTAATGCAGCAGTTTTCAACCAGTCACCTAAAACATTACCAAGGAAAGCAAAGTATCCTGACATATTTCATATATTGACTGTTACTCTTCACTGATTTTAAGTAATTCAGTGGCAAGCATTAGCAGAATTGATTATTGAATTAACTATACCAATGGTCTATATCAGATGGGAATACTGCTAAGCCATGTCCCACCAATAGCAAACTTCAGAACTTCCAGCATTGGTCTGAAATGCTCCTAAAGTAGTAATCTTCAGGACGTGCCTTTTTTATTCCCTCCTCCTAACCTACTCGAGGCTGGAAAATAAGGTACTATAAGGGCACAGCAATGTGTCTCAGAAGACCAAAAGCATACAGATTTCAGCTAATGTGTTTAGCACTGCCTCTGCTGTTCAGTATTCCATCTCATTGCACAAATCTGTGTGCAAAGTACATTTGTGGTAGGGCAAGGTTTAGGATGTAGGACTTGTCCAAATTTCACTTGGATGTCATGTAGGCAAACACAACTACAGATTCTGAGGGGACTTGAAAAAACAAGGCCAGAGTGTGTTACTGTGACACAGATAGAAACACACACAACAGGTGTTCAGGTAGAGAAGAAGAAAGGAAGAAATCTCTAGTTTATTGTTGACCTCATATCTATAAGTTTCTGGACAGTGATAGAGATTGGACAGAGAGGTTACCACCTCTCCATCTTTACTGATCACTTGAGAAGTCCATCAGGTGAGATCTTTTACAAAGGAATGTAAACATGATTCTTGTTTATCTTACAATTCATGAGAACTGACTCCACTACACTAAAACAAATCAGAAGGCTTATTTTCAGGGACAACAAGAGTGACTGTACAGCAGAGAGGCAAACTTCACAATTTTACTGAAGCTGATTTAAATCCAAGAGCCCATTTCCGTTCTCCCCTAGTTTTTATCCTCCAGTTTCAACATCAACATTTATAGGTTGATACTGTTCTGAATAGGTCTGTATCTGTCTTTAAAATGCTGTGAATCCTCCAAGAGACAGCTGGAATAATTCCATCTGCAAGCTCTAGTCCCTAGATTTGACAATGCCTACCACAGTCGTTTTTGAAGCAGCTAAGCTGCTAGAACCAGCCTGATTAAGCTGCTTTTCTATTGCTTCTCGGGTCCTGAAGTGTCCTTTTCAGGGCTTTTTCTCTACAAGCTCGTTGCAGTGTGTCTTTGAACCAGACTGTGCTCACCAGCATTAGCCCCACATGGCCCGTGGATGGTCCCAGCAATAATGATGCTGCACATACATTCTCCTGTATAAATATGTTTGTTCTGTCCTTTACCTCCCATTATCAGCCAGCTTTGACTCATCTCCCACAGTCTGTTTGGAGACACAGCAAATGATGACTGACATTATCATCAGTATGGTATACCTTGTTCTAATTTTATTATTCTCTCCCATTTCTCCTTGCTGAATACATCAGTATCTGGAAATTACATTCCTGTAGTCAGCTCTACTAAAACTGTAGATGCAACATATTTATTCATATGTTGTGTAGTCCATCTTGGATAGGGGAAAATAAACAAAATTGTAGAAACTTAATTTGAAGCAGCAAAAGATGACTTTTTATAGTTCATATGCTGTGTTATGGGTGAGTTAGGCTAAAAAAAATACACTGGCTGCTGCATCCTCAGTCTGTTACAGCTGCTAGTAGACTTTCTAGATGGTTCATTTATTTTTTTAACAAATTGAGGGAAGGAGAGGAGGAGGGGAAAAAAGTCTTTGGGAATCTGGGGCTTAGGTCCATTAGGGTGACTTCCTTGTTAGAGCCAGAGAGGAATGTCTGTCCCTATTTGGGGTAGAAGTTGAAAATAGCTTGAGTGCTGCTACTATACTGGGTCTGCTTTTCACAGAGTTGTCTTGGAGCTTTAAACATTGCTTTCAAGAGATTTCCAGATGCCATTGTATGTTATAATCTGAGGGAAATATAAGTTACTTGGAGCTGGTCAGAAAAAAGTGTGCAGGTGCTGTCCTTTCCCTGAGGCAGCAGGGAGGTTTCTGGAATGTAGCGAGAAGAGAGGCTTGGCCCCAGGGCATCTGGAGGACTGTGGGATGTGGAAGAGGGAGAAATCTTGCCCATTCACTTTGGCTTTACGTATTATTTTTCCTGCCGACCTCGGCAGGTGGATGCCTTGGGCTGGGGACAGACGTGCAGGGGAGTGACCGGCCGCTCGGGGGAGTAAGGAGACCCTGGAATGCCAAGGAAACACGCTGGCCTCGGCATCTGCACCCTGGTGCTGCCCTGGAAACACCAGGGAATATTCGTTTGGTCCCATGAACTCACAGTGGAATCGGCTTTATGTGAACCGCAACACAGGGTTGTTTATTTTAGCAGTAAATCTGGGGGGACAGGTAGTTTGGTCTTTGTGCAGTATGTGTATTGTAAGAAGAAACAAACAAGGCATTAATGTGTTTGAATTTAGTGCAGTTGCTCTCTAGCTGGGCTCATCTCTCAGAGCTTTGCTCATACCTAATTCATAATCTGGTAAGAATTCTGTTGAAATCAAGCAAGAGCATTCATACTATGTAAAATTAAACCAGTAAAACTTTTACAAGGTGAGATCCTATAGCATCTAGAAAATTTCAAAGGAAGATCCTTGCTTGTAGAAACATTTCCCAAAAATTTCTAAGTTTTGTTCTTGTTGTTTAATTTTTTGTAATAGAAAAACATATTAGAGGAAAGGCAGTAACAAATCAAGTATCTTGCTTCTGTTCCAAACTTATTTAAGCTACTCTGAGAAAACTCCATTACCTTAAGTAATATTTTTAAGTTCTCAGGGACAAAGGTGTTTATAAACTGATTATTTCTGCCTGTTACCTGTTGTTTATGACATTTAAAGAGAATGTCCAGCTGATAAAGCACACATGTTGCATTGTTAATCAGAGCAGTCAGTGGGAAACAGGATTTGATTCAAAATACATTAAGACAATGAGAAGCCACATATTCAAGGAGGGCTATATTGTGTATACCATAAGGAAAAGTTGTACTGTGAAGCTGTTCTTAGGGGTTGGGTCTCTGGATGTTGCTGGAACACAACCAGAATTGTAGATAGGGCCATCAACCTTGGGGAGTGCCTCCTTAGACACTGCTTCTGACACCAGATTACAATTTGCTATGTGAGTGGAACTGACGTTGATGAAAGAGCAGCTGATTGTAAAGAAATCCTGCAAATGACAGCCCTGGCCTGTATTACACAATGAAATATTTCCCCTTGAAGTATTTATTCTTAGCAGGCAAATATGGTAGCACCACCACGAGTTACACTTCAAGTTCTAGAGGGAAATTAGAGTAGCAGTATGTAAAATATTTATTTCACATAGCTCATGAGTCAAATGAAGAAATTGCCAAATATCTTGGATTAAACAAGTAGTTAGATATATCAGTAAGGAAAACTAGCCCACTGGTGCGTGTCCTACCTAAAAGTGGAGAAGCAGGAATGAGGGAGGAGCAATGCCAGCTGTACCACTGGAAACAAAAAACAGCCTCCTGGATTCAGCCCTACAAACTTCACCTTGGCAGAGCAGCTGCCCAGCAAGGGGGTGGCATGTGTTTGGTTCACTGTCCTGATTTTAGCCCACGTGGCACACCCCCAGCATTAAGATCAGAGACCTTTACTGGCAGCATCTCTCATCCCAGTTCTCCTGTGCTCAGTGCTATCAAATCATCTCCCAGCTGTCAGGTATTTGCTCGACATATTCAGCTGTCTGTAATGACAGCTTCTACAACCTTTCCAGCTCTCTTATCAGCTTTATTCCAGTGCTTGCTGGCACTCAGACTGTCTGTGGCAGTTTTGGACTTCAGCACTAATTCCCCAAACCATAGTGTCTAAACCCAAATCTTCTTCCCCTGTGTCTTAGGTTGCAATACAAGATATAACACCATCTGTTGATACCAGGTAGAGCAGTATTCTTTATCTCTTCCACAACCCAGCCCTCATAACTCCAAGGGGGGTGGGGTGTTATAGGCCAGCTCTGTTATAGGCCAGCTGTTAAAACCAGGTGTAACAGTTCTCTTTATCTCTTCCACAACCCATCCTCCCTCCAGAAAAATATCTTCTGTTAATAGACCATTAAGTATCACCACATAACTAATAAAATTACATCATCCCATTATAAAATACTCCACCCAGGGGGAGGAGCCAAGCATTCCTACCTAAATATAATCTAAAATTTAGAACACTGCAGTCAGCCTTTTCCACTAAAATCCCAAAAGAAGACTGAGTCCATCTACACCACCTCTAGACCTTCAGAAGGAAACTACACACTTCTACAAAATCATTACTTCAACAAAACCACATCTATCACTCCAGAAAAACTGCAACCACCATTTAATCAAACTACTACCAATGCCCTGACAAATAGTGTCGTTACATTCCGACAGTCAGTATTTTTTATACTACTACATTTTTATCTTAATTTTCCTAATAAAAAACTTATTCCTATTTTCATATCTTTACATGAGAACGCCTTAATTTCAAAATTATAATAATTCAAAAAGAGGGTTTACATTTTCTATTTCAAAAAAAGGTCCTAGCTTCCTTAGCAGACACCTGTCTTTCAAACGAAAACACCCTGCATCCACCCTTTCCAAATTAGTTCAAGACTGACACAGATTTTAATGCTGACAGTTTTGGTAAAAATCCATGTTGCCTCTTACTTGCATATCTAGACCAAGTTCCTTCATCTTCCAGGAGAAGATAAAAAAGAGTCAGTGGAAATTAACTGGATTTCATGAAACTGAGCACAACCCCTCTGAGGTGTGGGAACTCTTCCTCTGGTCATGACAAACAGGAATATTCTTTTTTTTTTTTTTTTTTTTTTTTTTTTTTTTTTTTTTTTTTCCCTACTGCAATATTTATTGTGACTCCACTTCCCAGTCTGGGCCAGCACAGCTGCCCACATGCACACAGAAAGGGGAGTTGGAGCAAGGAGTCACTGAGACAATCTCAGCAAACAAGGTGGGACAGTGACACAGATGTGATCTGAGCCTTTGAAGAAGCTAAACTCACTTCAGAGCAGTTAGACTAACAGGAGCTGATTCTACACAGATATCTTCCCACAACTCCAAGAGGTACCAGCTCACAGATCTTTGAATAGCTGTCTCCAAGGGGTGTGCTGAGCTCAATCCCCATATAACCTGAAGAGTTCAAGGACCTCAAGATAAAAGCTAAATATCCTCACATCTTAAGAAACCTGCTCTAAGTAGACAGCTTCAGAGAAGTTTGCTGATCAAATATTCTTCTTCCCTTTTCACTTCCACATCTCCTCATATCTCTTCAGAAATTCTTTGCTTCCCAAGGTTCATATCTGATCTCTGCACTTCGGGTTTTGTTTTTTTTCCCAGACTGGAACGACCATTTAGTACACCAGTGAGGGAAAGGAGAACTCTTCTATGTCTTCTTTTTTGGTAAAAATAAAGGAAGATCAAAGTGGCAGAGGCTCTGGAATCAGCTCCTTATCTCTCTGAGGGTGGATATATGAGGAATTGTATTGCTGTCACTGTGTTGTTGATTGACAACCGACTTACAGGCTACAGGGCTGTCAAGCCAGCTCTTTCCAAACCGTGAATTTGCACATAAAAGGGATGAGAAACTCGTGCTCAAAGAAATAAAACTTCCTGAGAACACACTGGTTTCTACAAAAGAGATAAATTTGAGCAGCTTGCTCTAATCATGGAATTTTCAGAGTTGTTAAGGGCCATATGGACCTCTCTAACTGCAAGAAGCAAATGAATGGATATTGTCTCGATTCAAAACCTGCTGCACTTACATGGTCATTTTAGCTCGACAGCTTTATCAATCACGTACAGGACGTCACTCAGTGATTGATGGCCACCTGCACTCAGAATCTCCAGCAGGGAAGGAGTGCTGGCAGGGGCAGCGAGTACCTGAGCCTGACCAGCCAGAGCTCCCTCCTCCCCAGGAGCCGGACCCACCATGCCTGGGCTGAGGCACAGTGCAGAAACCAGAACCATTCCCGGTCTCCCCTCTGGCAGCTCACAGCTGTTGGCTTCAAAGGCAGTCCAAAACTCTCTTGAGAGAAAGGAAAGGAGCACAGCAGAGAGATCAAATTCAAACCCAGCCAGCGAGCACAGCAGTTGCAGGCGGCTTTAACGAGGATTCCTGCGAAGGCAGGGACATCCTTGCGTTAGCCGCTGTCTGATTAAAGCGGGGGTGGGCAGTGTCAGTGCCCTGCCAAGCCCAGCCATGAGAGCATCCTTCCCCTGGCTCTGCCTGCTCGCTTGAGAGCAACGGAGCGCGGCGAGCTCCGCTGGTCCTGCTTTGCCTTAACTCCCCCTTAACTCTACTCTCTAGCCTGGAACTGTTCAGACCAGGCTTTTTCTAAGACAAAATATTGCAGCGTGACTGGTGTTTTATTTGGGGCGTCGGACTGAGGTATGGAGCAGTGAAGGAGGTGCAAACGGGTCCATCCGCTGCCGCAGAGCCCAGAGGACGCCACGTCGGCTGCGCCCGGGGCTGCTGCTGCTGCTCTCCTATCCATCCTGCCTCGCTCCCTGCCCATTCCCTCGCTCCTGGGGCGGTTTCCTTGCCAGCGCCGCTGTCCCCAGTCCCGCCGTCTCCCCGGTCCCACTGTCTCCGCACTCCCCTGTCCCTTTTCCCCCTGTCCTCGCTCTGTGTCCTTTTCCCCCTGTCCTCGCTCTGTGTCCCCTTTCCCCTGACCCCACTCTCTGTGTCCTTTTCCCCTGTTCCCGCTCTCCCGTCCCGTCTCCGTCCCGCTCTCGCGTCCTTTCTCCCGTTCGGCTCCCCGTCCCCTCTCTGTGTCCCTTTTCCCCGTTCCGGCTCCCCCCGTCCCGCTCTCTGTGTCCCTTTTCCCCGTTCCCGCTCTCCCCGTCCCCGCTCTCCGCGTCCCTTTCTCCCGTTCCGGCTCCCCCGTCCCCGCCCCGCTCCCGCTCGGCCCCGCCAGGCCCTCCCTGCTGCCCGCGGCGCCCCCTGGCGGCGGCCGCGCCTCCCCCAGCGCCATCCTCCAGCTCTGCCCTATTGTTCTCCCGCCCGTCGATCCCTCCTCCCTCCGCCGGGTCTCGCGTCCTCCCTTCGCTCTCCTCCATCCTTCCCTCCATCCCTTCCTCCTCTTTCTCGCCGTCCCTCCCGCCCCGCTCCCCGGAGCTGATGTCACGCACCCGCTGAAGGCGCGGGCGATCATGGCTGCTGCGGCCGCGGCCGTGCCGCCGGCCTCCAGCTAATGCCCGCGATGGAGCCGGCCAGCCTGCTGCGGTTCCTGCGGAAGCTCAAGGAGGTTTTCGACGTATGCGATGAGGATGCGGACGGGTTCATCCGGGTGGAGCACTTCATCGCCCTGGGGCTACAGTTCGGCCAAGGGGAAGAGGTGAGTGCGGCGACTCCCGGCCCCGTGCAACTTTCACCTGCTGGCTCTGCCCCGATCCCGCTCGGGTCGCCCGGTCGCCCCCCTGTCCTCACCGCGGTCCCCGTCCCTTCGGGAGCCCCAGGTTCGTGCCTCAGGGCAGGCAGCCCGGTCCCGCTCCTTTCGGGGTGGTTCGGGCTCCCTCCGTTCTTCGGGGGGTCCCAGAGCCCTCTCCCTGGCGGCCTGGAGCCCCCTTCCCTGCGGGCCATCAGCCGCCGTCCCCTTTTCCCCTGGAGCTCTCCCCAAAGACAGCTCGGCTCCCTCCTTCCCCAAGGAGTCCGGAGCATCCCTCGTCGCTCGGGGCAGCCCAGAGCCCTCGGGTACAGGGACCGGTTTCCAGAGGTGTTTTTATTCTGGTTTTTGTCCGTCCTGGCTGAGCTGAGCTCTCGCCGGCGTCCTGCGCTCGGTGGGGCACTGGGAGCGGAGCCAGTGCGGTGCCGGTGGTGTGTGCATAGGGAAAAAAGCACAGTGTCTGTCGGGAAAGCACCTGCCCAGGCACCCCAAACCCGCCGGGGACGGGCTGGGAGCCAGGGCTCCATCCCCCTCCCTCCAGCCCTCCAGTGACACAGCGTAAATCTGGAGTGGCGCCACCGGTCTCGGCAGAGCCGTTGCGTCAGTGGGACCGGTGTAAATCGTGTCATCAGTGGAGATGGGAGTGGGATTGAGGCCGGAGGCGATGAGGGCAGCGCCATGCGCTGGGGGGAAGCAGTTCCCTTCGGTGATTCCGTCAAGGGCTGCAGCTCCAGCGAAACGAACCAGCAAGAAAGGCTTTCCTAGGAGAACTCCCGGTGTGTTGCACTTCATTGCTTCACAATGCGCCCCAGCAACTTTGGGTGTCAGGGAGGAGGAGTGAAGTTGGGACTACGATGAGGTTCAGAAAACCGGTGTCAAACAACCTTTTAAACTACAATAAAACAAATTAATGTGAGCAGCTAATAAAGCGGTGGTTTATAGAGGGATGCCAAAGAGACAGAGTGAATTTAAGTAATTAGTGGAGCAAATGCTTATTTCTAGCTTGCCACTCGTAATGCAGCACAGCTTGTGAATTAAATCAGGAAGTCAGGAGACAGAAGGCTTATTACTTACAGATAGTCACAGGTCTTAAACATTTTCTCAATGAGGAGCTGCGGTTTGTGGTTTTAACAAGCAAAATGAGAAGGAGAAATAAATAATTGTAATAAGAAGGAAAAATGAATAATCATGACAAATTTTATTGATTTGGGGTTTATTTGTCTCTTATATAATTTTATATAAACTAATAGAAGTATTTTTAAATCCTTACTGCCAGATAAACCACATCCAAATTGCTTTTTGCACTACTGTGTTTGTTTGGAGGCAGATCAGTGGCTTTCTTGTGCAGCACTGAGGAAGGTTGATGAAATTCCACTGTTTTGCAGCAGGATGACACAGATGGTCATAACAATCCTTTTTGGTTTTAGAAATCTTTCAGGTTGCAAGAGTAGAGTGGGTGTTCTGTAAGAAGCAAAGGAGGGTTTGGGTGACGATCTCATAAGCTTAAAGTGAATTGGAGTATATCAGTTGAAAAATATTTAAATGGAGAGAAAGAGAAAACTGGAAATCCCAGTAAAGACAGCACTAGAGATATTACCAGTTGTCAGTGATAGTTTCAGGATGGGCTGTCCTGCTGGGCAGGCACAGGAGAGGGTGCCAGTGGTAGAAATGCTTGCTTTGTGTTTTGTTCAGTTGTAACTGGCAGTGTTTGATAAGATATTTGTAAAACTGGGACAGAGAAGTCTTTTATATATATATATATTACCTCTTTATCTATCAGTGTTATAATATAACTCGTTCTGGTTTACTTCCCCGTGCCTGGTGTAGTTGGTGTTGGAAGTCCCTTGACTTCAAAGGAGCAGCTGAGTAAATGGGATTTGTAAATCACCCCAAGAGGTTTGCTAGCGAAATACAGAATCAATTTTCCAAGTGCAGATTTACTCCAGAACGACCACTGTAGGTGAACTACTCCAGTTTAAAGGAGTGTTAAAAGTGAACTTTCTGTGTGATGGAATCACAGTTGATGTTTGGGGATGGTGAGAATCTGACTCTCCCAAGTAATTACAGTGCTTTCAACCTTGTATCTGCAGGAGCCTACCAAATTCTGTGTGGAAATGCATATCATGAAATTAAACTGAGGATGGCATGTTAGGGAGCAGTTTCCCTTTTAACACATTTAGGACATATTTACTCATGAATATTTAATTTATTTTATTATTGCTAAACTTCTTGGGCTTCATGCACTTGGGCTCCTGTTACATTCAAAGAGTATTTCATGGGCATTAATGAAGATTGATTTGCTCATGTGCAATCAACTATAACAGAATTTTTTTTTGTATAGTTAGTTCATCTGGCCACAGAAGGGTCTTATTTTGTAGCACTGTGTACTGAGTAATTCTGACACTTCTGACAATAGCCTGGGGTCTGTCTATGAATGAAAGTATCTGTCCTTCAGTTGTGCCTGAAGGGTACACACAGCTTTCCACTCTTTTCTACTCCTCAGAGCCACCACATCAAGTTTGGAGTCTGAGATTCTTAATACTCATTAACTTCAGTAGGTTTGTAGGGCATTTGCCTTTTCTGGTTTTTTGTTTGGTTTGGTTTTTTGGTTGTTTGTTTGTTTGTTTTGTTTGGGTTGTTGTTGTTTTCTTTCTGTTTTCTTTTTCTTTCTTTTGTGTGTGTGTGTGATATGTAGTCAACATGTGAATTTTATTATTCTGAAGATAACAGCTCTCTGAAAACTGCCCAAGGCAAAACGTTGCAGCAAGGCAGACCTTTCCTTCAAGCAAGCAATCCTTACCCGCACACCAAATAATAAACTTTAATGTTTCTGGTTAACTTTTTTCTATTTTATTTTTTATGGGCTTTTAAAACTCTGCTATAGTTCTGTAAGTTTGCTTGCAAGCTATTGCTTTGCCTGCAAGTATGTGGTCAATAGAGGGGAAAGGATTTGGTTATATTGATTTGGCAGAGCAGGAACAGAATCACGTCTCTAAATTCCTGAATTTGGAGTAGACCTGACTGACTGTCAAGCACTGCTTGCATATACAAACAGCTGTGGAACTCATACTTTTAGGCAATTGGGCATTCTGGCCTCTGTTCATCCCATCTGACTGTGGGCATTTAGCTGTGTTGTCTCCATCAGTCTTTCTCCGTGGACAGTGGACATTGACAAGCAATTGAACATTCAGAAGCTGTTAAAGGACCAAAGGATGAAATAAATCCCTCAGAGATGCTTCTTTGTCTCCAGGACAGAAACTCCTAGCTGAGACTTTTGGTTCCATGCTTGGGTCTGACTTCTTGTGAATGGGGTGTTTGCTGTTTCGTAGAAATCTGAAGAAAGACACGAAGGGCTGTTTCCAAAGCGACTTGACTGGATGGCATGTGCTCACTAGCTAAAGAAACACTTCACATAACACTGAGAAATGCCAAAAGTCGCTCACCATCTGGTTCCCTTTCACTGGGAAAAGAGTTGCAGTAGCAGCCGAGTGTCTGGGAGCATCGTGAGTGACATGTTCAGCAAGCCCCAGTTCTGGCAGTGGATTGTGTGAATGTGTATTTCAGGGTAGTGCCAGTTGATGTTTCATTATGCCAGATTCTACTTAAACTCCACACTCAGTTTTCAGCAACAAGTGAAGCAAACTGAGCATGTTCACAATTACTTTCTGAGGCAGGTAAACACCTTTTGGAGGTGTGCAAATCATGCAGGTGCTCACACAGACATCTTAGTCACGGTGAGATCTGCTCATCAACTTGAAGCAGTGTCACAATTGAAAGGGAGCTTCAGCAGCTAATAAAACACACAGACCAGTATCAGTTATTCACGTGAGTGGACAGTAATTCACTTAAAACCAATGGTTTATTAGGGGTTTAGAACAGAAATAACTAAAAATAAGTTCACCTGTTTCTCATGAACAGATGAAAATTTCTGGCCAAAAGAAACTGTTTAGGGAGATATTTGTTGATTCAGCCCACTCAGGGCTGAAGTTAAAGGCAACAACCTCAAGTGCTGCCCTAGCAGTTGGTGGTGGCCGTGGCTGAGTTTAATGGCACTCCTGGTGCTTCATTTTGACTTGCTGTCAGATGTCTCCCAGGAGCTGAGGTTGTCATACTCCAAACAGCCTTTCTGTTGTAACCACTCCAGAATTAGCTCCTCCTGTAATTTCAGGACTGTGATTTCACTGCCTCACAATCCAGAGTCTTTCTGAGGAGTCTGGGTGAATTTCAGGCTCCTGGCTGTAGTGTTGCAGCTCAGAGTTGCACCAGAAATTAAAGGAACCAAAATTCCTGTCAGTGTGCACAATATCACAGTAGTGCATACCTTCTTGGTAACATGAGTCTGCAGCCATGAGAAAAAGAGACTTTGGCACTGACACATGGAAACAAAAGGGTATAATCAAGTGATGCTGCCATTCTCATAAAGGCATACTTCTTTGCTTCTCCTGGAAATAATTATTGAAAGAAAAAATAAAATATTTGCCTAGACATTAACAAGGATACAAAGAGTAGTCCCACGTGACAGTGTTTTCTAGGCAACAGCAAGGCTGCTGCACATTCAGATCCCTTAAAACTCTATTTGCTAATGCTCCAGATGTTTAATATAATTTACAATGACTGGAAAAAAATGAAGTTCTGAAGTGGAACAATGTGGTACTCACTGTATTGATGAATCAAGGTATAGCCACTGTAGCCTACCTAATTCCATATGAACTAGCAGTGAATATATTTAAAATAACCTTTTGGTGTATGCTGAAACTAAGCATGCATTTCTAAACAGCCGACATAAAGCAAGCTTGGTAGTTAGTGTTAATGAAACGTTTGCCAAAGCACTGTGGTGGAGAGAGGAGCTGGATGTTTGCTGTGCACTCATGAGTTTAATTTGTTATGTAATGTTTGCATTTCAAAGGTAGGAGCTCTGAGAAGTACAGCTAAGAATTGATGCATGTACAGCTAAGAATTGATTGTTGCTGTGTTTTGCAATACAAGTCAGTGATCTGAAACAGTAAATTCTTCGTGCCTGAAGGAAAGGCAATCAATTTTGATAGTAATTCTTGATATTTAAATGACTGTGTTTTATCACTACCTCAGTGTTTGCATTTAGCACAGGTACAGTGATACTGCACTGACTTATCATTAAATGCAAAAGTAAAAAAAGGTATGAAAGAAGCGTAGAATACAGTACAGTATGGGAAATAGCATATGTAAGTGGTGTGTTAAAACATTCAGCTGCCAGGCAAGGACAGATATTTTCTATGTAAATTTTTCTCCCTCCATGCCTGATTTAGTCCATGTTGTTAAGTTGTAAAATTCTTTGTCTGTTACATGCCTGCATGTTCTCCAGGAATTTGCTCTTGCAAATCCTACAGAGAATTTCGAATTTCTCACATGTATTGATTTTATTCCTTTTATATGATTAATCTCTGAAAAGCAAATTAAACGAAATTGCTGGAAGGGAGGGTAAGTCTTGGAGGAAGAGCAAGCCACTGCTGTCTAGTATTGGTGGGGGTGATCCCCAATACAGAAATTTTTTTGGCTTCTAAATTGCATTGTTATCTGCAATTTAGCACAATTGACTCATACTCAGCAGCAGTGCTTTTGTAGCAATAAAATGGAAACAGATCAAATGCCTTATAATGTTTAATGTTTTCATTCTCTGTGTAGTTGACAGTATCATTTCCTATTAATTTTACCTGATTTTAACGCTGATATCCACAAACATTTTCAAATCCTTGATCTGATTTTTGCATCAGACTGTCTGCTCAGGAGTTGTAACAGTTCTTAAAATATGCAGTATTTGGGAGCACATGTGATCTCAGACCTAGATCCTGGCACAGGCTGCTGAGTAAACACCCATCCCTGTACATGGTTATCTCAGTGTGGGGCGTGATTAAGCACATGAATTATAAGAGAGAGCGTCAGACACAATCACTACTACTCTAACATATGGCTTTACAACGGCAGTGTGAGTGTGAGCCGAGCGCTGTATGATACCCTTTCACTCAAGATATGGTTGAAGAGTCTCACTTGGAGAGAATACAAGTGTTTCTGTAGAGGTATGGGTGCTGGTTTCATGTTTTGTGTGCAGTTAAAACCATAAATAGCAGGGCTCTTCCTAAGCCCTGAATCCCTTTCAGTTCTGAAGGATGTTCATCCTCAGAATGAGAGACAGGACTGAACTGTGGGGTCAAAATACAGCAAGGGAGGCAGGGTCCATGCACAGGCCACAAAATGCAGGCACTGGAAAAATTGCAGTGTACTCCTTGGATTTTAAAGCTGCTTTGACAGTTTAATTTGGGTGAATCATAATGATTTTAGGGGATCAAGTGAAAAGCTTAGAAACAGGTGAGCCTTTTCTCTGTGAGGATTCTGAAATTAGAAGGAAAGGTACTGGAATGGTGTGCTCTGGAGTGCAGAAGATATTGGCCTGGTGAAATGAGGACTGTTTCAGAATGATCTACATTTCAATACTTACATGTGTGTTTTTTCAAGTATTTCATAATGTCACATGTACACCTGCATTGTCAAACTTGGTTTTTTCCCCTCTGGGGGACATTCTGGTGGTCTTCCATCACCTCCAGATGAGCTGACCCTCCCTGATGGAATCCAGATGGCTTCTGGAACATGGGATATTATTTTCCATTGGCACTTCTGTTGTTATGATAAAATATCCAAACAAACGTGCAAACAGCTTTGTCCATGTGTTTGCATGGTATTAATAGATTTGAGAAACTGTCCTAAAATATTGGTGACTTAGCAAGTTTAGTAGCAAGTGACTATATGGGCAGTTTTAAACCTAATATATAAGATGTGTATGTTGCTAAGGTCACTTTTCTCAGTGTTGTAACCTACTGGCAACAGGAGAAACTTGTAGGAGAATTTTGGTGCACGCTTTATGCAGACTCGTTAATGATTGCTTTATGAGTCTGGCACATTATTTTTGCCTTAAAGAGGAGGAATTTAATTAACTTCACCTTTTGGTGTTTCTGTAAGTATGATATCTTGATGGATTTCATTTGAAGATAGCTTCTTATTGACAAATTATAAATTGGAATATTTGACAAATGACAAGTGAAAATGCTCCAAAACATAAAATTTTGCTCAACACAAAGCATTTTTCTGTTTTCTTCTGAGAAACATGAAAAAAGAATAAATGGGTTTGATTTCCTTTACTTGATAAGAAAGCTGAAAAATCAATTTTTTACCAAGTTATGTATTGAGCAAGTGCAGAGACTTTGTGGATGTTGCAGGAAGGGAAAATATGTTCAGTTCTCTGCCTAATTGGAGTTGTGTTCAGGTTATCTAGAGCTGTGGGGAAAAGAAAGTAACAGGTAAAGCAAAACCATGAATAATGTCAAGCCATGTAAGAGACTAGGTAATGTAATCTGCAGGAAAAGAAAATCAGTGAGTTTGTGCAGGCAGGAGGAACAGCTTTAAAGTGTGGTAGAAGAGAATTTAGGATTATGGTCTGTGAATGTTTGTTTGGCTATGATTCATTTATTGCAGCCAGGCATGGGGGAAACTTGTGAATTTTGGCCTCCAGCATGGAGTGAATTGTTTGTTTCATTCCTCAGTTCTCTTTGGGATTCCTTGAGAATAAAGAATTGAGAAGTGCTTTGGGACACATCTTCAAAGGAGCTTTGATAATGTCAGTTTTGCTTTTCCTGCTGAGCAATTACAAGGCATGGAAGTTTCCACTAAGGAAAACTGCATCTTGCCTCCTCACCTGGGAATGGAGTGCTCTTTGCCAAACACAAACTCCTCTACACAGTCGGCTGCATTGCACTGGAAAGTGCTGTGGTATTTGCTTCTAATCAGACAGTCCAATGTTTAGAGACAGAATTAAATTGGTTTGAGCAGTTGATAGGTTTCGTTTGGGAAGCTCTAAATTTGAAGGTAAATGCGTCTGTAACTGCCAGTGTGACTTTGGGGGTGGAAAAAAAAAGATCTTTATCTGTAATCTACCACCTCTCTTGTGTCCTGTAGTCACCTTGACTGGTGACTCTGCTGGTACTCTAGAGGATTTCTGGACATCTGTCAGCCAGATTGGAAGCTTTGGCTCTAACCAAGCTCATGATGTCTCTCTAATGGGTGAAAAGACAATTTGCCATGTACAGAGAATTTGGCACAGGTCAAGTTACTGATGTGGTGCAAATGCTGGCAGATGCAGATCATTTGTTTCTTGATTTAGATAGTCATCCAGATAACCTCTGAAAAAGGTCCAATATTCACAAATTACTTGCATTTTGCCAAAGGTCATGACAGATTGCTTTTTCTCTGTGTGTAGGCCCATGCGATTTCTCTTACTGTATTTTTCTTGAATACTTGGCCTGACTACTGCGAACTGCACTTCTTTTCCCAGAAATAATTTTATTTCCCCTGTGGCATTCTAAATACATTTTCAGAAGCCTGACAGCCCTGGTGTGTGGAAGCATCCTCATGGTACTCCTGTCTGGTTCTCCCTGAGTGGGTGGTAGAGGTTGGTGATGCTCTGTATCAGCTGTTTCTTTGGGGTGGGCACTGAATATTTGGAGCATTGGCACAAGCAGGGCCAAATTGCTGCCCTCAGTCTGCTGCCTGGGGCCACAGAATGGTTTGAGGAGGAGGAGGAGGGCACCAGGCAGCCGGGATATTTAATTCAGGATGGTGCCTCAAGGGAAGCATCCTGAACAGACTGCAATCCCCACTGTGACTCTGCAGCATCACAGCTCTGCCTGGGCACTGCTTCTACTGGAGACTGAAGTAATGCTTGGTGTTCTGGCCTCACTGTGACAATCCAATTCTCTGGATTTGTTGCTTCCATCTTCAGGGACAGCTTCAGTTCTGAACTCACCACGGCTTGTGCTTTTTCGTGGGTGCTCCTGTTTAAGTGAGGGTGATCGTTAAGCTCTGGTTGTGTTACAGCAAAATAGCACCTGTTTGGAAGGGGAGGGAGCTTTGGAGGGATTGGTTTAAGTGATCATAAACACAAATGATTTATGCAACATTTCAGGTGGAAAGCTTGCTTGATTGAGTTGGCGGGATAATGTGACCATAAATCACCTTCGGGTTTATTGCAGTTGGCTGCTGCAGCGGGTCTTTAGCAATACATTCTGTTTGGTGGCACTGCTCTGTTGCGGTGTGATGTCATGGTTTACCCCAGGTTCCTCCCCTAAAGATTCCCTCCCAGGTGTGTCAATCATCCCTCCTTTCCCCACCCCTGCCGACCATTGTCTTTCACTCTTGGAATTCCAGAAGGGCGTCGAGTGATTGGCAGATTTAAAGGATGCCCTCTACCCTTGGGGGGCATTGGGCCATCCAGGTGTCCTTTGTCCCTAAAACCTCCTCTCCTGTACCTCTCCTGTACTGGTTGGTGGCTTCCTGACCCCTCCCCTCTTCCTCTCCCCTGGGTAAAAGGACGAGCAACCATGCGGTTTGGCAGTTCTGGTGGAGCAGTTGCTAGATTCAGAGGCCTGTGGGCCAGAATGAAAGCTCTGGATTAAACCCTCCATCAGAACCGACTCTTTTCCTTCACTATCACCTTAAAGCTTCTCCTGCAGAGGAAAGCCTGAGGAGTGAACCCTCCACAGAGGAAGCTCCATCCTGCCACCACCAGAGCCCCGGCTTGCCCGGACTTGTCTCTGCGTGCCCAGCTGTGTCACCAGCTAGCCAAAAGTACTCTGGGGTGAAACACCACAGCAGCCGCTATTTGGTTCAGCAGCAGAGCCCAGACAAGCCAAGCGCGTCCCAACAGCAATATTGGGAATACCAGTACTGCTCCTAATTCAGTGTGTGACACTGCTTGCATTTTGTAGATGTTGCACTATTCTGCAGAGCTGCTTCCTTGGATTTATGGTATAGGGTGAAGAGAGTAGGAGGGTAGACTCCTCCCGTAGCAAGAAATTGCTGATGTCTCTATTTTAAGGAAGAAGTGTAAAGAAGCACATTTCAAATATCTTTTTTACAGGGGGAAGGGTTGCCATGGATAACAGTTGTGAAACATTAGGTCTGATTTTACACCATACCACACCTGCCACCCCCTGCCCTGTTTTATTTTGTTCTGGAAGGACCATGAGCATCAGGTTCGTTTTCCAGACTTTTGGATGGCACAGGATGGCTGAAGAGACACTGACATTTACTCTTGTTGGCTTCCAGAGATGTTTCCTAAGCCCACAGGGACACCAGGCTGAGCACCCTCTGCAGAGCAAAGCTGCAGAACTGGCCTTTTGGGAGGGGTGATTTTGGATAGAGGTGTGTTCTCAGAGTCCTTTGGAGTGCCCATGAGTTGGAACCTCCACTGAGCTGGTACTTTGTCGCTGTTTCCAGTAACACACAACACAGACTCTCTTGTGTGTTTTCTTAAGGCTGTAAAAAATGATTCTTTATTAGGGATCATTTCCCCTTGTATTTTACACAGGAATTTTACACACCAATGTGATTGGTGAAAGAGGGGCAAACCTCTTCACCCACATTTGTCAAACCAGAAAGATATCAAGAGAAATCCCTCCTCCCAGAAGGAGTGCACAACATAGACACCATTACAAAAACATTCTATGTTATTTATCCCACCTTCCTGGGAAAGAACATCAGAAAACTAAAATGTCAGGCCTGAAACCAGACAGTAGTACTTCCCTTTCCTTTTCATGTTGTGTAACTGCTTTACAGCTCACAGTGCCTTGGAAGGTTGTGTCATTCACTGAGTAACACGTATGCCAGATACAGAAGGTATTTCTTTAATTAACCAAATACTATTTCAATACTTTAATTTCTCTTCTTTTTCCCCTGTGTTTTCTCTCCCACTCTTGCTGCCGATAGAAACCCATTGTACGGTCAGTCTGTTAGTCATGGCTCCTGCTTAACTTTGGTGAACCTGCTGTCAGTAGCACTGTGCCACCATCAGCTCCAACCTTGGTTTCCTTAAATCAGTTGGGCAGAAGGATCCTGGGGGGAAGGGGGAAGAAGGATGTTCCCTTCAAAAGGATTGCAAACATACCAGTGAATGAATGCAAAGGAAATACTGGTGGAGTGCACCCTGTGTAACAGGGTGTCACTGTTTGAGGGAGTACCTATGTGAAGCTTAATACCCACGTGCAAGAATTGATTTCTAGGTGTAAACTGCCATCCTGGAATGGAAATGGATTTTAAGACCCAAAGTGTGTGCTCAGTGCACACTGCCATTAGATCGTGATTGCAATTTCAGCACAGGACTGAACTTCGACCTTTTAAAAACTCCGTTTTTCTTCAGGTGCTCATGGGGCTATTTATGATATCAGCGATGGACTCTAGGAATATCTCAGCTATCAAGTGGGGAGGAAAGGAAAGGCTGTCAAAGATTAAGTTTTGATGTAATTTTAAATGTTACCCCCTACACTGTATTTAATGATTCTCTAGTTCTGCTAAAAGTCAGTGACTCTAAAATACTCATCATTTTTGAAAATGTTATTTTATTTCCCCAAATACATCAGAGACTTAGTAAGATTTTGCTTTGGCCCTAGGAATAGACTCAGGAGGTGCTAGACAGAATAACACATTGCTCTCCACAGAGCAATTTTCCCCTCTGTCAGAACTGGCTGTTGTGCTTTCTGTTATTAATGAGGGAGTTATAGTTCTCTTTAGGAGAGGTTTCCATGTTATCTGCTGCTTGGCACTTCAGAGACTCTTACTAAAGAGCTGATGTGATTCCCATGAAGATTTTGTGTGCTCTCTGTTAAATGGGTCACTCTATTCCAGATAACATGAGCAAGAGCAATGTCTGCACCACTTCTTGGGATCAGCAAGGAAAGCAGGCTCAGTACAGTCTGTGTCAGCACTGCTTGAAAGGAAAAACCCACACCATTTTAAAATATTCATCTTTGCTTATCTTATATGACCAAAATAAAATAATAAAATAGACTGGGTTTTTTTGATGCTGGATTAATAGATTTAGGTCACAGACTGTTAATGAGTGTGACTCAGCTGTGTGAATAAATCAGTTCACTTGATTGTGGGATGAATTTACATTTTCAAAGCTTTTAATACGTAATGAATATTCAGGGTCTACCACATGGTAGGAGATCTGAAAGGAAGACTTAGATTCCAGCAGGCCTGGCTCTCAGCAAGTGTTACAAAAAGAGTGTCTTGGAGTGGTAGAGAGCAGTGCTGCTCTCATCCCTGCTTTGTTTTCCTCTTTGCCGTTGCTAATAGGAATGCGACAGTGTGATACAACTGGTGCAACTGGTGGCTTTAGAAGACAGGTTTTACCATGCTGTACTGATGCTCAGAGCTTGTTGTTGTCTTATCACCATTTGTGGACATCAGGTGGAGTTAAATGGGTGTTAGACGGGGATTTGAAATCTCCCAGTAGCTTGCAGAGCAGTGTGGGAGCAGTCCCTCACCCCAGCCCTGTAGGCAGGGAGGCAGCACCAGGGGTTTAATATTTAGGGTAAAAGGCTCAAATCTGTGCAGTTACAGGAAGTGTTTGATGGAGCACCTATCAAGTTCGTGCTGAAGAAGGTGGTTGGGTTCTTCTGAATCAACACAAGGTTTGAGATGGTGAAAACCTGTTTCAGGAAGAGTCATTACATTGATCTACACTGTAGAGCCCGTGCTCATGCAGGAACAGACAAGAAATGCTTGACTTTCCTGGGCCCTTGAGCAACTCATCATCCTGTAATAATTCCTATTTTCTTAACTTTTTAAATACTACTCAAAGGAGTGGTGGGGAAGGGAAATAAAGTTGCTGGTACAAAGTTACCCAAGTTGAGAATAGCCTACAACATGACTATGAAGTGTTTTAAGTTCAGTATTTTTGCTTGCAATAGAGATTTCTTGCCAGAGCACTCTGTGGAATTAGTTTGAAAATCCAAGTTCAAGGTAGCTAGATAAGAAAAAAGGATTTGGCAGTTCTGTGAAAATCTTTAATCAAAAAGGGTCTATACAGCACCTCAGCAGAGTTCTCCTGGGCACAGCCTTTCATTGCCTTGCATGTGCCAACACTGAATCACAGCTGATGACAAAGTGGGAGAGGTGACAGGGCTGATCTGGAATGTGTCTGATTTAGGTGTAGCGTGTATTAACCTGCCACAGGAACTTTGTGTATGGACAACCCTGGGCATGGTCAACACTTCTTGAAGTCGGAAAAAGGAAGAACACATTTGTTACCAAAGCTGAGCTTATGATCCGTGGGCAGCCATGACCTGTGTAATATCAGTGTTTCACTGATATTACAGCACGCAGGTCCAGAGTTTGTGGTGCTGACAAGCTTGATAAACTTCCTTACTTCTGCTGAAAATCGATCAATTCAAAGAAAACCAAACAAAAGGTGTTAGGTTTCTGAAGGGCAGGGGAAGATTTCAGTAAAAACAGCATTGTTGCAAGGAAGTCTGTTATAACCTGCACAGTTTCTCCTCTGCTGGAGTATAGCCAGGCACTGATAAATAGTCTGAGACGTGACAAAATTTATACCACTGGTAAAGATAATGAAGGAGAGGAAAAACCAGGCCTCAGCTTTGCCAGGCACTGACATGGGTGCTCCCAGGTATGTTAGTAGGGTTTGGGTGCGTGAAGATAAAAGCATTGATGGTTTCTGTTGAACAGGAGTGGGGTTGAGTAACAGGTTCAAATTGAATGCATATAGCTGTGATTTGTTGAACTTAAACCATATTTTTTCCCCTCAGAAAGTCCTGTATGATTTGGGGCATCCATTTTAACAGGATTGACTGGAAATTAATTTGAAAGCATGAGGGATGTAAAAATTGACAGTTTTCTAAGGTTTTAACCATACTACAGAATTCTACAGCAAAAGTACATTTCATTCTTAACTTCTACAAGCAGAGTAAAAGTCTGCCATTTCTATTCACTACTACAGGTTTTCTTCAATAGGACAGGTAATTTATTGTTTGATTCTGTTATTTGTAAGAGCTAAGCAGTGGAAGAAGCTACTGAGAGTAGGTATAAAATGTTTAAGATAATTGAGCAGAATGCCAGGATATTATTGAATCAGTCCTCCTGAGCTATAGCATATGAGGCAAGGGCCATGTCTTTGAGAGACACCTCTAAGGGCCTAAGGCTAGCAAACAGAAAATGGAGAACCAGGAAGTTTTTTTGACAGACAAAGGGTTTGAACCTGCAGAATTCTGAACTGGCAGTTCAGCTTTGTGGTTGTGCTGAATTGTGGAGAATATTGTGGAAGAATGGTTAAAGAATAAGGGACATATTGATTTACAGCAGCCTTCAGATGTGGAATTAACTAAATTTAGGACTCAGCCTAATCCTGAGGCTGTCAAGGGCACTGTGCCCTTGTAAGTGATCGTTAGAAAAACAACAAAACATTGTAATAGGGAAAGAATGACTAAAATGCCCACTCTGACTGCAAGAATGTAAACTTAGGAGGATTTAGTGGTGATATGTGTGACCAATGATGAGCTTCCCTTTTGCACTATGTATGAGCTAATTAACAACGATATAAATGTAGCCTTCTGATCTGAATAAACGGAGACTGATTGATCATTATAGAATGGTGTCTGTCTCCCACTGTTCTCCGACACTGAATTGGGGCTAAACTGCTCAGCATTCCTGCAGGGTGGGAGTCTGAATAGCAGAAAAGGGCTGGGAAGGAAATGAGCTTGCTGATCAAGATGTTCCAAAGTGCATCTTCAAGACAAGTCTGAATCAACACTTTGAGATGATGCTGTCAGATTAGTTGATAACACAGAATATTCTGACAACCTATTTGGTCTGGAAGCAAACACTGTTCCTTTGCAGTGATTTCTGATTAAACTGGGGGCTCTAGTTGCCAACAGCCCAGTGCTAGCCACTGTGACTCAAACCATTGACTCCTTCTGTTTGGCATAAAATATTCAAATATTTAAATAAAATCTAGTGAATTATAAGAATCATCTTTTTATTTGGAAAATTGAACTGCTCTAACACTTTATTAAGGCTCTCTGAGCTCTCCCTGAGGCACAGACAGCAGTGAGGAAGCTCACATACACATGTCACAAAATAAAATTCTCAAGAGAAGGTTTTTTATATAGGTACCCTCCATCTATACTTTGCAATTTTTTCTGACCTTTTAAAATAATCCAGGTGCAGAAAACATGCTGGAATACATCATACCTCAGGTGAGTTTCAAATACACTTCCAGGTTTCCAGAGAGCCCTGCTCTTTGCAGTGAAGAGGAATCAGGTTAGTCAGAATAACTGAGAAACAGGAAATTATATGCAGGAGATTCTCCAGGTGTACAGATTATATGCACTACCTATGTAGTAAAGTCTGCATCTTGGGTAATCTGTGCATTGGGAACAAAAGAACACATGCAAGTCCATGAAGCTGATTTACAGTAGGAGGACTAACAATAAAATAAACAGGTTCCTCTTCACTAGGGAAGGTCTGTCAACATGTTGTGACAGTTTGGTGCATTAGTCAGCACAGCAGACATCATGTGAAAGTGTCATAACTGTATCTGTCAGTAAATCAGCCAAATTACTCATAACTCTCAGGCCTCTTGTTGTCTTTAAATGGCTTTTTCCTTGTATGAATTTTCCCCATACCATCGTCTTCCTAAATCAAAGGTGGGGTGTTGTCAGAAGCTACCACCTGAAACATGGCATCTCACTTTCTCCTGGTGTAAAAAACTGGAATGTACATTGATGAAGTGGACATAAGCTGCTTTTCCATTTCACTTTCTGTCATGAGTGCTCATGATCAGAGCTTGACCAACTGCCTGGAAACCAATCTGTAAAGTTAGAGAAAGATGCTGTGATCATCTGCCACAGTCTTTGTGGAGCTTCTCTGACTTTAGGAGGGTTCCCTGTGTCCACAGAGGATGGCCAGAGCAGAGCTTAATCTATTTGCCACAAATACCTCGAAGAGGAGGGGAAGAGGGTCAGCCATGTATTTAGAAGAGCATCCTTTATGAAGGACCACGATGGTTAGGACAGAGCTAAAAATAGATGCAAGGAAAATGAGTAAGTGTCAGAATCATTGGGACACAGTGGAAGAGAATAAGGTACCTTTCCTGTTGCCTGTTCAGTATGTTGAAATCGTGCTTGGATTTTAAAATTATGAGAGAGACTCAGCAAACAATCAGTCCTGGCACTTTCATATCAACTAAAGGGCACTCAGCAGAAATGTTAATGGATGAACTGTAGTGAATGTAGAAGGATGGAAGTAGTCTCAAAGGGTATCAGCAGATTTCTCTGCATTGCTAAATGTGAAAGACTAATGAGCAGTTGTAGGATATGGGATTATAATTATTAAACTTAGCAAGGCTTCTGCTCGCCAGCAGGCCCTGTGGGAAAGGCCCAGCTGCCGCGGGGCGGCTGGAGGTTGGCGGGGTGAGAGGCAGCTCCGAGTGAGAGGGTTGGTGCCGTGGCAGCGGGGAGGGAGGCTGGGATCTGCTGAGGGGCACGTGGGAGCAGTGCTGCAGCTGGCTGGCCAGCGGGTCACCTTCTGCTCTTCAGTGCTGTTAAATCTCAGTTTGGTTCCAGCTAGGTCAGGTATACATTTAAGGTATAAAAAGGGTGCTGTTTCTACAATAAACGATCTCCTTTGGATGCATAAAAGGGGGTCCATGTCACTTTGTTCCTTCCACTACAAGCAGTGGCTGAAGACTGTGACCACTGCACTTACTGTACCTGTTCTTCTGCAGGGTTTACTTTTTCTTACCAGTGACAGCTATGATCTGGAACCTTTACCGACTGCTTGAAGACAAATCTTGTTTCTGACTTAATTTCTTGCTCAAGAAGAACAAAAGCTTACCCCTAGCTCAGGTCTGCATTTTTACAGGCAGGGTTGCTGTCTGTGGCAGTGAAGGAAGGTATAGTTCTGATTGTATGCAAGATTCACAATTTTGCCTGAACTGGGCTTAGCCAAACCTGGACCTTTGAATTAAAAGTTTTCAATGCAAGCAGAACACTTGTTTAAGTTTTCTATATCTTTGTCTGTGTGGTAAGATTGATCTTTTCAAACAGAAGCAGAGATGTTCCATCTTAGACTATTTTTGGTTTTTGCTGATAGAAACTCCAGAAGCCTCATATTCTGTTTTTTACTGGCATGAAAGAGATAACAAGAGGGAGAACCTGTCTGTCCTCTGTCACTCTTAAAAGCACTGGAACATAAACAAAAGAAAACAGAGGCTTTAGTGACCTCGTGGAAAACCATCTTGAAAAAAATAAGATTTTCTCCTTTCCTGTTAATAGATGAGTGAATTCTCTTTAGGAATTTTTTTTCCTTCAGGTTGAAGGATATTTCAGGGGCCTAGCTCTGTTCTCCATTACTTCAGCATTGGTGTAAATGAGCTTTATTAAAAGGCTGATTGATGGAATCAGACCTATAATGATTCTCTTACAGAAAAAGCAGCTGTACCAGTTTATACTTAAAACTCAGGAGCCCTATTCCCAAAGCAGTTAAGTAGCATTTATACAGAAGAAACAAGGAAGTGATAATTAAATGCTGTTTTAAATATTTACAGGTCTCTATGTCTTGCTTCTTAGAAATATGGTATGAACAGCTGTTGTGGAAAAACTGCCCAGTCTCTCTGCCTGACCAGGATTTTCCCTCTTTCTGTGCACAGGATGCAGTCAAAGGGGTGGATGCCAGCCCAGCTGTGCTGTGCAGGAGTCCTTAACCATCTGGCCCCAGCCCCACAGCCCTGCACAGGGGAAAGCTGTGTCTGTGTCAGTCATCCTTTGGAGACCTGCAGTGATCCCTGTTGTTTTGGTCACATCCTGACCTACCTCCTCCCTTTCTGGGAGCTTTACTTCACTCACACTCTTGCTTTTCTGGCTATGTGAAAAAGCAGCTCCAGGGAATTTCTTCCCAGGTATGATCAGACTGGTTCCTGCCATTGTTTGTGATCTCCACCCCTTGCTGCTAACCATGGAGTTTGGGCTCCATGCCAGGGGTGGAAGGCTGATGAACTAGCATCACTTCTGACAGAACTTTTCCATGCACAATGCAGCTCCCTGGATGCCCACAGGCTTCTAGACTTGAATATCACAGTATGCTTCTCAGCACTGCAATGGAGAGTGGGAGTGCTGCTGGGATCAGCTCTTCTGGTGGATGAGCAGGAGCAGAAACATCTGGATAAGGGATAGTGGCAGGCTGCTGTGGTCTGCCCTTGCTCGCTCAGTATTCAGACTGCCTCAGCAATCCAGTGCTTTAGAAATATACAGCACTTTCAAAGCTCTATTTGTAGTATTTTTCCATTCCGAGAGTAAATACTTTAGATTAGTTCCATGATTTTAGTGTCACTGATCTCTGTTTGTGCTTGACTTCAGCAGCTCACCCTTAAAGTGTTTTCCCTCATTCCAAATCTTTATTGGTGAGTTATTTGCACAGGATTTGCTTCTGCCTTTTTTCTGCTGTTGGAATTTGAGTTCTCTGGCTGCATCTTGTGTGCTGGATGGTGATTTCTTTGACATATTTCCTTTCTTCTTTTGGCAGGTCCTGAGTTTATTCCATTATCTTTATGAAGTGAAAAATGCCAAGTGGAATTTTCAGTGACTTTCACTTTTATTTAATTAGTGGTTTATCTTGACATTGTCTAGTGTATAAATCTTGCCCTTTTGAAGACCAGGAGCAGTTGATATATGATGGTTTTGGCACTGGTTGCAGATACCTCTCTGCTCAGTAACTGGTGTGTGACACAAGCTCATTTCTGGGGTGGGCAGGTGGAACCGACTCTCGCAGTTTACTGAGAGTATCTGATAAAGTGTTCTGTTCAATAGTAATGCAGAATGTGATGCTTTATTGCTGCCACGTGACCCTCTGAATATTCCATTCTCCTTGGTTTCATACACTGCACCCCTCATTACTTACTTTAAACAGGCTGTCAGTTTGCAATATCCTAATGCCTCCGCTTCCCTCTCTTAATTCCAAAAGTTGTAAAGGACAAAATCCACACCAGGGCTGAGCCCATATTCAGGGCTTGCACTGGGCAGTCCAGACACTGCCTGTGGTTGTTGGTCTAATGTTTTGGATAAATATGGAGCATTAATCTGACATGCAGTGTGATACTCTGGAGAGCAGTAAGTGACATCTAAGCCCAAGGGGACTTTTCAGGAGCCCATGAAATGACAATACAGATCTGATCAGCTGCAGCAGCAGAGATTGTGTTTGTTATATCAAATAAGCCAAATTACGTTCATTGTATGCCGTGGTGAGGTGAGGTTAAACGAAATTTTGTAATGCCAGCATGTCTGCCTGCAGGATTCCAAGCTTCTCTGTGTGCTTGAACGTGTTTCTTCTTGTAGATGGAGTGCAGCAGACCTGTGAGTCTGAGTGGACCGTGCACATGTTGGATATGGGAGAAACAGTTTACCCTGCAAGGCTTGGGCTGAAGTGTATACAAATGCCATCCACAGAGCAGGACACAGAGCTGCAGCACTAACCACAGTCTGAGGCTGTAGGATAACAACTGTTTTTCCATAGAAATCAATGATCAAAGTTGGAGCCATTCCCAGGCTTGAACTGAGCGAGCACGGTTTTGTCATGTGTTTGCTGAGAAAGAGCCTCCCAGCCCTCTCACTCATGCAGTGTCCTTGCTAGAGAAGAACAAGTTAAATGTACATCTGACGCAGCAGGAGCCTTTCTGGGTGTTTCAGATGAGTTGACAACTGATAATTATATGAGAACTACAGGCTGTCTGTCCTCTCTTACTTTCACTAGGGGAAAGCAGCACAAGAAATGCAAGAAAACCTTTGATTATAGGGAAGGAAGGAAGATTTGTTCTTGTTGCTTGCTCTTATCATCTCCAGCCAATCTTAAATCTTACAGCTGGTACAATTGCACAGTGTTAGGCATGTTGCTGTTGTGTTTCAAATTTTACTCTAGTGGGGGTGGCTGGGGAAGATCTAGGCAGACGAGATACCTGGGCAGATTTCTCTGTCTGGCTTTAGCTCTATCAGAACATGCTTTCAATTTGCAAGGGCAAAATTTGGGATGCAACACAGCTGTGCCAGCTTTAGTGGGATCTCATGCCTAATCTCCTGCTCTCATCATATCTGCCCATCTTTCAGTAAACCTGAAGTCAGTGTTGTGGTGGTGGATGTTAAATTTGTTTTTTCCCAAGTGGTCTGTCCCTGTTACCCCCCTCAATGGGTTTGGTCCCTGGCTAGCCACTCCCTGTCCCATTGTACCTGTCCCCCCATGGGAACACCCCTGACTGATTCAGTTTAAAAGCTTGGAAACTGGGGTCCTGCACTCTCTTTTGCACCCCCTTGAGAAGAATAAAGATCTCTGTAAATATGCCTTTTGGGACCTTTACTTCAAACCCCAACTCTGGGGGATCAGGAGCCTAGAGAACAGAAAGCCTCTCTGCTTTCTACCATTCAAGGACTGATTGCAGCCTGAAAACAGCTGCACCTAGCTATGCAGCTGGGGGACGAGGCTAGCTGGGGCCCCCGGGCCAGTAGCCACAAATGTCAGTGATAAAATAAAAGTTTTTGAAAGTGTTAGATGAAATCTAGGTGTTATGTCTGCTTGCAAATTGTTCCCAAGTACTGTATAAGCTTAGCTCTGTGACTGAATGAAATGGGCTGTATGTGCTGGGACATTAACCTGCATAAACAATTACAGCACTTTCACTACTTTTCCCAGCACCAGCTATGCAACACCAGTTGTGCAAGAAGTGGAACATGCTGTAGTCAAATGAGAATGGGTTTGGGAAGTTGGGAAGAACAGTAATTCTTCCAGCTTACCATAAACTTGTGGCAGGATGCTGTGACTCAAATCTGAGCCCTGGAATAGTCCAGCAGAGGAAGAATGATTTTGGATTGGCTTGGTAGTCTGTTCTGGGGAACCAGAGGATTTTGGGGTGTTTTTTTAAATTGTTTCTTAATTGTTCCAATTTTACAGCTCATATAAGAGAGCAGGTTGGGGATCAGATCCCTGTTACTGAATTAGAGCTCTGTGTATTTGACTTAGCATTAGAGGGATGTCCTACATCAGTTCACTGACAACTAAATTTTGTCTTATGTCAGAGCTCTCTTTTGGCTGATTTGAGAATTTGACAATTTCTGGCTTGTCCTCAGACTTAAAAAACCCTTCTTGCGTGTCTTATGAATGTATTTGGGCCATGTTTAGATTCCAGAAATGGTCTGCCACCAGGATATTAGGGAGTGCAGGGCTGCTCACAGAGCAGGACTGGAAGCAGGTGTTCCTTGGGCCCTGGGAGCTGTTGCCAATCTGTCATGCAGGCCAAAGAAACATTTTCCTCCTCATGCTTCTATCCCTCTCCCTGTACTGGTTATTTTTAGAATCTCTCCACCTCTGCATGTCAGTTGTGGAGCTGTGGTGCAGTAGATGAGAGCAGAGGCCACGTAGGTTCAAACCAGCCAGGCTTTGTGTTTCTAATGGTTTTTTATATAACACTGCATAAGACGTTTGCTTCTTTTCGTATGTCCATGCTATATGCCAGCTCCCCACGTAGCATTCTTCCAGTGCCTGCAGTGGAATAGCATTTTATTTTTCAGTAATGAGATTCCTTCACATAGGACTTACTTCGAGAAGAAAGCTATGGATAGAGAAGCATTTGCTTGGCCTCTTAGAGTTCTTGGTGTGCTGTAATTGCCACAAATACTTGCTTTAATGTATACAAAGCTATGTATGCACACAGGTTTGGGGTCATTGCTATGTATTTGAGTGACTCAGTGTGTACTTACTGTCACTGTTCTGGGGTTTGAGAGTGGACATGAAAAGAAATGGGTGACCTGTACATGTCCAAAACACTGAATCTGTGTCTGGGTTGGTAATTTAACCCAGGTCTGCTCAAAGCTGAGCTATCTTTCATGAACTGAGACTTATTTTATATAAGGCGGTGCTAGGGTGAGTTTTGCATACCATCCAGACCATTTCAGCAGAGAATTAGCCTTACTAATTACTTGCCCTCCTTCCTTAATTGAGTATTTACTTAATATCTGACCTCTTTTAACATACTCAAACAGTCTGAGATGGCTTTCCCAAGGAGTTTAGTCTTCAGCTCTTTATTCATGCAGAATTATCTTTATACCAGTTATGCTCACTCTGGAACAGGGCCAGCAGCTCCTGCCAGGCTAAACCATGGCCCTTCAGACAAGGCACAGGTTTTTTCCATACTTGCCATTAGATGCTTTAAAAGCACTTGGAGAGTTTTGCTTTCCATTGAAAATGACAAGAGCAGAATCCATGAAAAAATTCGAATTCTGTTTCTTTAAAAGATGGAGGTTTGTTGTAAGTTCATCAGGAACTGTATAGAAAATGTTTATTCTCTGGAAATATTTTTCCAGTGTCACAGGCTGAAGAGTCTTGGAGCACTGTGCTGCATGGACACTTGATGCAGAGTGAGTACAGATGAGATCTGACTGCACTTTGCATTGCTGTGTCTTTTGGAACAAGAAATCCCTCACCTCTTCCCACTTTTACTTCCCATCCATTTGCTCTTAAAGCTTCAGAGTCTCACCTTCTCTCCAGAGGCAGCTTCATGGCATTTTGGGCTTGACTGATGATTCTTGTCTCGTGTGAGAAGGTGTTGGTGGTTGAATGATAAAGAAGGAAGACCCTGGGGCTGTAAATGCCTCAGCTGTGTTTGATAACTTCTACAGGTGAGCAGTCAGAGGATGCAGCTTAAAGTACCACAGAAATACAAGAGAAAAAGAGTGATTTTTTTTTTTTTGAGAATATCATTGTATTACATTCTTCTTTGAGCAGATAATTTATTCAAAGGGTGACAGATTGTCTTGTCTGTCTGAAGCACTAGCCTGCAACCCAGATTTAGCTGTGGTTGCCACAGATTCCCTTGACTGTCACTGTGCAGTGTATCCAAGCATAAAATGAGCCATCAGACCACAGCTCAGAGGTTCTGTCTTAAGTTAGAATGGCCAGGGTGGAGAAACCTTGAAAAGCTGCAGTCTGCACATGATTCACAGGTCCTCTTAAGGCTTTGGTCTGCAAGTCTTTTATTCAGCACACTGTATTAGCACTGAATTTATATCTTTATTAAATATCTAGCAGGCCCACATAGCAGGAGCCTTTTGGAGCAAGTTGAGGCTTTCCTGTTTGAATCAGCCAAGTAATTGATCCTGGAATACAGGCACAGGAAAATGCTTCAGGCCCAGATGAGAAAGGCTAGCGTTAACTCTGAAAGTATACAAGAATGAAAAACTTACTTAGAGGTGGAGTGCAGGAAGGAAATGTCCTAAAAGAAAGTTTTTTCCACTGCCAAGAGAAACAACAGAAAATCATGAACAGAGAAACAATTTTCCTGGAGTCTGAAACTTGCAGATTGCAGCTTCTCCATGATACACTTCTGGCAGAGCTCAAAAAAGCTGCTGATCTCTCAAATCCTGTGGTAAGTCTCACTTCTCCTGCTGAGTGCTGCTGCTTGTGAGAAGTTTGACCAAGGTGAGAAGACTTGCTGAGAATTGTCTTCTCGCTGCCAGTTCTGCTCCCTGACCAGGAGGTGTTCGGGTCAGTGGAAAGGATCCTGTGCACCTTTCTGACCTTTGGCCCCACAGCACAGCTGCCCCACTCAGGGTTACATTTGTGTTACTGTGACTCTGTCCTGACTGTTGGCCTCTCATAATGTCTCAAGACTTAGGGTTGTCCTGAAACATGCCCTGTCTGCTATAGAGCCCCTCAGCAAGGTGGTCAAGGCTCGGTAGGGATCTCAGCCCACAGGAGGTTTGACCACTTGACACCAAAACACTGGTGAGGTGGGCAGCACCTGCTTTGTTTCAATCCATGCCAGCCTCCCCAGTGAGCTCTTGTGCAGCTTTAGGCTGAGGTCTGTTGGTGGGAGGCTGTCAGAGTAAAACTGCAGCTTCCCCTGAGCTCAGCACTTGCTGTTCATCTTCCCAAGTCCTTTGTTCACCCATTCCATAAAATTGACAGCAACAAGGACAGAATATTTCCTCCTAGTATTTCATCCCTTTGTATGCGTGTTGCCTTCTGTTTCCTTGGCAGACTGACCTCTGGCTGGAGCTGATGCTGCCATTCCCTGGTGCACCATTCAATGGGCACTATGCTCTTAGATTCTTTTCTTTAATTATTATTATGTATTCATTTGCATCCTAGAAAAGCATGCACAGCCTTTATTAGGCCTTGCCATTGTTATCTGCAAGTGCAGCAGTAACTCAGTTACTGCACCTTTCCCTAATTCTCACCAGTGCAGCAGCGTAAGTACACAGTGAGCAGAGAGACACATGGTGGGAGCCAGAAGCAATTTAGCCACAAGAGTTTATCATTAAGATACAAAGCACCCTGGAACAGGGAAATTGCCTCCATTGCCAGCTCATGGCCTGCCTGACTGTTGGCCAAATACGTGGTGCCTTTTTTTTTCCACTGACAAAATATTCCTTTTTGTGGAGCCTTGGTGCTTTCTCTGATCTCACTGCTGGATGCAAACTACATGAAAGTGCTGTGCTGTGCTGTTCAAAGAGACATGGAGCCTCCCTGTAGGCTCCATTCAATAAGAGACCAAGGATATCTGCATAGAGCTGTATTGGGCAGGCTCTGGTTTGGTTCCAGTGTTTTGAGAGGCATTTGCAAGGCTTTCCTGGTGGTCCCTTTCAAGAGATTTTCCTATTACAGTGACGAGAAAAACAATGTTGTAATCTGGGCAAGAAGCAATGTATTCTCTTTTTTGGCTCTTCAACCCCATCAAAGTCTGCAAAGCAATGGAAGTGATGAATTTCTGTGATGAATTCCCCACATAAGACATGTGGAAAGTTACTCTTTGTATGCAGATTTGGAACAAGAGTTTGTACAAGCATTTCTGAACTCTATGATGATAGAAAGCCCAAACCCAAGAGCACACTGGCCAAAAACCCACAGCTGCTGAGACCAGCAGGTATGAAGGTTCAAAACACTTCCTGTTTGTAATCCTCAACACTTTACATTTGCACTGATCCTGCCTAATGAGGCTTTTACAGACCTGGCTATGAAGAGATTTGTTCTGGACCAGTGAAGGTAAAGGATGTCCTGTGCTGTAGGGAGTCCTGACTGCTGGACCATTTCTGCATGATGGTGGCTGCTGGAAAATGTCATCCATCTGGAGAAGGTCAAAGTCTTGGTCTGAGACTAGTCTGATTTAAGTCCACCTCATAATGATGCCTCCCAGCATCTCTCAAATAAGGGGGTAAGTGTTGTTTGCCAAGGTTTAGAAATTTATTACAAAAGCACTTTTTAGAGTTAAAAATCTCCCTGTGCTTTTGGTGATTTATAGATTTTATGGCCATTAAATCCTTCTAGCATGATTTTCATTGTATAATACAGTACAAGTGGTTCTTGCGTAATGTTCCTTGCTTCTGGCTTTGCTCAAGGTCAGGTTTAGAACGGTGCTAAGGGAGTTGTTTCCCCCTCCTGTCTAGTTTCCTCCCCTTGTTAACCCTGTCCTGTGAGCTTTCGATGATGTGATGGTACTTTGGCTGCCTCACTACCTTGATACCATCTTGCTGCTTCTCTATCTGGGCAGGGCTTGGTCATTTAATAAAAATGCATTGTCCTTTATTTGTGAGAAATGCGAACACACACCTGGAAGGAACAGCAAGGACGAGCTGTCATCAGGTGTACCATTTCACTGTGACTCAGCTTTGGTGTGTGTACTTGAATGGCAATTGCCCTGTTCCTGGTGATATTCATCCAGATGGCTCCCAGAGTGTGAAAAGTGTCTCCAGGACCACTTATTTCCACCTTCTCCATCCTTGGCAGACTGTGAAGCTTCAACCCACTGCAGTCACACAGGGACCTGCAAAGAGCTGTCCAGCTGAGGGGGAGACAGTGCCATCCATCCAGGACACTGTGTTTGTCTCTGGTCCATCCCACAGTCAGTTTTGGCAGGGTGCCCATCTCTCTAATAGCTGTACACCTTTCCAGTGAGTTGTTATTCCTAATCTTACAGGAAATGCATGGATCCTGTCCAAACCAGGACGATTAAGAGATATGTGAGCTGCTGACTCTTCAGGGTAAACAGGGTGAGGTTTGCAGTGGGGTGGGAGCATCTCTCTGCTGATGATGAGGCACTTGCATTTTGTTTGGCACCACCTCATTTTTCTTCAGCATTTCCCCCTAGGCACTGACCGAGCTGCAGCCATGAGGTTCACTTCCTCCCACAGGCAGGTGCTTCATAGAGAGATTTTAATAAAACATGGACAGAAAGGCTCCTGGTCCTTGAACACATTAGGCAGACTCGGTCCATCAGCCCTCTCTGTGGAGGGCTCTCACTGCTGACACCACAGTCAGCAGTGAAAGAGACAGATGTAAAAGTGCCAGTTCAACTGAAGATGGTTACAAACCATGAAACTGCTTTAGTCCATGGAGAGGGAACCTCACCATTCCCAGTGAGAATTCCTTTATTGAACTGGTCCAGTAAGAGGTGCTCTCAGAAGGCTCTTTTTGTTGATTCAGACTCTCAGCATTCCACCTCATGTTTCATACATGCACCTTCGCTACAGAGCTTTGCTGAGCCTTATCACTGAAGGGTAAATTACATCTTTGTTACCCTACGAGGTGTATCCTGAGCAGGTAACACAGGGCAGAGACTGGAAATGCATAAAAACCTGTGTTTTTTGGGGGCTTGTATATGTTCAGCTACTAGCAGTGAACTGGCATCTCCAATCTGGCACTGCAGTGAAATGCAGCTGAGTGAGGGCCTTTCAGTATAAATCTATTGTGATTTCTGCATGCTCTCACCTCTCGATTGTAACTCCTACAAGGCACCTTTATGTTGGTGGAAAATAGATGCATGGTTTTGGCGTGCTGGGAGAAGGCAGCAGCAGCTGAAGCTCTGAGTATTTGAGAGAAGTTACACTGTGGAAGGCCTGGCAAACACACAGTAATCAGTTTTTACCTATTTAGGGATTTCACAGGCAATCAATAAATTGTCAAGGGTGTTTAATTTGGTAAATGAAGTGAAGAGAGCCTGTGAACTGAAAGGACAAGACTGGAGTCAAAGTTACTTCTCTGACTTTCAAAAGGACTCAGCTAGTTTAGAAATCATGTTTTACTCTACATCCTGTACCTGGAATTGGGGTGAGGTACAATGGGAAGGATAAACCAGTCCACTCACCTCTTGTATAGATGCTTCAGAGCAAAACTGCACATAATCCGATTGGCATTTGTAGGGGGTGTTCTACACCAGAGATAATGATTTGAGCTCCAGTGACCATTTCTTACCTTATTTCTAGGATCCATCTAGGAGAAGCTCTCCTGATTCCCTTAAAAAAAGTGCCTGTTTGTTTTTATGCTGAAAGGGTTGGTTGGTGTTGGGGGTTGGGTTCACTTGTAGAATTTTTTTCTTTTTTTCCTCTTTCCCATAAGTTGCCAGGTAACTAATGTCTGAGTACTTAAGAGTAGTTAATAAAGACAAAAGAAGTGGCTGAGGTGGGGGGAGGGGGTCTTTTTCAGGTGTGTCCCGGGAATCCTGTACGGGAGCACTGTCTGCCTCGCCGGGAGCCGCGCCACGGCAAAATCCTGCTCTCTCCCTTCGCTGTTCTCGCCCTGCCGAGGTATCTCCAGCACCCCGGACTCTGCACCCCTGTCCTGCGGACTCGTGCTGCGCTCCCCCTCCAGGAGTTTGATCCTCTCCAGCATCCCGGAACTCTGCACCCCCTGTCCTGCCGGGACTCATGCTGCAGCTTCAGCCACTCCAGGGAGCTTCTGATCCATCTCCAGCATCCCGGAACTCTGCACCCCCTGTCCTGCCGGGACTCGTGCTGCAGCTCCAGCCACCGCCGGGAGCTTCTGATCCATCTCCAGCACCCCGGAACTCTGCACCCCCTGTCCTGCCGGGACTCGTGCTGCAGCTCCAGCCCCGCCAGGGAGCTTCTGATCCATCTCCAGCACCCCGGAACTCTGCACCACAGCTGCCTGTGTCGGGAACTGCACCAACGGGGAAAGGGTGCCAGCGGCAGAAAAACGCTGTGACTGTTTCCCTGGTTCTATCTGTTGTTCATATCATAGTTATTGTTGTTCTGTTTTACCTTGCTAAACACAAGTGAAGAACTGTTATCCATATCCTCATATCTTTGTCTGAGAGCCCCCTTCGATACCTGTCTTCCAAACTAAGACAGTTGGTTTTCTTTCAAGCAGTTCATTTTCACTGTCTGTGACCCTGTGGTGACATGTTGTCATAATAACTACAGGGAACTTATATTCGCTGGAAAAATCAAAACGACAATTTTTTTTTTGGTCAGGCTGTTTGGTTTGATTTTAATGTGGGGAAAAAATGAATTCACATATTGATACACAAAGCATCAACAGATATCAAAAATCAGCATATACCACTGGGAGATGATAAATATACACATGGTGACAGAAAAGGCAAGCTACATCCCTAATAAAAGGCAGTTGGAAGAGGCAGCTGTAGAAATGAGCAAGATCAAAACAGTAACTTCTTAAAAGGCTTTAGAAGGAATCAATTTCACAGAAGAGGAACAGCCCTGTGAACCTCTGTGCTGTACATACAGGCATGAACAGTCCAGTCCCACACACAGGTGGACAGAAATGCCGTCAAGTGACTGTTATCAGACTGGAAACAGTGACCTGCTTACCTGAGCCGGAGAAATGTGATTTTCCAGCTGATGGAAGTTACCACATCATTACCCAAATCTCTTTTTCAAAATCTGCCTATTCCTACTAAGTCCCCAGGCCCAGTACACTTGCAGTTCATCTGCTTCTGGATAAGAAGAGAAGGTGAAATCACATGTTAGTTGAGAAAATTACCTGTGTGTCAGATACTATCTTTCCAATAGTCTGTACAGTGAGCCGAGAATGCTGGATCCAGTCCCTCACTGAGCTTCTTACAATACCAAGACTCATTGATAACAAATTCATTGGGCACACTGCTAAAACACAAAAGTACAATCCCATCATAGCTGTGCACCTTCATCTCTTTTTGGGATTTTTGTATTGCATGTTGGATCTTTCTTCCATTCAGCCTTGTAACCATTTAGAAGTACTAATGTTGACCAGGCTGTGATGGCTAATGAGAATGCACAATGCAGACAGTCCTATAACATGAAGCACCCTTGTACAGCTTCTAAAGCTGTAAAGAGCATTACTTTTCTATGATTCAGGCTTTGTATTTCTGTCCCTCTCTATACAACAATGCTGACTGGTTATCGTTCCTTCTAATGGCTTTCCCTGGTGTACATCAAAGAGCAATGTGGATTTCTAGGTGTGATTTTATACAAAGTTTCCTCCACTGCAGTTTGAATGACACATGTCTCTATAGAGGAATTTCTCACGACATGGGAACATGAGGTCCGAGGGGGCTTCTGGGTGGTTGCATTGCCGGGAGCTGGCAGCTGCAGAAAGGCACAGGAGGGAATTAGAAAAGATTAAAACGGTGTGAGTGCTCTGGTCAGGAATCTGGCTGCTTGTGCAAGCTGAGCAGGAAGGGCCCCCTCCTTCCCTCAGCCCCAAGTAGTTTTGCTGTTGGTTGAGGGGTTCCTTGCTTTCCCCTCTCAGCACTGACAGTCCCAACTCATGCTCATCCCCTGCTGTCACAGGCTGCTTATCCCTGCTTCCTTTGTCTTAACGTCAGAGGAGTCAGCTGCTGTTCAAACCTGTCACCCTCCTTCCAGACTTGGTAATTATCCCACCATAATGAGTGGCACTTACTGCTCATTTTCTTCTCTGGTCCTTGGGGAAGGACATTATCTCTCAGCCACACTTTTCTAAAGGTTAAGATCTTTCCCTTCAGCTAAGTGGAATATTGTTCCTTTAATCATACCTTTCTGCCTGATGTTTGTCATCTTAACTAATGTGTGTCTCCCCGAGCTGGATTCATCCTACACTCATTCCTCCCAGGATTTGTGTCAAAGCATTAATTTGCCGTGAAATTTCTTTCATTCAGTTTAATTTCAGGACTGCTGCTCAGGCTTTTTCATTTGAGATCAAATCTCAAGGCCTACATTTCATGCTTTGTATCTGTGAGCATGCCAAAAGCCAACCACATTCCCTTTTAACAGCTGGGTTCAAAAGTGATTTTAGGAGACCAGGCTGAGAGACCTGAGGATATCCAAATTATGCTGCTCTGGGCAGGCCTCTGGCTGGCTCACAGACTAAAATCTAAATTCTGAAAGTAGATGTTGTGTGTGAAGCACAGTGCTGGTCGCATATTGCTGGGTTAGCTTTGTGCGTTAAGGAGAGAATGTAACAATAAAGCACACAGTCAAGAGAAGTGGCTGTCTGAAGTGTAACACTTGCTTTGTAACTCTGAGGCTAGAAATCCAGCCTGTGAGAATTTGCTTACAAAACTGGGTGATACAATATCTCATGAGTGCTGTTGCTCTTAGCCCTGTTTTTGACCTGTGAATCAGGGATGAGCCAGTGAAGTGCCATCGTATGGCTGGCACAAAAGTGCCTTGTTCTGATTTTGTGTCAGCCATGCAGTCTGGAGCCACTGCCTAGATTTCAGTACTGGCTTTTGGCTCTGGTTTGCTGAATTTTCTGAAGCTCCTTTTTGGCTCTGAGTGCTGTTTTCACTGGTGTATCCCTGGAGTCCCCCTGATGTCTAAGCTGCTTCTTGAAACCAACCTACATGACTTGCTCTGCTCTGCCCACCCATCTCCTTCCTGCTGGCCTTTGCTATTTTGTTTGTTCTTGGCAAACCATAATACCTCAATTAAAATGCAGATGCGTCAGCAAGGAAAGCAGTAAGAAAGTGTTTTCTGGCACTATGGGTCCCACCTCTCTCCCCAGTTCTACTACAAAACATAATAATTATTGAGAATAGATCCTGTTTGGCTGATGTATTGCAGCTGAAACCCGTGAAAAACATTATTCTGTGTAAGTTCCCTTTATGTACTGATGAGAATGATCACACACACCACAAACTGCAGAGAGGAAGAATATTTTCACTGAAAATCAATCCATGCTGCAGCAGTTGTAGATAAACGTGATGTTATGCAAACATTTTCCTGCTCCTTGTTTAAAGGAAAACATGCTGCATCCCACATGACTAATTGCCTCGTGTCTTTTGTGATCTGACTATTTTCTGCTGTATTTGACTTACACTAAAGGAGACGATAATGGGCTGTGCCTCATTTCAGCTTGTCACAGCTTTTGCTAACAGCCTTGTTTTTCCAGGTAGCCTTGGCTTCAATTCTGATAGCTGTGGAGGAAATGGTGTTAATGCAGTCCTGCTTATTTTAGCAAGTGAATCAGTGGTTTTAGGAAAACTGTTCAACACATTAACCGTTTATTTCCAGAACAACACAAAAAAATCACTGTAGAGTGAACAGATGGCTCAGCATATTTTTAGTGTTGCTTTCTGTTCCCATGGTATTCCAGACTGTGTGGGATTCCCCATAGACTGTTGTAAGATTGGTAGGCCAGCCAAATGTCTTGTTTTGCAACACAGCATCAGAGGGAAGGAGGGAGATGGAATCCTGTTTAAATCAGCTATGTAAATAACTAAATGAAAGGTTCTCAGTTCTCACTTATCCATAGATCGTGGGGGAGACTGTAGAGAGAGGTTAGTCTTATGATTCTGGCACTTCATTGTCAGCTGCTATGCTGCATTAAGAGGGACAAAATAAATGTGAATTCCTCTTCTTGGGGTGTTGTGTATATAAACAATTGATACATCCAAAGGTGTAGATTGGCAGAGGAAAAGCTCACCAGGATTTTGGTGGTTTCTGGCTTGAAGATGAAATGGGGAAAGGTAGTTTTTGCAGCTGTGAGCTGTCTCTTAGGGATGTGTACTCTGAGAAAGTTCTGAAAACTTCTTAATTCCAGGAAATGATCCTTTCTCAAGTGAGGTCAGATTCAGAGCTATTCACATGCACTCTGTTTCAAAGTTTATTGGTGATTCTTTGTGGTTATAAAACGTTTTGTTGTGTAAGTAGAGAGGTTAACCAGTAAGGTGTATGGTGAGAGAGAAGGGGCTCCTTAAGAGTAAAGGCTTTAGGATTTCAGCTATGGTTAGACACTCTAACTGTAAGGATGAGACGAAGAAAATTGGGGTATGTAGTATGGCAAGAACTGTATTTGTTGTTATCCCAAATTCGGTTCATGTCATTGTGTATTAAAAACTGCAAGTAATTTCTCAATGTGGAACAGGAATCATTGCATCAATTTTCCTAACATTGCCTGTATTTCTGTTATATACAAACATTCATTGAGGTTCTTGGAGTATTGTGTTCTCTTAATAGCTCATTTGCATATTAGAATGTTTTGAACAAATCCATCCCTAATGCGTTCTCTCAGCAGTTCTGTGCGGCTCAGTCTTTTACCATCAGAAGATAATAAAATGCTATTAACATAACAAAATGCTGAAAACAAGATGATGACAAGAGTCTGCCCAGTGGGGCACATTTCATTGCAGCAGAGCACAGTTTAGAAGTACCTGTGTATTGTGTCAGATCATCAGTGTGCCTGGTGTTCCATGTGCAGTCCAGCAGTTGTATTCAGACATGGCAGACACCAGCCCGTGGGCAAGCGAGACGGGGCAAGAAACCCAGCAAGCTGCAGCATGGACCAGCTCCAGGCAGGTTTCATTGCTGTCTGCAGTATCACTGCCTTTATGGTGCACTCTGAGTGTGCTGTCACCATCACCATTTTGAAGAAGGGGAAGCCAAAGCAGATGAAATAATTTGCTGGTAACATCGTGCTACTGGAAGACTTGCCACTCTGTCCCCCATGCCACAGCTTCATGTTCACTGGATACCACATCCTTCCCAGCAGCAGGGATCTCCCAGTCAAGATAAACCCTCCTGCCCTGGGGGCCGTGATGTGGATCCTACAGCTCCTGCCCTCCTCCCTCCCGAAGGTGAGACGAGGCAGTTCCTGCCCTTCTCTGCTCCTGTCCCTCTGTGCAGTGCTCCCCAGCCCAGCTCAGCAGGTTGGAGCTGTGTGTCCCTGTGTGTGGAGCTGTCCTGCCCTGTGTGCTGCAGCTCCACCACTGCTGCTTCAGCAGCTCCAGCGCGCTCACCAGCTGTCACCCACCTGAGCCCAGGTGATGCTTGCACGGAGCATTAATAACACATCAACACTAGAAGCTTCCTTTTTCCTCTGAATGCACTCAGCCACCTGCAGTGCTCCGGAGCCGTCTCTTTCTTTCTGTTCCTTTGTGATTCACTGATACATTTCACATCCTCCACATGGTGGATGTTTTCTCCATCTGAATAACTGGTGGATATTTTTCTCCCCTTGGACCAAGGCCCCATGGACTCAGGTCATATTTGGAAGAAGCAGTTCCATGTCTTGATGCTAAACACAGGGAGGGCAAGTGAATGGACTCCCTTGAATTTGATTAGACCTTCTGTATTGCAGCCATTAGTAAATGGACAGATTTGTAAATCTGTCTACAGATTTACTGTAGATACTACAGATTAGTAAATTTGACAGATTTAGGAATTTGCTCAAAGTTGAGGCCAAGATTGTTCAGCAGATTTGCTTATGAGATTTAGGACACAATCCCAAGATCTGCCTTCTAGCTGGTAAACTGGGTGTGCATAGTTAAAGCAGAAACTGAAACAATCCTTTCTGTTTACAGGGAGCTCTCAGAGAAGCCAACTTTTAGGCTTGAAGCCCATAGGTAAAGGGGCAATGAGTGATGCTTGAAATCAAAATTCAAAGCAAATTCAGAGGCATTGTTTCCAGCTATGATGTATGTCCCTGCATGCTTTGGGATCAAACAGCAGCTGATGGAAATTCATGACGCTGTTTGCAGTGGTATGAATTATTCATGATGCACAGTCTGCCAGGATTGAATGGGCAGACAGTTTGTTGGACTCAGGACTCTGAAACACTGGCCTTCCACTCCTTACACGTGTGACTGGGAGGATGGTCCTGTAGGGTCAGGCTCAGGGAGAGTGCAGGTAATGTCAAATGACATCCTGAAATGGTGACAGCTCAGATTTTAACCCACTTATTCTAGGCTAGGTAAATCTTCCAGGAGTGTCTCACCTTTTCAAAAGGCCTCAGATGAGGGACTTCAATTGCTTTTTATTGTTTCAGACCCTTCCTGATTTATAGTTCTGGTGGGTAAACAATTGTGCTGATAAAACAATTGTGCTTTGTTTTTAATTGGAGTCTGTTCAGTTTTATTTTGCAGATAATGGTTCTTTATGTCGTTCTCTGCTACAGTCTTTTTGAACCAGCAGTTCCCTGCTTGCAGAAGTCTTTATACTCCACAACAAATCATCACTTAATCTCCCTTTTGTCAAACTGAACAGAAGAAAACTTTTTTTTTTTTTTTTTTGGTTGCATAGGATGTTTAAATTGTATGTCAGCTCTCTCTGCAACCTGTGTTTTCAGCTTCTCGTGTGACAGTGGGTACCTCAACTGTGTGAGTGCTAGTTTCTCCAATGCAAAGTAAAATAATTTCCCTCTTCTTGTATTGCTTCCCTGAAATGCCACAATATCACAGAGAAATCTCATTTCTTTCTCCTCATCTATAAATCCCAGCTCATCAAAAGACAGCCCTTCTGACTGAAGAGATCTGACATCTGGGACCACATCAGTGCTAAGAACACCCGAACCCAGGGCCAGTGAAAAGGACTGGGCTGTGTCTCACACACGTGGTGGTCTCATTGCCCAGCCCTGCCCTGGAGCAGCATTTCAGACTGTCGAGGTGTAAACTTATACCCTTTGCAAATGCGGGAAAGGCCAGTCTGTTGAAACCAGGGCAAGTGCAGTTCTGCTGCTCCTTGTATAAATCATATGGGAAGCTCTCTAATTCTACCCTGCAGCATTTACGTTTAATCTCCTTTTGCTGTTTTTTTGAGGTTTCTCACAAATGCTTCTGCCTCAGGAGATCCTGCCCAAATGTCACTGCTGCAGCACAGCCTGACCTTTTCCTGCAAGTGCTTGTGTTGCCTTTGTCACAGTTCCCAGGTGTTCCCTGCTCGCACTTCAGGGTGAGACGGGCTCACAGACTCCTGCAGTATGAAGGCAAACTGCTGAGACAAGTCGTTTATTTCAAATGGCATCTTCTGGCTGTGATTTGGATCCTGCTGCAAGATTTCGGTGGATAGAGCTGGTGTGGGGTCCCTCTGAACTCAATTACTTCTAAATCTTACAAATGTTTTTTGTGTTAACAAAATCTCTTCTTTTTTGAAGAAAAATAAGTGAGGTCAGTAGAAGTCAGAGTTTCTTCTTGCCTGCAAATGGAAGCAGGATTCAGTTCCAGTCAGAAAATCTTTGCTAGAAAAAGTATTGATGGTGTCTTGGCAGTTTCAGTACAAGAGCTGGCCAGGGGTCCGGAGAGGGTTCCTTGGCTATTCAGTAGAAGTGCCCCTGTATTGAACTCACTTGCAAGAAAAGATCTGTTTCAATAAATCTCTTCTGAGGTCTGTCAGTGATCTGTCCTCTTTTCTCCCCTTCCTCCACTCCCTCTGCTACAAACTTCCTTTTCATTCTTTTTCAAGTGTTCCCAGCCTCTTCTGTGTCAGACAGCTGCACAGGGCAAACACCCCTTTGTGGGGCACTCAGGATGGCTGGGAAACCCCAAGGGACAGGAGGCAAACACCTTGGTTGAATTGAGCAGTTATTACAATGGAGAAACATGTTTGCATTGAAAGGGTAATCACCTATTAATCCAGGTGAATTGGAAAATAGGGACAGAGGTTTGGTTTTCTCCATTTTTTTCCCAAAGAAAATATTATTTTTTTCTCTCTGAGATTTATGTCTTCTCTCTGACTATTGGATGCCTATTGAAGGATTCATTAGAGACACCCTTGCAGCTGCCAAAAGAACCAGCTGGATTATTTAGCCTGCAGCTCATTTTTTCTGCCCTTGTTCGCTTCCTACAGTGAAGAACTAGTTTGCAATCCTTGTTTGTGCTGTCTATCCCACATGGTGGGGGACTGCTCTGTGCAGAGCAGAGTGTCTGTCCCCAGCCCAAAACACTGCCCCTACTCATCGTGATGGCTTCTGATGTTAAACTCGGGAGCACATGGTGCTTTCTGTGCTGCCTGTACTTATCACAACAGGCATTGTGTTTCACACTCATTTGACACTGAATTTTGGCAGCACTTGGTTTTGTGGTCCTGTGCCAGGGATTCAGCAGAGGCCAGCACAGCCCAGAGATGTGGGGCCCAGGAGTCTGGGTGTGTCCAGGACTGGCACATCCTGCGTGTCCCATGTGTGCAGACCGGGGCTGTGCCACGCGTTCCATTATCAAGGACAGAGCTGCTGTTCCCTCATCCCTGCCAGAGGCTATGGACTCGCCCAGTCCCAGGGGGTTGGTTGTTGACTGCAAAAATGCTTCAATATCACACAGCCTGCCAGGTAGGCTGACAAATCCATAAGTTTCCCAAGGCAATGAATAAATAAAACAATTTTTGATTCATTGTGGGGAGCCAGCCCTTTCTGAGGAAGGAGAGGACTTTATTTCTGTACAGAGTGGAGCAGAAGGGTGGTTTATACAGTGTGGACACCAGAGAAGATGTAGAGGTAACTGTAGTTTATTTGGACACAGATTGAAATTTAACTTAAAGCAATTCCTTCAGTCTGGAATTAAATAGAAGAGCTTCCTGCTTTATTCCAGAAAGCTACTAGTAAAAATTCATGATCAAGTGCCCTGCAGGCTCTTGAAAACTGTGCAAATATGCAAAGATTTTTGTACCAAATATGTGTGTATATTAATGTACAAACCCTGTGCAAGTATCCACACAAACATAGGCCCTGTTGATTGAAATCCTTTTATCCCCTGACCTGTGATGGGAGCTGTGTTTATTTCTGACTGAAGATGTGATCGCTGCTGGCATTAATTCCATCAGGCTGTTCTGCAAATTCTTCATCGTCTCCCGCACTGTTGTCAGTTCTTTGCTGTTGGGGGTTGAGTTACTTTCTTACAGAATTTTTTCCCATAAGTTGCTAGGGAACTAATTACTGGGTACTTAAGAAAGACAAAAGAAGTGGCTGAAGTCGGGGGAGAGGGTGGGCACCTGGGCTTCACTTCTCTCTGGGGAGTTTTGGCTCGGGAAGGGAACTGTGGGTTTCTGACTTCGGGGAGATTTTCACCAGCCCCACTGGAGCTCAGCTCGGGCTTTCCTGCCCCCGTCTCTCCGTGTGTGCCCCGGGAATTCTGACCCTCGCCCCTCTCTGCCCTGTGCAGTTTCTGTGCCCGCTGTCCCTTTGCTCCTGCTCTGGGTGTTCTCCAGGCCACAGCCCGCACTCTCTGCCTGCCGGGACGTTTGCTGAGCTCCAGCGACCGCCCTGGAGCTTCTGGTCCATCTCCAGCATCCCGGGACTCCTCACTCGGGCAGCTTGTGATGGGAACTGCACCAAAGGGGAAGGGTGCCAGCGGCAGAGAAAACTGTCACTGTTTCCCTGGTTCTGTTTGTTGTTGATGCCATAGCTATTGTTGTTCTGTTTGACTTGTGAAACACAAGTAAAGAACTGTTATCCCTATCCTCCTATCTTTGCCTGAGAGCCCCTTAACTTCAGAATCGTAACAATTTGGAGAGAGGAGGTTTGCATTCTCCATTCCAAGAGAGGATCCTACTTTTCCCTAGCAGATGACTGTCTTCCAAACTAAGACTCTTGCATTGTAATATCCAATTGAAATCCTGCAAATCAGATTTAGGAGAAACTAAAGCTACCTAAACAGGAGTGCTTTGCTCAGGTAATAATTTAATTTACTGCTAAGATATTGCTTAGAGCTAAATTTGAACATATCCTCTGTTCCTCCATAATACACATTCCCAGGTAGATAACATCTCATTTAATTGGATTTTAAAAGTGTAATTTTAAATGTCTGAGCAACTTGTAGAATAAAATCATTGGATAAACTTTGAGAAATAAACTTACAATGCCAGATTCACTGTGAACACCCAATGACACTACTGTGTTTTAGCACAATATTAAGTAGACTAGAGGCTTCCCAGTTGGCTGCAGGAATCTGTGCATTAAAACCTACAACACAATTGTTTCTCATCAAGGTGACAAGGATAACAGTGACCTAGATTTTCCCTATCAAGCATGTCTCCACTTAATTGATTTCAGTCAGGATTTTTAGTAGTCTGGAGTACATTAACCACACATTGTGGTTTCTGGTGAAGCAGCTTTATTTTTTTGGAAACACATATATGTGTTCTGGTGCTCTAAATAGTGGGGTTACAGTAATTCCTTGTGATGCGAGGGTGGGAATTTGATCATGAATCACACCATAGTTGACATCTGAGCTCTGTTGCCCAGCTGGCAGGACTGGAGCTGTGGAAGCCTTCTGCAATATGAAAGTTTTAAGAAAATGTCTAACTTGTCATGGGCTCTGAACTCATCATACAGCTCCTTACTTGCCCTGCCTACTTGAGCTTATTTTTTATTTTCCCTAAGAAAAGGAGAGGGGAAAGGATGCAATTTAAGGATCAAGTTGTGCCTTTCTCATACAACATAGAATTTTGCTTATGAGTAAAAGTTTTGTCCTTTTTTTCATCCAGATTTGTGTGTTCTAAATGAGCCCTTTGGCTTATCATGGTAGTTACTGGTACAGAGGGAATTTATAGGCACTGAGAAATGCCTGTAGGAAGAAGTGTCATGCGCACACATTAGTGTATTATCTGCAGAGCTTTGGGAAACTGCTGGGGTTTTGCTAGCATGTGGGAAAAAAACACACCAGAAAATTGAGAAACTGGGTCATCTGGATTCATTTGCTGTGTCTTTCCAGCTGAGCTTTTGTTGCTGCTCAGACTGACATATCTGAGCTCACACAGATTGTGCTGCAGCAGGATTCTGTGGCATCCTCCATGTCTGCTGTCCCTGCACTCAGCTTGCTCATACTCCTGGGTGTCTGGAGGGCCCAGGCCAAGAGCAGGGTTGTGTGGAGCTGGCTGTGAGCTCATATGAGCCGCAAGAGGCTGCCTCTGCCTCAGTGAGGGTCCCTGCAAGATGCTATAGGCAAAGGCACAGGCACACAAGGGGATGTACACAAGCTCCAGCAGCATGGTTGTCAGAAAGAATAGCCAGTTGTGTATCCAGATGTGTACTCAATTCCCTGGACTGTTCTGCCTCTCACCTTACTCTTCTTCAGCTACTTGTTCTTCCATTCCTTTTTTTTCTAGACAGCACAAGAACCTCTCCAGTCTAGGCTGCTTTTCTTCCTCTATCCCAAAACCCTCCTGAAAAATTTGCCAGACCATTTTTGGGGCAAGTGCTATTTTGGTGGCTGTGTTTAAATTCATTCTATTGGTGAATAATTATCAGAAAGGCTAAACTGTGAAGCTGAGATTATGAGTAAGTACCTTGCTTTTTTGCACAGTGTACTGGACACAACCATTCTCTGTCTCATCACGTGAATATATTTTCATACTGTTAATTTTTCTATACAAAAATTATATTCTCTGCCGTGTCAAGGAAGTTTGGTTTCATTCCAAGTGCCCAATGGGTTTTCTCTCCTATAATCTAGGTTATTTAGGGAATGAGACTCTTATGGGCTGTGCAAATCTTTGTCTGTCCTTTCTCCTTCCCTGAGAACTTGTGATAGGAGGAGTGGAGAATCAGTAAGGTTTTAAGTTCCTCTGAGCTGAATGCATGGCAAGAGCTCCCAGAGAAGATTCTGTTAGCACCCTGCTCTATGGTGAGAGGATAAGTCACAGATTCACTCCTTATTAAGCTCTTGTGATCCCCACAGAACAGGATTGATGTGTCCCATCTTAAGTAGTTTTCATCAGAGCTCATGCCTTGGTCAGCACCAATGTCAAGACATGATTTCTCCTTGCAGAACCAATTATCAGCTTGTTCAAGTGAACAGTGTGAGTATTCTTCAATCTGTAGTCTTCTCTGGAAGATACAGACTGTATCAGAGCAACAGACGATACACCAAGCTCAAACACATATTTTATCATCTTTTATTTTAGGTGGAAAAACTGGCAAAGTACTTGGACCCGAATGATTTGGGAAGAATCAATTTTAAGGATTTCTGTCATGGAGTTTTTGCTATCAAAGGTATGTGCATATTTCTTAAAAATAATCCCATTCAGTTCCACTAATGTTTCCCTGGTTGCAGAAAATGTAATATTCAAAGACATCCTCTCTTTTAACTGTGGTTATTACTGTAGTGACAGTAGAGCAGCTCTGGGAACACAGCCAGGTTATTTTTCCTTTTTTTTTTGCATCTCATGTATTAATGGTGAGCAGTGTTAGAGTTCCTGCATTCATAGGTGCTTAGGCATTGGTTTACTTCTAATTTTTGTCAGAATAAATGTGTTGTGGTTTAAAGACAAATACAGCAGAAGAAGGAGTAGCTTTGTGGTTAGCAGGCAGGGCCCAGGTTTGATACTTCCAGATTCTGATCTTGTTCTGCTGCTGATTTACCTCAGGGAGTTAGGGAGCCCATGGGCTTTTGGTTCTCTACCAGGAAATTTAAGACTATTCTATTCCTCTTAAGGTATCTGCAAGGTATGATTAATTCATGTTGTCAGGGTACTTGGGGTCATGTATTGGAAGGAAATGAGTTAATTACAGGTTGGCCATGCAAACCCTGAAGATGGAGATCAGATGGATCCAACCACCTCCTTTCCAAGGAAACAGTCCTTGACAGAAGACACAGACATTATTACGCTTTAGAGCTTAGCCTAAAGGCAGCAAGAAACCAGTGAGGAGGGACTTCAGCTGATTTGCTGATTGCTTTTCTAGCTTCCAGATGTTAGTTAGTTAAATAATCCATCCTATCCTTTTTGGGACATGTGGTGTGTCCTTTGTAGAGTGTTGGATTGATGTCCCAGAGGCTTCACTTCAGGGACAGGGTGAATGTCACAGTGATCATAGTGTGGTTTCAGGAGAAGCCTCTGGAGAGTCTGCTATGATGAGATTATTATGAAGCCATAATGATGCAAAAACATAAAACCACAGTACTTTTAATTAAAGTTTATGGCAGCCAAAGATGGTGTATAATTAGGTAAAATTACAGTGAGAAGCTGCTCTCATCAATGTTCTTGGAGACACTGTCCAAGGTGACACTGATGTGTGTGAAGAGAAGGCAAGAGAAAGCCCAGGAGGAAAGTTAGTACATTTGTGTACAGACCCTGAAGTCTCTGCTGGGGGTTTTCCTTGAGTAGAAAATGCTATAGCAAACTGACACAAGCTCTGTAAATCATGAAGTATCTTCTGTAATTCACAGTGTAAAGATTGCACAAATGCACGAGATACAATCAGGAAGGGATAGAAATGACCCAGAACACCTCTTATGTGGTAACTGTGCTCTTGTCCATGTATCCTCAGTGATGGAGTGGGCAGCTGCATCTCCTTTACTGGGGGACAGTGTGAGAATGCTGAGTTATCAGAGTCATGAGGCCTTGGAGGTTTTCATCCTTGCTCATCTTGTGGGAACTGATTATTGTGTTCATATTCTAAGGTTTAATCCTGCAAAGATGTGACCGGATCAGACTGTCCGGAGTGCCTTGTACTCCAGGTTTATGAATAGCTTAAAGCCCAGGTGTGGAGCAGGTAGGGGCCAAATCGTTTGTGTGATGGTTGTTAGGATGTATCTGTGAACAGATGCAGAGAAATCGCCCAATTCTGCAGCATCACCTAGAACTCCCTTAGCACATCATTAGCATTTCAGCACTTACACAGACTCAGTGCTAAGTGTTTATCATTGAAACAGCAGCAGCTGTATCTATTTCTGATAAGACACTGTGCTGCATGTTTTCTTTAGAAACGCTGCTTCTATTGCTCACCTCACAGCATGAAAATTTTATTCCTCTTTGGCTACCCATCATATTTTCCTTAAAAATTAAATTGGTTTTGTTAAAGTTCAGAAAGGGCATGTCTGCCTTTCAGAATGAAAAGCCTCCACCATGTTGTTTTAGTGCCACCACATTCCAAGGGGAGTAGCAGGCTTGTTAGCAAACAAAAGCAATTTGTCTTGGCAGCAACAGATTATAAGTATGATTCTTTAATATCTCAGACTATTACAATTGCTTAGGACAGTCAGATTAATAGAGCAAAATGAGATGCTACTATAAATTCAGTGGGGTTTTCAGTAATGGAGTAGTAAGTTGTGCTATTCTTAGCACTGGAAGCCAAATGTTTAAATTCAAGCTTTACAATCCTAATGCCTTACTATATTTCTTATTTATGAGACTTCAAATTAATTTGTCTTACAGATGCTTGCCCTTATAGTATGGTGACAAAATTGTTTGCTGCACAAGTTGATACAGTATCAAGGTTTTTTGGTGGTTCAGTGCCTTGAATTTATTTAAATCATGAGGTTTGAGACATCTAAGAGCAACATCTTCAAATCAGAGTTGACCTCTGGTGATGTTGGTTTGAGCATTTCAGATCCAGGGTTAGATTTCAGTGAAAAACTAAACGTTGGAACTTGAAAAAACCCCAAACAGTTTAATGCTCTAACTGGTGGATAGAGAAACTTCTACCCCTAGATCTAAAATCTGCCTCTTGGCCTCTCTTCTCCATAAAGCAGGGCATTATTTACTCTTGCATTGTACAAATGAGAAGTGGTGTTTTCCTCTATAAATGGACATCAAGCCTTGTTTCCTCCTCAGTGCTTCAGAGCTGAATAAACCTGGGACTATCAGGTGGAAAACAATTAATTTCCTTCAGCTGCTGAGCAGCAGGAGCTGTAGGTAAGGATGAGCAGTCTCACTAACGTAGGACCTTGGGAAGTGGTGGAGAGGATTTGTTAAGTGGAGGTAAATATGCTGGAGGGCAGATGTGTGTTGAAGGAATTCCTTCCCACTGTGTCTCTGGGGTGGAATACTGGACAGGTATGCTGCTTGCTATTAATGGAAAGCTTTGTTTCTTTTGCTGTTCTTTTGTGGATTAAAGGAATTTGCCTCAGCATCTGTGCTGAGTCCCTGCTATGCCGGCTGCTTTTCCCGTGCAATTGGGTTCTGCCAGAGCCAGGGATAGGATTGCCATCGAATTTAAAGCTTTGCAGCAATTTCATTGGAATGCCAGAGTACGAAGGTTTTACTTGTGCTGAAGCTGCCCTCTCTGTCTGCTGCCTGCAGGGCTTTAATAACTGCATGTAGAGCAATTGCCATGAAATAACACCTGTAGCCTCTTGCCTAAGTGCTCTGTGGTGCTGCTCAGAGAAACTGAGAGCAGCCAGAATATCACTCAAAGGCTGAATTCCCATTAATTTTAGCAGGGTCAGCATGGGAACCATTACTGTATGCTCAGCAGAGCCAATGGCTGTTTTTGCTGCTCTGGATTTATAATGTACTGATCCAGTAAATATTTTCTTCTACTTGTTCTACTTAAAGGCTTGAGTGTAGCTGTCAATTCCCTGTGCTCTGCAGGCTGGTGGGTTCCACAGTCAGATGTGTTTACAGGACCAGGCACTAATTGAGTCTGACCTGTTCCTTGTATTTCAAGATTTCTATTCTCTTTCTAATAGTCCCTTTGCTTTGATACTCTGCTCAAAGTACCCCAACCCTGACAAATAAAGGGGGAGCTCCCCCTACTGCCCTCGGTGTTACAGCTCACAGAGATGAGAGGGTACTATATGAACACAGATTTACACAGAATTAAAATACAAAGGCAGATGTATTCTGACTATATAGCTTATTTTACCCATGAAAACAGTGCTGACTGCTGTGTAGTGTTTGGGCGGTCTTGGCTTTTATAATGGTAGAGACTGAGCTACATCAGCGTACAAGCATTTCTGCATTTATCAGTCTGTGTGCTTTTGCAGAATCACTGTTTTTTCAGACTAAATCATATAGCCTGTTGTTATCCTGGAGCAAGGGAGTCTTTCCCTCATCCCGTAGAAGTTTTAAGGACATTTTAGTTCTGTTCTGTTATGGAATTTGAAAATGGAAAATATTTGTAGGAGCTCCTTCATATTCATTAACAGTGTGGAAGAAGCACAGCTGTGAATTTATACACTTCTTCACCTGCAGCAATAGCAACCTTTGAATCTTCAAAATAGTGGCACAGACCATTATGTGCCTTCAAAAATCCATCTCTGTGCTTCCCTAGATCCTGAGGCATCTAATTACTGCAGTCGGTTGGAAAGTTTCTAGAAGCAGGGTGTATATAAGCAGCTAAAGGTTAAAAGGTAGATATGTTTCTCTGTGAGTTCCTAGTGCTATTTAATGAAAATTCCAAGAATACAGATGTCTTAGTATGGAAGACAGTCATCTGCTAGGGAAAAATAGGATCCTCTCTTGGGATGGAGAATGCAAACCTCCTCTCTCCAAATTGTTACGATTCTGAAGTTAAGGGGCTCTCAGGCAAAGATAGGAGGATAGGGATAACAGTTCTTTACTTGTGTTTCACAAGGCAAACAGAACAACAATAGCTATGGCATCAACAACAAACAGAACCAGGGAAACAGTGACAGTTTTCTCTGCCGCTGGCACCCTTCCCCTTTGGTGCAGTTCCCATCACAAGCTGCCCGAGTGAGGAGTCCCGGGATGCTGGAGATGGACCAGAAGCTCCAGGGCGGTCGCTGGAGCTCAGCAAACGTCCCGGCAGGCAGGGAGTGCGGGCTGTGGCCTGGAGAACACCCAGAGCAGGAGCAAAGGGACAGCGGGCACAGAAACTGCACAGGGCAGAGAGGGGCGAGGGTCAGAATTCCCGGGGCACACACGGAGAGACGGGGGCAGGAAAGCCCGAGCTGAGCTCCAGTGGGGCCGGTGAAAATCTCCCCGAAGTCAGAAACCCACAGTCTGGCTGTTCCCTTCCCGAGCCAAAACTCCCCAGAGAGAAGTGAAGTCCAGGTGCCCACCCTCTCCCCCGACTTCAGCCACTTCTTTTGTCTTTCTTAAGTACCCAGTAATTAGTTCCCTAGCAACTTATGGGAAAAAATTCTATAAGAAAGAAACCTAACCCCCAACAACAGATTTGCCCAAAGTTCCAAAGAAATGTTCCAAAAGAGATGTTGGCTGTTCAGCTAGCTCAGACAGTGACAGATTATTTGGACTGTGAAATAATATGAAAATAATACAGTATGAAATTTTGATGGTGTCTTTTCAAGATAAGTTTTTCTAAAGCAGAGCATTTCTGGCCTTCTGTTTCACTGGAAACTTTTTTTCTTAATAGCATTTATAGTTTCATTCAGATGCTCCAAGCAAACATCACAAAACCAGTGCCAAGTTTTGGCCATCTCCTTCAACTAATTATAAAATCTAATTTGCGGTCCCATACCTGAGAAAGTTGTACCAGCTTTGCCCTGAAGATCCAGCATGGACTAAGAGATGGGAATGTTTCAGTCATGTGTAGTCTGAGTCTCGTGAACCTGAAGTTTCTGAGTTTCTAGATTCAGTTTCTTCATGATGTTTTGGTTCAGGAAGACCTGGTTCTCACAGGCTTGATATAAACATTGCAAGTGTTATTGTAACAAGAGTGATGTTTTGGATTCCTGTCTGTGGGATGGACTTCTCTCTGTCTTTCAGTTTGGGCCAGTGGGATGAAGAGCTCTGGCACTCCTCTGACCAATGAAATAGCCTGTTCTAGAAGATATACAAGAGGAGTCAAGTTTTGAATAAAAATTAGAGTCAGATAAAGTTTTCATAAACGAAATTCGTATCGTTTGTTCACTCACCCACAACGACAAACATGTAAAAGGGAGTTTATTTGCCTAGAATATCTAGGACCAGGACAGCTGCACCAGCATGGGAATTTCAATAAAGCACATCAGAAAACCCCAAAGTCCACATGAACCCGTTTAGGTTCATAGCTATTGATCTCAAACTTCAGTGAGGCTGTAACTGGAGATGATCTGATGGATTTATCAGTTCTGATAAGAATAACTTACTGACAGGGGTGGTACTTGGCATGGCTCCAGGGACAAGGACTGTCAGTGAATGTGAAGAGCTGAGCTCTTCTGGAATTAATTACCCTATAGCTGCTCAATGAACTGAAGTTGGCTACTCCTAAAAGTACTTGAGAGTTTTCTAAGACTTAACTAAATTTCACTAAATGGACCCTGAAACTATACAGGCGTCTAATACATTACTAAAGATCCAAGGGCTGATAAAGTACAAAGCTATTGCTGTTAGGAAAAATGCCAGAAAACAACTACATTCAATTAGGTAACCAGATTTGGTTTCCTATAGTATTAAAATTGCTTAATTGCCTGTGTAATTTGTTTGATGTGTTTATGGGTTAAATCTCCTTAAAGCATTTTCAGGAAACGGCTTTGCTAAAATTGAGTTTATTTGTGTCCAGAATGTCTGTTTGCAAATTGTTATGGTGTGAAATCCATTTTTTAAATTAAACTGATTGTAAATTTGTAAAATAATCTCATAAGGGATATCATGTCTAGCAACCTGAGTGAATTGAAAAAGTTAAAGGTTTATGTCTTCCCCTTCAGTGACTTGTAAATTACTTTCATCATCTTTGCTTAGGACTAAAGATGACCCTGTTCTGGCCAAATGAATTGTGTTTGCTTTTGCATTTGTAGTATTAGGATAAATATTTTTTAACTCAGATAATTTTGACAGACCAGGCTAAAGAGTGACTCAGTGCTTTGATAAACTAGAACTCATCCACATCCATGTTTAAGGGTCTCTTGAGTGGACAGAGAAGCTGCCTCTGTGATGGCTCATCAGGTGAGTCTTTAGCCAGGGAAGAAAATTCAGCAGCTTCTGGCCACTCTCGTTTTGTGGTCTGATTGTTTAGTCTTTCCTTAGACAAAAGCTTGCTGCCAGTCTGTGTCACGGTGATGTACATCGAGCACAGCCTTTCACAGAGTCGTGCTCCAGAAAAGACACGCTCCAGGGGAGCTGCAGCAATGGGTGCACAAGGACCTGGATCTGTTCCTGGGTTACTCTTTCCTCTCTTTGCTGCCTCACTATTATTGCAGTGCAGCTAAGTCTTCTTGCCAAGTGCTGCCCAGAAATGGTGATGAAATTTTCCCATCTGCAGCAAAGGAGAGAGCATCGAGCACATTAATATCTTATGATGCAGGTAGACATCCAAATGAAATATCTCTAATCAGCCATGTAAGTGGCTTTCAGTTCTACCTTTTCTGGGAAAATGAATTTATAGCAATAACAGGACATGTCTAGTGCAAGAGCCAAGAATTATTCCTTTGCTTCATTGCAATGGTTTATTTTTTGACAGATTCTGGCCTTGGGTGCACACTGTTGCACAGCTTGAAATATCCACCATGGCAGTTCTGCAGACCTCAGCACACAGGGTTCTATCCTAGCAAAGAACAAATCTTTGTCCAGTACCTTCCTATTTCTGTATTGAGATTTGCCAAAGTAAAACTTGATTTGTTGTTGTTTTTTGTCTGGACCGTGACACATTAATTTAGCTCACTGGCACTTCCAGGCTGCAAGCCAGGATATGTTCTGGTAATAAGAACACACATGCACAGCATTTGAGACACTCCAGTGTTCCCTCTTTGTGTTACACCATTGTGTAACCCTTCTGGAGTACGTGAAAAATTCAAATTAGAGGAGCAAAAGGTGAGATTGTATTTGCATTGTTGCAGAAAAACACGGAATAACAAAGCTGATGCATTACCTGACTGTGCATCACCTGATGATAAGGGTTGATAAGGGGTGGTCCAAGGAAGAGACCAGCATCAGTCCTCCAGAGTGAAGAGATTCTGATTTGTGATCTCACAGGGAAGAGGAGAACAGAGAACTTCTTAAAATACAGTTCTTAACAGAAATATAAAAGTGGCACAATCTTGAGATTCTTGAACTCAGTGGCCATTTTTTCATTGATTTTTCTGGATGTTGGAACAAGTTCAGATGTCTGCAAGGTGGTGATGATGTGCTTTAGTAATGTCAGACATAAATGGTCTCTCAGCATTTCTTTCTCTTCTGCCCTTTTTAATGGAGTATAATGACATGCAGATCTTCCTAGGAGGACAAAGAGAGCCAGGCTGTCACGCCAGCTTGCATGCAGAGCAGTGCACAGGGATCCTGCCTGCTGCACACCCAGACATCTCCCCACTAAACAGTCACCTTTGCAGAAGGAGACTGGCTCAGATGAACTTATGCCCTGAATCTGCCAGCACCGATGGAAACCTGGCCTGTGACTACAATAAAAACAAGATTTGGCTTTGCCATTTAGAGCTATGCAGTTTGGTAAACAAATTGGATTAAATGCCTGCTGATGTTCTGGGAATGGGTCTGGTGCTTGGCCAGGTTCTGGATCAGGCCATAAAAGCCTGGGGCAGGTGGCTCTGGTGAAGAAGTGGTGAGGGCTGCACCGAGTCAGTTGGATGCAAAGGAGGCAATGCTTTTCTCCCCAGTGTTTTTACTGAATAAATGACAGACCAATAGCTATCATGAGGTGGTTCTCCCTAATGGACAAGGGAAATGAAAGAATGTGATCAGGAGTAATCTTAGAGAAGAGATGAAGATGAACAGCAGACAGGGGACACAGACTACATTTCAGACCCTGGAGATGTGGGAGCTGTTTGTGACTCTAGCTCTAACAGACCAGTCTGGCTGGCCTTTTGAAAGGAACACTCCTCACACCCTTGTTTTGGGCAGTTAGATCCTTTTTCGAAGACCCACCGCTTTTGTGACTTTTCCCCACTAAAAAAAAAGAAAATTTGGATAGGAAGCACTGTTGTTAGCACAACTGCATTAGGAAAGTAAAGCTTGAAATTATGGTGTAAACTATTGTTGTTGAGAGATTTTAGAACACTGTAAACATACTCCGTTCATTACACTAATCTGCATCCATTACTGTGTGGCACTTGATATTTTTTCCTTTTTTGCTGGAGGTAACTCATTTTAACGAGTAGTTTCTCCATCTCATGCAGAGACCTTTTAGCAAAGCAGTTCATACATGTGGCAAGCCTCACAGTGGTTGCTGGCACAAGGCAGCTTGATGAGCAATAAGCTTTAGTTATTAATGTCAAAAGGTAGAAAAAATAAATTGAATTTTCCTCTGTGAGAAGACTCTTGAATAACCTTAGGCAAGCACAAAGCACTTTAAGCTAAAACCAAGAGGAAGAAAGGATTATGGCTGGGTAGAAAATGTGAGGGCAGTTAGGGCAAGTTATGTAGAAAGATGCTCTCTCCAGGCAAACAAGTTTAACATCTTTCCTCTGTACAGCCAGTAGATTATGTTTTTGATTGTTAGTCCCAGATAAACTCCTCTTTGGAAAGTGACCCTACCACACACTTTTGCCCACTAACTTCTCCAGCAAAGTGGGCATTTAACAGCTTTATCCTCATTTATCTGCTCACTACCACCTGAGACTCTCACTTAGCTGCAGAGGCTGAAAAAGGAAAAAGGTCTGCTGCCTTTGTTCACGTGACACTTCTGAGATATTAATGAAGTCTTCATTCAGCAGGTGCTGCCTTGACACATGCCTGTGTGTGGCAGACAGGGACAACACAATAGTGATACCTGCTATTAGGCTTCCTCCATCTGGTCATTTTTTCTGGTTTCTAAAGTACACCTTTCCTTTGCAAGGGACTCCTCTCCATAACCATGTCTTCATCCCCTACATGTTATTCCTTTATGTAAAACCAGGAGAGAAAGTCAGCTAATGGTATAAACCTGTTCAGTTCACACTTCCTTCCATCACCCTGTTTCCTCTGGCTCACCTGCTTTGTGAGTGGTATCCATGTGAAATGTCATGGCCAAATGTAATGCAGTAGTGCTGGGCTGGAAGGGAGAAATAACTGCTGGGCAATTGCAGCTTCTAAGTAGGCTAGTGCACAGCACATGCTGAGAAGGTTTCACAGAGTATGGGCCCAAGGCTGTGAGCTGGGTGCTCTAAAATAACCTGGCCTGATAGTACTGGCTTCTGCAGCTCACCCTGCCAAGTGCAGTCACTGGTATTTAATGGGGAACAAGGCATTTGGTGATTTCAGTGTTTCTATATTTGTCTCAGGTTTTCAGATGAGAGAAGGACCGAGGGAAACGCAGACATTGATTTTTCCAGCTCTTAATGTGGTTGTTAGCAAAAGCAAACACAGAAGCTTAAAATCTCTGGTTGCAGTGCATAGATATTTGCTTGCTGAATACTCTGTGGCTGAGCTTTTTTCGAAGGGGGATTTGTGAGACTTAGGCATTGCCCCTTTTGTCATTTTTACCAGAGAGAATTAGAAGCAGCTCCACTGACACTGATGTGTGCCAATTGCTAGCTCATGCCAAGCCTGCAAATCCAGTGTTTGACTCCAGAACCTGGGCTTGGTTAGAGGTGGGTTTGTACCTCACAGGGTAGTTTAGCAAGCCAAGCAATGCTCAGCTTTCAGTTTCGTTGCAGGCTAGTGTATCCATGCTGAGATAATTGCACTTACCAAGTTGCACATGTTGAATGTGTGCTGGGGAGAACTCTGAAGGCAGGGTTGTGTTGCACCTATTTAAATAAATCCCAAAACTGCCTTCCAAGGTTTTGTGCATACAGATTGGCTACACACCAGTGTTTCTTCCTCCAGTGTCCATATAATGGGATACAAACTCTTGGCCTGACCAGTTCCTCTTGTTTCTCTTTGCCAGGCTGTGAAGAGTTACTAAAAGATGTCCTGTCTCCTGAAAACTCTGAGCCCCAGCACTACCATTCACAATATGTTGATTACTATTACCAGGTAAGAGAAGTGCTAATTCTGTCTCATGTTAGTGGGCTGAGGAAGCCTCTGAAGTGATGTGTAGTTGGATCATTGTAAATGTTGTTGTTTTACTTGGCCTATTGACTCTTCCTTCCTAGGTTCATGGCTGTTAGCAAGCCATCCATACTGCTTTAGCTGCATTTAACACGGGTTAACTGGTGGGAAAGTATTTAGAATTTAGGTAATGTTCCTCTTACAAGCTTCAGTGTTCACCTGGCTATGAAGGAAAATCCCTGTACAAGCTCGCTGGCACCTCACAAGTGGAAAACACTGATTTGTATCTAATTAAATCAGTCAAACTTTGTAGGTGAACAAGTCCTCAGAGACCTTCTGCAGATAATAAACAGGACTTAACAGCTGTTGGGAAGCAGAAACAATATGCCGTGTGAAACCTTTGATAGTATTTTGGCTGGTATATTTTTAAATCATTAAAGGTCCTCATTTGTATCCTTAATTTGCCAGTGTCTAGGCAGTCTAAGAAGTAGAGCACTGCTGAGTTTTCCTTTTAGCATCTCTTAGTCCTTCCTTGCTTTACTTTGGTTTTAATCACCTCCACCCATGTAAAGTTTAAAGGTGCAGTTAGTATTGTGCATTCAGAGAAGGATTGTGTGTCAGTGTATACTGACATTTTGTGTATACTGTATTTGCAGTATAGACTGCAAATGATACTGAAATCAACAGGAAAAACATTTTGCCTTCACAGGTAGTGAAGTGTGAGGACAATTCTCATGTATTGAGGAAGGGTGTGGTAAGTGTGTGGGTGAGCTGGTGTTACACCACTCAGTGCAGTTACACAGAAGGTTACCATTGTCCTTACAAAAGATACAGAGACATTTCCTGCACCTCAGTGTCCATCACCACTCTGCTTGTTCCTAAACCCCTGGTTTTTGTAACTGATGACACAGATACCCACCATGCTGTTGCTTGGTTACCTTAACAGATGCCATAAACCAAACTCTTTGGTTTGCAGTAACTGATAGAGGCTATAAAATGAAAGCAGGCTCTGCACACACTCAGTGTTCCTCTATTGCTGTGCAAACATTGCAGGCTGGTTCTGACACTCTTTGAATGCAGGAAACAGTTGGGTCTGTATTCCTTAGAGATTTCACATCTGCTGTCACACAAAGATGTGCTGGGGAGAACTCTTGAAGACAAACTGCAAAACTCTGCAAACTGCACCTCTTCTGCCATCCTTCCTCCAGGAGAGCCTGAGGGTGGGAATTGCAGTTGCTCATCCTGGTAACAGCTGCTGAGTTTCCCGTTTGAGTGCTAGATTTGTGCCTCTGGGAAAGGGAGGGGGCAGAGGATGACCCTCCCTGTTCGGAAAGAGCTGGTCTGACAGTGCTGCGCTGGAAGCCTTGCTGGTCACTCCTGATGTCCACCAGCCCTCTGGATGATCCCTGCAGGGGGTGGCACCACTGCAGTGGGGTCCTGCAGCAGTGTTTGCCCACTTTAATGGAGCCAGTGCGGGATTTGTGCAGCCTGGGAGCAGAACCAGGTCCTTCCACACCTGCCCAGGCCAGGTGAGCTGTCATGGTGAGGAGAGGACAGGGAATGGTGTGCACTGTTGTACATCCTATGCTTATCCCACAGCTCCTTTGCACCACTGCCCTCCAGAGGGGCTGGTTCCATCTACAGCTCCAGGTCCTCCAGGTGCAGTTTGGAAACTGTTCGCTAGATGTCACCTAAAGACTGGGAAAAGGCGTGAACAGCCACTGCTCCCGCCTTAAGGAGCCTCTGCTATGGCAGGAAGTTGGAATTTTCAAGCTGATGAAGCAGAGGAGAACTGAGGGTCAGGTGGATTTCAGACTATCACCATTCATGGCGTTTGTTCCCCGTTCCCGAGGAAGAACATAAGGAAAACATATAAACTGTCCTTGCATCTCCCAGACCTTAATGAGTGTGAATTCCTGGTGCTGTAATCAAGTTTATGGGCAGCTCCCATTGGCACAAATGGTAGTTGCCTGTCTAATCTGATTTTCACCCCAGTTCACCCTTTGCTTGTCTTTCTAATTCTCAGGTGCACTCAAATTCCCAGGCATCAGAAGGACATAACTGCTGTGATGGTACAAATAGATATTTTAAAAGGGAATGCATCTTTTTTATTCCACCTAAGGGGCTGTGCTTACACAAAGCCAGGTACTGAGCTGGCTCATTGTTATGCTGTCTCTGCATTCACACGATGGCTTGAAAGGAAGGGGAGATTTATCCTTGTCACAAGTTGTTTTCCCTTGTCCTCTGCTTTCACTTTCCTTCCCCTTCCCTAGAAGCTACTCCCTTTCTGAAGCCCAAAGGCAGAAAACTGAAGAGGTGAAGGTAATTCCAAGATGTGGGATGAAGTGGCAGGAGCCTCTGTGAAGTGCTGAACTGATCCAGCTCTTTGCATATGTTGAGTCAGATAGGGAAGAAAAAACTGTGACACCTCCAGCCTTTAATTACAACTGAGTGCAATTTATTTAAAGGGATATATAAAACCCCTGATAGCAGGAGCTTGGGGCATTTCATTTGGTATTTTTTGAATGGTCTGATTTTACTTTTTGTTTTTCTTCAATGTAAACAAAGAGTAAAACCGACAAGCTTTTAATGTCTGAAAACTTTTTTAAAAAAAAAAAAAGACAGAAAAAAACCCCTATTGTGTATGCAATTCAAAATGTTAAGGCCATTCCATGGAAGGTTCTTAATGGCCTGTATTGAGAAGCTGTGTGAGTGATATCACAGGCAAATAGAGAGCTCTGCCTTTGAGCTCAAGGCTGTTAAGGTGTGATATGCAGAACATGAAGAGCATAAGCTGGTTACTGCAGGATGTCCCACTGACTTTCATCAGCATTGATTCAGGCTGCAGAGTGTGTTTTCTCTTTGGCCCAGAGACAGCTGGTCCAAAGAAATTTAGGAGGATGGGATTGCAGTTAGGAGATAGCAGTTCTGGAGCCCTTCAGCTTTGGGACCTACAAATAAAGCTTTTCTGTCTGTGAGTTGAGTCTGTAAAGTCTGAATTGTGCTCCATTTGAGGCACTGCTTCAGTCAGGTGCTGTTTATTGTATAATTTCTGTTTCTCACAGCCTTTACAGAGGTAATAGAAATACGCAGAATTTGCCAGAAGCCAATTTGTCAATCCCAAATTCCTTTTCCAGTGTTTGCTGCTATGATCTCAACTTTTGTTTTGGTTTCAGTTTGAAGGGAGACAAAAGTTTCCTTAGTCCAGTTTGCTTTGTGGTGGGCAACTGGTAGCACTTCAGAGCCCTTGGATAGCCTTTTGGAGGTGGTAACCAAGACAAAGTCCACAGCTCAAGTTTGTGTGTGAAAACCCAGGCCCAGATTGAGCCAGCTCAAACAAAGCAGAGTGCCTGTGTCTCCCATTTCCAAATGGCTGGCTCCGGGCCTTCCCGGGCACCCAGCCAGCCGGGAACACTAGCCACAGGACTCACAGGGAATTAGGCTGGTTGTGTCTGCAGCTCCCTGGCCAAGATTTGCACTGCAGGCCCTGAGAAGCAGTGGTGTGGGTCTAGGTGCTCTTCTGTCCGAGCACCTAAGTTTAGAGAAATGGAAATCAGAACAGGAGCTCCTTTGCCACTCTTCCCCTAGTGTTTTTTGGCTGCTTAAATCTGAAGTGAGTCTGAATCCAGAACACCCCAATAGATGACAGAAGAGGGGTTGAGGGACAGGTCTTAGAGCCTCTCACCATCAGCTAGCAGGGCACTTCTGAGTGCTCCTTACGAAGGGACAGACTTTTTACATGTGAGTTATTGCCTTTTCATCTGGAATCAGTGGCCAAAAGCCATACAGGCAAACCCAGTGGAAGAGCATGTTAGAAGGTACAATAATTGCAGGGTCCATGTTTTAATCAAAGCTGTTTATTTCTTATTAATTGTTGCTGTATTGAGTTGCCACTACCTTTTTTTTTTTCTGTTCTCATCTGTAAATAAGAGTGAATCTGTCTCTTACCAAAGTACAGGATGATCACTGCATATCAAAGAATGAGCTGCCTTTTCAGTCCTCTGTGTGTTCCCCTGCCTGCCAAGTGATTAATTACACTGTGTGAACACGAGAAAAATTGTTGAAACATGACAAATAAATTGTGTTTGCCTCTGGGATGGAGCTGGGACTGCTGGCTGATCTGCTGCTTTGAAAATATTTTCAGTAGCAATTAGGAGTCCCTCACCAGCTTCTGAAAAAAGTTTTTTTTTTTCCTCACTAGCTGCTTGATATCTGCAGACACCTGTGTCAGAGCAGAGGGGACCTTCTGCACTGTGAAAACACTGTGATACAAATGGGCTCTGGAAGAAGGTAGAAGGAGAGCCTGTAACTAGAATATTTTTAATTTTCATCTCATATATTCTGTGTTTAGAAGCAATGACTCCAGCTTGATCAACAAGTTGCCAGTGTTCTTGGGCAGAATAACTGATCTCATTTGTTAGGAGGGTTTTCTTTTTAGTGTTTTTCCTAACATCAAACACAGGCATTGCCTATCTGTTATATGAAATACATCTTTCCTTCCACCTTCTGTGGCAGCAGTAGCAGAGACACTCCTATCTTAACAGAAAAAGCACATGAGTGGTGGAAATAACCTTTTCAACCAAAGGCCAAGAGAAGAAGCCAGTTGGTGTGGGAAGTATAAACAGTATTAAATACATTAAACTGAAGCTTTTTTTCTGTTTCTTATCAGCCTTCAGTTTTCTCCACCACCCACATACTCTCAGTCACTGTTGGCTCCCATTGTGCTTTCAGCCCTGCAGATGCTCAGCGTCTGCCTGTGAAGATTCCCCTCCCTGTGCTTGAAACCTGGGGTGTTTCTGCCCCCCTGGGATCATACAGTGCATGTTTGCAAATTGCTCCCCTTGCCAAGCTGCTGGGGGCTCTTGTGTCCTGCTGCCACCATGGGACCTGTACATCCATAAGTCTGTGTTATATCTGGTGCTTCTAAATCTGCCAGATTCTCCTTCCCCTCAGCTTCTGCTGCATCCCCTGAGAAATAAGTATTCAGCATCTCCAGAGATGGGCTTTTGGGAGGCCCAGCCTCAGGATTGATCCCAGTCCCTGATGAAATTGGTAGAAACACTTCTTAGACCCTGGCAGGTGTTAGATCAACCTCTGGGGTTGTTCCTGAGGTCATTGTCTGTACCCCCACTGGAGGGGTAAGGTGGGAGAAAAGCTTGGTAAAGTACAGCCATGCAGTTATAGAGAGAAAAAAGTGCCTGTTCCTAGGCAGGATTTTACACAGGCAGTGTGTACTGTCTGCACCAGTGAGAAGTTTATTGTAACCTCTACAGAAAACACTCTCATCAATTCATTTTTCCTATTTTTTTGAGCATCAAAAACAACATTAACTATAACTGCTGAGAAACTCCCAGTGAGCAATTACCAAGAGCGATGAAGAGCACAGTGTGCCCCCATTTTGGATTCATTTACATGGAAATTGCCTGCTTTCACCTGGTGATATTCTGAATTTTATTTTTTAGGTTTGTGCATACATGCAAAAATAACTGTCCTTGGTCAAAACACCTGCATAAAAATAACCTGCCTCCCTGGCTGCTCAAGCTGATTGTGAAGTGCTGCCCTGAAGAACTGCTGTACTGACAATGAGCAGTTCTGCACTTGGGGAAGGCAGGCACCTTTCAACAAAATAAATGCCAACTCCTCCAAACACAGCCATAAAAGAGGTCAAGGATTATTTTCTTTTTTAAAACCAGCTTGCATTTTTGATTTGGTGGAACACCACACATTGACATTTTTAAAGGGGAAATTACTTTGTCCCTGACTCATTTTTGCTCAGTTGTGGTATGAAGCACACATAAAATAACTCAGAAGAAATAGGACACTCTGGCCTGGTCAAAAATAGTTCTTCTCTTTCTCAAAATGTGTTTTGGGTTTTCTATAGAGAGAAATCTGAGGGTTTGATTTTCTCATCCTGGGCTGGGCCAACAAAATACTCTGAGATCTTAGAGCCTGCAGGCTCAGGATATCTTTTCCCACCTCGTTCTTGGTACAACACCCCGAATGCAACCCCAGTGTCTGAGGCCAGCAGGCCTGGGGGTGACCTGGCAGAGAAGCCTCAGCCCTCAGAGTGGAGTGTCTCAGTGCAGTGAGAATGCAGTGCATTCTCCTTCAGGTAGTGCCCTGTGAGAATGCAGCATCTGGGCTGGATTCGTGACAGTGGGTTTGGACAAATTCTGCCAGCTATCTGGTTTAAATTTTAAGCACCTGCTCTTGCAGGTGAACCACTGGTCTCCTGTAATAGAAGCATAAATCAGTGATGGGCCAAAGATTGTTTGCTCCCCACAGGGTCATGTCTGAGTTAAAATTTACTGGTTTTTAGGGCTAAATTTGGCTGGGTGGTTTGAGACGGGGAATTGTGAGCGCCTGGTTCAGATGTCACAGCTGTGACTTGTTAACAGAGATGAAGCTCCTGGAGCATCCTTCCAGGCATCCATAGGAAAGTAGTTTTGTACACTTACTGTTATCTATGTATCTTTTTTTTTTTTTTTTTTTTTTTAAATATTTCTTTTCTGTGGTCCAGGTAGAGTTCTGTACAGCATTCAGAGCTTTACCATTTTGAAGCCTGTCACCTCTGTCTTTGGTAGAACCACTGTTTAATAGACATTTTCTGTCTCAACCTTAATTTTCTTTCTGAGGCGTTATCTTTTAATCTGCTGATTTTCTGACAGAGCACAGTTTTGGGGCTGTTTTTTCTGAAATTGTCAGTTGCCATGGCAAAATATTCCTCCCATCCTTGGATAAACCAATTTAGGCTGTGGCACAGTCTTTAGGTAGAAGCTGTGAAATGACTGAAAGCTAAAAGTTGGTCTCTTTTATTGAGGAAGTCACATCCCTAATATGGCATTGTGGTTTAGTACCTTTTGCCATTTGTTTTGACTGAAAACCTGTCTGCTTTAATTTGTGGTGTTTCTTGAGTTACAACATTCTTAGCAACAAAAGCAAAGAAATGTTATGACAGCACCCGCCTTGCTCTGTGTTCCTGTGAAAGAAATGCAACTGCTCGGTCAGAGGGTGGTGAGCAAGTCCTGACTGAGACACGGCCTTTGGGGAATACCAGAATATCTGTAATAACAGTAGCTGTATGAGGGCAGGGCACACACCATTCACTGGGTTTCTTGACATTTGCGTGACAAGGAAATCTTTGTCCTACAGTTTATAAATTGACACTGGCTCTTTCTTTCTTGATTTTTTTTCTTTTTTTAAATTTCTTATTCTACTTTGTATAATTTCTCTTTGCTGCTTGGGGAAATTTCTGCTTCATTTATGGAAGATTGTGGGATAATTCACAATCGTCTTTCTTCTTCTTGGAATATTTTCAGTGATAAGGCTGTGAAATTGAAATATAGGGTTGGTTTTTTAGTAAATAACATTGTTTAATTAGGTTGATTTTTTTTATTTGTTTGCGGGTTTGGTTGTTTTTCAGAAGAAGAAATTTTTATTGTAAACATGTAAAAGCTGGTTAGTAAAACCAGGAATCTAGGCTATGAAACTAGAAAAGAGAAAGTCAACCACAGAGGGATGTTCAAGCTGATAAAACCACCAAAATCCCTCATTGCACAAGCAAACAAAAAGGTTCTGACTGCTTCTTTTCTGCCTTTTAACTTTCCTGACAAACCTAAGAGCAGTGTTGTTTTTTGAAGGTAGCTTCTTTCATTTTTCAGAACAATAGCAGTACATACAATAGAAATTTTCCCACTAAAATAAAAACATTATTCCATAGGTGAAATCTTACAGGAGTAATTTCTGTCACACAGCTACTGCTGTGCTGAGACAGTATTTCAGGGTTCAAATACATGATTGCAGTAGCCTCAAGAATTGCCCCTAAAGTGACCCAGACAGTTCATGAAATTGCCCAGTTTTTTTCCCTGTTATGAAAGCTCCGGGACACCTTTCCCACATCCTTTGTCTCTCATGTCAGTCCCAGCTCTTGCCACATCCAAAGTCCCCACAAAACCACGTGGTCTTTGTGCTGCTTGCTCAGGTGTCCCCTCCAGGTTTTCCTGGCAGGGCTGTGACCTGAGTCTCAGGGCTGTGAGACTGCCACAGGGGGACCATGGCATCAGAGGCAACAGAACTGTTTAAAATTAAACCATCATACTTAGCTGGACTCATAGAGCTCAATGAGATCTTGATTATCCTGTCTGGCTTTTAGAAACTGGAGAAGAATCAAAATGCGATTTTTAATTTATTTTTTTTAACACACTGAAGTATAGAGTATCTTTGTCTGAGTGGAGGCAGGCATTGCCAGCACTGTCACACATCTGGGCTCAGAGAAGCAATTTGTAACTGAACAGGAAGAAAAAGTAGGCCAGCCTACAAGAGAGTATCTAGGAATTACTCCTGAGGGATTTGTGCTACACTGCCTCCAGCAGCTGAAATAACAGCATGAAATTGCGATTAAAAATTAAGAAGAGATATGGGCTATTTGACCTTCTTTCAGTCAGGGACAGAGGCCCTGTCTAGGATGGGGATGCAGAGAAATGCAGCTTCTGTTGAGTGATTCTGTGTCAGCAAGAGGTTGCTGAGGTTCATCCTAATGGAACAAGGAGATCATTTCTTCCCTTGCAGAATCTAAACCAGTTTCAGCACTGGTTAAAGTGGAGTGAACCTGTCCTTGCTCCAACAGCTACAGATAAGAGATAGGAAAGAAACTGTCAGTTGCTATGTTTTCAGAGTTTATGGAAATCTGGGCAAGATGAATTAGGCCCTGAGAGGCCTTGTTAATTAGGATTTAATTCATCACACTTGCTCTTTGGCTCACCTTTTTACCCAGGCTGTTAGTGTAAGTACCCAGCTGATACAAGCATCAGCTGGGGAACAGGCCATGAGACAGAGCAGCCTGTTTGGGTGGATGTGTGCCCTGGATCCCAGGCTTGGTTTGGAACTCGGTTATGATAAGCTGCTAGGAAGTTTAAGTTGGAATAATAACATAACCATGTCAGTGTTGATACAGAGCTGATACAAATGCTGATGAGCAGTTTGGGCTGACAGTGGGAATTTGGTGGCTCAGTCTGAACCACCAGGGCTAGGAGAGGTTTGGAAAGGGAATGCACAAAGTAGAAAAGGCATATCAAAAAGGGTGATTCCTTGGAGCTTGTGCCAGCCTGTGTAAATAAGACTTTGATAACAAACTGTTTGACTTTGCAAGAGATTTTGATTTGTCCTGAGCCATGGAGCCTGAGAGTCAATGAGGAGACAGCCCTGGTGTGAATCCTGCTCGTTTGTTACCTTTGGGCATCAGTCTCTGGTCACTCAACATACTGTTTGGGGTAAAGGAAACAACATATTGTTTTCTCAGTGTTTGTCTGTGCAGCACCACGAAGAGCCAAGTAGGATAATGACTGGAGGAGAGAAAGTTTGCAGGCTCTGCACCCTTTCATAGGTACAGCAAATGCATAAATATGGTGTCAATATATCATAGAGTTTTGGCTACCAATTTGTATAGAATAGTGCAATACTTAGTGAAATTGTCTTGCCTATGGTAGAAATTTATTCACAGTGCTCTAACAAATGCTCATTTAAAATAGGAGGAACTTCTCAACTTACTTGGCTGTGCTGCCACCTTCTTCAGCTGGCAAAGAGAATGTTCATCTTGTTTTAGTGATACAGCAACAGACAGAACCTTGCATATTTTTGTATATTCTCCACAAGAAGTTTCCTATATCTGTAACTGTTCTGCATTTATTTCTGCCATATACATGTTGTAAAAATTATTGGTGTTTGTTGCTTCAATGAGTTCTTAATTACTGTGTCCTTGAAGGCTAATGCCATTGGAGAACATTTTTGTGGGTAACTGGGACATGTGTCTTTCATCAGGAGATGGACCATATGGTTACAATGCCCTAAGGCACAATCATGGAAAGGTCTAGTGCATGGAAGGTGGGAACCTGTCCAGAATGGAGAGGGGTGTTGAAGAACCATGAAGAACCGTTTGTCAAATTCTTAGATGATAAAAATCAATTTAAGAACAAGACAGAAACAAGTTTGTGTTCCTGCTGAGCTGGTTTTTTTCCCACCTTGTAAGCGTTTGAGACTGTTAGAGTAGGAGCTTTACCCATATATATCCCTCCTTCCAACTCTTACAGCTTCACCTTTGACAGGGCTCTCTTTGGGTTTTCAGTTTCAGAATTTCAAATGGCTTGTCACTCCTCAGAATATTTCACAGACTAGTTACTATTGTGAAAAAGTGAGGTGACCTGAATAATGAATGAAGTCAGTATTTCACTGCACCTCTGAGATCTGATTTTTATGGAAATCAGTAATGCAGAGTATTTTATGAGACTAATAGATAAATATTGTCTTTCACATATATTTGTTTTCCTCTGAACTGTTCAGCACAAGGATCAACAACCATCCCACTATGACTCACACTTTGCAGGGTGATCTGGCTGTGGGAGCTGCCACAGGTTTGTCACCTGCAAAGCTGTCAGTCAAGTGGCAGAGTAAATCACCAGTTTTCTCTTTCCACTGTGTTTTGAAACTGCACTTAAATGTTTCTGTTTGTCTCACTGCCAAGCCAATGGGGAGATATTATGGGAAATTATAAAAGGGGGTTTTGTGCAGCAAATTCAGAGTTCAACTGTTCTCTAGTACAATTCCTTGCCTATAAAGAAACTCTAAGGAAGCCTTCTCAGATTACTGCACCCTGACAAAACCCTGCCATCAGGAGACATCCTGTGTCATGTCGTGGTTCTCAAATCAAAGGGGAAAGAGTTTGTCTTCAGATATTGCAGAAGGTGCCCTGCCAAGAGAGTGATACCCTGCTGGTTTACAAAGAAAAGTTTTAGCAGTGAAATGTACTAAATAACACTGCCTCATGTGCTTCATGAGGCAGGGTCCTAGGGCTGGGGAAAGTCCTGGAACACTTTCTCTGCAGTTATTGAAGGTCACTAATTTCCCCCCATAAACAAAATCGTCAGATGTTTCCTGACTTAGAGTCGGGACATTACTTGCTGTACTGTTGAGGGACATGTTTTCCTCTAGCTTGTGTGTAGTCTTACTAGATCAAAAACCTTCACAGGAAGAGACAATCTCTCTTGACTGTATTTTTATAGTGCCTGTCATGTGTTCCTTTGCCTCTCTCCTGGGAGGACAGGATCGCTTCATTGTAGAAGGAAGACATTGGAAAGGTAAGAAACCAGCACTAGTAGGAGTATTTCAAGATTTACTGTAAGAAATGGTTATACTTAGTTTGACTTAGATACTTGCACTGTGCATAGACTCACTTTCCTATTCAATGTCTTTTTTCCTGTGAGGGGACTGATACCCAAGAGAGGAAGGACTCTCCTGAATAAGCTCCCAGGAGTTCTGAACTGTGTTAGGACATCCCCTCTTACCTCTGATAGCGCAGCTCCCTGGGGCTGACGTGCAGGTCTGCCTGGGGAGGCCCCACCTCTCCCATCCCACTTCCCAGGAGGCTGGGGCTGCCTTGGCGCTCCCATGCTTCCCCAAGAGCCTGTGGGTAACAAAAACCACCTGGACCACACGCCCTGCTCTTCCGAGGCATTTCACCATCTGTGACTGCTTCTCGCATGACCAGGGCGTCTCAAAGTTTCCCCCATGCTGACAACTCACTGCCTCACAGGATCTCTTTTCTCATGGCATCCAAACACTTCCATACTGAACATGATTAATTAGAAGGGAGATGTGAGTGTCAAGGGCAGGGATCAATGTTTAAGAGTAGTTCAGTGGTTTAATTTGAGCAGATTATGGAAACAGAATGTGAAAGGTAGCTATAGGTTTTTTGCTCCCTGCTGAAATGGTAAAGGACATATTTAGCACAGGGAGGGCCCCTTCCATGACCTGTTTTTTACATAACATGGGGCACTGCAGACTGGGGCTGGACTTACCCCACAGTCATGGGGTGTCTTGGTTTTCAGTGGATGTTTCCAGCCTGCACTGCAGGTCATGCTGCAGATGCTGGGTGGGAATCTTCTTCATTAGCTTCATTTCCCTCTAATATCGTATATTCAGAAGTATCTGTGCAGCACCAGTCCATTGACAATACTGCTGATTACTTCACATCACTATTTAATTAGGATGAAAGACATGGAATGAGCAAGTGGAGATTTTACACTTGGGAAAGAAATTGATTTATGGAACAATCAGACTGTTAGCTCCAGCAGGCTTTTCTTTATAAAGCAAGAAGAGTATTCTTGTCACTTTGGGATTGATTTAAATCGGAGAATTTGTACAAAATTATTCTTCTCAGCCTTTGATTGCAGAGACCTAACAATGGGGTGGAAGTGAATCCTCCGTTACATTCTGTGCTGTACCTCAGGAGTGAGGAGCTCTAGTCCTCTACAAACTTGGGAATTGAAATTGGTCTAATCTAAACGCAGCTAGGGGATATACCTAGGTACTGGCCTTCCTCATGCCTTGTATAAATGCAAACATCACCCAAAAGGCAGAAATCAGTCTGAAAGGTCTGGGTGGTGCTAATATTGTCACAGCCTTGCCCACACTCGTGAGCTTTATTGGGCAGCTGTATATTTCTGCTGAAGCTGGGAATTTTCCCTGAGGCATTCTGAAATAAATGCTGTAAGAATTGAAGGTGCCTTGCCTCCTACAGCAGATCTGCACCTGCTGTTCCCTGCTCCAGGCTCAGCCCAGCATCACCCAGACTGGCATCATCACACCCTGCTCTTGCCAGGCTGCCAACAGCCCATGTGCAAGGCCTTGCTGTCTGACACCAAATGTCTCCCAGTTCTTCCTCATAGTGAAGCTGAACCAGAGGTTATGTTTTTCCTGGTATGTTGTGTTTGTTGAGAAAACTACACTCGGTGATATTTATAGTCTTAGTGCCTGTGAAGGGACCATAATGGAAACAAAAGGCTGCTTTCTGTCACTATCACAAGCTGCTGCAGCACTTGTTGCCCCAGAGTTCCTGTGGAGAGCTGTAGGTTGGGCTGAGCTATAGCTGAGTTGCTTTTTCTTCCAATTTCTGTAGCTAGAAAGGGGTGTATTTCTGTGACCAGGATGGAGAAGTTGATGCAAATGCTTGGCTAATGAACATTTGTCAGAAAGAAAAATGAATTCTAACATCCCTATTAATGAAACGTGTATTTGGAGGGACTCTAATGCTAAACACAAGACCAGGAAAGAAAACAGCTGAATTCATTTTCCTATTGCTACAAACCTCCCACGATTTTTGGGAAGGGCAGCTGAACCATGTCCTCCATATACCATGCTGTCCTCCCTGTCAGTAAAATAAGGATAAAACTATTAGTTCTGACTGTCTGGATGGCAAGCTGGCTGGCAGGGCACATTCACCTGGCTGTAGTTGCCAGCTCTACTGAGCAGAGTAGCCCCCTCCTATCTCTTGTCCAACTCCAGAGAACTGTCATGGAATTAGCATGTCCTGGCCCAAGTCTGAGAACAGCAGCCACATCCCTCAGCAAACAACTCCAAAAGGGCTTGGCAGTTAAATAATTGCCTCTGCTGCCTGGCTTTTAAGAAATTAAGTGAAACTTAAATGGGAGTTCTGCAAACTTTGATAGTCCTTCCACTTGGCTGCCATCATTCATGGTGGATGTTCAAGCTTCCAGCCTAATGGAGATTTGTGAGGAGGCATCAACTCAGAAAAAGTGTCAACAGCACCACAGGTCAGACAAGAACATATTATTGTGCACCTTTGAAAACACAGCCAGACTTCACATCTCGGCTCAGCATGCAGCAATCATTAGTCATCCTGCATAATCCCCTTGACCTGTTTTTTTTTTTGTTTTTTTCCTTTCACAGTGGTCACATTTGAAAATATTGTCTAGAGCTGGTTGCTTGGGCCTGCACAAGGTTGTTAATTGGGAGCTGTCTAGCTAAGGGGTGACACAGAGGCAAAGTTCAGCACCCTGGTTGCAATGCTGAGGGTTCCCAGGGAGGTGGTGGCTGAGAGGCCTTGTGTCACCAGTATGCACAGGGACTTTATTCCTGAGACGTCTGAAGGGGCTGGTTCTGATGCTCCTGCATGCTTTGGTTTATCTGGAATTAAGGATTTGCCAGGAACTGTCCCAGCAGAGGTTTGGAATGTGAGTACTAATGACATTTACTTGCAGGAGTGGGAAGACCCCAGCTGGAACAATGGACCATCCAGGGAAAACTGCCCACACACCTCCTTCCCATAAAGCTGGGTGGGCATGACCTTAGTCATTAAGGGATTTTTAGGGGGTTATCATCCTTCTTGTTTCTCCCTAAGACTAGTGCCAAAGCTGTGGGAAGCAGCACAATTCCCAGTGCACTGGGATGTCACTCACTATCATCTCACAGCAGCTGCTTTCCCTTATCCTGAAGGGACAAGTGTGGGGTGGCCCTACACGGGTGGGGAGATGTGGAAATGATCTGCAAGCTTGGTACAGAGCCTTGTAACTTCTGAGAGATTTATTCCACATACCATATATCAGTTAAATTCATGGAGGCTGAGGCCAGAGTTATGTAGATGAAGGAATTAGCATAAAAACTATTTACAATACTTATTCCATTATTATACTATCAAAATGCTTCACAGGCTCTAATGAATTCCTATTGCAGCTTCTCTGAGAGCTAAAAAATTGTTATTCATCCAAGTCTGAAGATAAATTGAGCCGTTCAGGGGTAAGGCCCAGGATTGGTGGCAGAGTCAGACTGGTTTCCAGATAAGCCAGGTGCCTGCATACCACTGAGGTCACAGGAGATGTCCATCATTGAGTGGAACAGGTACCTGCAGCTCAGCTGGTGCCCTCTCTGCTGGGTCAGCTTTTCTGTCTGAGTATCTATAACAGCAGTACTTCTGTGCATGGAGGTGGATTTGATACTGAATTTCAAAGGCTAATAATTTCCAGAGTGCTTTCCCATGTTCCTCTGTCTGCAGAGCCTGCCCAAATGAAGGGCAGAGCAAAGCAAGGCTCCCTTGCCTCAGCCAGGGAAAGGATCAAAGCTCTGGATGATGCTGAAGGCACATGCCTATCTTGCTTACCTGCACTATTTTATGAAGCTGCTGGTCTAGGGAAATTGGTAGGTGTCAAATCTACTTTACAAAACTGCTCAAGGGTGGCATTATAAGTTTGCTGCACCTTTGTACAAAAGTCATATTCAACTGTTTAGTTCAGGCTGTGTTTTGCTAGAAGCAGCCAGTTTTGGAAATCTTGCTTCTCCCTACCACATTTGCCTTCCTGCCTTTCCTTGGTGTCTCAGGAGCCACAGGTGCATGTGCTGTTTATCCTCCAGTCCCTACAGCATTTATAAAATTTACAAGGCTGGAAACAATATGCAATGCTAACATTTGGAGCTGATGGTCTTGAAGCATGGTGCCTACACTGCCAAACAGAGGTGGTCAGAAATTGCTTCTCTCCTGCTGAAAGGCTGCACACTTGATGTCAGGAGTGGTGCACTGAATGCATCTGAGGGATGGTGCAAGTGTCTTTGTGAAACTGTTTCCTTGTCTGTTGTTGACCTACTGTTACAGGACTGAGCTGTGTCAGACTGTCCTGCAAATTCCTACCTTCTTTAAAGCCCTGGGTACTGAGTGCTACTACTGTCCGTGCTCTTTTGCTGTTCATTTAGGGATTTAGGACAGAAGTGCTTTATGCTGCCATCATCATCTTGTAAGGAGCAAAGAACAAATGCTGTGTATTCCCTACCTAGATCCAGGATAATCAGATCTTGACAGCATACTAATTAATCATCTCACAATCAGGTAATTCTTTCCCATGTAGCTGTCTAATTATTGTTTAGTAGCCCAGACTTCAGTGTGCAAAAAACTAATATTTTCAAGGAGGGGTTTCAAGGAGAGGAGCACAGTTAGCCATGACTCCTGGTGTAACTCCTCCATTTTCCTTCAATTACTTCTGGCATAAATTTGATCTATCAAATCTTTTAGTCTACTGGACCACAGAGCAGCCCTAATTATTGCCATATTGACCACAAGAAAAGAGTGTGTCCAGCTCCACTGTGCAGTGCAGTGGGCTGAGCGGCTGTCCTGCAGCTGATAATGTGCTCAGAGTGCATCCATATGTTGGCTCCCCAGGAGCTCTTCCTAACCTAGCAGATTATAAACTAATGAGCTTGAGCCATACTTTGGAGATCAATATACAGGATGCTTTTAAAAGATGGGATTGTATATTAGAGTGTGCTGAATGTCTCCATGGTAGAGATTTACTTGTAAACCAGGGAAGACAGCAAAGATAAAAATTACAATTGCTTAACATGTGTACCTTGAAATTGCTTTTCACTTCTGCCTCCAGCTCATTCCCTTCTGGTTTAGTTGGGTTTCCCAGTGTTTGTGATGTGTCCTGACTCTCTGTGTGTGCATGCATGAATACAAATTCTATCCAGCCAAAAGTTTACAGTAATTCAAAAATTTTAACCACACTTGGAAGGGCAGCAGAAACTTCACAATATTAATCTTTTGTGTTTCATAAAAATAGCCTTTTTTATGGGTTTCATTAAAGCAAGACAAACCTTCATCTGTGTGACTTTACCAGTGTAAAAATTATTTCATACTTCAGCATTGTTCTCATATGTGAAAGAAATCGGTGAAAACTGATACAAGGCAGTTTCCCACTTGCAGAGCAGCCTCTTGGGCTGGAAACACTATTTAGGTGCTTGTGATTTGGGTTGTTGCTAGCTATATCCCATAATATCTGTGTCAATGCTATAAAACTAATCCCTAAGACATCAGTGTCCAGCTTGAACAGCATATGTACACCTACCTTGATGTTGGCTGTGGACACATTGATAATTTAATATCTCCCATTTTTTCAAAGCTGTCTGACCCTATCAAAGAGGTGACTTCATGTCTTAGTGTCAGGTTTGCCCCAGATGTATTGCAGCAATTTTCTCATGTTTTTTTATTGCTCAGTTGTACGCAACTGCCTCTGTATTTGCTGCATGATTATGCCTTCAGTGTCCAGATCATCAGACCTTTGCCCAAACCAGCCTGAAAATGGCCTTGCGAACACTCTGAGGAGCTGTAGTGTGTTCGGTTTTCCTTGGTTTGTTAGCTTTCTGTTATCTGTCTTCATGGTGATAAAAACTGTTGCTGTCAGTCTCCGGAGTGCTCTGGATTTGCTGTGTGTAACACACAAAAGGAGGAATGATGTGCAGGCTCTTTTCCCAAAAGCTGCCTCATGGAGCTTCTCCCCAGAGGAGCCAAGAGGAGGAAAATGTCGACCACATAAATAGCAGGGGTTCTCCAAGAACGTGTGCTGAAATAAAAGCAGCTAAAAATAGTCTCTAAGTCTAAATGTGAATCATCTGGAGAGCAACTCACAAAATTTTCTGCAGAAAAATCCTGAAAGGAGGAAGCCATGCTTTCAGAAGCAATCCTGCAAGCTGGAAGCAAATAAAGTCTTCCTATGAAAAACTGCAACTTCCAACATATCGCTGTTGGAGAGGTCACATCCTGGCCTGGGTCTGCCTTCTCCAGTTATGCTGGGGCTCAGCCTCATTCTTACTGGTGCAGGTTTTGATTAAGTCTCCAAGGGATGGGATTTTTTTTTTCCAGATTTTGATCCTAAAGAACTGGAACTCCAGCAAGTGGAATCAGCTTTTGTTTAAACAGCCAGTCCTCAGAATTTCTTTTTCCTCCAGGCAGTTTGCAGGTGCCAGAAATATGGGAAGGTGGTAAAACTTTTTAAAAAATAAGTGGGTTTGGTTGCATCTCTTCTTCCAGTGCAAATGCTTATCCCCAATGATTTCCCTCAGCCATTCATTTGTCCCTCTTTGCCAGTTGTAATCTGCTGCTGGGGTTTACCAGAGCTATTTCCAATGCAACACGTTTAATCCAAAATTGAAAAGTCTTTGTGTGCTGAGGCCTCGGTGTCGTGGTGAATATCTCAGATTAAGAGAGGGATCAAGGTGGCTTCTTAGTTACCAGTAGTTAACACAACCCATTGTGGTTGATTTAATTGGCATTTATCCGTGTCTTTGTGTGTCCTACTCGGAAGGAATGCGAACTGGAAATAAGACAGCTGATAAATAGCCGCGGTTTTGCTGTGGCACCAGGCGAAACCTCAGCTATAGTGCAGCCCTAGTGTGCTCTGACAGGCATTGAGGAGCAGCTGAAGCCTTTCTGCCGGACAATGCTGGGCCACAAAAGCAGCATTAGGGCCAGCAGCCGCAGCCAGGCAGGAGCGGCCGATGGCAGAGGGGTCCCCAGGCTCTGCAGAGCCGCCACCAGCAGCCGGGCACCGGCAGAGGTGCCACGGGCACGCTGCTGTACCAGGAGCGGGCCGGCGCTGGGGCAGGGCAGTGGAGGAGCCCTGGACACGCAGATACTGCATCCTCTGCTCCCGGGGCTGCACCCACCTCTGCTCCTGGGGCTGCACCGATTGCCACCTCTCGCTACTGCACTTGCAGCTGCATCCCACCTCTGCTCCGGGGCTGCATCCCCACCTTTGCTCCCGGGGCTGCACCTGCACCTCTGCTCCCGGGGCTGCATCCCCCCCCCTTCCTGCTCCCGGGGCTGCATCCGCACCTCTGCTCCCGGGCGCACTGCATCTCCTGCACCTCTGCTCCTGGGGCTGCACCTGCACCTCTGCTCCTGCAGCTGCATCCCCACCTCTGCTCCCGGGGCTGCATCCGCACCTCTGCTCCTGCAGCTGCATCCGCACCTCTGCTCCCGGGGCTGCATCCGCACCTCTGCTCCCGGGGCTGCTTGTGGTGCTTCTTCTCCACGTGTCTTGCAACTTCTCTTTTTGCATTGGCATTTCTGGCCGAGATGCTGGATGTGCCAAATTCAATGGTAAAGGTGTTTTCTCTCGAAGTTGAAACGTCCATAAGATGCTGATTTTGACAAGACTTTGGCGCAGGAAAAATGAAATTATTTGTGAATTTCAGAGTTTCTCATTTTGATCTCTTTCAAGAGTAGAAGTTTCAGTTTTTCATTTTGACTTGAATTTTATTTGTTTAATCTTTAAGAACACTTCAAGAAAGTGATTGGCACCAGTCTTTACAAAATTCTTCTAGTGAGAACTTTCACATTTTCCTGTAATTCTTTTCAGGAGTATCAAAATTTCTCTTTCAGACTCCCAAGTTTCAGCCTGAGGCTTGTGAAAGACAGGGCAGCCTCTCAGCAAAGCAATCTAGGAATATAATGGGAACGGTATTTCATGAGAAATTGTTCTTTTCCATTCAGGAGAAGAATGACTAATGCGTAGTGCTTTTCTACTAGATGTTAACAATGCCTTTCGTTTTTCCTGACGTGTTTAGAAGAATGCGACAAGAGCCCCGAGGCATCTTCTAACAAAGAAACTATCACTTGGCGTTTTTACACCGAGCGGAGGCTTTTCTGGGTTACACACGTCAAAGTGAAGTGGTGGGTGTAGCTTCCATTACCCACCAGAAAGGAAACAGAAGGAAACAGTCTGATAAAACTGTAGTTTTATTAAGCAGATATTCCTGTGTAAGGTCAAAACATTGCTGCCTGATGAATTTATTCCAGACTTCAGGCCTGCTTTTTAAAAAGGCTTTAAGTGTGAACAGATAAGGAGTTAATTTACCTTTTCAGAATCAGACCTTTTTAGACCTTCTGAAAAATTCATGGAAGTTGTGAATGGGAGAGATACATTTTTAAACATGCTTGGTGTATTTAAGGTAATATTTGCCAGTCTTAGCTGGGCAGTGTGGAGCCCTTCCCTCTCAGTTCACATCCCAGGACATCCTAACTCTGCTGGAGAACTGTCTTCACACTCTGCCCTGGAGCCCTTGGCTCTGTATTCCTAAATTTTATGGACATCAGGCCCAACTGTGCAGCGAATTGACCTAGAAACTGAGCCTTGCCTGCTTGAGAGTAATCAGCATCTGTGTAAAGAGCTGAGCTGTCTCAGGTGCCTCGCTCCCTGGGGTGTTCAAAACTAGTTCTATTAACAGATGATCATCTTTTTGGCAGAACTATTCACACTTAATCTCTTTTGGGCTGAGTGATGGAGCTGGTTAGAGGCAGAACACTCCAGAACTCAAATCAAATGCAGTGCCAGGAGCTGAAAGAAGAGCACAGAATCACAGAATAACAGAATTTTTAGGTTGCAAGAGACCTTCAAGATCATCGTGTCCAACCCATGCTCTAACAACTCAACTAGATCATGGCACCAAGTGCCACATCCAGTCTGTTTTTAAACACATCCAGGGATGGTGACTCCACCAGCTCCCCAGGCAGACAATTCCAGTATTTTATCACTCTTTCTGTGAAAAATGTTTTCCTAATATCCAGCCTGTATCTCCCTTGACGCAGCTTGAGACTGTGTCCTCTTGTTCTGTTCAGTTTATTCTTCTACCAGAATGTGTCTGGGAGTACAGTGAAGTGTAAAAACTCAGATGCACAACCAGTTACCTTCCCATGGTACTTTTTTTTTGTCTCCTTTTGCTTCCCTCTCTCCTTTGCTATTATTCGAAGTCTGCAGCTGAGGCCCTGCTGGGAGGGGACATTTAACTGGTTTATTGTAGTCATACTACACCTGGTCTTGTACAAGGAGTTCATTGTAAGTTACTTATTCACCCATAATGGTAACTGTAGGAGGAAAGAAGAAGATTGAAGTATATCCTCCCTGAAAACTTTGTTTGGAATGTTTGATCCTTCCCATTTAAGCAACCCCTATCAGCAAAATTCAGCGTTCATTAATTTCCATTGTTGTAGAAATCTGAATTTTAGAAGTTTATGATTAAATGATAGAAAAGTGCAGGAAGCGTGTTTTCTATACCATTAAAAATTGAAAGATACTGAAAAATGTTGCCTACCCTAACTCAAGAAGTAATTTTCAGAACTGCTTGTGAGCAGTAGGGAAAAAAAGGAAAAAAACATGTCAGATCAGGCACACTGATAATTTTAAAATGCTTTGATCTGACTTCCATAATGTAAACATTCTTATTGTAGTCAACTTACCTGTAGAAACACCGATTAATGTTGAACAAGGAAGCTGAAGTGCACTTAGGATCAGCTGTAACACTGGAAAATGGGATTCTTCAGTATCTGTTCACCTCTTCAGGTTTTGCACAGGCTTCCATGAGGTCTGTGAATATTTTCCATCTAAACCACCACTAAGATATGGAACAGCCATTAACACGTTATGAAGGGACAACAAATTCAAAAGGGTGAGAGACCAAAATGTCACCTGTAATACTGATTTGAGAAGTAGCAGAGAGGTTGTATTTTTTTCAGATAGACAAGTTTGGCTTCTGCTGCACTTGAGACTTCTGTTTTCCTCTTATCCAACTATTTCTTGCTCTCTGAAACTTCACGCATCTTGAATTTTGGACTGTGATACCTTTGAGAAAAACCTTGGCACCATGAGAGCCGACTGTCCAGGACCTGTTGACGTAATGCAGAAATTTAATTGTATGTTGCTACAGGAGTTGATTTTATGAATTCACTCTTTTTCTCTCAAGAATCAATTACCTGCAGATCATGAAATTTTGGCACAGAGGATTCTTTCAGTTGTTCAGAAGTAACTGATTCCACTGCAGATTTCAGCATCAAATCTGGGGGCAGACTTCAATCCTGCCATTGTTTCTCTGATCTTGGAGCAGCTCAAAGCAGGGGGGTGAGGCAGAAAGTTTATTTATTTCAAAAAAACATACATAGTTTTAAACATCGGTTTCAATTCCAGATAGAAAATGTTTCATTAATAAGCAATATTTCAAACTGATGAGAGCACTTAATGGAAGTTTATCTTTACCTGAATCAAAGGAAACGATGCTGTTTGCAGCCCTGTGTGATGCCCGTGGTCGCGCTGAAAGGAGCATTTGATTAGGAATGCCTTGGCCAGGGCAAGATCTGGAAGCTTTGGAGTCTGCCCCGGGTGTCTTGGCAACCATACACAGTTGAGAGCCCACATCAACGCAGACACAAAGTGTGTCCCAGGTCTGGCTTCACATCCCACTTGTGCAAGGCAAGAGAGAAAACTGCTGCTGCCGAGACGAGCTTTAGAGACGCTGTAGTTCCCGTAGAGACTTTCACAGTCACTCTCAGTAAGTACAATTTTAAGTTAAGTAATGTTTACTTCCCTCTGAAGTCATCTTTGTTAAGCGTACTGTAGTTCAGGGATGTAAATCAGGCTAAAACACACAGTTAAAATATACAGAAGCCTGCTTTCAGTTAGTGTGAAGCAGCTTTAACGAGCCTTTAACTGAGTGGTATGGGACTGAAGGAGCCAAGTCTTAAAAAACCTTAGAGACTGGGAAAGCAGAGCCTAACCCTTCCCGCTTTATCAGCTTGTTCCTTTCAGGGCGAGCCGGTGCCATTGCGTGTGCAGTGGTACCTACAGCAGAGCAGGGACAGCCCGTGGGCTTGCACATCTCCCCCTGCACGGCTGATGCAACAGGAGCTCTGCAGTGCACAGGGAGCCCTTCCCACTCCTTGGGCGCTGAAGGCAGAGACTGTGATGAAGCAGGCTTGAAGTGAAAAACTGAGCTGAGCTGTTCCCTGTTTTCTAAGATGTCTATTTTCTTAGGCAGAACTGGATTGTACTGTGAGGTTTTATTCCCGCTGAGCTTTTCTGCCTTCTGAAGTGATTGTGTTTGCTTTTAGTGGAGTAAGAAATGATTGTGGAGATTTATCCCAAATCAGGGGAGGATATGACCGTGGTTGTATGACTGGTTTAGGATAGGGGTGTCTAAATCCATCTCTAGCCTCTGTCACAGCCTCAGTGTGGCCTCAGGGAAGGAGCTGATCTCCCTGAGCACTTAAAGCAAGCCCACACAGATCTCCCTGGCATATGATGTGCCTGCGTGGGCTGCTGTGGGTGGGTGGGCATGACTGGCTGCTGCGGTGCTCATGGCAACCTCTCCCCGCGCCTTTGGTGCAAACAGCAGTCACTGCAGCGCTCACTCCTGGGTGAAGAGTTTTGGGGCAGAGGTGCCAGACAGTGGCACATCCTGTGGAGAAGCACGTTCCTGTGAGTACCTGTCAGGGTAGAGCTGTGGGACTCACCGGCACAGCAGAGTTACCTGTGTTGCTCTAGGGAAAGACCAGGGCAGTGGCACAGCTCCTCTTGTGCAGTTCTTTCACAGCTCAGCTGCCTAAAGCTGTATCCTGAGGAACACAGCTCCCATAAGTGTTGGGTGGTGACTTAGGCTGCTGCCAGGGAGCTGAGTGTGTCTGCTTGTCCTTCAGCCAGGGGCAGGGACCCTCTGTGCCATCCGGCCCGAAACAGCAGCACTTTGCAGCAGCTCCTGGTATGGGGATGAAGCAGATCAGACACAGAGTACAGTGAGTGAAAGATTCAGATCTGATCCTTTGGGAATAGTGAACACTGCAGTGAGAGAAAGGGAAGTCATGACTTGATTTATCGGTGCTTTTTGATCAGGCAGTTGTGCAAATGGTTTCTGTGGGGGGACTGTGAGTTTGAAGAATCTTAGTTCAAAGACATCACACATCTGATGCTCAGGCCATATCCCTATAGCTTTGGTTCCCTGTTGGAATGAATGTGTAGTTCAAGTGCAGGCTGTCATACTTGACTGGCAGCCAGATGAGGCTGCTGCTCCTCATCAGCTCTCCTTGGCCCAGAGCTGTTCACAGCAGTGTCTGTGGGAAGCCAGCTGTGACAGAGCAGGGGACCTCTCTGGCTGAGAGGTGACAAGGATGTGGCTGGCCCCGCTCTTCTCCACTTCCAGTATCACATGGGAGATACCAGAACCTTGCCGTTTAAATCAGCAGAGCTCACTGACTGGGACTGTGCACCCTAATTAAGAGTCTGCCCTGTCATTGTTCCAGAAGGAATCTGACAGCCCTGGTGAGTGAGAGGTGTGTCCTGTGCTCCCTTGGGCAGAGGGATGTTCGGGTGGTGTGTGGTGAACTCCTTGGGTGTAGTCTGCTGTTGATCAGATAGCAGGTTTGGGTTTTCTTCCTGCCTTGGAAAAGGCTGTGCACTCCACAGCAGTATCCATATGGATATTTCTGATTACTCCCCCGCAGCCTCGTGTGATGGCCTCAAGGGTTTAGTGTAGCTTTGGCATTGCTGAGCCTGTTCCTGCAGAGAATTGCTTTGTGTCACCAAGTAACCTGTGCACATGACCTGTGCTCTGTCTGCCTCAGAGGTGCCAGTTTGCTTCTGAACTGTGCTTCTGCCATGGCTGATGGGGAATCATCGTGGGAAGGATGCAGAATAGATCACATCCTTATCATGTTGTGGCCCAGTTCACTGTAATATTTGTTTCCTACAAGGCTGCTTAGGGATTTTTAACCCATTTTTCCCCCTTGGAGAAAAATGTGGTATTTTAATAACAGAAACCAGCATGGATATTAGTTCATTCCAAATCCCAACATACTGTGGTGTTTCCTGTCTGTTTCCCTCATTCATCTCAGTGTATAAAATGTATTTCATGAGGAGACTTTCCATGAGCACAGAGCAAGTCTCCTTTTATCTGTGCTTCCTCCTCCCTCACAGTGTTTGTTTGTGTTAAATAAAGCGTCAGGGTTGGTCAGCTCCAGCTTGGACTCATCTCCTGAGTATTAAGGACTCTCTGTCTCTCTCGCCTTAATCTTCCCCCTGCTTTCTTTCTGTTCCTTCCTCTATTCTGCAGTAACAGTGCCACCTAATTAGGTCATGGATTATTTCATACTCAGAACCTTTCAGGAGGTTTTCCAGTAGCTGTGGGGTTTTGTTACTCAAGGTGCTGGTTCTGCTTGCCCAGCTTTCCTGCTCTGTGCCTCTGTTAAGCGCTCGTAACACTGAAATATTTCTCATTCACATGGCTGCTGCAGTAAAAGCCATGTTAGTTCCATAACAAGCTGCTACTGACTCCTCGGGGAACTCCCAAAGAAACATTTTACTCTGAGATAAATCTGCTTTTCTGCATTCCCTACTGTTTTATTAATAAGGATATTTTCCCGAGAAGGAGATTCTCACATAAAGCCTGCAGCTTCCATGGCTGCTCCTCCCTGGAGCCCAAATAATGCCTCCTGCTTGCTCAAGATGTTGGGATCCCCATTTGGGTAACAACACACATGTTGCTGCTTTCAGGGCAAGCAGGGGTCAGCAGCACATCGAGACATACCTGGGAATATGTGTGAAACAGGCCTAATCCAAGGTGTGGCTGGCCCCAAATTTTTTTGTATCCAGATTCAAGGACTCATTTACAATGAGGTGTTTTTTTTTCCCCACAAAGTTCAGTTAAGCCTTAAAGAGTAATTCCGAAGGATATACTTGTCAGTATAACGAAGAGTGGCAGAATTGGATTTTTTATATCTGTAACCAGTCTAGGAAACACTCGATAGATCCCAAGCAATCTGCAGCCAGAAGTCTGTGAGAGGATGAGCTGGGACTAGATGCAGCCCTTACAGTGGGTATTTGTAGCAGATTTCTACCTCCTTCCTCAAAATAAAATACTGTTTTTCTCCTGTTCTCTAATCCTAGCTTTTAAAGCCATTTAATACATGGTCCTAAATTATGGTTGTGAATTATGGTATCCCCAAATATTCTTAATAGCTGTATAAATACACAGAAAAAAAGAAACCCAACCCAAACAAATGAAAGAAGGGATGATAATTCAGAAGGATTGAAAAGATTTCTACTTTTCTTCAGAGTTAATTGAGAGCAAAGGCTGTTGCCCCTTTACTGCACAAATTTCAATTAGGTTGACAGCAGAGCTGGTCACAGAAGGCTGAATCTGGCCTGTAACAATTTGTCAAGGAAAATCTTTCCTGTTTCAATCATTGAACCTTATTAAATCAATTTCATACAGTGTTTTAGTCATTGCCTTTCATTCATGTCCAACTAAAGCTTTTTTATAGCAAGCAGTGACAACAGAAGTTGCATGCTGGAATTAACAAGACTGGCTTTGCCTGGTCACATGCAGCCTAAGAGACTGTCCAGAAATTTTCATCTTGTTGTATGCTGGATAAAAAGAGGGGCAGGAGGTGCTTCCAGCTCCTTCTCCAAACAAGGAGTGCATCCAGGTGAGATGGTAGTGTCCCAAGTTTTTAGCCTGAGTGAAGATTTTGCTCAGGATCTTTTTAACACTTTTCAAAGTGAAGATCACATATGGCTATGGAGGGACCACCTTGGCTGGCTTTTTTCCTGCGACATTTTTTGACATTGCTTGCTAAATGTGGCTTAGCAAAAGAGTGGAGAGGTGCTGAAAGATGGGAGTTGGATGAGGGAGACAAGAAAACTAGATATAAAGTAAAGGAAGTAAGAACTGGAGGGCAGCCTCCAGAGCAGTTAGGATGTCCCAGATCTGAGCACCTCTGCTGTCTCAAGAAATCTCATAAGGTAGGTTGTTCAGTAAACTTTTTGGACTAGTAGATAACATCTCTTTTGCAGTGTATTTCTGCTCAAATTTGTATCCACGGTTTGTTGTGTTACCTCTGATTTCTTTTGAGATTCACTTCTCATTCCTTAATCACTTAAGAACTCAAACCCAGTGAGAATTTGGAGTAAGTCAAGAGTTTTAAGCTCAGCCTCTCCTGCTGTCTGAAGCTGAAATGAGCCAGCCTCAAGAGCTTCTTGAGGTATCCTTTTTGAGCAGGATGTCCTGTCAGGTTTACACAGAAATTACAACTGCCTTGATAATTTTATTTTTTTTCTTCAGCTCCCTGTCTCAACATGTGAGAAATCAGGGATGCAGGCTGACCTCCTGGAGGAAAAGGCATGCTGCCAGGGAAGTAGATCTCAGGTCTTTGTAGAAGGAAGTGTCACATTACCAGCTGATTAAACCCGTCTGGCAGAGTCTGAAGCACAAAGCATTGAGCCAGAAGCAGTAATCTAATAACTGTCTTGAGAGGAGCCCGTGTAGCCTTTGGGGTGTTCCCAGGTGAGTCCCTGCAGTGTCTGCAGCCTCAAAGGACTCTCCCCTGGGTCTTGTGCATTCCTCGGAGTTTTGGGTGGAGAAAGGCTGTTGCACTTTGCTGAGAGGACTGAGGGGAGGATTGGTCACACAGCTCAGGGTGTGTTCAGGTGATAGAAAGGCTGATGGCTCTGACTGGAGTATCTTTAGCTCCAGCCACACAAGCAGCCTAAGAAGCCCAGCAAACTGCAGCTGGGTGGTGAATTGGTGTTCACATCTCAGCAGAGGAGGTGAGGAGCCCAGCCCCCATGGAGGCTGTGGCTCTTCTCACCCTCTGTCCTGGGTGCCTGTGCCCACCGTTTGTGGTGCTGCAGTGTGGGCTCCTGTGTAACATGTGTCACATCCATGTGAATGCCTTGAATATCTTGAGGTTTTGGAGTGGCATCAAATGTCTGTGTGCAGGCAGCTGAAGGCAATCTTCAGTCATGCTGGACACCAGATAGGAGTGACTGATGCATCCCTGGGCTGTCAGTGCTGCCTCTGCCTGCCTGGGGCTGAGCCACCAGGAAGGAAACAGGGAGCAGACACTCCCCATCAGGGATAACTGACAGCAGGGGCCCTGTGTGGACGCCACAATTACTTCCTTCATTTTCCTTTTTCCTTACTGTAAGATGTGTGATTGTCATAGGGAGGACCACCTACTGTTAATCTGTGATTTGAGAAAGCCTTTGAACTTGTTTCTCTTGGGCTTTGGTCAGCCAAATGTAAAACAGAAGCAATTAAAACATGGGAGAAGTGAAAAGACCTGGAAGATGAATATGGAAGTCTGGTCAGAGCCAGCTCTGCAAAGGGGATGGAAGAGAACGAGAGCAGGTTTATCTCTGGGGTGAAGGGCACTTTTCCCCCAAGACTTGCTTGAAGCCTTAAACCACACTTGCAGCATCCATGCTGTTTCCAGGCAGAGCAGTTGTGTCTGCAGGACAGGTAGAAATGCAAACTCTCCTGGCAGAGCTGCCACTCACCACATATCTTGAAGCATTTACTTTGTGTCATTTGCTACTTAAAAGTGCATGAAAGTGCCAAAATGCAGCATTTACTCTGTGAGCCTGGAAGACAGAAGTTATTTCTGTCAAAGAGGGGCTAGCAGCATTTAGGAAGTTGTAGGAGCAGAGCAGTCTGGTAGGACACACTTCCTGTCCCCCTTTAAGCTTGGTGGATGAAGGGCACCAGAAGTTTCCAGCTTGTCTCCTGGCCTTGGGGAGCCTTGGCCTGCCTGGAGGCACTCATGGGATCAATACTGTCCCCAGGCAGGGCACAACACAGGGAGGTTAAATCTCACCTAACAGGGAGATTAAAACAACAGAGATGTTCATAAAGTGTAGCTGGGACCCAACATGAGTGTAACTGAAAAAAGTTTTTGAGGGCTAATGCCAAATGTGTCTTTATCAAAATAAAGGTTTGGTACTGATGTCAGTAGCTTTTAGACCAGGCTTGGACAAAAGTGCTGGTGCTCACTGGGGCATTGTGGGCTGCCTTTATGTGGTGGCCAGCTTCTTTTAGCACAGTTGGATGTCAAAAATCAAATTGCTTTCCCAGGAGCAGCAGCTGGAATATTGGTTTCAGCTGGGGAGCTCTATGTTGGACTTTATTTAGGGCTTGGGGGGACTTCCAGTTTTGAAATTAATAGTGATTCAATGATAAAATGGCAGCATATCTTGGGAAGGAGAGACAATTGATCCAGTGAGGCAGCCTCACAAATAGCTGTGTCCTGTGTGCCAGGGAGCCAGAGCACTGCTGTTGCTCCAGGTTGCTGCCCTGGGCTCAGTCATTTGTCTGAGCACCAGTAAATGAAAGCACAGATGTAGAAGGAAATGCATCTTCTCTGCCACAGCAGAAAATTAATTGTGGATTACTCTCACCCCACCCTTGCCCATTGCTCCGGGAGGAGGGAAGGAGTAGAATTGAATATTTGAGGTAAATGTTTCCAGGATGAGGGTAATTGTAGCCCTGTGCAGAACCCACCCTAGCGGGGTACTGCACTGAGTCCTGGGGGTGGTATTGCAAGAATGGGGAAAGAAGCATTTAAGTCCTGACTTCATCACTTTTCTTGTCTGAGCTTGGAGAAGTCACTTGAAAGTAGTTTTACGGCTGGAGACCACCTAGGCTGTATTCCTGCTGTTAGGAAAATTAATCCACAAACACCAGAGGTTTATGTCTGAAAAGGAGACAGAGGAGTCCCTTTACTTTATTTGAATAAAGGGAGAGGCCATAGGGCATTCCCCTGGGGTCTCTCGAATTTTCAGAGGACACAGCCTCCTTTTTATCCCAGTTTCCTGGCTGCATTTCCCTCTCTCCCCATTTGGCTGAGGTACTTGAGAGTACCTGAGAGGTGCAGACTTCCTGGAATGCCTGATACCTAAGATTTCCCTCTAATGTATAACCCACCCTTTTAATTTTTAATTCTTATGGAATTTATTGTTTCTCCCCATTGTTTCTTTCATCTTTCAATATCCAATTTCATTTATCAGCAAACCTACAGTTTGTTTGTAAAGGCAAATATATTATATATATATATATATATATTAACATTCATCAATCAGTGGAATCCTTCCCATTGTTTCTTTTCTCTCTTGGTGCTAGTTTTATCTACCAGCTGCCCCACAGTTTGTTTGTAAAGACAAATCCATCATTCCTCCCACTGCTATTCAGCAAAGCCTGTGTTTCTTTGAGCTTTTATCACACAAATATGGAACAGAAGCAATTAAAGGTTGGGAAGTAGGTGTCTGACCACCTTTAAAGCCACAGCCTCTCTGTCAGATTTCTCTGCAGTGAAATGGCAGTAGCCACTCTTTCTTTTCATGCAGGTGTTAGGAAATTACACTGGTGGTAGCCAAGCTGTGTTGCCCTGGAACTTTCTTCCTTGTTCCATGTCTGCTCTGCAGCACCTAACAGCACCTCCAAAAGGCCAGTGAGTGAGAAAAGCTTCTCCTGGGCCAATTGGGGAAATGAGTGCAGCTGGTTGTTCAAAAAGCAACAGAATTGCAGGTGAGCAGCACTGAGCCACCTGTGCAGGCTCCCTCTGCAGTAACCTTAAGTTTCCTCATGTCCTTTCTGGTGCTCTCTATCTAATATGATCCTCTATTGGAATAAACTTGTGATATGTAGAAACTATTAAAATGATCCCAGAAAAAAACACAAACTCAAAATGTGAATTTCTGACTGCTTCCAGTTAAACACACACTATGGGTCCATTTTACGTCAGCTGGCATTTGTCAAACTTCCAACAGTTTATGTTTACCACAGTGTTCTTTGGGAACCATTAAGACAGCGTGTGTCACCAGGGAAAAGGCCACAGGAATCAGATTCAAAATATTTGCATTGCTTGCAGCCAGGGTTCACAGCATGGCAAGGGTGGTTCATGGAGCTGGGATTTTGGAGGTGTTGGTGTAGCTGTGCCCCAGGTATTGATCTGGGAATTAGACACATCAAGGGCAGGTGACTGGGACCCTGTACCTGTGCTGCTGAGGACAGATGGCTTACAGCCACCCCTTCCTTCCTCACTGCTGCCCAGTATATACTCTGAGAAATAACAACAAAAGAATTGACTTTATGAAAGACATTTGCATTTGTGATGTTTACAGTACAGAGCCTGGTCTGCCTACTTAGCTGTATCATGAGTTAATCCATTCACTTCAGCAGCAAAGCCTGATGCTGAGTTAATTTACACTGGATAATTCCAGGTTAACTAAGCTACAGTCACTGAGCAATCCCAGTTGTAAGAACATTCTTGAGTGCTGGGGAAGTAAGACGAGGTGGAAGCACGGACTCACCTAGCAGGCAGTCAGAGCAGTGTGAGTGTTTACAGACCTTGCTGTGAAACAGGAAGGTGAGACTGGAAAGAGCTCATGATTTTGTGCCTGGATATTGAGGCTCACAGGTGGGGTTTGTGTCAAAGAGGAAAGTTTGACAAAAAGTGCTGATGAAGACCAGGCTAGTGTCTCAGTACAGACTAAAAATACATTGCATTTGTCATTGTGAACATTTTCACTTATTAATAGCCAATATTAAAAAAGCTCTCCAAATCCATCTGTTAAAATGTCTGGCTCAGGCAATGTATGTTCAGGGTAAGTTTTTGAAAATTCCTGCCTTGGGAAAATTTTTTTGCTGACTCTAAAATGTTAGCAGCATTTTTCTGAAATTTGTTAAAAACTTTTTACTTTCTCAGTTTTATAAATCATGATCTAATTCTCACTGTAACACCACTGCATTGAGTAGAGGCTGAGGAATACTGCAGTCAGAACTGGATATGAATGATGTGGCCTTATAATGGCATGGTCAGGTCTGAAGCCACCCCTTGTCAGTATATCAAGGCCTTTGATAAAATAGAGAGACCGTGTACCAGGTGAATGATTAATAATGGTGGGACAGGATAGCACGTGGATACAAGATTTATGTGCTGGGAAATCTGTAAGATAAAAGGCCCTTATATTTTCCAGCCTGATCACAGGACATCACCATTGTGAGCTATAAATCTAGATGATACAAATAATTATCTCCATGTGCGTGCTGGCTCAGTGTGGAACTGAAGGGGCTGAACAATTCCACACTGAGCCAGCCCCATGGTGTGATAGAGCCAAAGGCAATCTCTTCATGTGGCCTCTCCAGTCCCTTGCAGTAGAGGGACAGGACACCTCCTGCTGCTTTGGCCTGGAGGAGCCTGTTGTGGTGCTGAAGCTGCCATCCCTTGTGTTGTTTCAGGCAGCAAGTGCATTTGAGGGTGAGCTCTAATCAGTGGTTCCCGTGCTGGTGACTGGTTTGTCCTGGTGACTGACAGCTGTGATAATGAGGTTATTGTGAGGAGGCAATCAGTGCACAGAAATGTTTTTATGTCTTATGGTCTGGGATCTTGACGGTTTTGTACCCTGAGAGGTAATCTCTAGCTGGCTGGGCCAGAGCAAAGGGCAGAACACAAAATGACTGTACAAGAAAAATCCCTGTTGCTTTCTCATCTGCATTAGGGTTAGTTTGTCAAAGTCATTGTAGGGCTGTTTGCTGTACTATCAAGACAGAGATTTTCTAAGCATTCTTATGTACCTTTGAAGTGAAAATACCTGGGGAGCAAGGCAAGCCCATTAGTCCCTATGAACAACTGGTGGTTCACAGATGCTCCATTTCTAGGTAAATCCCCTCTGCTGCTCACTCTCTCAATGCTCACTGAACCTTGTTAACTTAACTCCAGGTTTCTACACAGCTGGCTTATCTCTACAGTGCTGTGCCCTGGGAGCCTCAAATCTGGGTCTTGGCTTAGACTGGAACAAAATACTGAGGGATCTGACTGGATCTGGCTGGGCAGTGGAGGAAAAGGGTGTAATTCTGGTTGCAAGGTTTGATAAAAAAAAATTTACCTTTTCTCTTTTATTCCCTGTTTTTTGTATCACTGGAGTGTTACTGTGACACAGATAGGAACACAGCAACACACACAACAGGTGTTCAGGTAGAGAAGAAAGGAAAAACTCTCTTGTTCATTGTTGACCTCATATCTATAAGTTTCTGGACAGTGACCAGAGATTGGACAGAGAAGTTACTACTTCTCCATCTCCACTGGTCACTTGAGAAGTCCATCAGGTGATATCTTTTACAAAGGAATGCAAACATGATTCTTGTTTATGTTACAATTCATGAGAACTGACTCCATTATACTAAAACAAATCAGAAGGCTGATTGTCAGGAACACTGGAGTTCTGGAAGTTTTTTCCAAAGCACCACTTTCACCATGCAAAAATATTGTTTCCTTTCTCTCTCTCCACTGAACTTTTGTTTATTATATATCTGTGAGTTACAAAAAAGAGCCTCAAATCAGCAATAGCTACAGCAGCTCTTGTCTCTCAGGGACAAGATTAAGATCCACCAAAATGAGATGTCATGGAAAGCACTGACTTGTTATTCTCTGGTGCTACAGAAAATTTATTTGCTGTCTCTTGCTGCTGCAGTACAGAGCCAATGGAAGTACCTGCCTTGCTAGATTTCCATATGAATAGAAATGGGTGTTGAATAGGAGCCACAAATCACAAAGGTAAAGGAATGTGCTAGGGATGGCCCAGGCAGGAAATTGGATGATTTTGATGTCTCTGCTGGGTCGTTAAGGCTAGAATTCATGTTCCAGATGATAAGACTGTCCCTGTGTAACTTTTAAATTCAAATCTGTACGTTTCTTACTGAGGTTGGACTTTCCCATGTAATGTCCAACCATGCCTCTGAAATGCTTTGTAGGCAACACTTATAGGAAGTAGTGGGGGTTTTCCATCTGTACATTAATATTTTAGTGGTTGCTATTTTTTAACCATATCCAAGAATGAGAATTCTGTTTCTGGATAGAACTGGTGATTTAGCCCATTGCTGATATTCTGCATGATCCAAGATCCTAAACCCAAAAGTAATCCTGAACCAGACATGTACAAATTTGCCACAGCTGCAACATGGACTCAAATGACTTAAAGAACATTACTTACTGCAACAGGTTTAGCCTGACAGGCCAGCTTCCTGTTCACAACTGTGGCATTGAGTCTCTTTCCAGAGGGAACTGGAAACATCTGGTTCCTCATCTGGTGAAGCAAGGAGCCAAAAGTGAAAGATAAGGGACACAGCAGCCAAGTGCCACAATGTCACTGAAGTGCAGAGCCACAGGAACCAGAGCAGTTCGTGTCTCTCCAGTATCCATGGAGACGTCAGGACTGCAGGGGCTGGGGTCTGTCACACTGCTGTCACCACTCGGCCACAGTGACTGGAAGATGAGGCTCAGCTGGCAGGGAGTGCCCTTCAGGGGTCAGTGCTGGTACTGCCAGAGGTCACAGGTCACTGTGAGACAGCAGAGCCCAGGCAGGGCCACACCTTGACTTGGTGGAAATGGCCAAACATAGCAAACAGTTCAGCTCTTGCACTTTGCCACCTTCTCATCCCTCTGACAAACAACTCTTCACTTAGCCTGGATGAAGAGACCACAACTGTCAGTGCCAGGGGCTGAGCCAAGGCCACCTTGTGCCCATGGGTGTTTTTCCCCTGGTGACAGCCAGTTCCTGTACTGGTGGCACTGGGATAGATGACCAGCTGTTTCAGGTGTCCCATTTTTAGATATGTGCTACATGAAGATAGCGCTGGATTGATAAGACAGAAAAGGTTAATGGTCTCAGATGCAATTTTCCAAACAAATATAACTTTGATCTGCAATGTAATTTAGATTATCTAAGTCCCCTAAGTCTGGGGCCTGGGATGTGTCAGGATTCTCAACTAAAAAGCATTTCCTGTGGCGCAGTTTGGTGTCTTTCAGGAATAACAAATTTAAAAGGCTTTCTTTTAACTTCCATGTCTCTCTTCTCCCCAGCTTTTTTGTCTTTCCTAACCTCATTCATCTGCTAAAAAACAGGGCTTGAGATAGGAGCTTGTATTAGGCGGACCTGTGAGCGCTTCTGAGGCCTTCTGTGAAAGAGATCATGAGGTGAAACAGAAACTAATGTCTGTGTTGCATTAAAAGTCAGCATTATGACAGAGAAGTTTTCTTTTGAGACAGAAAACTGTCCATTTGAGGGCATAAGAGGAAGGATCAAACATCCTGCAAGCTGTGATCTATCATCATATGGTGCATGGTCAAGTTACCAGTCTAAACACTGTCCTGGTTTGCAAATCTCTGTAAGCACAGATGTACTTTGGGCACAGTGGGCTCATTGTCCCAAGGAAAATTGAAGGGAGCTCTTGAGCGATGTCTTATTGTAGAGATGTTGCTGCTAAAAGCAAATCTCTCAGAGAGTGAGTGCAGCCTGTTTCTGTTATTGATTTCCAGGTCTCTGCTTCATTGAGACCACATGGTCCACTTTGTTTTTGTAGCTGTCTTTTATTAAAACTGACAAAGAGGTATCAGCGTTTGAAAAGATGAGTCTTGAGAGTCCCCTGGGCGGCATTTTCATGCTGTAAAGTGATACTTGCATATTTGATCCACGGATGCTTTTAACACAGTGATAAAACAAAAGCTCTCCTTCCCAGGGTGGTCTTCTACGCTACAAGGCTTTCTTTTTTTTTCCCATGCTTAATGGGACAAGAAGTAGAGAGAACCTGCAATTCTTCCTACCTTAAACTGTGATCTCTGATCTGATCCTGTGTCTTAAACTGCTGAGGACACCCCTATGTGTTTAGTTTTTTAATGTATACTTTGCTGCTTCATCAAAGGCTCATAATGCATTTTATATTCACATGGGTTATCTGTACTGGTTTTCAGTGTTCCTGAGACTGGTGTTTCATTCTTCTTCCTGGTAACCAACATTTACAGTCCCTAATCCTCTCCTGTTCTGTACCTGACTTTCTAAGAAGCCAGTCAGAGTTTTATTTGAACACACAAGCCTGAAGTTGGTTTGGTTTTATTTTTTTGGCATTATATTTGAAAGTATCTAAAAAAATTTAGATCTGAGACATTTCATACTAGGACCTATCATGAATGGAAATGTTTGACCTCAATCTGTCTGTGCAGCAGCTCCTGATCTGTAAAATGGGAATACCATCTTCTCTCATTTTGAAAAGACTTTATGAAGATAAATTAATCGTTGCAGAGCACTCAGATGTCAGAGTGATGAACACCACAGAAAAGCTTGGGGGGAAATAAAGAGTTCTGTCTGCAGAGCAGGCTGTTAGTACTAGCCATAAATAAGACATGAAGCTGCACTTTGATCAAGAGACTAAAGCAGATATTGAATAGTTGCTGATAAGCTGAGCACCAGCCAGCCAGAGTCCTGAACACGTCCAGACCAGTGGGAAGTAGTGTGTAATTGTGTGATTAAAGAGCTGTGTTAATGCAAATGAGCAATAGGACCAAAGTGAAGTTGCACCCATGAGCTCAGTGCATGTTTGTCCTTGCATTTGGATGTTCTTTTCTGCAGCCTTGCTGTGTGCCATGAGAGAAATACTAGTCCCTGAGCACAAATTATTCTCATCCTGGCCAACTGATTCTTTTCCTTTCCTCTGTTAACGAGTTGTGTTACACAGAGGAGGGACTGGAAGCTTAAAAACATGTTGTGAAAACATGTTCAGAGCTGAAACTACCAAAAAGTTCTGGCAGCAGCCTGTCTTCTACAGACCATGCAAAGCATAATCCATCAGATTCATGTGTCAGAAGGGCTGTCAGTAGCCCCTGCTCCATCTACAGCTCCAGGTTCACCTGAGCCCTGCCAGTTGCTTGCTTGGCTAGAAAAAAAGCACTGAAGCCTCCTATCCCTACAGCCACAGTGGAGACAGCTGAGTAAATGTGATTCCATCTTTCTGGCTGCTGCTTGGCTCCACCTTGGTTTGAGCTCCGAGGTGGCTAAGGGATGCTCACAGTTCCCTTTCCTTTATATGCTCTTGTCAGCAAAGTGAATGTGTCCACGCCCTCCCAGAGTCCTTCCAGCCCGCTTCTAAAGGAGATGCTATGCATTTTTCTTTTGAATTTGCTCATGTAGCTTGTTTCCTTTTAAGTTTTATTACTGGGTATTTTGACAAAGGTTAAATGGAGTAGATTTTGTGACTGGTGTATTTTTGTAATGCTTTTGACAAAAGTGCTTTAAGCATGGATTCACAGCTACGATTATGAGAGGTCTTCAGAGCTTGACACGAAAAACCTAATGGTACAGTTGCAGTGATGAACAAAATATAAACTGCTTTTCCAAAGGGGGTGTGTATCCTGTGCCATTATCTCACCTTTGCACTCACAACTCTTCACTACTTGTCCCTCATGACGGGTTTTGGAGAGGAACATAGAAAATCCCTCCCAATGGCTCATTAAGCAACCAAAGTATAACCTACTGATGGCAGAGAGGTTACAAGTAGCTCATCTCTGGAGAGAGCAGTGGGTGAGTCCCCTGAAATGTCTTCCTGCTGTAATTGCAAGTCACAGAGTCAGGTCCAACTTCATTATAGGCCCAAGGAATCGATGCTAATGGGCCCTGTCCTGCCTTCGGTGCTCTCATCTTGCACAGAGACCTTCTCCAGCAAGCCCTGTGCTTGGCCGGTGCTCTTTGATGTGCCTGTCTGCCTGCCCTCTTCCTGGGGATAGGACACCAGCAAGCTCTCTGCTCTGAGGGTCATGGGGAGAGCAGACCCCCGTGGTGTAGAGTCTAAATTGCTGCTTCCTTAGTTGCTAAAATAAGCCTCTCTGCAGGCATCCGGGGTTTTGTTTTCCGGGAGTGGGAACAGGGGTTGAGCTGTGCCTGCTGCACCCAGAGCAGTGTTTCCCTGCAGCTGTAGTTTGGAGCTGACCTTCTCACCCTGTTCAGGGATGAATGAATGGTGAGGGCAGGGAAGAAACTGCAGAAAGTTCTGGAAAGGCTCTGCCAGCTGTAAATGCAGCCTATTTCTGCCCCCTCTGTAATCTTCAGCTCCCCTGCTCCACACTTGTCCTGTGTTCACCCTATCTCAGCCACCTTCTGACTTCCCCTTAAATCACGGGAACAAGTTGTAGTTGAGAGCAAGTTCATTCTGTCCTCTTTTCCCTACCTCAAAGTGTCTTTGCCTGTTCTGATTGCAAGGTCTTTGGGGCAGGGATTGTACCCTCCCTGTGTTTTGGCAGAAACTGCCTTAATTAGGGATCGTTCTTGGTTTGTTCTGTCGTAATAAAAGGGATTCATAATAACACTGCAGTAACTCACACCAGTCTTACTGCATTTCCTTCAAAGGAAGCACTCCAAAATAAGATGAGAGTAGATGAGATGAAGATCAGAACAGCTGTAATTACAAGTCTGCGATATCTCATTTTGGAGCAGAGCACTTACAGGCAGTAGTAACTTGGTCGGCTCTTATTGAAGGGGAAAAACCCACACAAAAGGTGTTTTTACATAAGTCTCTATAAAATAGCAAACAATACTCATCAGAGAGAGCATGATTAAAGGCTTTTGAAGCATGATTGGAGTTGCCAGTTATCATGAGATAGTTAAGACGCAGGTTTGGTGTATATATATTCTGGTGATCTCATTATCTTCATTATTAATTAGTCTCTGTTCTTCACATTTCAGCTCCAGTTTCTTGTCATTAGGGCGACTCACCTGCGAGTGATGCCTTAGTGAGAGGCAGAGGAAGGATTCTGCCTATGGAACAGCAGAGGAGGTGCCAACTTTTGTTCAGAACTGCTCCAGAGAAACTGCAGTGCTTTGCACCAGATCAGCCGGTTTCCCTGCCATAAACGCTTTCAATGATGTGCTCTGCTCGGTGTTTCCTGGCCGGGAGCCCCGGGTTCACCAGGCACTCTGGGTGCTACTGGAAACCATAGAATCGTGGAATCATAGATTGGTTTAGGTTGGAAGGGACCTTAAAGATCATCTCATTCCAACTCCCTGGATGTTCCATGCCTCACCACCCACACAGGGAAGGGGACAGCAGTGACTGTGATTTAGGTACTCAGTGATGTATTCAGCAGTCTTCTAATCACCCAAATAATGAATATTTTTCCCAAATTTTCTCTGGCATGCTTCTGCAAGCACCTTTTTCAGGATGCATAGTGGTTTTTTTGGGAGATCTGTGGTATCTGGCAGTGCCAAACATCCTTTTGCCGGTGTACCCATCCCTTTGCTTTTGTGTGGTAATGAGGATAAAAGTTTAGTCTCCGTTGACAGTTGACAGCTACTTGTCACCATCCTCAAATCCTGAACAGGACTCGAGCACAGGTACTTTGCAAGTACACTTAATGCAAGTGGCATATAGAGGGTGGGATTTAGGAAAAAAACAAGATGAGTTAAGGTGGAAACTGAGTGTGAAGGAACACCTTGGCGTTTTCAGGGTCCATCTGTTATGGCCCTGGCCGAGTGTATCGGCATTGAATGGCTTCCCTCCGAAAAGCAGCAAGTCTGCTGTTGCTGGGGTCACAAATACCGTGCTCAGGAGGGTCTCTGCAGAGCCTGCTCGTGCAAACCACGCACAAAGCCTGGAGCGTATTTCTGTGTCCGGTCATCTGAGCAGTCACTAACCTGCACAAATTCCTCAGCTGCCTGAAATCATGACGGGAGAACAGACTCGTGTCTCAGATGGGAGAAATGTATCACGCAAGCTCTCCTTCCGTGGCGCTGACTCAGCTGAGCTGCAGCTGCAGCGAGTGGAAGCTGCTGTCCTGGGCAGACATGCAGACACCTTTCCTCTGCACCCTTGTTGCTCTTAGGCATGAAGCACTTAAAGGCCTTGTCACTCCCCAAATTAATCCTCATTCCTCCAAGAGAAGCCAGTGATGTTCACCTGACCTCTCTCAGCCATGACAGTGTGCTCCACTTTGCCCTTTGTAGGAAACAAATCATAAGTCATATTAAACAGAAAATTATCACTTTACCATGAAATATGTAAAAATAAGGGGTTCGTCTCGATGGAGATCAAAGGCAGTTTATAACAATCTCTACTTAATCAAGCTTATCTTTAATGAAGTGAGAAATGGACATGTATTATAGCTAGGGTTATTACTTAATAAAGATTTTATACAGTTGCTCCTTAATGAGGAGTGATTGTCGAAACATTTTCTAGGACCTCTATGAGAAATGCATCTATCAATGAGAGATTTGTGCCTCCTCAATTATTACTGTATAATAAATGTCAAAGCCCTGGGTAGCAAACTGAGTAGTGTGTTCAGCAGGTATACCACACAGTTGGACATATGTTCTCAACATCTCTATTATAATATTAATTTTAACGATTTCTGCTTTATCTGTTTAATGCTTATTTTATGTTTTTCTCATCACAAGCTGTTGAAAGTAAATCTGTGTTGGATTAGAGTTCTGTAATTGTCAGGTTTCACAATGTCTGTAGTAGTGCCTGATCTGGGTAACAATACAAACACTTCTGACTTGCATCTTTCAGGAAACAATAACGAAATGTACTGTGCAGGTAATTATTACGTATGTGATTGTTGTTTATTCTGTAGTGAGCCCCTGACATAAAACTGTCTCTCTCAAATCGAATACTGAAAGAAAAAGCAGATTTTAGAAGTGTCCTATTTAAAAAGCAGTGAAGTTGTCTGTCCTTAAATCTGTCTTGTAGAAATTGCTTTCCTGTTCATTTAGGCTAATGAATCGGAGGCTGTCGGGGAGGGGTTTTCTTTGATTCCTGTTTTACCATTCATTATCAGTTTCTCAGCTTCCCGGGAGAGCCCCTGAACGGGAAGGGTGTGGAGCCCCCTGTCCCCGCAGGGAGCCCGGGGTCTGCTGGGTCTCCTGCTGGGGACCGCTGTGAGCTGCGCCCTGCCGAGTCTCAGGGACCGCCTGGCACTCGTGCGGTTCCGCAGGCTGAACTCGAAGCTGCACTTGGCTTTCATCTGTTGCTGTTGCACTTTGTTACACGAAACCTCAGGCATCCTCCACCTTTCCAACCCTTCTGCGCTCAGCAGAGACAGAATTCTTTTCATTTTCTTTCAATCAATTGCAAAAAGGGTCAAGTTCAGTGAATTGCTTTAAACATTGCAAATATATAAGAATTGGGGCTGATTAATTTCTTTCTCTTCTTTTGCTTTTTGAACAGCAATATTTTACACTTAGGAGTCACCGGCTGTGATGAAAATGAGGGCAGGTTCAGGGAATACATGGAACATGAGGTGTTACACTGGTAGAAGGGTTTGTGTCTGCCTGATTTGCTCTGTTTTTTGAGAATTTCTTTATCCCTTCCTTCAAGTAACTTTTGGGCCTCTCTGGAAAACACCCTGTCTTTGGACACAATAAAGTCCAAAATATTTTAGAAATATAAAGTACTTAAGTGATCTTTCGGTGAATTTACATTTACAGCATCTTTGTAACTCCGTGTATGAGCACTGTTGCAAAAGTACACCCCAAAGAGCTTTGCCCCTTCTGAAATACCTGACGTAACATTAAAGACAGGCTTTGGAATATGGCCAGATCAAATGGCAGGGTAAGGGCTGGGGATTCTTTCCTTTTCAGAGTCTTTTGGTGCCATTACAGTTGAGAGGGAGGTGTTCGTTTGCTGGCTGAATCCTGCCAGGATGGTGTTTCCTTCTGTGTGTGACCCAGCAGTGACAACTGTGACAGTCAGTAAAGGCAGGGTTTGGCTCCCAGATATGAATTTTATGGAAAATGGATTTTTTTTATTCTCCTTTCTGCCTTGTAGTCTTCTTCTGCAAAGCCACAGAAACAGATTTTTTTTTTTCTTTATTAGCACAGACAGCACAGTAAACACAGCTCTTATGAGGTGTTGCGAAAAAGGAAGTTACACAACTTCTAAGAAGTGAAGCAAATATAAAATAACAAAGTCAGCGTGACTGTTCTCAGCCTTTTTGATTTGCTTCTCATTATCTTGTAACTAAAGGGATAAAAATCAAGGACAAAGCAGACATCACTTCCTAACAGGATCTGTTTTGCTTGGAGCACACTGAGGGTGCTGTAGCCTGGCTGCCATGCCGGGGAGGCCGTGCATGTGAGCAGTTGTGACTTGGAGGAAGGAGGCTGTGCCGGGCAGGTGAGGCTGTCCCCAGTGAACCCTGATGGCTCCAGAGATTGTCCCTGCCTGGGGTCCTGACAGCTCTCAGCGCCTGCCACTGCAGCCCCTTCACTTATGAAGTATCAGAAACCCAAAATCAGACTGTAAAAATTCTTCTGTTCCATCTCAGATGTGTTCCTATACACTCACCACCTGCAGGAAGATTGTCCATAACCCTGGGGTGGGGGGTCCCTGTCCACCCTGGCCTTGAAGCCTTCCAGGGATGGGGAATCCACAGCTTCTCTGGGCCAGCTGAGCCGTGTACACACACATAATTATATAAAAAATATTAATTACATATAAATATATAAATAATAAGCATTTAATTACATAAATTTTATTTTATATATAATGTAAAGTTATATAATATATCATTATATAATATAGAGAGAATTAATCGGGTTTTAATCGGGTTTTAAGACACATTTCATTCCTCACAAACCCCAGGCATCTTCCCCTCTCACCAGCAATTGCGGATAATCTTAATTACAGATAATTTTGAGCAACACTGCATTATTTTTGAGCAAAGCCGAATGACTACGACTAAACCCAGGAGCGGGGTCGGGCGCGCGTCGTTCCCGCCCGCCGGAGCACAAACCCAACCGCAGAGAAGCCGTGCGGCGGGGACCGTCTGCCGCTGTGCGCCCACCGCCCGGGCCTGCCGGGTACCGGCTACCGAGTGCCGGGTACCGGGTGCCACCGGCCGGGCCTGCCGGGTGCCGGTGGTACCGGCTGCCGTGCGTGCGGTGCCGGTGCCGGGTGCGGTACCGGGTGCCGGTGCCGGTGCCGGGCCTGCCGGGTCTGCCGGGTGCCGGGTACCGGTGCCGGGTACGGTGCCGGGTGGCCGGGTGCCGGGTGCCGGGTGCCGGGTACCGGGTGCCGGGTGGGCCGGGTACGGTGCCGGGTACGTACCGGGTACCGGGTACCGGGTGCCGGGTGCCGGGTACCGGTCCGGTGCCGGGTGCGGTACCGGTGCCGGTGCCGGGTACCGGGTACCGAGTGCCGGTACGGGCGGTACCGGGTGCCGGGTACCAGCGCTTGGGCCCGGCCCCTGTAGTCGCCTGGCAACGGCGGGGCGGGGATGCTGCGGGCGCTGCCCGCCCCGCAGGGCCGCCCCCCGCGCTCCGCCCGCCCTCTCTGCGGGGCGGGGACGGGGCGTGGGGACGGCACCGACCTCCCGGCGCCGAGCCAGGTGCAGGCAGCCCGGCAGGGAGGAGGAGGAGGAGGAGGGCGAGGAGGAAGGCGGCAGCCGGCCAGTGTCTTCTGCGGGGTGAGGACGAAGTTTGCGTCGGGATTTCGGGGGTTTTCCACGCCGCAGCTCCGGGCGGGCTCCCGCTCTGCCCCTCCGGGGAACCCGCGCTGGGGCTGCGGCGTGAGGAGAGGGGGATCCGTGATGAAGGGGCATCCGCTCCGCTCGAGGCCGCTCCGCTCCGCTGGGGATCCAGAAGCGAGGGGGAAAAGCATCTCTGGGGTTTTTGGTGCGGTATCGGCGTTTTCGTGAAATGCATGAAATTGTAGGTTGAGCGAAACCCTGCTGTTTTTTTTTTTTCTTGTTTGCTAAAGGAGGGGATTTTCGCTCCAGAGTTTGTGTGCTGGAAGGTTGGGCTCGCTATGGAAGTGAGGGTGCTGAGGATATTGTTATATGGGAAAATTTAAAACCGTATGTGTCTGTCAGCAGCTGTGTGGGGTGAAATGGGGGTGTTGAGGTAGGAGGGGATGTCTCCCTGCACGGCTGAGCCTCTTACAGCTCTCCGCTCTGTAACCCGGAGGTGCCCAAATACCTGGGATTTAAACCTTTAAAAGGGGAAGAGGAGGGAAAAAAGTACTTTTTAAAGATGAATGCAAGCAGGGGGCTTGCTCCGTAATTATTTTCTGTGCCACTGGCGGTGTGTTTGGATTGCCATTACTAATTGTTGAATGTTTTTAATACCCAAATGTATTTCTGAATGCACTTTCTGGCTCTGGGATGACGGTGACAGGCAAGAAAAAAACTATTTGTGATTAGCGTATGGCTATCACGACAGCCTGTGCTGGAAGTACAGATGCTTCCTGTAGTCCTCGTGTGGGACCAGCATTGCCGTGATGCGGTGGGTGAAGTGGTTCTTTCCCCGATGGGCCTGTGTGAGATGTGTTTGGCAGCATACGAAAGCAGCTCACAGCAGAGATCTTGTAGATGTGAGCAGCTCCTGGCCTGGATTTTATCGCCTCCCTGAAATGGGGAAGGGCAATTGTCCTTTTCTGTTAGGCAGAAGTGATGTGTGGTTCGAGATCCCGGGGCAGGCAGGTGCCCTCCTTGCTTTGTGCTGTGCTGGTTTTGAGGTGGAGTCTTAATGTTGCTGCTCTGACAGCAGCAGTATTTTCACTGCTTGTAGCAGATTTGTACGGTTTGTGGCTTTGGGGGCATAGAGGATGATTTATTCTCATGATATTCGGCTGATTTATCGACATAGGGTGAGGAGGAGGCATAGATGGGAGAAAACTTCTGAAATGGGTTCAGGATAGACTCCCTAAACGTGAACTCCACAGCACCTGTATCCAGTGTATTATATTTTTACCTGTATACTAGAACAATTTGTGATTATTTTGATCCCTTTTGCTATGTTATTATAACTGCTTCTGTTGAAAATAGTTTTATTCCATTCAGGTAACTTGTGAATGAGGGGGTTGCTCTAGTGATGGGACTGGATTGCTCTTTCCCAGTCTAAGTTATTTTTCTGCCTGTGACCCTTCCAGTTTTTGCAGGAGATAGAGAATAACTTGGTGTTGCCACCAAATATGTGCAGTAGTGTGGAATGTTATTCTTACAACTGGCCATAGAAGGAGGGTGGAATTTCTATTGGCTATTTGGCAGTGTGTACCCAAAATGAGAGGAGCTTGAGCTGTACCCAACACAAGATGTGGCCGCCTCCAAGCAGTTCTAAAACCATTTTAATGGGCTTCTTTTAAGTTTGTTATTTGAAGAATTACTACAAATAGCAGCAAGTCTCCCAGAAGCCATCTGATATGCAGATGTCTCTCAGCTATCGTTTTTTGACAGGGCCCTTACCACAGGGTAGTTGGGGAATCTTTGCCATGTGATATGCAAAACCTGAAAAACAAAACACTTCCCATGTCAAAATAGCAATGGGAATGGAATTGCTTTGCTCCAGTTATTGATTAACCAGTGCTGTTACATCTGTCCAGCATAGCTTGATCTTAACTTTTTCTTTTAAATATAGTGTCTTAGTGAATTATTTTAAGTGGTTACTAAACTAATCATAGGTTGCTACTGAATTAACCATTATCCAAATATTAATATCTTCAACTGCTCACCATGTTTATCTAGCTGACCCCTTAAAATTCTGAAATGCAGCATAATAAAGTCAATCCATTTCTTCTTTCTTTAGTCATTTAAGTTGATTGCTGCCCCAGTCACAGGACAGGCTCTGTAAGTGCTTCATGCCAACACAGAACAGTGCTTTGGGCGCTGTGTTGCAGCTAATACTGAATACTGGTTAGTTGGTTAGTAGTAGGGAGTCTCTGCATATGGCTCGGCTTTGAATTGTGTTTTCAGTGTGCAGCCTAACCTTATAAATGATTTCTACTTGGTTCCTATCTGCTTTGTCTATGCAGGTTCAAGGGTATCGCCTGCCTGTGTGTATTTAAATAAAAATAATCAGTTTATTGACCGAACCAGGGTTCATGATCAGTGGGTTCTTAGCGCGTGTCTGTTTGTTATGTGTGGAGCTCGATGATGTGTTTGGCAGCCTTTCTGCAATTAAGTGCTTTAACTTCACTGTAGAAAATGAAAAAAAAGAGCAGGTATATGAGAGCCTTTGTTTAAAAAGAAATAAAATCTTTTATAAACAGATGGGGAGACTATTTTTTTTTTTAAAAAAGCAGTACTTGCAATCTTTTCTGGGTAAAGGCTGCAATTCCAATTAGTCCTGCAGCAGGAATGCCTTAACCTGTGGTTTACCCAGCCACCAGCTGAAGAGCAACCAAGGTCCTGCAGCTCCTTTCTTCTCCGAATGAGGAGCTCTTCAGCGCTACTTCAGTATTTCTTAAGCATGAAGTAAATTACCTTTTAGGCTTGTCTGCATTCAGAGTGACCAATGAGCTCTGGGAAGTGTTTCTGAATAAACCACAGCAAAGCCACATCCTTAATGCTTTCCCTCTGCTTGCCAACCTAAACTACTCCTCACCAGGCATGGCTGGACTTATTACTGTGTTGGAGAAACTCGAGATATTTCTTAACCTCTTGGGGTCTGAAATTGCTCCCATTCCTCAAGCATCCCTCCCTGCTGGAGGCTGCAGTGTAATCTAACCCGGGTGGGTGGCAAGACAGAAGTTATGAGTTGGAGGTAAATTTTTTTTCTTTGTTTTTCTTTAAATGGCTTTATTTCCTGGAGACCAGCCTTGCAGTACTATAGAAAATAAATGCAAAAATTCTAGTTTCCAAATTCCTTGGGGGAAGGGAGTTTGACTAGTGTTCCTGTGAATAATTAGCTTAGACACAGGCAGAACTGTTCCTGTCTGGGACAGCTTTTTCCCGTTCTTCAGGCTGTTTGTGCCTAATGGTGCTGTGGAGGTGCCAGGAGGTGCCTCCTCCTCCCCTTCCCCCAGAGGCTGGGGCAGCTCTAAGGCAGCTCAGGGAACTCTTCACCCACGTGCCTGCAGCACCCGCGGGCAAGTGTGATTGCAAGGGTTTTGTTCTTTGTCGAGTCCCCGGAGGGTGACCTTGAGGCTTGTCAAGGAAAACCTGCTGGCCTGTGAGGTCAGCTGTCCCCTTAGCAGCGAACACCACTGGCAAAGAGCATCTTGTAACTTAGGGTTGGTTAATTAGGGGTCTGAACTGGGAAGTGAGTGCTGAACTCTGCCTTAGGCATAAGAACTTTGTTTTGAAAGCAGCCTTCAGCTCTCTGTGTCACAGCATAGGTGTTCACTTGTACCACTGCTTCACAATAATGGAATCAACCGTTCCTGTGACCCTTGGTCTTAAGGGGTCTGTACTGGGGGTTCTTCGGGGAGCCTTTGGCCATGAGCTGCAGCTCTTTGTTAGCTGTGACATCTGACCAGGGCACCCAGGATACAACCCAGGGCAGTTTTGCCGCCAAGTGTTCCTGCCAAAGGAATGGTGAATGCTGCTGCCCACAGTGTGCCAGAGCTGCTGGAAGGTGCAGCAGGGGCTGAGCCGCAGTCCCAGGCAACAAACCCTGGTGAGAGTTTGACGTTTTCTGTCCTTCCTCCCTGTTACTGCTGTTCTGACTTTAAAAATAGAATGAGATTGTCTCATCTCAAGGCAAAGGCTTCTCAAGAGGGTTAATTATGTCACGTTTATTATCTGCTCTGCAGATCTTTTTAGGCAAATATGAGTAATTTTTTTAAGTTTTATGCCAGCTTTTATAAACCAAAGTCTGCAGCACTCCCACACACAGCACGAAGGTGATGCTGAGTTGCCCACAGCTCATTTCAACATACAGCTGCCTGACCTGGGTGCCCTGTCTGGGAGGAGGGGATGGCAGGGGTACCTGCTGTGGGCTGTCCCGGCAGTTCACTCTGTGGGAAGGGCCGTGTAACCAGTCTGTCAGCTTGCACATTCGCAAACAGTTCACTCTAGAAATGACTTTACAGGTAATTAGATCTAGTTTCTGCTCTTACTGGAATGGGCACCTTGGGAGTTTCCTTCGTGATGTTTGTGACATGCTCGTGGTGTGTCAGCACAGTGCCACTTCGCACCACTTTTTCTAGATAAGTGAAAGAAAAAGGAAACTGTCCTGCAGTTGAGAGATAAAAGTGCTTTAATCGATGCTGGAACAAGGTGCCAAACAATGTGGTGGGTTTAAATCTGAACTCTGGTTGATGTGCTGGCCCCATCCTTACTGCAGGTCATGTACTCTTGTTCCTAGTACTGCAGATTAGGATGTTTTTTCATCTGCCAAGGGATTCTCCTTGCTTTGATAACCCTCCAGTGATGGCTGATGCGTGTATGATAGTCCAGTAGTGGGGAGCAGCCCAGGGAGCGATGGGACGCAACTTCAAAGTAAAGGGAAGAGCTTTTTATTTTTATACTTTCTTTAGAGGATCAAATTAGCAGTCTGCTAAAGCCTTTTAATGTTAAAACTTGCAGAGCATAAACAATGACCTGTGAAAAGGAGTGCTTGGATCTGGACCCTTCGTATGATGAAGTCTGGCATCTCCATTATGGCCAATTAAAATGACAGCAGAGTGTAAACACTCCTGACTCCTGTGTTCCCTAGCTGGCTCCCAGCTGCACATAGCCTTTCTCCTCTGCCTTGAAAAAGGCACGATGTCTCTTTGAACTTCCCAGCCAGAGCACAGAGCAGCCTTTCAGAACCCCTGTGCCCTCTCCTAATGTGGTTCAGCAAGAACAGCCCAGAAGCTGAAGCTTGGTCTTCCAGTGGAAACCTGTTGACCTTGAATTGCACAATTGTCCAAGAGACAGATGTTATCCTGCAGAGGGAAGCAAGGCTGGCAGTGCACTGCAGCACTGGCTTGCCCTCTCTCTGGGGACTCTTCACTGCCTTCCAGGATACTGTGAGCACTCAATCCAAGATTTGGATTTTAGGAATAATCGAGCCCCTAGGAGTTCCTTCCAATACCCACAACAACGTGTGAAACTTTACCTTAAATGGAGCTTCAAATACTAGATTTGAGTAACTAAACAATCACAGGAAGCTATTGCATTGACCAAAGTAACTTGTGGCCCTAAATAGCTTCTTATTTGAACAGCTTAGTAGAGTAACAGTGCTCTTCACGCTGGTCTTGAACTCAGAGATGTTATATTCCCAGTTAGATGGGGAGACTGGGTGTTCTTCCGTGTTCTGCAGCAGGAGATGGAAGCAGTTTCTGTGACTTCCTCTCCATCAGCCTACCTGTGAGCAGCCTCCCTTCCCCTGTGCACAGGCACAGCAGTGTGGGTGAGAGCGAGGAGGATGTGGGCGAGCGGGAGCTCACTCACATCATGGACACAGATGCACGTGTGGTCTCACTTAGTGCTCCTGAATTTTCCTCTGCTGGCTCTTCCTCTCTCTCCTGTTCCCATCAGATCAAAGGGTATTTCAGCACCTCCCCACCTCTGCCTGACAAATGAAAAGGAAAGGAAAACCTGCTCTTTAAAGAAATGTTCATAGCCCGCTTGGTGTAAATATGCAAACGTTTGTAGAGGAGTGGCTGTTTCTAAAACACATTCCTGAGAAATGCTTCACACCCTTCTTTGTCAGTTAGTAATAAGAGAATACTTGGTTTGCAATGCAGTGGCTGCTTAAATAAAGATGAGAAAACCTGGATTTTCTCTTATGATGGAGTGCAACAGTAAGTATCTTTCATTTGAGACCAAGCCTGGCACATGGCACCACATGTCACTTCTTCCCTTCCAGTTGTGGTGAGGTGACTTTTCCTGTGCTTTTGCTGGGAAAAAGTGGCTGGGGAAGGTGCAGGGACTCAGACTTGTATCTGTCCCCCAGCAGATTCAGCTTGTCAAAGGGATCAGAGGCATGATCCTGGCCAGGGAAGTGCCATGGCTCATCTGCATGTGGCATTTCTTGTTTCTGGTCATGTGTGATGGGTCCAGCTCTTACTAATCAGATTGTGCAGTGGTGGCATACTTGGATCCTCTTTTCTTTCCTTTCTCCTGCATACTGTGAGGCTGTCTAAATGTTATGGGGTACTGGTGATTTGGCTGTGCTGGGAGTGAATTTTAACGAGGCTTGCTCTTCAGCATGAATGTATTGATGTGGGCATGTCATGTAGCCTGTCTGTCAGCCAAGTTTCTAGCTTTCAGCTACTTTATATGCATATTTTGGAGATTGCTTCCAACCTGGGAAAGCCCAGTCAGGTCACTACAGGTCAAGGCAGAGCTCTATTCCCATACCCACCTAATGGTGACACTGTTTTCCTGCCCCACAAGGATCAGAAGGAATCCATGGGAATCGCTGTCTTCTGCTCCTGCTTCTGTTTGGGGTGGCTGTTGCAAAGGCAGACTGGGCTTACTCATCTGCCTTCAATGCAGCCGCACAATGCCTCTTTCGAGGAAGGGAATTCATTAGTTTCTGTGAAGTGGCCTTGGATCTGTGGGCAGCAGGTGCTTCTATAGAGCAAACTGTTGCTGAATATTCAACAGTTGCTATACAAGCGTCTGGCCGGATGCCTGTGAAGCACTTGGAGTTATCTTGAGCATCCGATTAGATAAAGTGCAAACCACTTAGGGCTTTTACCCGCAGCTATGTTGTGTTGGTGGTATTTTAACGTTCAGGGTTGCAGTTTTATTTTTATGAGAATCTTCCAAGGTCATAAGCAGTAGCTTTATCTCTTTTGACTCAGCCAACAAAGAAGGGAGCTGCCTAGGAGAATGACAGCCTCAGTGATTCATATTCAAGTCGTCAGAACCTCATTCTCTTGCTGGTTTCTGCTAATGACATGTGCACTGGAAACAAATGACTAAAGCTAGAAGTGTCTATTCATCTCTAAACTTCTTAAACTCTCCTTAATCTCAAGTTAGCTCTCTTAAGGCTGCTTGAATAACACTTGGTCTTGCCAGCCTCTAATTTGGTACACGATATACTGTAGATATCTAAACTATGAAAGAATCATTTGAGAGGCTAATGAGTGCAATCATCTTTTTTTTTTTTTTTTTTTTTTTTTTTTTTTTTTTTTTGGTAGTTTAATTTACTTAGGTGTGGTTTGTATGCGGCTTGCGCTAGATGTCATCATTGCAAGTATAGTTCTGGGAGAAACCACGATCACTGAACAATTACAGCTTCAAATAACTTAAAGCTTTACTCAGTAAGGTGTGGATGCCTGTATATTGTTTACCAGCAACATACCCCCATTCTGTTGTCTTGTAACAGCTTACTTAACCTGTATTAGTTGTTTTAAAGATGCTTTGTCTGTGTTCTCCTACTGGTTATTTAGGCCACAGAAGGAAAAGTTTTAATTAAATGTGATTGTGACAGTCGCACTGGAGGCTGGTTTCATCCAGGGAGCTGAGGAGACGCCTGAGTGGTGTTACCCGAGTTCCGTGCTTTACAGGAGCTGCACGAGGGGTCCCCAAGTGTCAGGAATATTGCATTCTCAGGGTGCAGGGATCCACACCCCTAAGCTCTCAGAGCTCGGTGGTGGAGCACACTGTTCCACAGGGAACAGGCATGCAGGCTGGAGCTCGGGGGCTGTTGCTGGTCCTGGCTGCTGTACATCACCTGAAATTGTGTTAGCAGCGATTGGAGGTGGACCTCGAGCACTTAAAAGCATGAATTGACAGCTACTGGAGCTGAGCCCTCCTGCTCCTAGCACGGTTATTCGTGGTGCTGCTGGCTTTGAAAGGGCTGAGGTCTTCAGTGTGTGATTGTGCGCGGTGCTCCGAAGAGCATCGAGATGTGAATGTGCTTCCTGAACACTCGGTGACCCCATCGGGCAGGGCTCGGGCCGCGTTTGTGAAGAGGGATGTGGCATCTGCTCTCCCTCTGGGGGAGCAGCTGAGGGGGAGCTCCTCCGAGGAGCTGGGCTGGCCTGTGTTCCCCACTTTATCCAGTTCTCATCAGTGCCCGAGCTCCCCGCTGCTCGAGGATGGGGTCAGCAGAAAGGAGGACCTGCTTCCAGGAGGGATTCCCAATCGTGCAGTGAGGCATTTCAGAAGCTGTAAAGCAGGTGTTGAGGCTTATGACGACGGATCATCACCGCCAAAAACTCATTTCTTCTGGGTGGGTTTTTTTTCTGTTTTGTTTTTTGTTGTTTTGTTTTGGTTTGGTTTTTGTTTTTTCCCTTTCCCTAGGGGTCTTTAAAGTGCTGGAAAAGAGGAATTACACTTTGGGAAAGAATCCCTGGCACTGAGCAGGCTGGGGACAGTGAAGTGTGTGCTGTAGGTGTAGATCAGCTCAGCTCTCCCATACAAGTAAATGTGTGAAGGTTGCCAGAAAGTGACAGGGAGAAGTGAGCCCTCAGCCGACAGAGATGACACTGCACATTTAATTGCTAATGGACTCTTCAAAGAGCACCTCAGCTGCTATTATTAGAAAAAGCAAATGTGTGGTGTTACCTACAGGGAGCAAAAAGGGAGTATTTTGTGATCTTCTTGACCTTTACTTTCTTGTGTTAATTTGCTTAATACCAGGGAGCTTTTCCTGCTATGAAAACTTAAGCAGAGACTTCTCCAAGACCTCTGAAAAAGACGTGCTAATTGGGAGCTTCAGGGATCCACTGTGTACTTCTTTCCATCTCTTTCCCTCCTGGATCAGACTTTTAACAGCTGGTGCAATTCCATAATAGCAGTCAGGCTTTATTGCATTAAACTTGTTAAGAAAATAATGTCTGTGCCTGTGGGGCTCAGCGTGGGGGAGGAAACTTTGGGAAAATGTTAGATAAATAAACACTTCTGGGTGCTTCTGAAACATTGTAATTGCTCTTGGCAATCTTGGCTTTTTCAACACCTACTAAAAAGGACTTATTGTTTGTGCTATTTGTAGGTCCCAAGGTACTTTTCGAAGAGCAACAGTGGCATTGTCCCTGCTTGCTTTGGGGGTGCAAGGTGCAAGTCAGATGTGCTGAAGAACCCGGGGCTAAGGTGGGGAAGGTTCCAGGGCTGGTGTCTGACCTGCCAAACCACGGGCTTGCTGGGGATGAGGGACTGTGGCTCAGAACTGTAGATTAGATTGCATGAGGTGGCATGGCTTCAATAAATACTACCTGGCATAGACCAAGGATAAATCCTTTGGGACATCTCTCGAAGCAATACCTCAGGAAAGTTTCAGGCATAATAAAACTGACACAGAAAAGCGGGAACAGGCGTTTTGCATAGTGCCAGGCGTCTCACTGACGTTGCTTGCTAATCTGAAAGGCCTGTTGAAAGCTCAGGTAGAAAAGCATCCAGGTGTCTGCTCCGAGTGTGTACATGGAGTTTCAAACACAGCAGGCAGTGCTGTCCTTTTCCCTGCTGGTGTATTTATTAGTTAATGAGGTTTGAGCAGGTGGGGTTGTTTGGAATTTCTTCAACCTCCATATGCTAGGAGATTTCACAGTTATATAAATTGGTTTTTCAGGAAAAAGTTGGATGGTGAGACCTGCATTTCTAATAGGAGTTTCTGCAAATCTTGAAAAACTGCAGCTTCTGCCTGACTCTTTTCCTGTTGAAGTGGAAAAGACAATTTGTGTCATAAGCACAGAACATCAGTGGTTTTGCAAAAGGGGGTCTGAGCCTCCTTGGCTCCAGCAGAAGAGTGTCCAGAAGCTGTGGGGGTGGACTTGAAGCTGAGCTGTGGCAAGTGGTTCCACTGGGCCTGTGTCCCAGCAGACATGCTCACCAGCAGGGCAGGCAGTGCTGGTGATAGTGCCAGTGCCTTGAGACTCCTGGGTGGGATGACAGTTGTGCCTAAACATGAGGTATATCACTGAATGAAATGCTCCATTCCTTGTGCCAATGAACTCCGCTTTAAAAGCTTCCCTTGCCAGCAGTAGCTCAATGGTCAGGCTGCCTGTGGAGCTTCCAGATGAGCTGTGGAGTGGAGCTCATGAGTCAGGACTTGCTCTGCAGCTCTGAGATATTTGTGTCATGCTGTATGGGAATTGTCAAAGCAGCATTGTGTGGCTGCTTATCAAAGGATAGAATAAAATATTAGTCTTTATTTTTTTCAGTTAAGAATTCTTGTTAGTGCCTCAGGGACAAGCAAATAGAACCCAGCTTGTCTTGGCTATTCTTAGTATTTGTGGGACAGGAAGGGGAGGGAGAAGGCAAAACAGCAAGAGCAAAGAGTTGCAGTAATGAGAATTATGTCTTATTTTAGTTGATACTTAATCAAGACGTGTGGTTCCAGAAAGCAGGAAGAGATGATTTTGCCTTTTTTTCCCCTGCTCTCATACAGCTTTGATTATCACCAAGACTTAGCCTAAGCAATTTAATGCCTGCCAATTCTTTTTTCACCTTACAAATGTTTGTCCATCCTCAGAGTAAACTGTTAGGCTTATCTGTTTTGCTTTTGTTTAATCTGTAATATTAATCAGAGGACTAACTCTAGGTGACTAATGTACTATCATCTCTCAAAAGATGCCTAATTTTGTTATAAAACTTTGAGGATATTTATTACTTGAAGTGCATTTTGTTAGCGAATTAGGGTAAAACTGACTGCATTTTATGGCTGGGTGTTGTGTCCTCTCCTGTGAAGTCAGAGACAATACTTGAGTCCCTCTGGAAGGTACAGGTTACTTTATTGGCTTGCAGGAACTGGCTTTGTAAAGCAGGTCAGCTTTTTGTTGCATGGCTTTTATTCAGTATCACTCTTGCTTACCAGGGCATCCAGAGAGTGTCTTGTTGCTTCTCCTGTGTCTGCTGAACTGCCTTAAGGGATGATCTGAACTGACTCTCCCTTGTGTTTGTGCCAGGGCGGTGAAATCCAGGACTGTGCCTACCTGGACGGTGAAGGCGCCTACAGCGAGGCGGAGCTGTTTGCCGATGAGGACGGGATGACTCTGGCACAGCAGGAGCTTCACCAGGAGTCTGACATGGACAGCGCCATCGAGAGCGCCCAGAGCTCCGAGGCCTCGGACGTCTGCCGGGGCGAGGACAAGGACGGGCTGCTTGGGGGCCTCTTCCTGCCCGGGGCCAAGTGAGTGCTGCTTTTGCTCCTCAGCAGCTCTGCTCCAAGGCTCGGGCCAGGGAGGGAGGAGCCTTTATGTGGCTCATCCCGACTGAGGGAGGCTGAGGATGGCTGATGGATTTAGAATTTTAACATCCGTTTACAACATGAGGGGGATGGATGTCCAGGTCCTCTAACTGGCTTAGATAGTCTCAGTCCTGGCTCCTTCTGGCATGTTCTGTGAGCACTCACAAGACTTGCATGTTGTGTTTTGAAGTGAAAGCATTGGGTCTCTCCAGAACAGTTCACTGCATTAGCGTCCCCCAAAACATAGGTTCTTCTCTGTTGCCATAAGCTTTATATGCTGGAATTAAAACAATAGTTCCTGCAAAGCAATTCAGTATGGGGAATACTGCTTGTCCTAGTTTAGGGCAAATCTGGGAGAAAACCTCCAAAGGAAGATCCCTCCGGAGAGCAAACCCACACGGCCCCTCCCCCCCAGCTGGTTCGGGAATGATTCCTCGGAGAGAAGTGGAAAGAACCTGTTTATTTAACAGGCACACCCCCCCCAGTACACAAAATGACAATACCAGATGACAACACTCTTTCACAGCTCTGAAAAAAAGATGACAAATTGCAGCGAGTCTTCTTGGGGGTGGTCGCTCTGCTGTCACTCCCTCCGGCGCTGGGGATGGCTGCTGCCGGCCACAAGGTGTTCTCAGGTCCAGTCCGAGCAGGTCCAGTAGTTACAAGAAAGAAAAAAAAAAAAGGAAAAAACAAAGCAAGAGCAAAGCAAAGCAGGAGCAAAAGCAGCAGCCAGAGCTAGAGTCAAGGAAAAAAGAGAGCAGCAAAAAACAACAGCTACACTATGTACTGCCCCGTCTCTGTGTCCCGCCAGTCGTGGGGGGGGGGAAGCAGGTGATAACAGAACCAAAACAAAACATTTGTCCTTCAGAGCCAGTCTCACAGGCACAGAACATAACATCCAACATAGCAGAACACACAAATGGGGATACAAACATCACCCTAGGACACTGCCCTAGACATTGTATATATTGTTACCTGATGTTGTGGGCTCAGCTGATTTACTTTGCAACTTCATTTACCAAGTTAATTCTTTGTGTTTCTAATTTTCCATAACCTTTATTGTGCAACAGGAAATTGCTTAACACGCGGTGGTCTGGCATGTGCATGTGTGACCATAGTTTGCTGTTAACACCAGTGTCTCTGTAGCCCTTGCTTGACTCTTCCCAGGTATGCACCTGGGAGGAGTGCTGGTTAAAGATGACTGTGGGGGAAAAGGACCTAATTTGGTTTAGTCCTGCTGTGAACTGAATTAATGCAATTACCAGAGGACAGAGCTCAGCTGGGCTCGCTTTCTAAGCCTCTGCCTTGTCTTACCTATTTTTGGCCTGTCATCTTGATTTGTGCCTCTTGAGCTTTGTTCATTTCTGAGGCAGCCTTCTCTCTCCTGGGCCTCCTTGGATGCTCCCTATGCTGCCTCATTCCTGCCCTCCTCCTGAATTTCTCAGCTAGCTGAGTTCTGGCCTTCTCCCATTTGCCCAAGCAACCTCAGAAACTTTATCAAGATAATTACAGTTTCCATCAGCTCTTTATCAAACTTGTCTCCTTTGCTTGCCATTCCCAGTTCTCCAGAGCCCCATCCTTGTGGTGACTTTTTCCCGTGCTGTGTTTCAAATGTTTTTGCTCCCAGCTGTGCCAGTCAGGCTCTTGTGAAGGGGGTGACAAGGCATTGTACCTCCTGTACCCTTCTTCTAGGGCAGGAACTACCAAGAGCTACTGTGCTACCACTGGTAGACCTCTCTCCTCTGAGACCTCCTCAGCTTTGGTAAATCTGTGGGGGGAAAGCATGAGAAGCTTCATGCTTTTGTGTTAGAGGAGGCAATAAAGCTATTTACTTTGGACAATAGAGAGATTTACTTTGCTGCTTGCTGAAGAAGCAGGTGGCTTGTGTATTAGGTGTGTCAGCCCTCTGAAATCCTGCTCTGAAGAACAGGAGATTACCTTCAAATACAAACCAAAAAAACACCAAACACTTGAAAGTTCCCTTCAGAAAGTGTTAGAATGAGGAAAATCGGTTGCTTTTAGCAACTCCTTTGCAAATGACTGTGTGATTCGTAGGCCTCTAATCTTTGTGGAAGTCTTACAAGGAGCTTCTTCCCAAACTGACTTCTTGTAACTTCAATTGAGATGCAAACAGCAGTAGGATTGTAAGATCTCCCAAAAACTTAGCAATACACAGTATGTCCATGGCACAGCAGCACTTTATGAATAAATGTTAGTGTGATACGTTGAGCTTCCAACTAATCCCTCAGCCAAGGAGCCTTGTTAGATAAGTGATCTATTTCTTGTATGAGTATTCCTGTCTTCATCCTTCAATAGTGTGCCTGGCTTGACTTGCCCTAATTTCTGTTAATGTGAATTAGATAAATGAATTGCAGGTTATAAATGGAACTCATCAAAACAGGGGAAACAAAAGAGCATACATCTGAAATGTTGGCAGGCTTCCTCTGCTACTAATTGCTTTTGGAGGAAAGGGATATGCAAATGATGCTTGCACCATCCACAAAAAGAACACTGGTGCATCTTTTGTTTACAGCTCACGAGTATTACAGGAAGAGGACTCTCCCTGTAGAGAGGTTGAGAGGCTCAAGGTAGACTCAGAAGAAATTTAGGAGGAAATTCTGTTGAGCTGCTGGAGAACAATATCACCTGGGAGCTACTGTGCCATGGCTCAGTTGGTGGAGCTGGAGAGATAAGCACTGTGCACTGAAGCAAAGGGAGGGAAAAACTTAACCCAATCTGCATCATGTGCCAACAGATTCTCTTAGTGCCTGGTCTGCCCTGCAGAGACCTTGGATTCTGCTGTAGAGGGAACAGTTGGGCAATGCCAGCACCTCACAACTGAAGCATCTAATTGAGGTCTTCCAGGTGTGTTCCAAAGGGAGAAGTTTGTAAGAACTGTTTTGTGAATTTACTGCTTGTCTGTTTGAATGCCTCAACAAGGTGGGAGCTGAGCAAGCCTGTGTAAAACTGCACAGGGCAGTCTGGACTCTGGGCAGGTGAAGCCTGCACACCCTCTGCAACCACCTTGCTCTATTTTATTAGGTTTGATGTGCTCAAAACTGCTCTGCCAGCGGCTTTCCTGTGGTGCCTGACTCTGCTGATCTGTTTTCCTATGTGCCCTGTTTCTCTCAAGTCACAGAGTCCTGCCATTCCCTACCCATTTAACATCATTTTAGGTACTTTTCTGGTAGTTAGACAGCCTTTTCTTGTGGTCCATATCTCCTTTGAAAGACAGAATTTGTCCTGATGGGAGGAAGGGCAGGAACCCAGCCTCCATTAGTCATGTCAGTAGCTTTAGTGACTCTCTAGCAAGTGGTGAACTGAGGTTTCTTTCTGACCACACAGAGGAGAGTGGCTGGAATTCCTGGGGTGTGGGAGAGGGTGTATCTGGATTACTGGGAAACTCTCTGATTGTGGAATAGAGTGACAGCCTCTGTTTTTCACATGTTCCTCTCACTATCCCTTGTATTTTGGAGCTATCTGCATGGTTCCAGCATGCAGAGCAGAAATTCCCATGTGGTCTTCACATGGAAGTGGTGGCTGAGGACCATCAAAGTGTGCTCTTTAAAGCAAAATTGTTTGTGTTGATCCAAGCCTGTCACACAGGTACTTTGTTCATAAATTCTTATGCTCTTGTCTCTCAAAGCACTCTGTCAGCTGCACATTAGGTACATTTAGCACTTCAGGGGCTTAGCACAAAGGTGGGTTACATCTTCAAAGAGGGGACAGCCTGTGAAGGTGGAAGTTTCCATATGAGGTGAGGTGCTATCCAAGTCGGCCTTCGAGATGTTTTGACCTCTTGTTTCAGGTCAAGTCCTCACAACCCTTCTGCAGCATCTGACCTCTCCACTTATTCCACCGCCTCCCTGATCAGTAATGAAGAACAGTTTGAAGACTATGGGGAAGGAGATGATGTGGATTTTACTCCAAGTAGCCCATGCCCTGATGATGAGACCAGAACCAACGCCTACTCTGACCTTGGCTCATCTGTATCTTCCAGGTTGCTCCTTATTCGTTAACAAACAATTTTTCATTTTTATTCTTCTCTGACCATAGCAGAGTTTACACTGGTTAGATAGACTCACCTTAAAAGTAAAATGTTATCAGTTCATTTCCTGCCCTCTAATTGACAGACTGCATTTAATAAGAGCTATAGCAAATATGTTGTTGCTGATAACCTCTGTTGGGTTCTGTTGAAATAACTGGAATATTTTGCTTGTAGAGATTCCTTTCTATTGCAGACAATATCTTTCCTTTCTATTGGAAAGGATCTGCTGCAAAGGAAACTAACTTAGCATCATGTATCCACCCTGATATAGGGAAGACTTAAAAGAGACCTGTTTCCATTTAGTGTTTTGATACTGCAAATCCTTAGTGTTAATCTGTGAGGGGAACTGCTGCAATATGTTCAGGGGGTTATTTGAAACAAGCATCCTATTGACTTGGAATGTCTTGGGAAACATAAGCAAGTAGCTGCTGTGTGTTAGGAGCTAGAAATGCCTCAGCAGTGCACTCTCCTCCTGCATGTATCCTCAGTCTCTGCAGCTCTTACATCCTGTGACCAAGGCAGGTCCAGATTTTCCAGTCCTTCCCCAAGCAAGAGAATGAGTGAGCAGGGTTGGGAAGAGCTGAGCATGAAGATTCTCTAGGATTAGTCTGCTTAGATTAATTGCACCCAGAGGTCTTGTTTTCATTGCCAACACAGGACAAGCTCACTGCATCCTTCTGTTCCGCATGCCACCCCCATGTGCCCCCCTCTGTTTCCAGCATTTCTGCAATCCAGCCTGGCCACCTCTCTCATGCATGCAGAGACAGACCCCTCTCCACTGCCCCTTCATGATGATGGCTCGTGTCTTTCATCCCCTCTTTCCTCGGGTTTATGCAGCACTTTCCATTCTCATTCCTGGGGCTCAGTGCACATCATGCCATGATTGCTCTCTTTTATTTGAGTTTATTTTCTCTTTATCATTCCAAGAGGTAGTGTTATCTCCTCTATAGACCTGTTCACTTCTCCCTTTCTCCTCATTCCAGGGCTCCTTTCATCCTACCATCTGAGGGTGCTTGTGTGACTTCTTACCAGACCACTGTTTTTCATCTTCCTGCCTCTTGGAGAGAAGACTCTCCAAGTTGCATGCCAGGCTCTAGTGGGAAAACGGGCAAGATGAGAGGGGGACATTGCTGAGGTTGAATATACTCATGTGGCCTTTCCTATGTGTATCACAGTGGACCCCATTTTTGTTGTTCTGCTGGTCACTCGAACTGATTCTTTCCACTGCCACTCAGAAACATCCATGTCCTCTGGAAGGCCTCAGCTCAGACAGGTGGACTTGCCCTATGAGTAGCACAGGCCATCATCAGCTCTGATGTAGATGAGCTGTGCTTAGAGATGGTTCTTCAAGTCCCTCATCTGTGATTCTGACACATAGACACACAGTCATGAGGAAAACCTGTTGTAGGTTGCTTACTACAGCCAGTAACATCTCTCCTTTCCTGCAAACAGTGCTGGCCAAACCCCCCGAAAAATGAGACATGTTTATAACAGCGAGTTACTGGATGTTTACTGCTCACAGTGCTGCAAAAAGATAAATCTCCTCAACGATTTGGAAGCCAGGCTGAAAAACTTGAAAGCAAACAGGTAAGCAGCCTACTGCACTGCTTTTGCCAATGCCCCCTTGACAGGGGCTAATAGCAGGAGGAGAGGGAGAGAGCTCTCTTCCTTTTGTATCCTGTTCCATCTTACATGTGTTGTTCTTACAAAACAGTGAGAAATTTAGACTTGGATATGTAGCCCAAACCAAAATGCTGTTCTTCGTCGGCTGTTAAATATTTTTCTGATTTAAGGTGCAGACGTCATTACTAAACTCAAATATTTTAACCAATGAGCTCTTTGATTGCAGAGTGAGAGTGATATTTCAAGGAATTTTTCCCGGGAAGCAGGATCTGCTGTGCTGCTTAGTGCAGATCTACAGCTAGCTACTGCTTTCTCAGGTGGGAAGGAGAGATCTCCAGAACCTTGGCTAATGCACATAACCTTAAAAAAAGCACCTCTCCTAAAGCTACTGGTCAGCAGAGGTACTTGGCTTCTGTGGGATTTTTTTTGTGATGTCAAGGGAACTAGGAAAAATCCTATGGCAGAAGTTACCTTTGGAGTTCTTTGCAATTTCAGCCTTTTCCTTGTGTTTCTCTCTCTGCCACTCCATCTCTCCTGAGCTGTTCCAAGCACTTACAAAGTGCTTCTAACAGTCACCTAGACTTTTTGAAGGGAATTATTTGGTGGGATTTTAGCTCCCCCTAGAAGCTCTGTGTGAGTCCTGCGTAATTCTTGGGATGGAGCACACTGTACTGCTGCTGCTTGTGATGCACAGCAATGTAGAACTTGTCATGAACTATGTTCCTGCCCTAGCAAGGAGTCTGCCAACATCCAGACCATGGCCAACCAGGGCTTTGGGAATTTTTTGAGGGAGGCTGGATATACCTGGCCAAGAGCTGTGTCTGTGCACACAGAGATGTGAAATCCTCTTACCAAGAGATGCAGCAGGATATTTTGATCTGGTTCCAGTGCTGTTGTCTGCAGCAAGGGGTCTTCATTTAGATAGCACCAGTCTCTGGCTGTACAAGGGAACTGTAAAAATGGAAAGACCTCAGTTCCTGTGCTGAACTGGGAAGCATTATGGGGAAGGACAAACTAACTGTTCATAAAATCATCTAAAAACTGGAAATCGAGAATAAATGTTCATCACTAACTTGGTGTCCCTTTGTGGTGTTTCTAATGTTAGTTTCACTCTGATTTACACTGACAAATCTCTGCTGCATGTAACAGTATTTGCAAATTGACTTATTAATGATCACAGTAATTTGTGACTTCACTCATCTTTGTGTTCTTAGTAATTGCAGCTTTTGATTCAGTTGTTAAAGAATATTATTCAGAATCATATTTTGACCTGGCTAAAGAAGTCTCTTATATTTCATTGTGCAATTAAAATTGAATCAAATAAGTGTTTAATTCCTATATCATTCCTTCTGTATCCATGTAGCCCTAACAGGAAAATATCAAGCACAGCTTTTGGAAGGTAAGAGTCTTCAAATTTTCTATGATTATTTGTGGAATCAGCATAGCAATTCCATAAGTGGGAGTGGGAGACGAAAGTAGGAATAAATTTAGAAAACCAAAAATGTACCAAGGAGAGTTTTTAAGGAAGGGGCCTGTGTTTGTGTATGAATATTGAAGAGTATAGAAGCCCCTGAACTGGAAAGAGCTCTGTTTAGTTAGTTTTTGCTTCCTTGTCTGCCAAATGTATTTCTTTGTACTGCTTTTCCATCAGTCCAGCTACTGCTTCTTTAACCTTCATAATGTGGGCCTAGCTGCTGTTGCCAAATTGTGAAGAAAAGCCAGAGCATCCCTTTAAAAATGGCATACAGAATTGTCATATTCCTTTGACTCAGTGAACCAGCCCTGGGCTGGAGAGGGCTGTAAGGTTCAATGACATTTTAGATAATCTCCAGTGTTACACAATTCTGCAGTGGGAACTGCTTGAGATTTCCCTTTTTTTTTTTTTTTTTTTTTTTCTGCTTTTTTAAAGTTCTTACTGTATAAAATTTTCCCTCTTAATTGTACCAACCAATGTGCAGTGGTGACCTTATTTTAAATTTGTTATAAGGCAAATACAATTCAGTGCATAGTGTGAATAAGACTTAAGTATTTTTTAAACTATGTTAATGCTGGTGGCAGATCCTATCAAAGGCAACAAAGAACTCACTCCATAGAACTAATGTCATTGACTGTGCTCAGTATGACTTCATTTAGCTACCAGTCTCCTGTAATACTTGGGCTTAAACAGTTGTAATTGTCACTGAAATGATTGCAAAGATTTTACCATCGGATGTTCAAAGAATGAAACCACTCTTTGTCCTCCCTCCTCATCAAGCAAAATAATTATCCTTCTGATCTTTCAGACAACTCTTCCACAACAGTAACTTCAGCAGTAGTAATGGCAGCACAGAAGACTTATTCAGAGACAGTATAGACTCCTGTGATAATGATATCACTGAAAAGGTGAGAATCTCTGTCCCCTGTGAGTAATGTACCCAACCAAATCCTGCTGAGCCCTGCATCAGGGGATCAAGATCTTGCTCAGAATTACCCATCATCTGAAGTGGCTTATTCAAACTGTCCTTGATGTTTCATTACTATTACAACTTTGCTTGGCAGTAATCCAAGAACTGAGCAAGCACAGTTCTAGGCATCATGTAAGGACTTCTTTATGATGTATTTGTCGTGGTCACCTTCAAGGAGCATGCAGGGACTGGGGAACTCAGAATTGTGGAGCTTAATTTTGCTGCTGGCTTTGCAGAGAAATATGCCTCCTTTTAAAATGGTAGAGTAGCTACCAGTTAGGAACAGTGAAAGGGTGTTTGAAGACAGATTCAAACTCGGTTTTTAACTCTTGTCCTTCCAGGTAACGTACCTAGAGAAGAAGGTGACAGAACTGGAGAACGATAGCCTGACAAATGGTGACCTGAAAAGCAAACTGAAACAAGAGAACACTCAGCTGGTTCACAGGTAACAAAACACAGAGCCAGGTCTCTTCACCATGTCAGAGCAAAGCAAGAGCACAGTTGTGAGGAAGGAGTATTTCTACCTGTAGAGTATGACCAAGTCTTCTTCCTTAATGCTGACAGATGAAATAAGGCTTCATCTGAGAAGTCCAGGTGGAATAGGGCTGCCTTGCTGAATTTTCAGCAAGAAGAGGCCTCCAGACAAGTGCTTTTGACAGAGATGTTACTGTCTTGTACAGAGAAAACTCATCTGCTCTAAGAGAGATTACCCCTGGTGGTTGGGAGTTTCTTTCCTTGCATGTAGCAAAAAGAAGGCTGGGTCTTACTCCCAGCTTCTTGAGACTGAAAGAATAATAGATGAAGTGATACTACTTAATTCTGTTATTATTAGTAAATATGAGAGATACTGGGAGAGGTTAAATGCCAGAAGAGATGGTGAATTAGAATGAAACAAAGGAGTAGGCAGGAAAGAGAGAGGCAATGAATTTGCTTTTGAAGCTGTTACTGAAATGAGATTTGTTTTCCTTAGAGTTCATGAGCTAGAGGAACTATTGAAAGACCAAGAAACATCAGCAGAACAGACTCTGGAAGAAGAGATAAAGAGACATAGAGAAGCTTACAGCAAGTATGAAAAAGAGAAAGGCACTGAAATTGAACTGCTAAATACAAGGTAACAAACATCTTGGTGCCACTCTGAGCAGGGCACAACCTCTTCTTTGCTTTGCTTTTACTTTGCTTGTAAATATAGGCTGTTCACCAGCAGACAGTGCACAGATGGTGGCAGGTTGGCAGCTCTGTAGAGTAGCTCTGCAGTCACATGTCTAATGCCCAAAAGCTTGGAGGATGCTTTACATTAATGCCTTAATCCACATGGCCCGTGTAGACAGCTTAGCTGGATATTTGGCATGGATTCAAGGAGGGAATTGTGGCCAGTTTTAGCAAACATTTGTGCCTGCGTTTGTTTTTTTCAACTTACTTTTTTTCAGCTACCTGTTGTTAGGAACACAAGAATTTGAGGGTCAGTGTAGCATTTTGGGCCCTAAAAACGAACAAGCAAAAACTCGTGTTTAAAAAGTGCTATGATTGGAAAGATTTTCCCTGTTTGGTCTTTCTACCAAGTGCAAGTAAGATGGCTTTTTAGAGCACACTGTTTTGCATGTCTGCATTCTTGAAGAGGTATTTGCTGTAAGATTTTTGTTATTAACCCAGGGTTCAGCAACTGGAAGAAGAAAACGGTGATTTGAAAAGCACTGTCACACGGCTGAAATCCCAAACAGAGAGACTGGACGAGGTAACAAAACTCCTGAGTCCTTGAGCAATTTAACAGCAGTTTATGTAAGAGCAAACTCATACAGTGCTTGGCCCAGTTTCTTAAATTTTTGTTCCCTAAACAAGATTATTAATGGAATTGGAACACTGGTCAGCTTTAGAGGCAGGAATGTTCTGAGACACAAGCTGGTTTATGGCCAGCTGTGTCTATAGGTTCATGCTGTGAAGCTGAGGTGTGCACTGCTCTTGCCAGCCTGGTTCTGAAGTGCCCCATCCATTCCAGGAGAGGCAGCGCATGTCGGACAGGCTGGAGGACACCAGTCTGCGGCTGAAGGATGAGATGGATTTGTACAAGAGGATGATGGACAAGCTGCGGCAGAACAGGCTGGAATTCAACAAGGAGAGGGAGGCCACGCAGGAGGTGAGTGTGAAGAGGGATGTAAGAGCAGGCACTCGCATATCACCTGCATGGAAGCCCCACTGAGAAAGAATGGGCAGACAGGATGAGCACTGAGAACACATCCAGTGAAGCTGCTGCTGGAATGTGTTTCTGTGGGAAGGATGCCCACAGAGCAATGAATGTGCAAGAATACTTAATAAGTGCCAATCCCTGGCCCAAAGGGTTTGCAGCTCTTCGAGAACTGTGCATCCTAACATTTCTTATACTCTGTCTGCAAGGGAAATTATGCTTCTCGTTCAGGAAGCTTAGCAATCGGAGTCATTGCCAGCTCTGGGGCAGTTTAGGGTACCTGTGCTTACAAAGGAAGAAGGAAGAGGCTGTGTTGTAGGACTGTGGCCTCAGCCAGGCTCAGGGAGTGCTTTTGCCTGAGTACAGAGGGGGCTGTTTGTAGGGAGGACTGCACAGACAGGGCCTGTTTGCTGCCCTCAGCTTATCGAAGACCTGCGGAAGGAACTGGAGCACCTGCAGCTGTACAAGCTGGAATGCGAACGTCCTGGACGTGGGAGAAGCTCTTCCTCCAGCCTGAGTGAATTCAATGCCAAAACCAGAGAGGTGGAAATGGAGCATGAAATAAAACGGCTGAAGCAGGTGAGCAGGGAAGGGCCTCTCAGTCCACATCAAATGTACAGGAATACCTTGGAAAATGCAAGGCCAAGCACTCTGCCTTCAGATTTTATCTCCCCTTCTCACACAAACACAAGAGCCTTGTTATATCTGTGCAGGACTTCTTTGGACTGGAGATGTAAATTATGCCCTGGGAAAACTCAGGCAGGGAGGCATTGTCACTGGAGGTAAGAGTTGCTGTCAGCTGCAGCCTCGCTAGTTCAAGCCACCTGTGATGGTAAAATGTTGGGGTTTTTTAAAATGAAACCTTGTAGGAAGAACTTAAAAAACAATGTTTTTTCATCCTTAAATAGGAGAATCAGAAACTTCGTGACCAAAATGATGATCTTAATGGACAGATTCTAAGCCTCAGTCTTTATGAAGCGAAAAACCTCTTTGCAACACAAACAAAAGCCCAGTCACTGGCTGCTGAAATCGATTCTGCATCAAGAGATGAGGTAATGGGCTTTTCTAATCAGGTACTGCATCCAAGAATATGCAATTTTCAATGTAATTATCTGTCAAGGTTGAACTTTCTGAAGTTGACAAATGAACAACAGAAAATTCTGCTTTGCTAGGAGTTCAAGGGTGTTGGAAGATTGCCTTAAATCTAAGACTGTTTTGGTATCCTTATATTATAACTCTCCCATTTTTCTCAAAAAAAAAATTGGAATTATTAGAATTTCAGTGAACTGTTTTACAGTTCTAACATCTTGTATCTTGCAGAGTAAAATATGACATTAATTTCATACAAAAATGGCCATTGGTAGTTACTTTATTTTTTATTTTCTGTTGTAGATTTAGTTCTAAGTTACTTCAGTAACAAGCTCTCACTTTGATATATATTTGAGCTATATATTCCTTGTAGAAGAGTGGAATTTTTGGAGAAAGTAACTTGTGTGCAAATAATAACTTGGTAATGCTTTGAAAAACAGTCTGGGAGACCCATTTGTATGTGGGCTGAGTCCAACTGGTGTAGCTTTCACTGAGCTCCAGGACAGATTGTGAGATCAAACCAGTGGATACATGAGAGCTTCCAGGGAAGAAAACAGGTTCACAGGTGGTGAAGGAGAGCAAAGGAATTGTTTGTCCTTGATGCTCTATCTTTTCCAGACAGAACTTCCCATTTCTTCATCAAGAATAGTTGTGAGACAGAAAAGTCCTTTTTACCCAGTTCGTACTGGGCTGACCTGTCAGCCTTAGCTCCTGGGCAGGCCTTTGAAGTGAAGGTCCTTGAATTATAAACTTGGGAACTTAATTTCTTACTGAACCAGAGCACTGTGAGGAAAGGCTGTTTTTTTGTCGATCTCTAATCAGGTAAAAGCAAACTGGCTTTTGCTATTGTCAAGAAAAATCTCACTTTGTCCCTCTCAATCTTGTGGCTCTGGCTCATGCAAGGAGTATCCAGCACTCCCCCTTTAAAGGAGGAAAAGTGCTTGAAAGCTGTGGCCCAGACTTCAGCAAAACCTCAGAGACCTGCACAAACTGTTCCCATTGTTCCATTTTTCCTGTATGCTCAGAACAAAGGTAAGAATCTGCAGATTCAGGGTGGGACTTCTGTGAGGTCTTATGAAAATGGACAGCAAATAACATGAGCTTTAGGAGGATCTGGGGCTCGCTCTGACGCCTTGGCAGCTTTGTCAGTTTGGCATTAAACATTCAGAGATAAAGAACAAAGCAGTCTTCATCTTTGGAGAGGTTGAGGGGCCTTTTACAGCCCAAAAATCTGGTGAAACACATGTATTTAATATAGAACACTGACTAGCAAGTGGGTTGTTTTTGTGGAATATGTAGTGGTTGTTTTTGGAGATTTTTTTTTTGAGAGAGGGTATGCACATGTTCCAGAGGAAGCACATATTTTTCTTGGTGCAAAACACTGGAATACTTGTTCTGTTCAGCAGCCTTTCATGCAAACACATTTAGATTTCAGTAGTTATGAAAAAAATTGAGTATAGTGAAGCTCTTGCTCTGAGATGAAGCAGTTGATCCATGGTATGGTTGTAGGATGGATTGGCACGTTACGTGGGGAACTTGTTTCAAATGACCTTCCAGAAGGTCCCTGGAGATGACTGTTCACCACCTTCTTTGATAGCAAAGATCTGTAACATAGAGAATTGTTTCTGATACAGATACAGGAGGACTTTGAGTCAGAAAACCTGTCACAAAAGGAATTGGTGATCCTGAGCAGGCAGTGGTCTCTCACATGTCTCAATTTCAGGCTGTTGCATAAAGTATTGAGAATATTTCAGGAGTAACTTGGAAATGTTCTGTTTTAGCTCATGGAAGCCCTCAAAGAACAGGAAGAGATAAATTACAGATTGCGACAGTATATGGACAAGATAATTTTGGCAATCCTGGACCACAATCCATCTATCTTGGAAATAAAGAATTGAAGAGAATATGAGAAGGAAAAGCAGCAACTGCCTGATATTTCTGCACATGCCACTGGATCTAAGCAGCACTCTGATACTGTAAATGAATCTATAAATGTATATACACACTAGGTGTGAGTGTGGGTGCGTGGGTGTGTTTATATGATGTTTGGTACACTGTTATTTGTCATTGAATTGGCTTGGTTAGACTTTTTCCATGCACTTTCAATACTTGTGATGAGATGGATACTGTATATTAATGTAATAACAATATAACTGGATCATGCTGTTTTAGATACTGGACAAAATGACTCTACCTCTAGTTGTAAAGTTAAAAAAAGACAATGGAAACATACAGATGTGGCCCTAACTTTAGGAGCAAGAATTTTTTTCTTCGTTCTTCCAGGAATTTGGGTACCACAAACCAATTGACATACCCAGGTTCAGTTCCTGACTGGTGCTGACTGTGTAATCTGATTTAGTTTTAGTAGTTAAACCACACATCAGATTAAAAAAAAAAACACAACAAAAACAAAAAAGCCAAGTCAAAAACACAACAAAAATCAAACTTTGGGAAAAGACACAAAGTAAATTGGAAGAAAAGGAAGATATTGCAGAATTTTTGCTATTTATAAAAAATCACCATCCACTTGTTTGCCACTGTCAGCACAAAGTGTTTTTGATGTAAGATCACTTTGGAGCCTGCTTTGGGATGCTCTGAACCTGCTCTCTAATGTGTGTGCATGTGTGTTTTTTATGCCAGTGTCCCTGTTGCAGTGAGGCAAAGAGCTTTTCACATCTGTTCCCCTATTTTCAGGGGTATATCGTGGGCCATTAAGATAAATTCTGGGATTCTGCCCCTTGACATTACCCTGATTTTAAAGATTTCACTGAAGGATCATGTTCCAGTTCTTTAAAAAAAAAAATTAAAAAAAAAAAAAAAAGAACAACAACAACAAAATTTGCATGAAATATCTCACTTCATGGGGAGGAGGAGGACCAGTCCTCGTCATGATGTGCTGAGTTGCTTTCCCATCCCAGACAGCTGCACTCCTTTGAGAATGGCATTTTTTGGGCAGGCTGTGCAGAGGAACAGCAGGTTCCTGGCACAGCAGTGGAGGACAGTCTGATAAAAAGTGACTTTTACCTGTAGGGCAGGAAAAAGAAAAAGAGCTTTATCTTGCAGGAGCTGCCAGTCCAGACTGAGCACACATGTGCATATCTAGAGCTCTGAGTAGGGAGCACATCCCGATTTAGATGAGCAGTTGTGCAGGTGCTTAACTTTAAGTGTGTGTTGCCTCTGCTCATGGACATCAGTGGGACAGAACATTAAGCTTTAAAGTTGAGTGTATGCTTAAATGCTGCCTTAAATAGGGATGACTTCAACATGTGCCTGTGTTCTCCAGAGCTGGATCTATACTGTAGGGCTAGGACATTTTTAGTTAATAATGTAGCTTATGTTAGGAGCTTATGGAATTGTTTGGGTAGTTGAATGCTAAAAACAAATTTTATTCCATGCACTTTTTTTAAAAGTAAAAGTTTCATAAGTATGATTCACACCAACTGGCACAGAAAAATTGGATGGAGTATCTGGCTTTCCCCAGTAAATAGAGATGTTTCCTCTATTGAATATGCTCCCCAGAAGAATGTTACAGTAGCAATGACTGTGCTTTTCTGTGTATTTCTTGCTTTTCGCAGTGTCTTGCCCCTAGTATTCTCTTGATGTATCTTGGTGTGTATATGTGATGCATTTTTCCTGAATTTGAATACATAAAACTGTATTCAGTTATGGATGTAAATATTTTTTTTTTCTGCAGTCTCTGTCCTCTTGCCTTCAGTGACATGTTACTGGAGTGATGGGAAGTAGGGGACGTACAGAAATCAGGCTTTCTTGAAGGCAAGAAAGTAAAAACAGTTTGTTTTTATGTATCTGCATAGGCAGGTGTAAGTGGAGAGAGAGGGACCAGAGGAATGATTAAGGTACACAACACCCCAGTGCACAAAGGTCTGCAGTGCTCTGGGAAAAATGGGACAGTCTGATTCAAATAGTGATGCCAAAGGGCTTGGGTTCCTGAGGCTCTGGGGTGAACTGGAGGAAAGGTTTTAAAGACCACTCCTTAGCCATCTAGGAATGGTGTAAGATGTAACACTGCAGCAGCTTCTGTTTGTGTAGAAGTAGGTGCAACCCCATGGAAACCCCACACATCCACCTCTCCCACCTGCTGCTTCTGGATGTGCCACCCAGAAGGTGGGAGAGGAACAGTTCAGCCAGCTCAGTGCTTCCTGCCTGCAGGACTCCTCATTTGCACTTCAGTGATGGCATTTCCCTCTTTCTGGTACTGTCTCTGGGTAGTGCCAGGGACTTCACTGTTTTTGTAGGCCACAGAGAACTCTTCCACACTGTCGGGGCTGTTGCAGGCCTGCTGTGACAAGCAGGTCTGGGTGACCCAGCCCTGCTTCTGGAGCTGACTCTGTTTGGCAAGGTGCACTGCTGTCCTGCTCTCATGCAGTGGATTTCAATAAGAGTGAAGCTCTTGCATCATAGCCTGGTGACTGAATGTTTTCCCATAATTATTTTTAAGTAAACTGGACTCAGCTTCAAAATTTCAATGATCTAAAGCCTATTCCCATTAGGGTGGAACATCAGCAAATATTGAAGACTGTTTCACTGAAAGCAAAGCCTGTGGACTTGAAGAGAAGACATGACTATAGTGATAGCCAAGTTTTTGTGCAGGTGGTGTAGGAGGTGAATAGTTACTAGTAGTGACAAATAGTCACCGAATCTGACTGATGTTCCAAAAGGGATATTCTAACCAAGGGTACCCAGCAGTGGAAATTTCTTAAAACTTGCAGGACTTACTGTTCAGCTCTGTAACCAGCTCTGTAAGTATTTAGAAGCTCTTGCTTGCTCCAGTGTTTGCATTTGAAGAGATGTCTTACCACCATGTTGGTGGTGTTTGTAGCTGTGTTTAATTGTGTGAAGGAGGTATCCTTCTGCTCCTGTGGGGCCCTCGGTGTGGTACTGCCATCTGTTACTGTGGAAGTCCTATCCAGATACTTGCTATGTTTGACAAATAATGTGAATTGGAGGTGGGAGAGGCATTTCACTGGCAGACTTATTTTCCTCTGAGGTATCCACCTCTAAAAATACTAATTAGAAATTACTTTCTTAGAAACTACAGATATTAGACCAACACATCTTGCAACTCAAGCCCTGGAGAACCCTATTATCCCAGAAAAGAAGTCACAATGTTTTATGACATGCAGGCAATTTGGTAATAAAGGATCATTTGATGGCTCACTAGGGCAGGGAGAAGAGTAATCTGGTATCAGTGTTGCAGAGTGCATATTTTGATCAAGTGTCAGACAGACAGACACTGGCAGAACAGACAGGAGATGTTGCAAATAGGGTGACACTAATTTTGCTGTCTGTTTTCTGATAAATTTCTTACTTCTTTGCTGTGGACATCCTCTGTGTTCTCAGGCTAGCCAGGAAAGTAGGTCTGCCTCTGTCAGTGTTACTGTTGGTGGAACAAAGGCCTCCCTTCCCTGGGTAAATCACTCAGACACAGAAATGTGGTATCATCTCCTTCTACCAATACAGAAATGCAGTAAACACTCCTGTGTTTACTCCTGTTCAAACCCATGGTTCTCTTGAACCCTTGGGGATGCAAACACTATCCAACTGTACTTGATCATTTGACCTTAGATTCTGAAAAGGTAAATGATATCCTGGCCAAACCTATTGCAAACCACTACAGGTATTTCTGAGCAGTGGAAAAAAAACCCTCTTTTTTGGCTGGAAGCTGCCTTTGGTTAGGCTAGTCCTACTCAATGTACTGCAGAAGAATTGCCTCTTTCTAAACTTGCACTTAAAGAGTACCTGTAATGTAGTCTCTCAAGATTTTTCTGGTATTGGCTGCTTCCCTCCAGACTTCAGTCTTCAGCTGCTGCCTAGTTCTGATTCCAGAATGATGCTCATTGAAAACTGCTTTGACATCAAAAGAAGATTTTTCATCTTTCTGAATAGCTTCTATTTAAGACTGAAGCTGTTTGAGAATTTGTCTTGAAATGCAACATTGATGAACTGTAACCATCACATCTATTTTTAAGGAATTTTTAATATGCAAATATGTAGCAAGTTTCAAAAAAAACCCAGCATCCAATGCACTTTTGTTGCCAACTTTCCTTTCATCATCTTTGGGAAAAATTCAGCTATTTCTCAGCCAGCTCTGTAGGAAGTTGAACACAGCATTATTAATTCTCAAAGATGTGTATCAACAAATGTTTTGCTGTCTGAGTGCAGCAATGCTCTATTTACTTCAATAGAACTGCATTGCTCTCCAGAGAGGATCTAGACTGACAATATTTAGGCTTCCTAATCTGGTTTGTAAATAAGGGCTTGGAAGCTGATACATAAACACACATCATGGGGCTGCTACACAAGGCACTACTCAGTGGTGTGTGTATTGTAGTGCCCCTGACATGTGATGAGCCTAAGAACTAGAATTTACAAATAAAAGAATACTTTTTTTACATACTTTAATGGCAGTGAATATACAGCGGTTTTCTCTTAAATACTGTATGGTGTGGTCTGAGGGATTTTTTTCCAAGGAAGGAAGGAAGTGTAGCAGCTGATCAAACACTTGCCAGATCAGTGGCTTGGCTTATACTGATTTAAGTGAAAACTTGACTCAGATTTTAACTGAGCAGTTCTTGGTGTAAGTAGCAATGCTCGTATTCTTGTCAAGTCATTTGATACTCCAGAAACATTGTCAACAAATAATGACAGGTGATGTAACAAGCTGGTTGGTTTTAAAGGACATAGTTCCACAGTTCAGACATTTTCTTCCTTTGCATCTCAGTATTTTTGAATTCAAAATATTGATCCTAGAAGCAGTTTGCTGTTAAATCATGCATGGGTTTCTAGTTAATGAAACTCCGTGTGTAGCTTTAGAGTTCAATGAAGATTGCAGTCAGTGTTGGGTCTGAATCCTGTCATTCTGCTTAACACACTGGGAGTTGCTCTGATGTGCAAGAGTTGTTTCTTTCTGGGACTCTTCCTCAGTGTTCTGTTGCTATTTATCCTCTTGGTCTTGTCCCCAGCCACTATCAGGTGCCTGTTTGCCTTGGGGCAGCACTTTGAGCAGATGGGAGGGACAAATTCAATAATTTGGCTTCAGTGTAAAGGCTTTAGCTACTAAGGCAAGAATTTCAGTCCTGTCTTTATATCAGGCCAATCCCGTCCTTGCATCATAAAAACTGGTTGTGTCCCATGTACATGACAAAACATTGTAGCTGATTCTCGTGGTATACAAGCAGGTAGGGTGAGTAAACCTGAAGGTGAGCCAGGGGAGGGATTCCTGGGATGTGCCTCAGTTCTGTCCAGGTGTCCCACTGCACACTCTGCTGACACACTCCGGAGGCTCAGCCTGCCAGCACTTCAGCGGTCACAGCAGCAGCCCGTGAAGATCTGCAGGCAAAATCTGCAGGCAGGGCCACGCTACCATGGTTTGCCACAGTGTGGAGCCAGCTGACAGGGCTCCCGGTGTTCTCTGCACCCTGCCTTTCAGCTTGCTGGCTCCAGTCGGGGGCTTTTTTTCAACTGCGAGAGTAGTACCTGGTCAAACATACCGTTAGAGATTAGAGAGACTCGTTTTTACTTAAACTTTTAACCTAATGAGAACGTTAACAAACATGGGCTTCAGTGTAATCTGGACACCGGGCCCTGGAGTGGAGGTGCTGTGAGTGGAGCAGCTGTGACACCTGAGCTGTCAGCTTGGCTGTCACTGTTCTGGGCACAGTGACACCCTGGAAACTCCTCAGAGCTGCCGTGCCCCAGTGAGGGCTGGCAGGTGGCTGTTCGGGGAGACACATCTCTGCAGATGGTAAGGGGGGGCTGCAGACATTCCTCCTCCTTACCTGATCTCCACAGTGATGATCTTGCACTCCCCAGCATCAGCCCTGTTTTATTTACTACTTTATCCATAGCTAAATTATTCCAGCTTTGGAGAAAGGACGTCAGAAGCAGAACCAAGAATTTAGTATCCTGTGAACACTTCAGTACACTACAGGGCAGTAAATGTTGCACTGATCAATATTTAAATACTGAAACATTTTGAGATTTACTGTGAAATCAGTTGTGAGAGCCATTTGTTTTTCTCTGTTGCACAGACTAGTCACTTTTTTTGCATGGTTACATGTTTTAGTACTTGTGCCTTTTACTTTTCTGTTGTGAGGATACGTTTTATTTTCACATTTTATCCTCTGGTTTTGGACACTTTTTATATACACTTCTTTAATCATCTGGTTTCTTGTAATGTACATGTGTATATATAAAATAGATCAGATTTGTATTCATGTGCCTCTGAGATGTAAAAAATACTCATTTTGTACAGGTTTTTTTAGAAGCACTAGGTCATGGTCTAAATTACGTAGCAAACAAAATTTAACATAATTAGCAGTTCTTTGTCTTCTTTTAGGAATGTTGTGTCAGATGGTTGGTCTCTTGTAAGGCAATGTCACACACTCTGCAGATTTATTGTTTTAGTACCGTTATGAGACCAATTCTATCCACTTGTTGGCTTCAGTTAATTTAAAATAATAAAACACTTAATTAAATGTTACAGTCCTGACTTGGTGATTATAGTTTTTATTTCCATTAAAGCCAATTTCCTTCCTTTTATACTTGAAATGGGCACCAGACCAAAACCTCATTTGAACACATTGCCTATTTCAGGTTAACTTCCATTCTGGGATTGTTTTTGTGGGATCAGGCAAGTGATTTACTTTGCCCATTGAAATGGAAAGAGAAATAGCATTACCAATTCATAGACTCTCCATCTTAGAGTGCCTAAAATGCTTTAGTTACTCTTCCTCTTCCCTCCCTGGCTTCGGTGGCAGCATTTCCTAAGGACAGGCCCTGGATCTGCATGACTGGAGATCTTCCTCTTGCAGATGTGAGATTGGGTGTCTTGTTCTTCACATTTTGTCAAATGCTGAATAAACTCCTTCCCTTGGGGTTTGTAGCACAGCACTCTCCCACAGTGTTTGGGAAGCTGTGTAGATGCATTGTGAGCCTGGACATCTGTAACTCTGGCAGCCAGGGACCTGGTCCTAGAAGTGTCCTTCCCTCGCTCCAGCCTCTTCTTCAGTTGGTGGTTTCATTTCTGGAGTGTTGACTCTGCTCATCTGATGAGATCCTCAATTTTATTCCCTCTCTCACACCTTGTTGTTTATCAATATCCCCTAAATCTTAAAAAAAACAACACTTTTATCTATGAAAGAATATTCCATTCTCATAGAGCAGAGGTTTTTTAACTGAATTTGACACCCATTTCACAGAAAATAAAGCTGCCTTAGAAGCAAGAAGGTGGTTTTATTTTTTATTTCAAAGGCTGCTTGGTATGAAAATGAGCCAAGTTCCCTTGCTCCATTGTTACTGAAAAAAAGCAGCCAGCAAAAGTGGCATATGACTATTTTTAATCTCATTCTGTAATTTATAACATCAGTGATATCAGTACTGTTGCAATGTGCCATTACGCTATTTTCTCCATATTTTCTTGAAATACTTTCTGGGGACAATAAAGCTGTCCTTGCTGATGTGGATCCTTCAGGTAGCTGTAATGTACAATCAGATATGTAAATAAATTATTTGCTTTCCCTGCATGATTAAAATATTGTCTGTGGTGGGTGACTGATTCAATGTCCCTCCTTACCTTCCTCCCTGGTCCACCTCTATAGCTGTGCTTCATTTAAAGAAGCATTGCCCAGTTCTGTTCTCACCTGCCCAAACACCAGCTTCATTAACTTTGAATATGTTACGCAGATGGCAGCAGGGCAGGAGTTTGCTCAGTACATGCCTTACCTGATACCCACAGTTGTGTTAATTTCCAAGCCGAAGCTTCACAAGACCAACCCATTAATCTTTCCACCCACAGTCCGGCCCTTCACAATTGACGGGAACTCCAGCTGGGAGCTTTTCGCAGATTTTTGGCTCCAGCTTTTTAATGTGACTTAAATAAAATTATTTACTGACCCAGGAAGCTGATGAGTGTGTGCTGCGGCTCCTTCCTTGAACAGCTGTGAGCTGTGTGTGGGGAGGGCTGTGAGCTGTTGTGGGGAGGGCTGTGAGCTGTTCGTGGGGAGGGCTGTGAGCTGTTGTGGGGAGGGCTGTGAGCTGTGTGTGGGGAGGGCTGTGAGCTGTGTGTGGGGAGGGCTGTGAGCTGTTGTGGGGAGGGCTGTGAGCTGTGTGTGGGGAGGGCTGTGAGCTGTGTGTGGGGAGGGCTGTGAGCTGTTGTGGGGAGGGCTGTGAGCTGTTCGTGGGGAGGGCTGTGAGCTGTGTGTGGGGAGGTGGCACAGCCGGGGAGCTGTGAGCTGTGTGTGGGGAGGGCACAGCCCGGAGCTGTGAGCTGTGTGTGGGGAGGGCACAGCCCGGAGCTGTGTCGCGGGAGCAGGCCGAGCTCGCATGGCCTGCAGTGACCACCCGGGCCGTGTGCTGAGGGCAGTTCCACACCGAAACCGAAGGCAGCAGCTTTCCCCGGCGGGGTCCTGAGGGCAAACTGCCATGGGCGGCCCCGCTGGAGGCCGAGGCTGCCGGCTGTACCCAGAGGGGCCGTCCCGGGAGCCCACCCAAGCTTTGTCCGTGCGGGCCCAGGACAGTGCTGGGACCCCTCTGGCCGTGAGTGGGAGCCAGGCCTGTGCCAGGTGTGCAGAGCAGCCGCTCAGCCGGGGTGGGCCCGGGCCGGGACTCCCCCGGTCCCCACGGGCAGATCAGGCTCTGTGTGAGGCAGAGGACACACCCAGGGCCTGCTCCACCGACACTCCGAGGTCATTTTTTTCTTTTAATCTCCAGTTTGAGCCACCAGACCTGCTGGCCTTTTCTCTGGGCTTTATTTTAACTGCTGGAGTCAAAAGAGTAAGCGAGGGGCAGCTTAGGTTCCAGGCTGCTTTTTGCAAGGTCTGTGTGGAGTGAGGGGAGTGCCCAACAGAGGGGTCCAATGCTCTGGGAAAATGCTGCTGGCAGAGGGGCAGACACTGTCAGCCCAGAGAAATGCTGGGTCTCCTTACTTGGGAAAAATGGAGCCTTTTTGTTATGGGTTGGGACCCTCCAGGGTGAGGTGTCCCCTCAAGCAGCCCAGTGCTGTTCCCTGCCCTGTCCCGCCTGCCCAGCAGCATCTTGGATGAACCCATCAGGGCTGGCCTGGGAATGTCAGCAAAGCCCAGCCTGACACATCCACAGGGTGCAGGTGCTTCAGGGATATGTTTCTACAGGGGGTTTAGTGGGTTTGAAGTTTGACTCCTGAAAAGTTGTTGCTCCCACCCCCACCTGCAACTCTAGTGTCACTTCATGTCCTTGGGTAACAAAATGTGACCATTTTGCACCTCTGTGAAAGATAGTGAAGGGTGTGAAGCCAAGGAATCAAGCCTGTGGCATATTATTTAAAACACAAAGCAGTTTAAGGTGGTAAAATTCCTGCCTCCAGCTGGGTTTGGATCAAGGGAGAAGAGGAAAAGGAATTTTGTAAAGACTTCACTAATCAGTTCAAGTCTTGCAGGGCAAATTTTTTCCTTTGAAAAACATTTTGATGGTCTTTAAGTGATGGTGCTATACCAAACAGCTTTCATTTGATTGACAGTCGTCTCTAAACCTGGTATATGTCTTTTAGAGTATCGTCCCAAGAGACTGGGAGGTAGCTTTTCTCACAGTGGGTACAGATATTTGGGGGATACTTGGGGAATCAGACCAAAGATACTGTATGAATAATCCATGGAGCAAAATACCTGTGTGTTATCTTCTCAGGCTTCCCTGTTCCCAGATTCCTCCCAGCAATGAGATGTTGGATATTCAGATTTATAACAGCAGGCTCAAAGAAAACTCCCTACTGTGTATGCTAAACCACTTCACCAGAGAGACAGGGAGCAGTTTGGTTCCCAAATCTCAGCAGCTCAGTCTAATATACTGTACTACTGACCTACTTGCACGGCAGTTATTTGCTGGTACATGAGAAAGACACAGTGGGAAAGCAAATCACGTGTTACTCTGGGGGCAGGAATCATCAACACCACATATCACAAAGTCTGTAACAGCTTCTAGCAAATTATGCTGTTTGTACTGGGCTGGGGAGACACAAGACCCTTCGGTCATTTTGCAATCAGGAATTAAAGCTCAGAACTCCCGGTAAGTGATTGTTGCCTTGCTCTGATCTTTGGGGGGAAAAGTGGGTTTGGAGGCAGACAGAGGTTAAATGGGGTGGTAGCAGAGTAGGAAATAGATCGCAGGAGTTGTGACTCCTGAGAACTTGGGGAGTTACAAGAACTGTTACAAAGAGGAAATACATCACATGGAGCACCAAGGGCGTACATCAGCCAACTCCTGTAGTCTGGCAGCTGCCTCTGATCTGCTCAGATTGTCTTGGCTGACACGTTTTCTTCTGCAGTCTCAAAGCCCTGACTTTGATGTTTTCCCTTGCTCTATTCACTGTGCATGATGGCCCGTGTTTCAACGTTGTCCTGAATCTCTTATGGCAGACTGGGATCTGGGATGTGTCACTCCACTCTAAATGTCTTTTGACACGTGCAATGCAGCAGGGACTCTCCTAGCTTGCATAACTCAGGGTGAGATTTGTCCTTAGAGCTAACTGCTTTTGGATGTAAATAAAAGCTGGAGCTTTTGATGTAAAAATGACCAGTAAATTGAAGACTGTCCTGGATGGGTTGATGGTGATTTTTAAACGACTTTGCAATGATAATATGTCAGCATCTCCTCTGGCATGGGGCTTAAATCTGAACTTCTGTCACACTGAGATCTTTGTGCCTTAGCAGACAGTACGCAGTTTGTATTTTGATGTGATGGTGTGTAACAGGGATTGTGACTCAAGTACAGACTTACTGAAAAGACGAGAGGAGCTGAGCTGTGACACCAACAGAGGTGATGGAACTCATCTGCTGAAAGGCTGTGCTTGCTCTCTCCCTGTTGTACTGGAGAGAATTGCTGTGAAACACAATTGTGAAACACTGTCTCTCTTGGCCACCCTGTGGCTTTCCTTAACGTGCTCAGGCTTTTATTTAAAACCTGAGTGGTCACCAGGCAGGGCTGCTCTCAGCCCTTCAAGAATCCTCTGATCAGCCTGAGCACTTGTCCCATGTGACAGAGAAATAACCCCGGACCAAGCCTGACATTTAGCTCTGGCTGTGCACAGCAATGAATGGGATAACCTGAAGAAAAGCAGCAGAGGGTTTGTTTTCATTCTTGGAAATACTGTGTAAATCTGGGTTAAAGGTGCAGCCCTGAAGCCCCCTCTCATTCCAGGGAGCAGCAGGGCTGGGCCATTGGCACAACAGAGCTGCCCTGCAACAGAAAACAGCCGTGTTCTTCCCATCACTCTGCCAGAGCTTGGGAGGAAGGAGGAACCTTACCAGGGCTGTCTGGTGCACAGGGATGTGGTTCAACACTCACTGCCTGAAATGCCAGGGCCAGAGGGTGCAGGACGTGGCTGAAAAACATCTGTGAATTCAGTAACCCCAGCATCTCCTGCCATCCTGCTGTTTTCAGGCTCTGAATATCACAGGGATGTCGACTTCCCAAATGACTGAAGCCTCAAAAAGTAAACTTTACTTTTTTGGATAGAATTGGTGCAGTATTTATATGAAGACATAAAAATGGCACCCTCAGGAAAGCAACTGTTTCTCTCTGGACTGAATTGATTAGGTCTCACATGGTTGGTTTATTTGAGCAAGGAGCACATTGTGGACACAGGATGCATCCCGTAATAAAGGTTGTGTAACTCAGATCTGATTCAGCAGAGACTGAGGCCTGGTTACAAATTCATAGCATTAAGTAAAAATATTGATTCTACTACATCAGATTGGTTCTAACTGTGCCTGGATTTTTTTGTTGTTGTTGTTGTTTGTTTGGTTTGGCTTGTAGTTTTCAAGAGTATGCAGGCCAAAAAAATACCAGATTACTTTCTGCTGCCCAACATTGGTTCATAACTAGAAACCAGGATGAAAAATTTTAATGCAAAGCTATATAACAGTTCAAAACCACAACTTCAAATTCTTCTCTCCTGCCCTACAGCTAGTGGTGATAAAAATGAGAGCTGATTCATTTCTTGTGTTTTAACCAAGTGTTAGCCATAAGACTAAATATTTGGTAGCTGGAAACCCAAAGAAGGAAATATTAATAATGCACTATTGTATTTATCATTTATGCTATTATGATTTGACTATGTAAACAGAACATAATGGGTTTGGAGTAAAACGTGAAAATTCAGTTTGAATATCAGAAACAGACTGCCTGATACTGTCCCAAGGGAAGGGGTGGAAACGCTGCTGTTTGGCTCTCAGGGAGGCAGCGGGCCGTAGTGCCGGGATGAACTGCGCGGTGCCCGGACAGTTCCCGGTGTGCCGTGCCCTGGCAGATGTGCCCCGCAGGGCCGGCTCCTGCCCCGGGGGATCCTCCCGGCCCCAGGCCGGGAGCAGGTGCCAGAGGACTGCCGAGCGACAGCGCTGGAGGTGTGAGCTCGGCAGGACTCTCTCGTTCCCAGCAGCTGCTGTTTGTTTCCTGCGGCAGCAGTGATGCGTTGCGTTCCTCTGCCGTGAGAAACGCCGGTAGGAAGGACAGCAAAGCTTCAACGGGGATTCCGCGGTGTCGGAGCAGCGGCGCTCGGGGACGCCGAGGACACGGCGGGGGTGGCGGCAGTGGGAAGAGCGTTCCGAGGAGCGCCGCTGCAGGGACACGGGCCAGGGCCCACCCGCGCTCCGCTCCCGGCGCTCCGCACATGCCCGCGGGAGCCGCCGCACGGCGCAGCCTCCACGCCCCGCCAGGCTCCGGTCCGCCCCGATCCCCCGGGCCCTCCTGCCCCGGCCCGGCCCGGCCGCTCACGGCCCCTCCTGCCCCGGCCCGGCCCGGCCGCTCACGGCCCATCCCGGCCCCTCCTGCCCCGGCCCGGCCTGGCCGCTCCCGGCCGCTCCCGGCCCCTCCTGCCCCGGCCCGGCCTGGCCGCTCCCGGCCCCTCCCGGCCCCTCCTGCCCCGGCCCGGCCTGGCCGCTCCCGGCCCCTCCCGGCCCCTCCTGCCCCGGCCCGGCCTGGCCGCTCCGGCCGCTCCCGGCCCCTCCTGCCCCGGCCCGGCCTGGCCGCTCCCGGCCCCTCCCGGCCCCTCCTGCCCCGGCCCGGCCTGGCCGCTCCCGGCCCTCCGGCCCTCCTGCCCCGGCCCGGCCTGGCCGCTCCCGGCCGCTCCCGGCCCCTCCTGCCCCGGCCCGGCCTGGCCGCTCCCGGCCCCTCCCGGCCCTCCTGCCCCGGCCCGGCTGGCCGCTCCGGCCGCTCCCGGCCCCTCCTGCCCCGGCCGGCCTGGCCGCTCCCGGCCCCTCCCGGCCCCTCCTGCCCCGGCCCGGCCTGGCCGCCCCGGCCCCTCCCGGCCCCTCCTGCCCCGGCCCGGCCTGGCCGCTCCCGGCCCCTCCCGGCCCCTCCTGCCCCGGCCCGGCCTGGCGCTCCCGGCCCCTCCCGGCCCCTCCTGCCCCGGCCCGGCCTGGCCGCTCCCGCCCGCGCCGCTCGCTGCCTTCCACTGGCGGCGCGCGGGTGCAGCCAGCCCGTCGGGCGCGGTGGCCAAGTGGTAAGGCGTCGGTCTCGTAAACCGAAGATCGCGGGTTCGAACCCCGTCCGTGCCTGCCGAGGCAGCGCGGTGCGTAGGCCGCCCCGCCCCGGGGAGGCCGCGGACGCCGCCTCGTTTGCGGTTCCTTTTTGCTGTCAGTGTCGGAGATTCGGCCGCGGAGCCCCTTGAGGAAGCTGCGGATCGCGGGGGACGTTCCGCCCGGCGGCCGGCCGGGTGTCCCCACGTCCCGCGTGTCTGTGCCGCAGAACGGGCTGGGAGCCCGCGGGTGAGCGCACCCCGGACCCAGAAACCCCCTTGCAGAGGACACTTCTCGGCGTTTTTGCCTCAGGACCCGTGTGAATCACAGCTAAAATAAAGCAGGTGTTTTGCGCTGTGATGCTGCAGGGGAAGCGTTGGGTGCGCTCGGGTGTGAGGAATCCTCTTGCTGGTGCTTTCTCTAATTGCTGGGTTTGATGTACTTCTCACAGATTGACAGCCGAATCCTGAAATAAGCAAGTGTTTAGTGCAGTTAAAATTAGACAATTGGTAAGGCTGGACAAGTCCTGTAAGATCATTGAGTCCAACCATTAACTCAGCGCTGCCATGTTCACCACTAAACCATGTCCTCAGCTGCCACATTCACATCTTTTAACCCTTTCAGAGATGGCCATTCCACCACTTTTCAGGGCAGCCTGTTCGAATGTCTGACCACCCTTTCCGTGAGATTGTACCATTTACACCAGAATTTATCCTAATTGCTTGGTTCTTGATCTATCAGTCTGTGCAAAGCATGACACGTGTGTGAAGGCATTTCTGCTGCCTCTGTATAGCATAACTTTGGTTGTTGATGCTTTCAGACAGCTTAAAATATGTAAAGAGTAGAGTCATTATATTGCAAAATCAGCAATAGCTAGATATCTGGGCAGAGCAGAGGAGCCTCTTCCAAACAACTTGCTGCTTTCTTTGATGATTAAGAAAAAGCTGGTTTTGCTGTTTCCTGTGCCACACTTGGCCTGGACCTGGCTGAGCAGGAGGCTGTTTGCCTTTCTCAGCAAGGGCTGGAAGTGTGTGTGCAGGAGGTGTTTGGGGAGGTCTGTACAAAATGGTTGTGCAGGATGTTATTAGCAAGCCACAAAACGAGCCGTAGTACGTTTTGATATAAAAACAAGAAATGCAGTATAGAACTTGTTTTAAAGAATGTAGACACTATTTTACTTGCAAAATAGTGCTGTCAAAATCCCATCACCTTTGTTGGAGGCTTTTGAGGATGAAAGTTCCAGCTTTGAAACACCCTATTTTAATTTTTTTTCCCCCTACATTGTTTCACAGCGGAATGTCAAACCAAAATGTTTCTACTGCTTCAAAAGCCATCTTGCAGCTTTTGCAAAGATTTTCAGAATTCTGTGGGTTTGTTTCTGGTCGAAACCAGTTGTGAAACTGAGGTTCTCCCTGAAGCAGGTTTCCCATCCTGTAAAGTCAAGCAGTTGGGTCCTGCCCAAACGTGTGCCACAAACTCAGGACTGTGAACCAGGTATTTTAATAAAGCTCTGGCATCGCTGTTCTCTGTGGCTATAACACATCCAGGCAGTTCATCAGTTCCTTCACTTCAGTCTCTGCAGAACTGGAATATTCCCTTCTAGCTCCCAGGTAGCTGTGAGGAAGGTCCTTCACAGGCTCTGTGCTGAATTCCACAGGAGAGCCTTGTCCTAGGATTGCTGTTGTGCATCTTCACTTCTGGAACAACAACACGACGGGATCCTTTTTGTTCAGGGATGGGCAGTTCTCTGTGTGCCATCCTGCTCTTGTTGTCTTCAGGCCAGGGTTGTGTTGGGCACATCACGTGTTTGCTCACCTCCCAAATTCCCACCCCTCTTCTTACTCACTCAGGCAATAAATTTGATTTTGGCTTTAATTAATAGCTAAGGTCCTGAAGTGCCAGCCAATGAACTTTAATCAAGGCGTTTACGATCTGATCATAGTGTGCTGGAGATGGGTTTGGCTTGGGGCTTTCTTGGTGGGTTGAGGAAAGAGTTGTTTATTTTGGACACAAGTTGTGACTAAAAACATCAAAATTTTTAGGTAGCCCTTTCGGTTGCTTTAAGATCTTTAATTTTTTTTCCAGAAAATACTGAGCTGAATATAACTCTTCTATGAAATGAGGAGCTATTAAATGAGGATTAAAATGAGGCCCCTTTTAATTACCTAATAAAAACATATTACAATTAATGTAATTAAAAGATGTGTTACTGATGTTAATCTTGGCCATATTTAAATACAGAATTCCCTGACCTCTCTGGCTTGACAAACCAGTTATTCAGAATTCATGACTGCTTTAAAATAAGTGTAAAAATTAATCTATTTTAACAGTATTTCTTATAAAATTTCAGTTTTAGCAGTATTTCTGAGTTATGTATTTTATGTATTTTTGAGAGACTGACAGAAAATGTTTGCTTTTGAAAGGTAAGATGTGAATGGGGACTAAAAATAATGGGGTTTGTTTGGATTAAAATAACATTTTCAGCACTTTGCAATTCTCCTGAATGTCTGTCGCATCCTCCCTTGGGTCAAACTTTGGCAACCAAAACCCAGTGTGTTGGGAGCACAGCAGGAGCTGTGTCTGGGTCAGAAATAGCAGTGAGATCATTGGAAAGCCTTGCTTGGACCTTGCTGTGTGGAGCCAGGCAGGGGATTGTTCCAAAAGCTGGGAAGAACAGCTTCTCCCGTTAATTGTGTGTTGGATTGGTTTCCCACCTCTCCTGCTTTTTGGGTTATCCTTTCATGGGATGGCTGGCACCTTAAAAAAAAAAAGGGTGGGGGGAGAGGAAAAAAACCCAGCCACCCTGAAACCTTGACCTTGGAAAGAAAAGGCCTGTGCAGAGTTGTGCAAACAGAGCGTGGTGTGCCAGGGGTGACCAGGCTGAGCCAGCTGGGCCATGAGCCAGGCACAGTTCCCCTCCCCTCCCATAGTGGAGGCCTGTCCCAGCAGCCCATACCCCTCTTTGTGAGGTGAACAACAGGACCAGGGTGGGTGGATGCTCCATGTCCTCGGTCCAAAACCACAGCATTTCCTGCAGGTTGGACAGCTAAACATACAAAGTGTTTTATAAAGCTGTCAGTGACAGTGAGACCACCCCAAACTGAGCAGGAGCAGTGAGCTCAGATGACATAGGAGAACAGTATTTGCAGCATTGTCTGAGTCCCAAATATATGGCAGAGTAAATTAACCCATGAGTAAATAAACCCCAAACTGTGCAAGTCTTCTCATGGCTACAGCAATGTGATTCCCATTTCTATTATGCCTGGAATTTAATGGACTGCTGAAGTTTGACCAAAAGGCATTTCTTGTGTCAAAATGAAAAATTACAGATCAAAAGGGTGACTTTGCAGACAAACATATCGATCTAAAGCCTGGGTGACACAGACTTCCTGGAAGAGAGCCCAGAAGCATGTCTGTGTTTAAAGTCAAATGGCTGTAGCCTTTTACCACTGATTAATAAAAAATGTTTTTGTCTGCATGCCAAAGGCTCCAGCAAAACCAAAATTACTCGATTTTTTCTGTCAGAGGAGCAGGTATGTGTTTGAGAATAGCAATCTATTGGATGCTACAGAATTCAGTAATTTTAAAATGACAGTGAGATAAGAAATAAGAATTATTTTTTTTCCCCTTGAAAACTCTGTTTGTAGCACTATAGGAAAGGCAGAGTGAGAATCCTTATTCTGTGTTCAAGGGGCAGAGTTACTGGTGTCCCCTTCTCCAGACATGAGGGGAGCAGTTGTGAAGTTCCCCTGTGAGGAACCCAGTTGTATTTTTGCTTTTGTACAGGAGTAGCAACTCTTACACAGGTCCCTGAGGTTGTTATTGTCATCTGTAGTTAGATATTAATGGACAGGTCAGGGTGTTCCTACCTGACCAGGATGGATGGAGGCCCAGCACAGCAATGTCGCTGCTCCTCTGGGAGCCAGGGGTACCAGTGGGAATGACAGCTGCAGGATTTTGTGAATGAGCTCCGAGGGCACCCAGGAGAGGGAGTGGGAGTCCTCACTGCCATGCTAGTGTAGTGCAGAGCGGTGCTCAGCTTCCCAAGAGAATCTGTGATACAGATTTTAGATTTAAAAAGTGGTGCTGAATGGCAGCTCCTGCTTCTGGGAAGACCAGAAAATGCCATCTGACACTCCAGGCAGTGTGTCTCAAATGAGCTGCAATTATGCAGGGAAGGAGAAGCAAAATGGATGGATGGGAGATTACTAATCCCTTCTTTGCAGCCTGTTTAACCTCAGCAGCACAGGGCCTGCTGCTCACAGAAGCCCTACTCTTCTCCCCGACTCCCTCTCAGGTACTTTCTCATGTTCCTGGCTGTAAACTATGTGAAAAAAAAAATTTACAAGAGTATCAGAGCCTAGGCCTGGAAGGTTTGTGTGCAGGGTTCTCCTTATCTGTGTACACTCTTGCCTTTATCACTGAATGAAGTTCAATGTGGGTGAGCAAGCTGTTTCAGTATGAAGAGCAGTAACATGAGTACAGCTTTTATTGTGATGATCTTTCTGTAAATAGGAAAAAATATCTATTTGAGCTGGTGAAATGATATGTTTGTAAATGCAGTGCCATAGGAGCAGAGTCAGGTGTTGGATTAATATAGCAATGGGACAAGAGGAAATGGCCTCAAGTTGCACCAGGGAAAGTCTAGATTGAATAGGAGGAAAAATTTCTTCACCAAAAGGATGCCAAGCCTTGGAAAGAGCTACCCAGGGAAGGGGTTGAGTCACCCTCCCTGAAGGGATTTACAAGATGTGTTGCCTAGGGACATGGCTTAGTGGTGGACTTCACAGTGCTGGTTAATGTTGGACTCTGAAAGGTCTTTTCCAACCTAAGCAATTCTCTGAATCTCATAGAGAGGAATTGCCTTTGCATTCTGCACAGTACAGCTTCACAGGCCTGGTGATTACAGTGACAAAGCCAGGCTCAGAGGCCAGCCTGAGCTATCAGGTCAGTACAAAAGCTTCAGCAACAAACAGGACAAGAGACAAAGGACACACACTGAAGTACAGGTGGTTCCATTTGAACACAAGGAAACAGTTTTCCAAGTGAGCAGGACTGATGCTGGAACAGGTTATGAAGTCTCCAACCTTGGAGAAATTCAAAAGCCATCCAGACACAGCCCTGGGCAGCCTTCTTTAGGTGACCCTTCTTGAGCAGGGGTGGAACCTCCAGAGGTTCAGCCTCGGCTATTCTGTGAAATTCCTTTGCCTCTGAAGTTTTACTGTTTGCTGTGCCTGAAGGCTATGGGCCAAACCATGTCCTGCACTAAGAGCAGTGTCTGCCTCAGAGGGTGCTCCCTGGGGCTCTGCCTTGCCAACTCATTTGTGGCAGTGGTGCTTCAATCTAGTGAGTTGGTACAATCATCCAAGTTAAAGAATTTAAACTGTACATGAATTCAAGGCAAGGACAGCCTAATATAGAATGTAATGTTTACTGTCTTTGAAGAAGCTGTAATAAACTTGGATGGGAAGCTTAAGCAAGAGATGGAGCAATCAGCTGGCCTTGTAAGTATGTTAGAGGGTCCTTGGGAGCCTGAATCTTGTCTGTGTTATTGCTGGGAATTGTGGCCATCAACTGAACCCAGATGGTTAAAAGAGTTCAATGGTGCTGTGCAGTTGCACTCACAGCCTTATTGGGACTGTGAGGATTATGCATCTGGATCAGTGGAATCCCTGTCACTAATTTTGTGGGGATTGTACCCAAGTTTGAACACAGATTTCATCACAGGAAAAGGAAAGCAGGAGGTATGTGAGGGTTTACTGGTGTAGCTGGGTTTAAAGCCCCATTTCATACTCTCAGCGTATAGATAGGAGGACTCATACTGTGGCAGCATCTTTAATTTTAGCAAAGCATCTTGTACAGTCCTGTGATCACTGTCCCCTCTCAGCAGTCACTGCAATGCCTCAGTGCCTGTGCAAGATCTGCACAGTGAGAAATGAGCTCCAAGCCTGAGTCTGGTCCCTTTGAGACTTGCTTGGGCTGAATTCCTGACTCCTGTCTTTTTGTCACTCTGGGCCCAACTGAAAGAGTACTTGTAAGCTACCAAATATAGAATGTGCACAGCCTATTTCACAACTGGAACTTGCAAATGCTGGAGTGGATTTCATGGACTGAAGCACCCCAGGGAGGGAGCATTACAGTAAATAATGTTAGTGCATTTGTTTAATCCCTGGGGATTGTGAAACGTAGGATTAAAGTGGGCTAAGGGGATTTCCCCATTGACAGCTGCTCCACAGTGCACAAACACATACACACACAATTTTTTTAAATGTAATTTTTTGTTCAGGCCCAAAGAATTTAAACTGCATATGGTGCTGACCGTTATTTCCACATCTGGTTACACATATCTGTCTCCCCCAGTAATTGTCTTTAATAGATACAATTGGGGATGAGGTAGTTTCACTAAGAAGAGACAGAGCTCTGTGTATGAACAGGAAACCATTATTTCTGAGCTTAATCGTAGCTCATTAGTCCTGTGATTCTCTCCTTTCTCCAATATATGCACACATGCTTTAAATACAAAGGCCCAGTTTTTGGCAGGGCATTCCTCTTTTAGGGATGATTTGCCAGAGGTTCTTTAGACAGGCAGAGCCTTGGCCAGTGGGCAGACAACCAGAGCATGTCTGAGCAGTGACTGGAGGCTGCAGCTCACTGGTGTTCCATGGGTGCTCAGGTGAACCACCAGGTTCTAGGAAAGATCCCAGAGGAGGGACTGCAGTTCTCTGTGCATCCTTAATGAATCTGGCTGCTTGGTGTTCCTGCACAGGTACATGGGGTCAGGCCAGCTCCCTGCAGTACATCGTATTGGCACATTTCTGAACTTTTAATCACAAACTTGCTATTCCTACTGTTCTGATTGAAAAAAAATTTGAAAAAGAGAGAGAGAGAGAGAGAGAGAGAGAGAGAGAGAGGACAGAGAGAGATCTGACCATGGTCTCTGGCATGGATTCATATTCACAGGTGAAGACCAGTGAATTTCATCCTGTGCCATCAGTGGGTATCAACTATTTCTATTATTACACTGTGTCACTGTGTTCAAGTTTAATGTCTTTGACAATCCAGTCTCTTTCTCAACAAGGTCAGATGCCAAAACACCAAGCTGTAGGCTACAAGCCATTCTTGCTCACATGCTGCTCAGTGCCACACACAAGAGTTTGGATCAATGGATCTTCTGGCAGGGAAAGGTAGTGCATAAGCACAGGCAGGATTGAGAAAGACGGACTCAGATTAATGTAATAATTCAACTGGACCGAGCAGCATCCACAGGGTCCATGTCCCACTCAGCAGCAGGCAAAGCACTCTCCCAACCACAGAAGATCCCTCCTGACTTTGGAGTTTTCACACCTGGCTTCCAGTTCATGAACACCTCTAAAGAAGCTACTCCATCTGGGTCATGGCTCTTGTGAAAATGTTTTCTTCTTTTTCCAAAGTGAATTTTCAGAAGTGACAGAATCTTTTGTTCCATAGTTATTTTTCTGGGCTATTGCTGGTCAAATGTTATTAATATCTTAACCTTTTGGCTGCCAAACAGCTTGAAACGAACTGGTTATGTTTATCTTTACAATTCTGTAAGTTGTGATGCTTTACAACTTGATATGCTTGTGATTACATCTGAACTCTATGTGGAGCTAATCCTCTTCCCAGCTCCCATCCAGGCAGGGGGTGTACTCATGTGCATGGATTCTGCACACCATGAAGGGCAGCCAGCAGGTATTTGTGAGAGGAGATGGAGTCCTAAGACCTGACCTTCTCAGGTACGGAAGTACCTCCTGCCAAGTGAAGACTTGCCCGAAATATGCCTTATCCTGTTACTACCACAGGGCTGCCAGGGGCGCCAGTGGAAGTGGGAACAGGTTGCCAGCAGCTGAGCACATCCCGTGAGATCAGGCTCCCTGCAGAAGAGCTCCTGCTGGGCAAAAATGTTGTGTGAAAGTCTTGCTCTGCTCTCATGAAAATTAAGAGGCGCTTCACACTAGTGGGGGCCATGTCAAGACAAGAGGCAGCATGTTTTGAGGCTGCTGAAAATAGCAAATTAAGCAGTTGGTCAGGACATCAGAGAAGCAATGTGCCATCAGCTCAGTTAGGAAGGAACTCCATTCCCTGGCTCATGCTCTTCCTTCCATACACATAGGTACGTTTTTGCTGTAAATTTGTTCTTCTCAGAATTGTTCTGTGGTTTTTCGAGCAGCTACATGATTAAGACCAAGCAAAAAAATGAATTAAAAAAAAAAAAAGAGAGAGTATGGGGTTGGTGAAGAGTAGCAACCTCTTATTTCCTAAAAGCTGATGAGGCCTTTTCTTATTCAACCCAAGTGATTTCTACAGCATCTATTCCCTTCACCACAGAAAAGGTTAGAAAAGGTCTTTTACACCTTTTTGGGGAGTCTTAATTTCTACTGTACTCTCTAAAAATCATCTCTGCAGAACCCTTCCAGATGGTCAAGAAATTCTTCATTTCTCTACCTTCTGCCAGAATGTCATATTTTGAAAAGGCTCATAGATCTCTGTCCCTCTTCCAACCTTTTCGCCCGTGGTCCATGATTCACTTTGCATTCTACTATCAGTTTTAAACAACATGTTCCTTGGCTCTACATATTCATCAGGCTTCCAGCCAAGGAACACATTCTTCTGTGTAGAGGATGGCTTCACAGTGTTGATCAAGAGCAGTCCCATGGCAGATCAGTTCAAGTTCTCTCTCTGGCATTCTCTCCACACAGGCCAGGTAGAGTTACTTGCCACATCCATGACAATACACAGGGCTTCAGTGTACGTACAGGAAAAAATGTGGTGTAGATGACAGAAAGGTGCATTGGCTGCTGAACCCAAAGATTTAAAAGCTGAGGCCTCTGGCTGTTAGCTTTGATTTTTTTTCATGCATGAGCACACAATTATATAATGCATGAACACAAAATTACCACATGCATAAGGCACAATAATGTCATGCATGAACACAGTTACCTCATGCATGAGCACACAATTATTTAATGCATGAACACACAATTACCTCATGCATGAGCACATAATTATGTCACACATGAGCACACAATTACGCCACACATTAGCACACAATTATGTAATGTATGAGCACAGAAGTCATCCCAAAAGAAGCTAAAAACCTTTCAGGTCCTTGTGGCATTGTCTTAAAACACATTGACAACTGAGTGTATTGTAATGAAATTACACAGCCTATCCATACACAGTACAGCTGTACTTTGTGCCCAGGTTTTCTTGGTCATAGATGTGTACCCACCCAGCTTTACTGGAAAGGTAAATGAAGAGACTTGGCACACATGGAAGTGTAGAGTATGTCCTCTAATATACTTGTGATACAGACAAAATGTCCGTGCTCATTTCAAGGTGTGCGGGGGAAAGCTGGACATATAGGGAGCAGTGCAGTGAACTAACGATGCAGGGGGACGTGCGAGGAGTGCGAAGAGAGCATGCAGGGAAATGTGCGAGGAAGAGTGCAGGGAGATGTGCGGGCAGACGTGTGGGGAGATAAGTACAGAGCAGTGCAGGGACATGTGCGGGGTGATATGCAGGGAGCAGTGTAAGGAGATGCCGGCTGCGAGCAGCTTCGGTGCGTGCGAGGTGTGCCGCCGGGCAGTGCCGGGGTGTATGCAGGTTTGCCCGCAGGGTTTTTCCCGCACGGTTTGGCCACAGGTTTGCCCGCATAGTTTTTCCTCACGGTTTGCCCGCAGGGTTTGGCCCCCCGGGCCCGGCTCGACCCTCGCCCCGCTCCGCGCAGCGCCGGAAGCGGCCGGCAGGGGGCGCGCCGCCCCCTCGGTGCCGGGGCCGCGGGGCTGCCCCGGCGGGCGGAGCGCGGGGCAGGGCGGGAGCGGCCGGGGCTGCGCGGGGCGCGGCGGCCGCTCGGACCGCGGACCCGCCGCCTGCCCCGTGCCGGGCCGGCCGTGCCGGCGGGGCGTCGCGGAGGGAAGCGGGTGGGGAGGGCATCCCGGGAGAGCTGCCGGAGCCTCCGGGCCGGGCAGCGGCGGGAGCTGCCCGGCGCAGGGGTGGGGATTGGCCGCTTCCTTAAACGGCGCGGGACCGGCGGAGCGAGCCTGCATCGCCCCGGTGCGCCGGGCCGCGCCGACCCTCCCGGGACGCAGCCGCAACACGTGGAGCGAACTTTTGAGGGACGCGTGTCTGCGCCGGACGGGAGCCCCCCCCCGCCCGGGACCGCAACGCTGCAAGGAGCAGCTCGTCTCTCTCCGGTTTGATGGCTTTGAGTGTTGGATTTTGGCTTTTTTAAATCAATGGGGTTTTTCTTCTGCTTTTGGGTGGTTTTAGTATTTTTCCCCCTCTTTCCCCTGCTTCTTTGGTGCGCTTGTGTCGGGACGCTTCAGTCTCGCTGGGGCAAACGCCGCGTTTGAAAAGCCGAGAGAAATGTTGCAACGTCCCTTGTGGCAACGCCTTTTATTTATTTATTTTTATTTTTGCCTTTTGCAAAGGGCAAAGAGGAAGGGTAGGAAAAAACCCGCCGTGATCAATACCGGCTTAAATACCCATCTGCGAGCCACTGGGCTATGGGAGGCAGGAGAGGGGAGTGCCGCCGCCCGCCCGCCGCCGCTCCCCGCTCGGCTGTAGCTCAGCCCGAGCGCTTCCCGTGCGGATTCCCGAGGACCTGCGACTCTGGGCGGGGAGACGGCCGCGGGGGCCCGCGAGCCCCTTTCCCGGGTCCCCCTACTCAGAGCAGGTAACGGAGGGGCTGGAGATTTTCTGTCCGGTTGGTGTTTTCGCTCCCGCTTCTCCACACACGAAGTTCCCGCAGGAGCGGGACCGGCGGTGCCGAGTCACGATGGGCGTCGGGGCCCGGCCGAGGTGCGGGGCTGGCTCCGGGAGCGGAGACCGGGACAGCTCTCAAGTTCGGCGAGGTGGCGGCGCCGATCGCCGCCTCTCCCGGCCGGGGGAATGATCCCGCTCCGGCGGGGTCCCCGATGGCCCCGGGGCGGGGGCTCTGCGCTGGCGGTGGGCACCGGCCAGAAAAAAGGGGTTCAGTTAAAGATAGCGGTGAGCAATGGTCGCCTGCGCCTGATGGGCGAGCTGAGGGCTGGGTCTTTGCGGGCGAGATGAGAGGTTCGTGTCTTCAACTGGCCTACAAAGTCCCAGTTCTCGGCTCCCGGGACCTGCCGGGCGCGCAGCGGGCGAAGACGGAGCGCGGCGGCGCCGCTGGCGCTGCCCGGGGCCGCTCGGGCGGGACGCGGGGCCCGGCCCGGGCGGGTCGGGTCTGGGGCTCGGCGGGCGGCGCTCGGCGGCCCTCGGGGACCGCGGTTTGCCCGGCGCTGCGGCGGCGGGTGCCCCGGCTCGCCGCCGGCAGAGGACGGAGCTGGTTCTCCGCGAACCGTAAGTGCATTTTGTATTCTTCTGCTTCGGAAAAGGCCTTAGACGTGCGCGTCCTACCGGTGCTGGCGGCCATCCCCTCGGCTTCGCGGCGGCCCGGACCGGCTGTACCCGGCCCTGCCTTGGCGCGGAGCGAGCGCTCGGTTTTGCTCCCGCGGGACCATGTGCATCCTTTCCTCCGCTTTCGCTTTCAAAAAACACATCTGGTTTTTTTTGGTGTGTTTTTGTTTGTTTGTTTGGTGTTTTTTTTGTTGTTGTTCGTTTTTTGGGGTTTTTTTTTGTTTGTTTTTTGTTTTTTTTATAAGTCTAGTCGGATCCATATGGAGCTGCCGGGTTCCCCGGGAATTCTAATTGTTCACCTAAGCGTTTTTACCACCCAGTATACCGGATTTCCTTCTTACTTGTCGGATTTCGATTCGGCACACTGCACATTTGCAGTCACTGGTTTGTGCTCCTTCTTTGGGCACGGGGTATATACAACTCCGGGTGTGTATATTACTCTTGGCTTATATAGCGTCGTATTTATAACTTCTGTGCCCGTCTGCGTTATGTTCCCTTACATTTTAAATTCTTAGAATTATTTTGAGGGTCCTCGTAATCTTTTTATTTATGTAGAGATGCTTTTACTTCCCTCTTGTGAAAAGTCAATGATATTGACCTTCAGTAAAGAAAAAGGCCAAGTGGCAACAGTATTCTCCTGGCTAAGGTCTGTAAAAGAAAATGGAAAATTAAAATCTTCCTGTGTGGGGTTTTGAGCCACTTAGAATTTAATTTTCTCTCTGATGTGGCATTGCAGGAGTCGGCATTCTGTATGTGTGTACAGACTCACACAACTTTTATGCTCTGTTCCCACGAAATTTTTAGGAACAAACTTAGTTTTCGTCATAATTTTCTGTAGCCATTGCCCATGAAAAATAACAATGTTATTTCTTTCGAAATTAGGAGAAATTTACAAATGTTGTGTGAGACCTCTGTGTATTTGTTTCTCCTTCAGCCCTTTATATCCAAACACTTGTCTGCAGCACTCTAACATGTGTATTAATAGTTATTGCTCTGACACGTCAGGACATACAGACCTTGACAGATCAGGATTTTCTCCTGTGTGTGGTCCCTCAGGTGCTTCTTTTGACTTGGGAGACAGTGGACGTAGTCAGGTCTTACTTGGGCCTGTTCTCTTCATGGACCTGTTCTCGTTGGGAGCTTTCTTTGAAACCAAAATTTAAAGGAAAACTTCTTGCACGTTTCTTTTCCCTATATGCCTGTTTTTCTAAAGAACTCAGTCTGGTGGCCACAAAAAGGAAAACTACATGAAACTAAGGACTAAATGCAAAGATACTGTTAGCCATTTAGGAGAGAACCCCTTGGAGCCCACTCTGCCTGGCTGTTTGCAGCCCTCCTCTCCCTGCAGATCTGTAGCCCTTAACAAAATTAATCTGCAGTGAAATCACAGAAATCTGATTCTAATCATCCGCCCTGGAACAAGTCGGTGCTACAAGAAGACGAGCATAGTGTAAAAATACTTGAGGCACGTGCAGCCATATCATTAACATTAAAACCTGATGGTGTGAAAGGGGGACGGGGAGCAGATTCCTGTGCCTCCTCAGCCCGCTTCGCTCCGTCCAACTTGTGCAACTTGTTAGGCATCTCTGGCAAGCAGCGATTTTTGTGGAGGTTGATTGTGTTGCCGGTCAGGCTCCTGGACTTGCTGGTGGGCTAAAGTGAAGTTTTCCCTTTCATACAAGAGTTTCTTCTTAACTGTGCTGTTCTTTGTTAAGCTGGTAAACAGCTGAGTTTAGCTTTTGTCCGGTTTAACCTAATCTGGGTTCTTTTTTTTCCAGCAACAATTGGTTTCTTCCTGCTTTCAAGTAGTTCTGGCAAGTTTTGTCCCCCTGAAACCTATTTTGGAGCACTATACAGCATAATTTGAGTTACTACCTTTTCATTTGAGTGCACCAGTCAAGATCGAGTGGAAGCCTGGCTTCTGCAGAGAGTGAGTGCTCAGCATTTTATGGTCACCAAGGCTTGTTAAATGTATACCTTTGAGTTTCCAACTCCCTAGTCACTTTTAGATTTTTTTTTTTCTTAACGGCATTTGCCAAGGTGAAAGGACACATTTTTAAGCAATGTTCATCTGTTTGCACTAGTGTGGATATAGTTGTCTATAGCTGCGAGAACTCTGTTGACAGACTGGCTGGTACTAGGAATGTGGGTTTTTCTCCATTCATCTACATTACTAGAATTATTTAGATCATAGCCGCACACACTGCATTGACAGGCACTTTCCAACTTCTGTCTGTGCCCCAAAGAACATACAGTACAATGCAGATATACTTCTCAGCATCTGGTTTACACTGTGGAGTTTAAATATTCTCTCTGAATTAAAGTTCAGGCTGGAAGGGAACATTCCCTCATGCCCCAAATGACTTTTTGTGGGTCCAATTACCAAGTAAAAATATTTTATTTTTAAATAATACTGCTCTGAAGGCTGGGTTGGGGGTAGACCATGGTTTAGCACTTTCCAAATGCTAAAGAAGATGGTTCAAGCTTCCGCTGCAAGTTGTGGACAAGCTCTTAAATTATTGTTTTAGCTCTGACGCTTTCATAATGTTCTGTGCACTCTGGGATGCAGATTCAATTATTCCCCCCTCCCCGGTTAATAATGGGGCTTTGTTTTATTTTCACTTATAAACTTTGTGCCTCTCTTGCTAATCTTTCTGTGTGTACAAATATGCTTTCTTTGTCAGTCAGACTTGGCAATACTTAGGCCACACTAAACTAGTTCTGGGCAGTACAGCAAGGCTTTCTATTTATCAGGGCCTTTCCGGGGAAGTTTATTACACTGTAGGGGTGACATTTTCAGCTTTCTGAAAGAGTTGGTAAATATTTGGCAGGTTTTACTCTTTCAGAAAAAAAAAAAAAAAAAAAAGAAAAAAAAAAAGGCCATATTTTATCTGTGATAAGGCCTGAAAGAAAACTATCAAGGCATTAAGGTTTGAGTTGTCAGGCAGAAGGGCGGGGTTCGTGCAGGATATTCTTTGAATTGCCCTGAGTGAAGTCAAATGTTTGCCTGCAATTTAAGAACCCCTGTTCCTCTATGTTTGCAAATAGAGACCTTCGAGCCAGGGCTGTATTTTAAGTTGCAGGAGGGCACAGAGCAGAGCAAGCCTGTGGTGTCTGGGTTACAGATACGTGTAATCAGGGTCAGGCTGGAGTCAGACCGTGCCTGGGATCTGCTCTGTTGATCAGTACAGACCTTTCACAGAATCCTGGACGTGCTTGTGTTAGAGCCTTGCACCCTTAGAGAGGACTGAATCTCACAGGAGCAGAGCAGTGAGTGTGTGCCCAGCTTGCAGACACTTTTCCCTCCGCTCTTGGCTCCATCTACAGATGGCAAACGCTGAGCTCAGGCTATGCTCCATGCCAGCTCCCACTCCAGGCCAGCTCTTCAACACATAGAGGCAGACCAGACAGGGAAGGGAATGTGCTTCTCTGTTCCCACTGCTGGCCTACTTGAGAAAACCTTCCAGCTCCTGCTGATTTCATCACTTCCCCTCCTGAGGACCCAAAAGTGCCAGGTCCCAGAGGGGAGGAGAGCCTGGAAGAGGCTGCAGGATGGCTAGTGCTGGCCCACAGGTGAGGAAACACCTCTGAGGCTTTGGCTCCTTGCCACAGTCTGAGTGACATCCCTGTCAAAGATAAATTGGTGGCATCTGTGTGACTTTCACAAAGCACTTTGCTGTTTCCTTTTGCCAGCGGGGTCCTTGCTTGATAGAGGGGTTTCTCTTGGGCTTGATTGCTGTGGGAGAGCAAGTGAGAAAAAGGAGGGTCTTTGTGATGGCATTACCAGGAGAGTTACAACTGCTCAGATTCCAAAGCAGGGAGTGTCTGATTGCTGGGGTATGGAAACCCTTCCTTGCCGAGGGCAGAGTGCCTCTTTCAGATCCCATCGCCAGCCTGGGCATTTGTGCGAACCTTAATGTGAGCCAGCAGTAGTGTGGAAAAGAAATCATGTGGCTGCAGAGTGAAGAAATGAGCCAGGGTGATGCTGGTCTGGGACAGCTTCCCCTTCCTAACTCATGGGCTTCAGATTCATAGCATATTTCTTTAGCACTGAAGAGTCAAAATATTTCCAAGACATCACTTGCTAGATTTGATTTTGGATAGACTTCCTGAATTTTGTTTGGATCTTGGTGGCCTGTCAGTTTATGAGGCTTAGGCTGTTGGGTTTTCCCTTCTATGGCAGCAGGTAATAGGCCTTTGTTCTTTGTGTCCTTTGGGAGAAAGTCCTTCATGTTGTCCCTGATGTCCATGTGGGTGGATGATGTGCTCACATTTGCAGGATTTCGGTATTTTCCCAATACAGATTAATTAGTGACACCATTTATAGGTCCAGGACTGGAGTTGTGACTGCTAGATCATGCCTGATAGAGTTGTCATTCATTATTGTTGTTGTTGTTGTTGTTATTATTATTATTATTATTTTAATTACAAAGCATCCCACCTGACCAAGGCTTTGGAGTCCTGCTCAGGCAGTTACTGTGCAGAGCTTGGGCAGTGGTGGGCAGATGTCAGCCCATGGAGTAATGCCCACTCCTCTGGGTGGGATTCTGGGGAGCAAACATCACCTGAACTGTCCAGTTTGCTGAAGAGGTCAGTCCTGGATGGCTGGAGGCAGGGCAGGATCTCTTTCCATCCTTCTGGTGAACTCTGATTAAAGAACATAGTGACATTCCAGTTCTCGCAGCTCGTTTGAATCTCTACAAATGCACTTAACTTTTTTTTTTTTTTTTTTTTTTTTTTTTTTTTTTTTTTTTTTTCTTTTCCCATTCCAAGTATGGAATTTCCTCAAACTATAAAATTTGAAAGCATATTTGATTCAGCACAATCTCTCTGCATGATAACTTTTAAAATATGGTGAGGAACTCAATTTAAAACAATTTATATTGAAAACACTTTAATTCAATCAGCAGGCTATAGGAAGTAATCTGCAGCAGCCCAAAGGCCTGCTAAAATTAGTCATGGTTTTATGTTTTTGGAAAAAAAACTCTTTAGGAGTGGTTCTGTTGTTAAAAAGAACAAGGCTTTTGAGTATGTGACTGTTGGTAGGGTTAAATTCAAATATGCAAGTGCAGTAGTTTAAGGAATAAATTCCAGAAGCCATTCAAGGCTCAGCTGCATTACAGAGCAACGATCAGATTGGGTTAGGCAGAACTGCCGTAGACTGAAACATCTGGAATAATATCACATTTCCCCAAAGTGGAATTTTTTTTAAGAGCAGCAGCAATTGCTGATATTTGAGAGGGTGGAGCTAGCAGTAACCTACAAATGGCTGGAAAATGAATTAAGAATTTATAGAGTGAAATATTGAGATTTTGTCAGGAATCATAATTTTCATTATGATCTCTTGTTTAAAGCATCAGCTAGTTCTGAGAACTGGGGCTTTCCAGGCTGTGGGGATTTGTTGGACAGTTTCTGCTGCAGCCAGAACTTGGCTCTTTGGCACTTGGCTTTTTAGTCTTTTGATGAATTCCAGTGAAACAAGTTGTGGCAAACTGATTTGGAGCTTTGGAGCCAGAATATGCATGAAAAATCTTGTATGAAATGAGAGATTGTTTTATAAAGAATTTGAATGTAGTTCAGTTAAAATATGCTTGATTTAAAACTGTAAATGCAATTTTGATTTTTTTAAAGAAAGGTAAAGGTTTCCTCAATTCCTGCATTATGGGTGTATTTTACACTTGAAGGATACTATAAAAGACTTGAAGTCTCAGTTGCATTTAAAGTATTTTTTATTAAAAAATCTGCTTTGACTATGGAGATATTTTGTATAATTGTGACTTTACCTGTTAATTTTGAAGGAAATGTTTCTGGAAAAGGAAAGCATTCCCATGCAAATAACAGTTGTACAGAACGAGAAAGAGAAAGGTGCTTAATCACAAATGAGCTCACCCAATTTAATTTACCTTGGACCATAACACCAAAAAAACCTGTCATTTGGGAAAAAAACCCTAATCAGGTATTTGCAGTATCCATTTTTTCCATCTTGTGTATTATTCAGCACTACAATTAATGGTGTTTTACATCAAGCTTTCAGTACGTTAAGAATGTCTGCTGTACACACCCCAAAACCAGCCTGAATCCACATTTCAGAAACAACCTAAATGAAGGGGGGGTTTAAACAATTTCACTGAACAATAAAATTAACTGAGTAACTTAAGCTGAATTTCTTAAATCTGAGTCAGTAAAGAGCTCCCAAAATGTCATGCACAAGAGATTGTAATGAAGGAGCAGAACTTCCCCAAATCTTTGTGCAGGGTTTGTTACTGCAACTCAAAGTGCTACTCTGAGATTAGAATTGCTTTACTCCAAGTCCCAGCCTAAATTTAGCTCCAGGATTCATATACTGCACTCGCTTCATTGGAAGAGTTTGGTTCTCTTGCAGCATATTTGAGCTAATTTTGCATCTCCTTGGGGAATAAATTACAGCCTGAATGAGAACATTCACACGTATTTATGGCATTAATGCTCTGTGCAGTCGGAGGGGCTGTGTGCAGTCAGCCTTTAAAACTAATGCTACCTCTAGCCCCCTTCTAGGGCTTCATTTAATTTCTGTATCAATGGCCATCAAGGGCAGAGAGAAACAATAAAATATTTTTTTCTGACAGTGTTTCTTTGCAAACATAGCAGTAAGTTTCTCACTTTAGAATTTCCATCAGACTGAACTCTTTCCGTCCTGCAGCCCAGCCCCATGTGAGTAACTGCACTTATATAGCGAGTTGTTTCACATGCCCCAGATAAAAATGCAATAAATCCAGAGTAAGGAAAATGCTTATGAGCCGGTTTAAGGTGTTATGTAGTACTAGTTACATAAAGTTTTAGATGTCTTTATACTTTTAACGTATTATTGCCTTCAAAAAGAACACATACAGCAACTTAATTTCAAAACATTTGATAGTAGTTTTGTCTTAAAATACATAAATTTGGCTTGTAGATATGGCTACATCACAGAATGAATTTACAGCTCTCCAAAGAAACAGCAGGTGTGCCCAGTGCTAAATAAAACATGTCCTATAAGCCAGCAGAGATCTCCTGATCTGCACCAGCCCAGGATTTGTCCTGTGCTCTAATTTTGGTGACGGGTAATGTTTTCAGATGAACAGTCACGAGTACACTATCATTTTATTGCACTGTGGTCAGAACTGTTGGGAAATTCTGGTACTTTCAAACCTGTAACTTTGAAGTGCGTTTTCCAAATAGAAATATTTTTAACCGATCAGCTATCAGTGTTACATTAATGCCAGATTACAGTCAGTTGTTTGCAGGCAGCAAGGAGAGTTTCAGTGCTTAAAAATACATCTAATGAGGCTGTTGCAAAGCCTGTTGTATGAGCTGTGCTATAGGGTGGTGTAGATGGGATTATAACCCCTGAAGCTCTGGATTGGTGGGCTGCAAACATAAGGATTTCTTTAAAACCTGTGGTCAGGATCTTGTGCTACCTGTGCCTCTCTTGCCTGTGCAGTGCACAGGAGGTGAACAGAATCACTCACCAGGCTGAGCTCTTCCTCTCTTGTCTCCTGTCCCACTTGAGTAAATGCACACCTAGAGTCCAGGTGAAAGAAATGTAGTACATCTCAATACAGCCTCCAGAAATAGTCTCCCACCTCAATGATTTCCACAGGAAGCAAAGATTTTACTTTTAATGACATTTGCTATTCACTATTCCAGGCACGGCTTTGAATGTAAGCAGCGCTGCTGAGCTATTACCTGACAGCCAGAAGCCTCTTGTTCATTAAAAGTATTTTTAAAGGGATAGAGTTTCCCCTTTTGCCCAGCATTTCTTGTACCCCATGCAGTACTGAAGGGCAGTCAAGAACCTGGACACTCGTAGAGCATTAACTGGAAACATCTCATTCTCACTGAAGTATCCCGGTAGAAGTATTTGGCAAAACGATTCCTAATTCACACAATATGGAGTTCAGTTAACTTCATCAGTCTAAACAGTGGGTCCTTGGTCTGGACTTCCCCTCAAGGCAGAGGAAAGGGGGAGATGGCTCCAGGATCAGGGCGTCTCACTGGGCGAGTTAATATTTGAGACTGGGGGACAGCTCTTACCCCACTACTCAGAAAGTCTTTACAATCAGTTTTGAGTCACAGATGTGAAGGCTCCCCAGCTACTGATGCAAATGGAAAGGTTTTTGACCACATATTTCAGTTAACTCTTAGATTTGCTTAATGGCTTTGATTTGAGAAGTCTAAAACTTGTAGATGAGAAGCTCCTCCTGTAACAGGGGACTGGTGGTTGGGCACTAAACACCTGCAGGCACCAGCACCTGGGTGTGCCTGCAGCATCCAGCTGTTCTGAGTATTGCTGTGCCTTTCTTTCAATCTCTATGGCAAGTGAATTTGCTTTCTTTAACCTATTCTTATGGCTCTAAACTATTAGCAATTTAAAGGACACCTAGCTCAGCTTCATGTTGCCAAATCTTGTCTAATTTATTTAATGACATTCAGCGAATAAGGGGAGTTGTCCTGTGGCTTGCTGCTCCAAGGAGCTTCTGGATATATAGAGTTGGACCCCAAAACCAGTGGGCATTCTCCACAGTAACCAGTGGTTATGAACCTGTACTTGGCAATCTGTTCCCTTTGAAAAAAACATTTCAGAGTTACCCGTAAGAAGTAATGCTGAAATGAGAGGGAAAAGTCGTGTAAAGTCTCCCATACCTTCAGCAATAAGTCTGGGATCCCTAGTAATAAAAACTTCATATTCTGTGCAAGATTTTACTGCATTTAGTACCAAAAAAACCAAAAACCAAAAACCAGCTTATACTTACAACAAAAGACCAACCAAAGCAGAGAGCAGTATAGTGTAAAAGCTTGAGGTCAGTGTATTTGTGCCTCAAGAAGAGTGAGTGCACCTGGGTTCAGCTGGCTGTCTCTCTGGGAACTGTGAGGGTTTTTCTCTGTTGTGCCCCAGTATCCAAAATAGACGCTTTTCATGAATGTGCTGGCAAGGGACAGCATGTGATGGGATTAGTGATGAGATGAAGCCAAACACTTATCAATTATTGTATCTGTTTACTTCCTCAAAGAAGTCTCCCTTCAGAGACACGTGCCTCCTTGCTTGTAACCAAACCCTCTGTGCTCTCCCTCGCTCGTTGAAAATTGATTTGCACATGCTTTGCTCCCATGGAAGTCTCTTGGCTCATCCCTCTGAAATGTCACTGCTGGTGGGTGTAGCTGGGCGTAGGTGTTCCCTGCCCTTGGGATGCTGGCACTGTACACAGGTCACACGCCTGCCTCGAGGGGTGGCTCTCTCTGGTCCATCCAGGCTCCCCGGGCCCCACAAAAGGGGCGGTTGTGCCTTTAAAAAAGAAAAAAAGTGGAGCTTTCAGGTCCCAGTCTTCTCTACTTGCTCCTCCCTAGGGAATGGACACAATCTGACTGTCCTAAATTATTATGAACTAGGAATAAGCCTTTGCTGGAAAGGTGGGAAAGTGTAGGGAAAAAAATCCCCAGGATCATGTAAGCTGTGGCTAATGAAATGTGGATTTATGTGACCACCCATAGCTGATGCACATTTTATGCTTGACTTCTTCCATGCGATGAGTCCACTGCTAGCAGAAGCAATAGTTTTAATTATATGCTCCATATTTTTGGGGGGGCCTTGTACACTGCTCAGACAGACATAAGGGAACTAATCCACAAAGTGTGCAAATGAAATGAATCTAAGTTCTTACCTGAAGCAGTACCCAGGCAAAGCAAAAAACTAAGACAAATGTTTTTTATAAGCTTGTAACTGACAATAATTAGCTCATGTTTTAATGCTAATACATTCTGACCATATACATAGTATTGTGATGCCCATAATCAGTATTGGTGCAAAAATGGAGAGAATAAGTCCAAATTTGTAATTTAAAAAATAGTCAGAAACTGGACTTTGTGTGAATTCTTTGGAGTGTATGAGCGCAGGAATATTTTTATATTCTCTCCACTTACTTGACCTCCACTTATTTGACCAGAACACCTGATAGATCTGCTTAAAGTTCCAGGTCAGTAGTATGCTTAAGCACATACTTAACTTAAAGCATACAATTAATCACATCCCTCGTACACGTAGTAATTAAACTCGTGCTTATGCACTTTGTACAGCACAGTACCAGCCTGCAGGCATTCTCTGAATAATGCTGTTCCTGAGAAAGTGGTGAATCAGAAAGTGATTTTTGGCTGGAGTTTGAAAATGAGCTTAAAAAAGTGAGTTAGGCACCCAGCTACAGAAAAGCTGGTCTTGTCAGCACAGCTGAGTAAGTAACAAGGTGTGGCCGTTTATTTTATGGTAATGCCTCAGTTTTGTTTAAAGTGAAATGATTTTAAAAACCCTTTTGCTTGGCAATTCTCTGCTGTTCTCCTATAACTCTTCGCTTCCCTCAGTGCTGGGCAGACCAGCAGAGCCTGGGCTGGGCAGCTGGCAGCTTCTCTGTTAACTCACTGGTCAGGGTTGGGGTGGGTTGAAGCCAGCAGCATTGCTGCTTTTCCTGTCAGTGATCAGACTGGGCAGGGCTCTGTGGGCACACACTCCTCTGGAGCCAGCAGGCATACTGGCACTGCTGGTCATTATCCATAACCATCCAGCTGCTCCAGCACTGCTGGGGTCAGAGCCTTGGGTTATAGCTGCACTACTGAACCCACCAGCCAATGGGACTGAGCATGGTCCTGGGCAGAACTGTGGCCTGGGACTCCTCCAGCCAGTCCTGGACATTGTCTGAAACTCAGCATGAGAGATGGACCATTATCAAGAGGCTGTTTGGATGTGTCCCCTTTCCCCCTTTCTTCTGGAGACTTTAACAGGACAGCAGTGGGCCTTGCCCTGGTTAATTTGCTAGGAATCAGGGAGCCTCTTCCAGCCACAGCTCCTCCCCTGGCATTTTTCTCCTACTGCTCTACTGTTGTCCCTTCCTGTCCCTGTCCTGGTGCCAGCCAGTTTGGTGTGTCAGTTTTCACACCAGCGAGCTTCCACCTGAGCTGCTCTGGGTGTGCTTTACCCACACATGGGTGATCTGAGCAGGCAGCGCTGCCGTCTTTGCCAGCTTCAGCCAGGTCATGGTCTCTTGCCACTCCAGATGAGTGTAATGTGGCAGCCTCTAGAAGCTTGTTGATGACTAATTGTTTTATTTTACGTACATAAAGTCAGCTGCTTTAATCTGCTTGTTCTCCAAGGCTCTGTGTATACATGCTAGTGAGGTCACCATGCTGAGGCAAACCAGGGCAGCCTCAAAAGCTCCTCTTTGAAATATTGGTGCCTGGGTATCTGAATGGTGGGAGGCTTGTTTGCAAAGCAGCGTCTATGGAAAGTCTGTGTAATGTGTTTGATTATCTAACCTTGCCATTTTCAAAGGGACCCAGTCAAGATGAACAGAGCCTAAATGCACCATCTTCTAAAAATAACTCTGACTTTCCAGCCCCTCTGCTGATGTTGGAGGGGGATAAAAAACGTGATGCTCCAAAATTAAGATTGTAAAGAAAGAGGAGATGCCAAGTGCACATAGGTCAAACCCACCTCTTGTCAGCCCCGGAGGATGGGTGCTCTTCCAGTAGTGCTCAAGTGTTCCTGCACTTTTGGGTCCCAGGCATTGACCTCCAGGCACTGGCTGTCCCAGACAGGAGCTCAGCTGGGCAGCTCTGCTGGAGAGAGTGATGATGGGGACATGGTCTGTTCCTTGGCAAAGTGAGACACTTCCTGAATTCTCCTAATGTGTGTATTTTTAATTTTTTGTGGGTGAGGGACAGGGCCAGGACTGGCCAGGATAGATTACTGTGCATTCGTTTTGTGCTGTACAGTTAATACTTTCCCGGGGACTACTCCTGTAATTTTCAAGATGGTGATCAGCCTGATCTTGGTTTTGAGAGAAAAATCAGAGGCACACCTCGTTCCAGAAAGCAAACCCCACGTGTAGTGGTTTCTGGAAGCTTTGCCAGTGTGTCTCCAAAGCAGCTCATTAATTTCAGGGCTATGCTGATAGGGGTTGTGTCCTTGGTGTTGCATTCACTGGCTTATGCACCTGGAATCAGCTCCAGGTTCGGGGGGTGTACAGTCCCAAAGTCCTCAGAGCCTTGGGGTACTTTCAGCTGCTCTCAAGGCAGCCCTTCATCTTTTCCAAGCTACACAGAGCCAGCACTTCTGCCATCTAAACCCAGAGGCTGAAGCTCTTGTCTGGGCACAGCAGGGTCGGCAGCTGCTGTTTAAAAGGCTCAGAATCTCTCCTGTGAGTGGGTGTTACTCACTTGGTAATACCAGTCCATTCCAGCTGAGGATCTGACCCTTTGTTTTGTGTGTGGGACAATTTGTTTTCAATTTTTGTTTCTGAAAGGAAACTGTCAAGACAAAATTCACACTTAAAAAAATTAAGGGAAACAGCTCTTTGTCCATTCCTAACAATCCCGTTCCATGACTAAAGCTGGAAGAATTCTAGAAACTGCAATCATTTTCTACCTTCACTTTGGTTTTGTTCTGCTCTTGCATTTTCAAAGTTTCAGATACAGCACAACCAAAATAATTTAACGTTAGTGTAACCTAGAGATGTGTGCTTTGATCATCACAATCTGATTGTGCTTTATCTAGAAGTGGGACAGGGGCAGCAGGGAGCCTAGAGCAGCTTAGGCAATATTCACTCTTCTTGTAGTGCACAGCTTCAGGCTGGCTTTGCAATCCAAGAGGGAACATGCAAAGCCTCTGTGGAGGGTGTTCCCCTTCAGCACATACCCATCCTCACTCAATTCTGTCAATGACCCAATCAATGCCAGTAAAATAAAACTGGGGGTGAGACAGCCCGCCCAGGCTGCAACAACTCCAGTTACCTGCTATTCTGTGCTCTTGGTCTGCCTTGCCTGCTTGTGGTGGGGTCCTGGCTGCCAGGGAGGTTGTGCTCTCACTGAGACAGGGGCTCATCAGATTTTCTTCCATTGTGGTACAGCAGCCAGTGCTGCAGGGACTTGGGCCTGCCTGGGGCTCCCCTCAACTACAAAGAGTTGTTTATTGTCAATCCAAGAGAAGAAAAAAACAAAAAGACCCTTTCAAAAATAATAACAACATGCATCTCATTTTCATTTTAGTCCTAAAAACTACTTGATGCTCATTCCAAAAGAATTGATTCCTTAAATGAATGAAGCAGCCAGGAGTGCTGCTTTCAGTGTGGGACTGCTGATGCTCTGACTCATGCTCTGCTTCTCGAGGCTCTGGCTTTTATGCTTCATTTAGGACACCAATGTCATTAGCATTTAGAGCACTGCTGCTTTTTTTTATTGTTCCACTGCTGTTTTAACTTTCTCAAAGATGCAAATAATATTTGGATCCAAATCATGGCTCATGTTTTATTACCAAATCAGGGCATAGGGTTTATTTTCAGTTGATTATAGAAGAAATCGTAAATGAAAATAAGGTGTGGCGTGGCTCTGTGCAGTTCAGAGAGCATCTCTGGGGTTTTTGGATGCCAGGTTGTCTGTTACCATGGAATGTCATCCCATGTGGGATGTGTGAGGATATTTGTCTTGTGTTGCATAGGGCTGGGACCTTTGTGACTCCCCAAGCATCCCTGGTCACACCAGCTCTGTGTGTCCCTAGAGATGGCGTGTATGAACAGCAGCACCTGCAAAATGATACTGCAAAGGGTCCCTTGCTGAGGCACCAATGTGATGCTTTTACTACAGAGGGGAAGAAAAGAAAAATTGCCCTGAGAGTGCTTAGGGGTTCCCTTCTTTGACACAATCACTCCTGTAAGTCCTTGAGCATGTCACAGAGTCCTTCTCAAGGGCAACACCTTGCAGGGACACTTGCAAGCCCATTATGGGATGGGGCCCACCCCAGCTCTCTACAGGCAGAATTCATGGGGAAACAACAGAGCAGAATTGTGGGAATCTGCTTGCAGTTTCTGTTGAGTCCACTGTCATCAAAATACTGATCAACTAAAACAAAACTGTTACTCCTTGCCCTAAGAACATGCAGGGCTGGGCTGGCATTTCCAGGACTTATGAGTGAGGGTTGAAAATTCCCACCCAAATACTTAGCCTCTTTTTAGTTGGAAATGTATAGATCTTCTTCAGATATTTCTTTAGCTAAAAGTTGTTAAGAAATCAGAAATAATTCCCTGAAATTCTCAGCTTTATTAACTGCTGCTGCAGATGGGTGTGAACTTTCCTGCTGGGACCTGGGTGCTGCGAGTCCCCTGGAGAGCTCCAAGTGCCTCTGGAGTTGCAGGCTATGGCCCAGTGTGGGATGCGTGGGGCCAGTCAGCCCTGGGGTCTCCACTTCCCCTGGCCAAAGACAACTGCTCATTTGGGTGCCAGAACAAGGAGTACCCCCAGGACAAGGTAATCCTGCCTTCTGCCCTTGTGGCTGAGCTGTTCCAGGGCTGCCTGCAGCAAGCTGTGCCAGGCACTGGTGGCACCCTTGCGAGTGGCAGACGAGCCATCTGGCATTACACTGAAACTCAGCACAGCGTTCACTGAGCAGGAGCCCACAGGGATGGCAGAGCAGTTGCACACCTTCCCCTGCTGTGTGGGCTGGGGGCTGGGGCTCTGCTGGACACATCAGGAGAGCCACATGTGCCACGCTGGAGAGAACGGACCCTGCCAGACCCTGCCCTCCTGGGGACCGACTGAACGGCAGCAAGAAAAATGAGGGACTTTCAGGGGCAGCTGTGTTTTACTAACCCAGTCATAATGCCCCTAAAAATCCTTATTGTTCTTGCAATAGTCAACTGTGGCGTGGGGAGGCCTGGAAGAAGAGCTCGAGGGCAGGCGGCCCTCGGGAAGGAGGGCTGGCAGGTCGGAGCAGGGGGTCAGGCTGGGGCAGTGCTTCTCTTGGAGTGGAACCAGAAGGACATGGTGGTGTGACCTGTGGTGTGGAGTGTGTGCTTCTTATGATGCTCAGGGCATGAGAACTGGGGCACAAAGATGGGGAACTTAAACAAGCCGAGTGCTTTCCCTCCCTGTTGTGTCTGACATTTCCCCCCACCAGAAATAAATGCAACTAGAGAGTTGCACTCCAAGTGCACAGAAAGAGCCCTTACCCAAACCAGTCCTCCCCTCCAATTTCTGTTTTACTCCTCTTTCAGCAAACTCATTGCAGGTCTCCTGTCTTTCATAGCAGCTTTGAGCTTTATTCCTGCTCTCATAGATCAGACCATGTTGAAGTAATTGTGTGCAAAGAAGCAATTTGTTAAACAGAACTATAATATTCAATTATTTGCCATCTTTATGCATTCTAATACTTTATTTGCATTTCTGAGAGCTTCTGTATGCTGAGTAAAAGTTTTTATTTTCATTGGACTCTGCAGCAATGTTTAAAGCTTTTATTCTTTAATAACTCTAGGGGTATGGGTAGACAAATTAATGGCTCCCTGGCCCCACAGCAGCAGCAGTCCTTTCACATTGTCTGTGTGGATTACTTAATTCATTACCTTTCTGAAAAGGCTTCGTTTATGGCTTTTGGCATTTTTATCAATTAATTGATATGATTATCAATTAATTCTGCTTTATATGCCTATGCCAGTATATTAGGAGTGCATGCTTTTTTTTTTTTTTTTTTCTTTTTTTTTTTTTTTTTTTTTTTTCTTTTTTTTTTCTTTTTTTTTTTTTAATTGGGGGTTATGGTTCTAGAGCAAGATTTACTCATTTGTTATTTGTCATTCTCAGGAGCATTTCAACTGCTTTTCTTAAAGCTGAATTCTTTATAAAGGAGAAGTGACTAGAAACCCTGAGCTGAGCCCCAGGTCTGGCTTAACTTTGTAAGGCACACTGACACACTGAGGCTGCTCCACTTAAGGTATGGTATGAACCAGGAGCTGATCCCGTGGCTGTGGAATGAGTGTTCACATGGAGTCATCCTGCTGTAGCTATTGCAGCTGCTGTGTAAGCAAGTCCTAAAGGACAGTCCTTGTCCCAGTGACTGTGACAGATAAGGCAGACAATGGGCACAGGGAAGGCACTGCTCTCAGTGAAGGATGGATGCTGTTCAACCCGCAGGAACAAAGGAACCTGGGCTGCTCAAGGCACCACAGAACTGTCCAGGAGTGTCCTTCGTGACAGCTGATTCCAGGAATGTGGCACTTTTGGAATTGTTTGTGTCAGGACTTCCTGCTTTGACACCTTTGATTTCTGAGACTGCCTCATCATAGGAATCCCCAGATCCACTGCTCCTTTCCACAAGGATTTCTGTATCCAGCAACTCTCCTGATTTCTTTGGATACTGAGATGAGATGAAAGGGCTTGAATGTTTTCTTGACAAGATGGGTGGATGGAATCAGTTTAATCTGTTCTGATTCTGACACCTACAAATCAACTGACCCAATCACCTCTTCTGCTAACAGGTTGCAAAGCAACACTTTACTACTGTGGAATATTCTTTGTGATGAAAACAGGAGGATCGGGAATGGGGGTTTGTAACTTTTTTGGATGAGATTCTCTTACAATTTTTACCTTTAGTATCAATGCTTTAAATGAGAAAATTTTTATGTTAAAATAAACACATTTTTTTGCCCTGAAATACTGGAATACACCTCCTCAGCCTCTTCCTACTTCAGCTCTGCCACTGTGAAGAGAACCCACCCATGGATTTTAAGGTCAGGAGGACGAGTCAGAACTTCTAAGAGGCTGAGCACAGAGCAACTACTACAGTTCATCCTGCAGCCCAGGCCCTCATGAATGGATCTTTTTCTTATGTGCTGTGGGAAGTCTGCCTATAGAAATGTCTGAGAAGCTGTTCCAGGGCTTTATAATCTTGTGTCCTGTTCCTTGTGGCAAGCTGCAAGTTGCCTGTTTATCCTGGCCTCTGTGGATAAACCCTTCATGCGTGTGACTGCACATGAGGAATAGGAGAGCCCTGTGGTTTGGTGCTGGTTTTGTCAGATCTGTTCCCAAAGTTGCTCTGTCAGTTGCCACACTGCTGTCAGAGAGGAGGACTGGTGCAGCAGAGCTCTGTGGAGTCACTTGGTCACATGTGGGATCCCTTGTGCACATCCTGCAGCAGGATCCAGCCCTGCTGGTCCCACTTTGACACTTGAGGACATTGTCAGCAGATCCAAGTCCAAATCTTAGTGCCCATACTAAGCCACTATGGCTTCAAGAACAAATCTGACTAGATTGAAATTTCTTTCTTTTTAAAAGTTCAGTGTCACTTAGCACCTCCAATTTAGCCTGGGGAAAAAAAAAAACAAAAACATAAATACCTAAATAAAAGTGGTTTGAAAAGTACAAGCAGGCTTTTTCTAGACTCCGTCTCAGGTGATGTCCTCAGTTTCTACTGCTGTTAAGCACTGCCCCAGACTTCCTTGAAGTTGCCATCCCTAGTCTGTGCTAAGCATCATGAACATGAAAACAGATCCTGCTGAAATAAAACACTCTGGTCTTCACCATGCATTTTTCTCTGAAAAACAAGTAACAGCAGATGAACTAAGCCTGAACCACCACTGATGCTGTTTTGCCCATCCTTGGAAGGTGCAGAGCATCTGAATTGGTGACAGCGTTACCACTGCCCACAAAGAACTGACCTGAGGCAGCACAGAGCAAAGGGTGCAAGGTGAGATCCCAACAGGGAAAAAAAAATTCTGTTCAAGTACAAGTAATTCTGTTAATGCCTGCAAGGAGTCTCTCATTGCAGGGGATGCTTGCTGAAATGCCTTGCACTGTTATCAGCTGCTTTCACAGTTCCTGTCCAGAACAGTTTAAAGTGGTACGTTCAATCAAACAGAAATTGTATGTCAGACACATATGTGAAATAAAATCAGAGTAGGAAATACATTTTGCAGGAAAATGTATTGATTTCTTTTACTGAAGCCCTGTGGTACTTTGCTGACATTTCTGATGAATAAATAGCTGCTTCACAGAGGAAATACAGTTATTTAGGCAAACTTTTATTATGGTTTAAATATTTGATTTTCAGCAAGACTGAATAAATCCAAGCTTTCAAGGCACCTTTAGCTTTAGTAGGTGGTTATTAGGCTTTGCCTTTCTAATTGGATCACAGTTGCTCATGTTTCACCAAGAGAACATTTGTTGGAGTTGGTGGGAAAGAAACTACAACTTCTCCAGTGGGATGGCTGGACCAACCTTCATACAAGCTGGACCCTAGTCTGGTGCTCAGTTTGTATTGCTTGCGGTTCAAAGGCTCATACTTGATCCTTTTTAAAGAGGAAAACCAAAACAATCCCCCAGCAAAGTGAGCTGAGTCCCACGTTCATCCCTGGGTCCCAAGTTCAGCACACAAACTCATCAGCTGATCTAGAACAGCATGACTGTACCTTTCTCTGCAACATCAAGTTTGAAAAGTTTGTTATGTCATTGGAGCAGGATTTGTCTTCTTAACCTGGAAGCCCAACAGACAGAAGTCCTCTTGTAACTGAGGTTGATGCTGCTTTATATGCAGATAAAAAAAAAAAAAAAAAAAAAAAAAAAAAAAAAAAAAAAAAAAAAGGTATGATTTAAATCCCGCATTTTAATTGTGAAGAGTCCTCTTGGCTATTTATCCTGGTGTTGTGGGCCCATGACCTGGCTTGTGAAAAGAAAAAAACACTGAAGGGGTCCCTGCAAAATGTTCCTTATATTTTTAAGTTGATATTCCTGTGAGCTTCACTTTTTCTTTCTGTCTGTAAACTCAGACTGGTTCTTTAAGTTCAATAGCAACACCCTCAGAGATGAAAAATGCAGAGAAATTTAGAGTTGTAGCAGCCCAGTTTGTAAATTAGGGTACCAGTAAGCCCATGGAGCTGGGCATGATGCATTTAGTCTGCACTTAAAGGAAGGAACCCCCAGACTCCTCAGGCTGCTCATCTGCCTCATGAGAGAAGCTGAGCACTACAAGGAAACTCTGCTGCACTTCTGAACCTGTGGAAGAGTAATTTGTTTTCTCCTTAAAGTTCCTGTAACTTGCTCAGCGTTTTTAAAAGAAAAATTAAAGACTTACTGGTTTCTACAGCCTACCCTTTACAAATATACTCCCAGTTCATCCACTTCTGATGATTCATATACTTCTCCAACAACAGACTGACATCCTGATTAGTGCCAGTATATACCAGAGGCATTTTCAGTCATTACATAATAAAGTGGAATAGGGAAGGACTGGTGATCCAATAGGACACAGTGATATTTCCAGTGTGCCACTGCACAGGACAGGTTGGTACCACACTCAGACCACAGCCCCATTACAGCATATTCTGATATTTATGTCTGGTGTCATGGATCTTATGCTATGTGTAGAACCAAGTGATTTTTGCTCTATCACAGGTGAGAAGCAAATCTGTGGACCCCAGTGTGTGGACTTCCAAATAGTTGCAGCTTGCACTTAATTGGGGGAAAGGAAGCCAAAGGAAATCATGTGCATTGGAATCAAATACCATTTTTAGGAGTGTGTATTTCAACAGTGATTAAAATAGCCTGGGACCAAGGCACACTCATGATTAATGGTCTCTGTGAGCTGAGGACATGTCCTACGGCCTCAGCCCTCCTGAGGGACACCCATGAGGAGCAGGAACAGCTTGGTTAGGCTTTATCTTCTTTCATTGTGAGGATCAGCTTTATCATGTGGCTTGAATTACTCTCTCCTGTTTCTGGAGCTTGTGCTGTGTGTGAGCAGCTCCAGCCCAGCCTGAGGCAGAGGCACATCCCTGATCCTGTTCCCAGGGGCCAGCAGCTGGAAGGCTCTTCCTGAGCTCTGCCTGGCATGCTGAGCTGGTGCTGCCCTTGGAACAACAACAACCAAATGATCTTTTTTTCTGACTCTGTTCTCATTCACATTTTGTGACTTTGCTACTTCTTAAACCCCTGCATGTCCCCCTGGCCAGTGGCAGCTAAACCACTGAGCAGTGACACAGCAGGTACAGGCAATTTCATAATGGGCAAACTGGTGAGACACATGAAGGTGAGCCTGGAGGCCGTCAATGTACCCTGTCCCTATTACAGGACACAGCTGGGCATCTTGGGACTGCTCAGCCCCGTTCAGCAAGGCTCCCTGGCCAGTTTCCATGGGATATGGCAGCAGGGCTGGCACTCTCCAGTTCTCTGATTATTTGATGCTAGATGAGAAGCCCTCCAAGGCCCTAGGAATTCCTGGAGCAGCTGTGACTCTCTCTGAGGGTGCTGGGGAGGGCTGAAACCCACCCAGGAGGTGAGCTGGGGGCCACTGCACACTCCACCCTTGCTCCCTGTGTGGCAAAAAGCACAGGCTTAACCTCTGCATGCCTCTCACACTGGCTGAACCAGAGATAGGGAACTCTCCCTGTCTCAGACGGTTTCTGAAGCACTTAATTGGTTTGTGCTGCTAAACAGCCCCACAGTAAATGAGTACAAGGTGTTAAAGAAGGATGTGTTAGTGGGAAAGATCCAGCTGAAACAGCTTAGATAGGAACCATGTATATGCTGCAAGAGAGCACCCTCACCCTGTTCCCAGTGCCCAGCCCTGCACGGGGTGATTACTGCTTTGCAGAAAACCTGGCTTGTTTTCAGGCCCCTGGCTTGTCCTGGAGCATCCCTATGGCCCACATGTCCAGTGGGCATTGCTGCTTCAGAGCCCAACCGAGCAGCAAGTGGCTCCAAGGAATGCAGCTGCTCTGTTCCAGCAGCATGCAGACTCCACTGCTTTGCCCATTAAGGATGTCTTTTCCTGCATAGAGACAACAATACAAGGCATTGCTGTAAGAAAACTTGGAAAAGACACAAGTGAGGAACTTCTGGGAATTCCTCAGGTTTTTTTACCAGCTGCAGAGGAGGGTGAAAACTGCCAGCTACAAAAATATTATAGTTTATGCTGTTAAACAAATCATCATTTGTCAACAGGTAGCTGAATTATGTCCAACTTCTGGCAGAGCCAGAACTGATTTTGTTCCCAATGCTATTGTATAGTTAACAGCTGGCAGCAAACTCGCAGTGAAGGCTGTTCTGGGCTGATAAAAACCCAACAAGCCTCACAACAGAAGCGTCTCATGGAGCGACTGCAACTCACACTGGAATGTGTGGAGCAAATGCTTGTTAACAATCTATGCACAAGCAGAGAACTGCCCGATGAAAAGGTACTAGAAAAATGTTATTTAAGTAAGACACAGATTTCCTAGGGTTATCAAAAGAACAAACCAGGTTTTAGCTCTAAGAATACCAAACCACAGCAGCAAACCAGCAAATGTTAGCGTTTCTCACTGACTGAAACCAAGTCTGGTAATAATGAGTGAAATGTCCCAACCAGTTCTAAGATATGAAAGGGAAGCCAGAAAACCAACAGAGAGAAATATTTCCATATTTGCTTCACAGCCCCCAAATTCTGCTGGAAAATTTTCCACTCTTCCAGATGTTTCTGAGGGAGACAGAGAGAGAGAGATGTTCTGATTTCAGATGCTGTGTTGCTTCTAAGCCAGTGAGACCACACTGTACCATTTGGGAGAAGGCAAGGTGACAAGTGACAATGCCCCGTGTGGCTCATACAGTAATACATCACTGCCCCATGTTCTGTACTTTGCAGGCATTTTATTTTTATCATGGGTAAGACCAGGAATGTGTGTCTGAGAGAGAATGAGCATGGGGCTGCAAGTTTCATCTCAGTGCAAATAGTATTTTGGCAGGAAATCTGCAAGAGATTAAACTAGGGGGCCTAATGACCGAATATTAAACATTTTAAATTTTGAGTTCCTTTAAAAAAGCAGCTACAAAAAAGAGTCTGACAAAATTAGCAGGTCTAAAAGCACTAGAGAAATCCACTAAGGGTCATTTGTTTTTTGGTGCAAATTCAATAAGACTTTTTATTATTTTTTTATTAGTAGCTGTATATGTCAACATTGCTATTTCCTCAATGTGTTTTGAGTCCAGATTAGCCAAAGTTTTAGGTATTGGCAGACTTGCTACAATGGAAGGGAAATGCCAGTGGAATAACTTTAAACATGATCCAATCTCTGATGATTCATTGGATGTGTTAAAATTTCCTTTGAGACCATGTAAGTGATGCAGGGACCGAAGTGCAGAGTGCCTATGACTCAGCTCTCTGAGGCGGCGGGAGGATGTCAGAATTACTCACTGGGACAGGAGGAATCTCATTTATCTATTTATAGGCAAGGCTGAGATGAGCTTGAACCATTAAAGAGCTGAGTTTGCCAGTTCCCATAAGGGAGGAGAAGGGAAGGACCTCACTTTAGCTGTTGAAATCAAAGCTTCCTTTTTTTCCCCCATTTCCAAAGCTAGTGACTGGCCAGTAACGCTTTCTCGTGCTCACACCGGCAGCACAGGACTCCTGCTCCTTGTTAGAGCCCAGCGCCCACTTTGCCAAAATCCTGTCTGCTGCACGTTTCTAGGAACACAGGGCTCAGCATTACTGAGCCATGTCTCTCACTATCACAATCAATTACATCATATCATGCTTTTTGGCAGGCTATTCCAACACTTCATTTTAAATTTCCAGCCCTAATATCATTTGTTCTTGTGCCAGCATCGTAATTTAGTTTAAACAATTCTCTTTTTTTCTCTGATCTTTACCTATCAGATCTATTTACCAAAAACAATCCTATCTGCTCTAGTCTTTGTTTTGAGAAACTAAATAAATGAAGCTCTTCTAGTCTCCTCTTGTTCTAAACCCTCTGATCATCCTTAATGCCCTTCTCTATACCTGCTAATCTTCCTGGAACATGAGCGAACCTGTATCTTCTATGACTGTGTTTGCCTTTCCATATCAGATTGGTGGCTCACAGTTATCCCTCAGAGCAAGTAATTCTGTGGGGTTTTTTACCATCCTGCTTTTGTCATTCTCAAGTGAGTAATGTGATAGTCTAGTGATTAACTTTTAACTGCCTGTCTTTATACTTTGTCTAGTCTATCTCAAATTCTGTCATTAAGTTATTGCTGATTGATGTTCTGATCCTTCTCTATATTAGCAAAGTCCATGTCCTCAGCAAAGTTCTTTATGATATTCCTACAGCTGTGCAAGAGTCATTAACAAGACAAGTAAGACTGACTCGAGACTGACCCTTGAGGAGTTCCACTCTGTCCAGCATTTCTCCTTCCCACAGTGCTCCCTGTCCTTGGCTTTAGCAGTTCTGCATTTGCCATCCACACTAATCCCCATCTTCTCAACTTCAACTACTAATTTCTCATGTGGTGTAATATCAGATTCTTGACTCATGTCTGGATAGAGTACATCACCTGTATTTCTTTTGTCTTGAAAAAAAAATCAGTCATCAAAGAGAAATAAAAGGTTGTGCTGAGCTGCTTTAATGTGCCAGTTCTTTCCAAATCCTGAGGTGGAAATCTGCCAGGGCACCTTGATCTGAGCCCATGGAATTCTTTAAGCTTCTCCTTCCGTCTTACATGTGATAATTTTCATTCCCTTCATTCCTACTACAAATCCCATCTTTGCCCCATTGTCCAATATGATATCTATACTGAAAACACAGGTAAAGTGGTTTTAATTCATTTTGGACCATATGTAGACTGGTCTAATCTTGATCTATATAATGACCACATTTTCCCTGTTTTCTGTATTTATCTAACTGAAATCTTCTACCATCTGTTTCATTTCCTTTTCAAAATCTGATTCACAACATCACTTTTGACATTTCTCATTCTAGCCCTATATTTTCTGACCTCAGCAAATTAAAATGGGATGGCTGAGGCAAATAGTGCCTCCAGTCTTGTCCCCACACTCTTCTCTGATGCCACACTCCTGGCAAAGATGACAAAGTAGCTAATAAAGCAGGTCCAGAACTGCTGGACTGAACGTGCCCTTGGCACAGGGGCTCAGCCCTGTGCAGGGTGATGGGCTCCAAAGAGAGGTGGTAATTTCCTGCAGTGGTTCCCCTCCAGACCTCTGATTTCAGTCCCTGGCTGCACCTGAACTGAACTGCACTGAACTGAAAAACCCATTGCTGCTCAGACCTTCTGCCCATCCCTTTCCTGCTCTCAGAAAACTCCTGCATGTGTTTGGGGCTGGTTGCTTATTCTGCTGGTTTTGGAGTGTCTCCCTTCAGTGTTTCTCCTCCTGCATGTTCCAGCTAGTTATGGAATCCAGTTCCCATCGTATTCTACTCCTCAGTTCTTCAGTGCAGTTGATTCCACTCCATTTTTCACTTAATTTCTTAACATTTGTCCTTTGTGAGATAAATACTTTGGTGTGTGACTACAGATAGTGCTGGAGATTCAGCCCTAACAAGGTACCCTTAAAAACTCTTAACCAGAGTCTTCAGAGGCTCTGGAAGGCTCAAAGCTCAGCACTTCAGAGACAGTGAAAGAACTTCACTTGTCTTTCTTGTATGTCTGAGACACTTGCAATCCTTTTCAGGATGAACTAGCATTTTCATTTTATAGACAACTGAGACATAAAGATCACACTTCAGAACATACTGCACTCTATGAGGAATTAGTTAAGTGCCTGAGGTGAAGTACAAAGCCTCCTAGTCCCACTGAGATCGCTGCAGTAGTAACACCTTGCTCACCTGAAAACGATGTGCCTGTGCCAAACTATTTGCTTTGCATTGTGCTTGGTTCTTGAAGAAAGCAAAGCTCACCCCAACCGTGGATGGATCTGTCCCAGACATGCAGCCAGGACAGGCAGCAGAGGTTAGCTTAAACTGGCTGTACAGGGCCAGTTCTAGAAAAGAGGAAACAAATACCCAAAATACATCATGAAAATATACTGATCACCCAAACCCCTTTAAAAATCACTACCATGTAGGTTATCTTTACTCAAAGTGGGATCTGAAGCTCAGCAGGAGGTCACCCACCCACTCACTGACTTTCCCCACTGCCATGAGAATCACCTTGACATATCCCTGCTTTCCCTGTTTTCTGAACGGCAGCAGCACAGCCCTGTGGCTTCCCGAAACAGCATGAGAGACCTACCACAGCACTAAGGCCATGCTGCTGTTCCAAAAAGATGTAAGATGGAAGTTCTTCCATTAGCAAACTGATGCATGTTCCATCCCAGCAGAAGAGATGAAATGGCAGAGCAAAGCAAATTTCTCTCCTCTCCATTAATATACTTGTAAATACTCTGGAGGGTAAGAAAAACTGCCTCACTCCCAGAGCATATCTGCCTCGAATTCACAGTGCTCTGCTGGGCACCTACTGACCTTGGCAGTGTCACAGGTCTAGTGTTTGTCTAAAAAAGTAACCTCCTTGTGAACAGGCTCTTTGCTTTGGGAAACACAAAGCAGTCTTGTCTTCCAAGTGTCCAAGCCTTCTTTTCATGTCTGTTCTGTCCCTCAGTAGCATTTATTTTTGGCCTTAAGAGAAAAACTTAACTCCATATTCAAGAGATGGTGTCCAGCTAAACCCACAGGCTGCACCACCCTTTGCTCTGCCCTTGCAGGGGAAGGCAGTGGAGGACACCAACAAAAAGAGAAAAGTCTATTGCCTGTTGGGCACAAAACTGCTTTTGCTTTCTAGTGAAAACGAGCAGAGCATCCTCAGCAGCACAGAGTAATAGGCCAGAGACTGGATGCCTGAGGCTTTTGAGTAACAGTAATAACAAGTCCAGGGGCTTCATTTGCATTTGTCTTCAAAAGCCTTTGCAGTTGAGATAGCTCAGAGAAGGGATACACCAACATTCCACATTGCTGTCTTGAGATTTTGGTGGCTCTAACTCTGGCAATGCCAGACTTCAGCACATCACATATCATAAATGATACCAAATCAGAAACACACCTTTTCATGCTGCCCCTCAGCACCCACAGCCCTTCCAGCCCCTCAGGACAAGGCTGCTTATGCTATGTGAGGGAGCTGAGGAGGGGCTGCAGGTCACCACTGCCTCCTGAGCCAGCTGCAGGCACATGTCCACCCTGTCCCTGGTAAGTGCTAAACCAAAGTGCTCAGGCTTCCAGTGGATCATGCTCACCTGTTTAACTCCTAACAGGAGAGGTATTCCCAGACCCAGTGCCAGCTTTGTCATCTCCTGCAGAGTCTCATGACTGTGTGTGGCCCGAGGCAGCTGCAGAAGGGCCATCTAAGGGCTCACCAAGCTGAAGACAGGAAGTTCAAGACAGAGGTTCTGTGTGGACAGTGTGTGTGGTCAGGACCAGCTTTCCTTGGCGGAGAGGCAGAGAGGAGAGCAGGACTGCCTCAGGAGCTCTCCTGATGGGATCTGCAAGAAGAAATAAGCTCATTTTGGCCACAAACTATGTTTTGGGCCACCTATCAGCATTCAGCATCCCAGGTCAGGGCGTGCTCCTTGCCTATAGCACAGCGACTGAGCTGGGCCCCTAGAACAGTCACTAAAGCACCCTGCTCTTAAGCTCCATGGGACAGCAACCACAGCCCTGCTCCCCAAAACCAACGGGACTCCGGACACAGTCCTGATTCATCTCCCTCCTACACCCATACCTTATCCTTTAGGTCCATTGACTTCCATGATTGGAGCTGTCAGGCCCTGGATGTCCATGAGGGCATGGCTGGGCCCCAGGAAATGGAGGCAGCAACTCCTGAAGGACAGCAGCTGCAATCTGTGTCTGCCTCACGTGTAGCGAGTTAGGGGAATATTAACAACACATCACTCAGAGTAAGTGCTCCTGGATGACTGGCTGACTTTGGCAAGGGGCACTTTGAGAAGGATAAAACTGCATTTTCATTCCTGAGAATCCTCCTCCAGTAATAAGATGTGCCCCATGGGATGCTGGTAACATATTGGTATTGTCTGCAGAGTAGCTGGGGGCTTGGGGCTGACATTGCTAAACTGTACACACGAACCACCACTGAATGTCACGAGTCCAGACCCAGGATTTACAAACACACAGACAGCCACAGGTAGCCTGTCCTCCAATTAGTCTGGGAATCTAAAAAAAGGAAAACAAACCCAACCCAAACCCCTCAGTAATTTTGTATTCTTTCCTTTGCATATAAAACATCATTAAAATAATTAGAAAAACAGATGCATTGTATCAGTAACTGACAAATTAAGAATTCAGTCATGGTTGTTCAGAAACCCCCTGCCTCCTCGCAGTACCAATAATGATTATTTATAGCCTGCTCTGCAAGGAATGCAATCCAGAAAAACGAAATGATTATAATGTAATGCTCTCATCCCCAGGGAGAAGTCTGGTGCGAGTTGCAGCCGACATCTCGCACCATTTTCTTGTCTTGAGTTTTAAACTTTATTGTAAGTACTGTTTGTGTATTTTACAGAGAATGTCTCAGTTCCTCTATAACAAGTACCCATTTTATTCCTGCTGTATTTCATTGAACTTACTCCTGATTTATTAGAGGCAGATCCATATTACTGCTTTATAGAGCAATCTCTTAGCTGCCTATTCACAAGGATGTGCAGCCTGGCAAAAGAATGAGCTGAGGGAATGAGCTGGGTGGCAGATGAGCTATTACTCTTGATGATATCACCATAGCATCTGGAGCAGTTACACGCAGCACTAACACAGGGTATGAGAAATTCTCAGCTTTCAAAAAGAGCTAACAAAGAAAATACACAGAGGGTGGGAGGTATGGAAGAGTCAAAGAAGAGAAGGAGCTGTACAATGTCACATCGCCAGCAACTGAGAGGCAGGAGCAAAATCCCTGTCTCAGCCCCCTCCAGCTTCATGCTGCCTTTGCTCATTTCTGGTTCTTCATCTGGATATGATGCATCTTTAACTGCAAGTTCAATTCAGAAAAAGAAAGTAATTTTTTTCTTATTTGCTAAGAAAACTGTCTTTCTTCTGGTTGGGCAAACAAATTCTTTCCCATGATTAATACCTGTCTTCTGTGCTGAAGACACCAGTCTCAGATCAAATCTTAATGAAGCAAAACTCTCTTCTCAGAAATGAACATTTCCCATTTTTTTTCTGCAAGCATTCCTCCTCACAATTGCCCTTGTTTAGCCCTATGATAATTTTATGATGCACTCACAACATAACTCACAGTACTTCTAACTGTTGTGTGCCACAAGTGTTTACAGAGCCATTTTTGTGGCAGATACCAGCCTTTAGACATTTCACATTTCCTGTTTCACTGGAGCCAATCACGCACTGTTCAGTACTGAGATGCAAATCCCTAATTAATTTATACACAACAAAGCACTTCAGTCATTGCAATGAAAGCATAATGGAGAACAGACTATTAGCAAAAATTGGCTATCAAGCATGGAGAAATTATCTCCTTTTCATGTTTCCATCAATATTAAGATTGATTAATCATCTTGCAAAAAAACTTTCCCCCAATATCAAACTGCCTTTACACTTTTCCACCAATGCTGGATGGGATACCTGTGCCAGTTGTTTTCTCTCACAGCAAGGAAACCTCTCTGATGTGCTGAGAAGAACTGGGGACTTCACAGGGGACTTCACAACTGGTTCAACCCTGCTCATACTCTCTTTATTGAATCAGAATATAATAGCCTGGTTTTAACAAAAAGAAATCAAGATTAAATTCAATATATTCTGAAGGAGTGAAAATTCCTAGCAACAGCTGAAAGGGGAGTGGAATCTATAAATGCCTCTTTCATCTTTATCAAATTACTATTCAGTGCAGTTACATTTATTAATAACAACATTGCTTAAACCACATTGTGAAAATCCATTAACAAGAAATGCTTTAAAATGTTCAACAGGCTGTAACAGATGATTTACCAAAAGTTAAAACAATTAAATACTATGAGCACAGTGGGCATTTTCATGGGCTTGGGAGCTGGGTAGGGGGACATTATGGTATGATCAGAAATGGACAGTTTGCATAGCAGAACTTTTTAATTCTATCATCTCCATTAGCAAGGGGAAAGGCAAGCTAAGAGTGTTTTCTGACTTTTTCTTCATGTCACTTCCATATGTACTCACCACTAAAATTGCTGATGGGCATTTCAAAGGTGTCACCTGTGGCATTTGCTACACACTGAGGTACCAGACTGCTCTGAATCAGGTTTGGAGAGGAACCGGTGAGAGCAGCTCACTGCTCCCAGAGGAAACATCCTCTGACTGTCCCTCACCCTGATGAGAAGAGCCCTCTAAGAAGTTGTTTAATTGTTCCCATGAGGGTCTGACCACAGCGGCAATCACTGCATTGTTTTCTCCTTCAGCACACCCTGCACTGGAAATTCTCATATTCGCCTCCTGTATTTCTTTACTTGTTCTTTTAAGCACAGTTGAAATGTTGATCACTGCTGGGCGATCACTGTGAAAGAACTGGATATTGGCTCTAAATTCAGGTGGAGGATTCTGTCATTATTTTCCCGCAAAAAAAAAAATTGCCATTTCTGACTTTGGTGCACACCCACATCACAGAAGGTTCACTCAGGTCCTGGGGGACTGTTCCAGAGGGGCAGACTGTGAGTCCTTCTCTCGGCTGCTTCCAGCTTGGAGAAGAGAACAATAATGGCACAGAGAGCTCTGCTCATTCCCCAGCCGTGACTGCAGCTATCACAGCCTCCCGCTGCACCAGTGTAAGGAGGGTTTTGATGACATTTTCTTTGTTGCTGCAGAAGGCAAAGCCTGAGTCAGGGATTAGAGGGAAAGGCGAGGGGGAAGGGGCAGGAGATGCAACCACAGCCATGGAGGGAGTGAAACAGCAGCTCTGGGGTCTCAGTGCTCCTTCTGGGCTGCACGGGTTGTTGCCATAGGCTGCATTAGGTTTTGGCTGACCTGCTGATAGATCAGGTTCCCATTCCCTAAATCCATAAAGAGATGCCTGAAGCAGGTAAGATTGTTTCTGAGGCAGATAGACACAGTGCAGCCCAGTTCCCTCGAGAGTGAAAAGCTTTTTGCAAGTCTAAGCTGTAGGTTTAATTCACCCTAGACAACAGACAGACCTGAGCCACAGGCCAGCCACCCTAGTGTTCATCTGTTCCCCTGGGGCCTTCCACTCAGGAGCACAAAGGAGTAGCAGAACAAATTTGTGGCAGAATGCATCTTCTGCAATAGCACACAAGCCAACTTCTTGGATCATTTTCTGTCCCAGCTGAAATTGCAGCTCTGTGATTGCTTGTGATTGAGCAGAACTAAAAACCACATAATTACACAGTCCAAGGCACAGACATCGGCAGCTACAGATGCTGGTGCTTAGCTGGGAAAGTGCAGCACATGGTGGGGAAAAGAAAGTTGGAAATGATGTGTACATTCCACCTCATCCCTGCTGCAGAGCTTTTGGCCTCCAACTTGTGCAGAGCAAAAGGCTGGAATTTCTCAGGTGTAATGACAGATTGTGTGGCAAAAAGCATCAAAAACTGTGTCAATGCTTGAGCTGGTGGATTCAGCTTGCCCAGCCAGATGAAAGCAGTCTGGACTAACGCTGGTGAGACAATACTTGGCGTCTCACAGGCACATCATTCTTGGCTGTAACATCCGCCTCCTTGTTCATGTTCCGTTTTCTCTGTTGTTGACCTCCAGTGATGGAAGAAAGGGATTGGACAGGAAGAGGAAAAAGAGAAGACAGTGGATGGTGCTGGGAGCAGAAGAGGCCTGAAGGCATGGGAAAGAGAAGGAACAGCTGTGGGGCTGGGAGGGAAACGGAGACAAGGAATGAAACAGATACACTTCTCCTTTGGGAGGGTGGGCTGAGCCAGTGTGAACAAAATAGGACTAAAACGAAAGGGAGGAAACCAGAGAAGAGAAGAAAGATGGAACAAGGGACATCACAGAGAACAACAGGAAGCAGTACTAAGAGGACAGAGATGAAGGCTGAGACATTTTTGGGGAAAAGCAAACAGTGAAAAAACCTTCAGGAATATTATGCAAATGACAGAGAGAATTAGAAAAAAGTCCTATGAAAATGCCAGCAACCCAGCTGCTGAAACTCCTGTACACTTACGTCAACATCACACCACAGATAGGCACCAGGGGAGGAGGTTTGGGGTTGATTTTAATTGCATGGAAAGGCTTTAAGTGATGCAGAACATGAACTTCAGCTCACACTGAAGTCAGAGTGGTTCAGAGGTGCTTACAGCCACAGGAACACAAGATCCAGCTTCATAAAACCCATAAGATGGAAAGCTACCTTACAACCTTGTGAACAACCAGCCTTTACCTTGTCCAACTCCTGCCTTGAAACCCAGGGTGATAAGGAGCAGCACATGCAGGGAGGGAGCCCAGGGCAGGGACAGTGCCCAGCCCTGCCCTGCACCACAGCAGTCATTTGCTTCCTTGTCCCTGATGAGCACTGAGGTCCTTCATTTACATGTCTAAGCTTGAGTAGGGGTAAGAGACATCCTCTTTGCTGCTTGAAATGAAATGTTTGGATTATTGGCACAGGTTGTTTAATTTGGCTGGTAGTGCTCAGTCAGTGTTATTAGAGAAAGCAATAAAAACACATTAAATACAAGGAAATACATTAAAACAACATGGAGTTTGCATGCAATGCAATGCAATGCAAAAAAAAAAAAAAAAAAAAAAAAAAAAAAAAAAAAAAAAAGCAGGAGGGCTGAGTATGGAGGCAGCCATTCCCTCCTTCAATCATCCTCCTCTCCCTAAATATGGAGAGTGGTATGGTGGAGGGGTGGAGGGCCCAGTGGTCACCATTCATCTGGGAAGTATCAGATCTGTATCCAAGTCTGGCTCCTTCCTTCAGTGCCAGGGTAGCTGCTGAGGTCATGAGTGAGGGCAGATATTTCACTCTGATGCAAGATTAGAATTCAAAAACACTGAGCTCCAAAAACTGAACTTCTGCCAGAGTTTTGCTTCAGTGCAATCTTCCCAGAGGCAAGTGGTGTCCATCCCCAGCCATATCTGCCTCCAATCTACATAAACCATCATTAAAGTGCACCTAAAGTGTTCTTCCTCTCTACACATCACAGCTGAGCTGCTTCTAGACTGAGTTTTTACACTTGCCGTGTTTTTCCATTGTTTTCTTGTGACCATATAATAAGGGGCAGGTCCCCCCCAGAGAGGGACTGAGAGACATCAGAGCGACACACATCACCTGCCCTGGCTGGTGCTCACTGCTTGAGCCCAGCTTTTGCAGCTCTGTCAGATTTCTTGGTTCCTGCTCTGGCTATGAGATCTTTCATTTGCCCATTTTATTAACTGATCTGAGACACTGCTGTGTCCCCACATTTCTTCTGTACCATGAAAACCACAACTGCATGCTACATCTGGGACAGTGGTGAGGTGATTGTTGTTCAGCCTGAGATTCCTAAGGAAACAAAGTTTACATGTATTCACTCTGTGTGTGGGTGTGTGTGTGTCTATGTGTGTGAGCAGTTCTAGAACAGCATCAGACAATTTCAACACAACAGAGAAGAGGATCTCTCAAAGCTCTGAGGCTCCCAGAGGTGACTGGAGATGACAGCTGGAGGATACAGACACCATTAATATTCCCCAAGGAAAAGGCAGTGGTGAGTGTTCCATCCACAGCAGACTGTGGAGACACCACACAGGTGAAAACTGCTCATTAGACCTGTTGATCAGGAAATTACTACTTAATAATCTCAGTGTGCCTGAACATCTTCTCTTGCTACTCCTATGGGAGCTGGACCCTGCACAGTTGTTACACCCACAGTTTTCCCCAGTCACCTGCCTTTCCCCCTGAGGCCCAGATTCCGGAAGGTCCCTGAGTTCTACTGCAAAATGGGCAGCAGAAGCAGCACTGGAAGATCCAGGTGCAAAATGTTTGAACTGCAGCACTGCCCCTCAGCACATCCATTGTTCCTGTCCAGATGCAGCCCTGAGAAAGTGGTGTAAGCTACAGGAACTGGATCACTGGCTTGAGCAATGTCAGCACGTCCCTTTGAGGGCATTCACTCCCCTATGCCATGAAGTGACAAGTTATTATTTAACAGCAGACCTCACAGGGAGGAATGTTTTTCTGTATTCATGGCCTCTAACAAGCATAGCGATTGTTTACTGTACTCTGAGCAACCCAACAGTAGCTATAATGTAATAATTAGAGAGAAACCTTCCTAAAAATGTATTCCCAATGCATCAGCATAAATTCAGCTGGCATTGAACACATGAGTTCAGCCCAGCTTGAGAATCAGATTGTGCACTACATTTTGTGCAGCTGTGCAAGGACTCTGGTGTGGAGCTCTGAAGCCAATGCCTTGCAGTGATGGAGGGAAGGACAAGAAGCAGCATAGAAGCAGATAGAAGAGCCACAGGTTCTGTTCTCTGTGGTCAATAACAACAGAAAACACCAGGACCGTTTTCAAACTGGATAAACTGAAGGCTTGGAAATTATAACAGCATTTTTTAATCTGAGTGCTGACTTGTTAGTCTCTAGTTTTAGAGGTTCAGTCTGAGTCCAGGCTGCACCAGCATTTTTCATGGAGATGATTCATTATTATTATTTTATTTCATCCCCACACACTAGAATAGCATCTAGAGGACCCTGCAAGCTCCTTGGAGGATCCTTCCTTATGCTCAGTATTAGTGAACTCCAACTCATGCTACTGTGCCTCAACTTCCTCACCCGCAAATAAGGCCAAGACCAGAACCCCTCAACCTAGGAGTGTGTTCAGGTTTTGAAGACAATTCTAGCTCCTTGAGAGAAGGTTTCCCTAGAAGCCCAGTCTGCAATTTATTCCTTCAGTTAAAAACTGTGCGTTTTACAATCCACAATCTGTTTACACTTCTTACAGCTCTCTCTAAAAAGAGCTGGGCTCTAGTAGTTCATGGATTTGGCACAGCTTGTCGAACAAACAGGCTCACCAACCTTCCACGACACACAGCACTCCTGTGTAACTTTGCAGACTGTGTTTGACTTGCCTGAACTTGAACAGTCACCACTGATTGATTGGCTTCTAAAAATACCCACCCGCCATGGTTTGAAGTCTGGAGAGCTCTTGTTGATTTAGATGGAGACTTTCCTGTTGGTCAGAGGCTGACAGACATCTGACACCCGGGCTCTGCTCCTGCCTCCTGCCCTGGGAGGGACCAGCAGAGAGACCCAGGCCTGCTCCACACTCTGAGAGCTCTCAGTTCTGGGGCATGATGAAAGCAGCCCCACACATCTCTTCTCTTCCTGTATCCCCATTTCCAGGCTCCCCTGCAGCTATTGGTACTCAATAGGATAATCTGATTCCACCAGGAAATGGAAGTGTCCCCACAGTGATGGGAGAGCTTCCAGAGGCAGCCACTGCCAGGAGAAGTAATGGCAGCACTCCCTGGAGGGAGATGCAGAGCTGGCACTGTCACAACAGCCACCAGGAGAAAAGCCAGGCAGGCAGTGGATGTCCTGTTGCTCTGTAACCTGTCAATGCTGGCACTTTTGTCACAGCTCCCAGGTCCATCATCAAGCCAGCTCTAAGAGATAACTCCACCAGAGGATAAAAACTACTTTGGGCTCTCTGGAAAGACCACAGCTTTCAGCCTAGTGGAGTACCAGGCTGATAGAAGAAATTAAAGGTATTCTGTGAGCATGTGGGACTGGAGATGATTAGTGCAGCCAGACTCCACTTTCACAGCTCCACATTCAATCTCTTTCATGTACAGGTTATGAAATGGGATCCGGCTCTGCTGCCCCAATCCAAGGTCTTGTAGAACTCATTTCAGGAACCATAGCCCTCCTTGTTTTCATCTTAAGTATACTGCATGACAGTTTATAATTATTCTGTCAGCCAAAGATTTCCTTTCTTTTATAGAATATCCTTCCTCTGCAGCAGCTACAGAAAGCAGTGCCCTCACTCCAGCTCTCCTATGCTGAATGACCTACACTCCTTTGGCTTTTCCTTGCAAGCAGCACTTATTGTCCCAGTCACCTTCTAAATTCCACTTTGGATTTATCCTTCCCAAAGATGGATGATGAGAACTGTCCATGGCTTTTCAGATGAAAGTTCAACTGCTCCTTGTACAGTGGCAGGAGAGGTTCCTCATCTTTTCTGGAAACAGCTTGCCCGATAAACCCTATGATCTCATTTGGCTTTTGTGTTCAGTTTTAAATGGGGTATAAAGCAGGCTCTCCAGTATCTCACTTCATTTTATTTTACTGTTTGTTATCTGGAAAGAAGAGGGTAGTTAAACTGCCTTTTTAATTAAATTCCTTTAAATCTTTGAAAACAATAAATAAAGAAAGATAGCAAACAAAGTAAGACAGAAGAATTACCATGTGTATGACCAGAGGTATTTTTTTCCCGTAACACATTTATATATAAATCTCTTTTCCAAAAACTTGCAACATTTCTCAGTTGCTCAGTCTGTCTCCCGGGTAACTTGACACCTCACAAGAGGAGCCTTGTGCCTCTGCTCTTTAGGGGGACATGAGTCTTAGGAACTCTGTTGAAATTCTTCTCTAAATAAAGAGTATTTCTAGTTTCTGGAAGGTGCAAAGAGCTTGGGATCTGCATCTTTCTCCCTTTGCTTCTCTCCATCTTCACATAGTTAATGAAAAAGGCTCTGAGCAGCAGTAACTTCATTAAACCCTTTGGTTAATGGTCCCTTTGGGCACACAGACTGTTTCTGTAGGTCTGGGAAAATCTCCTAAGAATTTACATGAGCGCAAGATAGTAAATAGGCTTAGGGTTGCTGTAAAATAACCTGACAAAGGTCCTCAGCACAGCATCTACAGAACAAAATCTCACACTTGCCCTCAATGTGGAAGAAAGGGGATCTGTCAGAAGCTCAGACCCTGTCATTCAACCAAATCCATGGTGCAAAAGCTCTGACCACAAGGAAGGCATCTGAGCACAGAGCTGCATCCTGCTGCATCCTGCTGCATCCTGTGTCTCAGTGTGCTCGAACCATCAGTCTCAAGAGATTGGGGCAGCTGGAAGCTCCAGTGTGACCAAGTTGCTCATCTGTCATTGCTCCAGCAGGCCACAAGTAGCACAGAGTGAACATAAAACACTGTAGGTTCAGCTCATAGAGCAGTCTAAGACCTCATATCAAGTCAAGGAATTCATTCAGCTCCTCAGCAGCACCAACCACTGACTCTCCATTCACATCCCTTTAAAGGCCTCACCAGCTCCTTGATCAGTTTAGAGAGATTTATACTTGTGTGCCCCTTCATATCCTTCCTCCTCACACTTTGATTTACCATTGTGGCTTCCTTATCACTCTATAGCACTTCCTCCATGTTTGTCTTTGTAGCTCCTGGGTTTCCCTCCTGAAATCACCCCTGAGTTGTGTTTCCTTAATGGCAGTGGGAAAAATTCACCCATCAGAGAGGCCTTTACAAGGAGCTGTGCAAACCTGAGCTCGTGCGGAACACAAGTGACATTTTGCTCCTCACACTGTCCCTAAGCACAGGAAGAACTTTCAACCTATATCAAACTTCCTTGGGCAGTTCTCAGACCCTGGCCTGCCTTGACATTTCCTGTGCATTCTCTGAAGGAAAGCTTTGTGCCCTCCACAAGGCATGAGGAAATATCTTTTTCACTTGCTTTCTCAGTGCCCCCTCTCAAAGAGCCACTCCAGCCCAGCATCACTTTCTCTAGCATAGACAGTTCCACAGCTGCAAAATTTTGCTCTTATTTTTTTTCCCCCTCGTGGATGTTGTGATCTATTCATTACACAGTTTGTGTTACCCTGTTAAAAAATACGACTAATGTGAAAATTCAAGGTTGAGCTGGAAAGGACAGTGGCTGGGGTGACCACCACCCTAAGGATCCCCATTAGGGCCTCTTGGGGTCACAGGTGAACCAATCTGGATGAGGATGATGGATCAAAAGGAGCCACAGCCCCCTCAGTGCTCAGCTGCTCCTTGGCTGGACCCAAGGTTTGAGTTCCTGATCTTTTAACTCAGCCTTTGAAGTTACTTTCACATTCATTCTCCTGCTCCTAAATATTCCCCTCCGCAGGGATTAAAGCTGGTAGTAAAATATCTCACAAATGTTTGCGATCACTATTACACCTGTTCCTACAAGAATTTCACAGTCAATTGAGTCATGTTATTCTTTACATATTGGCCTTTCCTGCCCTGGTATCCAGATTTCCCAATCACATGAACCAAGAGACAGCCCTGACAGGCAGGTTATGAATTCAGAGCATTCTTTAAAGTTTTTAAACTCAAATCCTCACCAAATGAAGACATGCAAGCCAGGCAGATAATGAGATGTCTTCAACCAGCTGAACTGCAAAAAAAAGAGAGAATGTTTCCTGTAAACATTGCCTCTAAAGCACTGGGATGTGTATGGCCAAGAACTCAAGCCAACTGCTATAATTTCTAGATCAATTTTACCCAAATAAAGGACTTTCCTACTCTACATCACACAGCTTTGATCCTTTAAGGAGGAATTTCAGTTACCAGTGTGAGTTCATACTGATCTGGATACAACCAATACTCTAGCAAGCAAGAGGCTGGGCAGAAAAGCAGAGGGAAAATTTAATCTTTTTTTTTTGCATTTATTCAACCTGAAATTCCCAATAGAGAAACAAAAGCTCAGCACTCATGGTGAAATTCCCCCATGACAGAGTGAGGCTTGTCTTTCAAAGAGAGAGTTGAGGCAGGCACAGTCAAGCCATTTAGAACTGGACTCTACAAAGTCTAGCTAGAAGCAGGACTAGGAAATAGAGCCTCTGAAGAGTCCCCTACTCCCATCAAAATCACCTGGAAATCCCAGGTGCTGTAAGGAGAGGAGAGTCTCAATTTGTAAAATATTCCTGGCCAGAGTCCAATTTCCACCATGATCAGTCACTGCCAATCAACTTTCAGCCCCTCTTCTCCTGTAACCTCCTTCAGCTGTTAGCTGAATAAAACCATGTTCACTCAGAAATCACATTGAAATTCCTTCATGCAAAGGGAAAAGTTTCACATCCTACACATCAGATTTCACGTGGGAACATATTTCAGACTTCCAGCATAGAAGAATTTTTCCAATAGGGAAAATCAAGTCCTATAGTAAAGGCTGATCTAATGATTATAGTCACAAGCATCACTCCCCATCTTTGAATGTCCGTGAAATTGTCATAGAGATACCACAGCTATATCCTCCTCTAGTTCCAAGAAAAATCTTATCTCATCCACTGAGATACAGTAACTTCCAGCACAATGTTCAATAGTTATAGCTCTGTCTTAAAAGTCTTATTGCACAACACAGTAAAAATAGATGCAACATGAGCACTTACAAAAATGTACTGCAAAGTCAAACGGCTCTGCCAAAAAACCACAATGGCAGGCCTTGGTCCTGCAAAGCCCCACATGCAGTCACGCTGCTTTTTCACACATTTGGAATGGCTTTTCTAAAATCCATGCAGCTATCCATAACAGGCAAGTCCTTTTGCAGGACCAGGGGGCTGCTTTACTTGTTCTACTGGTGGAAAATAAGATCTGCTTACTCCTATATAATGTCTCTCAAACAGTATTGAATTACCTACATGTTACTAAAATTAGACTAACAAATAAATTACTTTGCAACCAAACTGATAAAATGTGACTGTTTACATATGAATTAATCCTAGAACTAAGATTAAAGACTACTTCAAACAGCCTTTATCCAGTATGTCATATAAAACTGTTCGGTTTCAGCAGAGCCAAGAATGACTTTAACAACCTTGTTAATCACAGATTAAGAATGGAAAAGATCTTACTTGGCACCAGGTGTGCCATTAATAACAACTGGGATGCAGGGGAGCTGCAGGATGACCCAGCTCAAGTGCCAAGGAAGAGCTCCAGGGCTGGAGCTGTGCCATGCCCGGAGCACAGACACAGCACAGCAGCTCCAGAGCAGTGGGGACAGGAGCTCCTGAGACCTCCCTTCCCACACCAGCTCTGCTTGAAGTCCTCTAAGCTCGTTGTGGATCCACTTGAGAAGTCAGCAACTATCCCTGGGAATCCAAAACTGCCTAAACCAGTGGTTTCTAGTCCTAACAAAGTTCCCTCCCGTTTTGTTGGTTTATCTCTTGGATGAAACAAGGCACGAGGCTGATGTTCCTCACCTTTCCCTTGGCAAGGGCACCATGGGCATGTGTTTAAATATATGTTAAGGTCCTTGTCCATCTCTGGGAAAGCCCAGCACTCCAGAGGCACAGGCAGAGGCCGAGCACAGCCTTTGTTGGCACAGCCAGTGGAGCTCCTGCCACCTTCCTCTCTTGAGCCCACAGGCAGCTGGCCCCAAGGCCAGGCTCAGGGCCAGGCACCTGGGCACTTCTCATGGCAGCTGCCATCTGCCAGCACCTCACCTGGCCATCCCTGCACCTTCTGACCTCTCCCTCTCCAGAGGACTCCTCTGCAGTGCTCCACAGTTCTGGTACAGCCACCCTATGCCCTCCAGCTCTCCAAGAGCATCCCTCTGCTGGGGTGGGAAATCAGCCACTCTCAGGTTAGAGTGTGGTCCATAGCTGACCTGCAGGCACTATCACGGAACAGATCTGAGGTGGAAATGGGCTTCAGTAGGAAGAAGGTTCAGGTCTACAGGACCCTGAGCCTCAAGTGAAGCCCTGCAAGGTCCTTTCTGCTCATCCGAGGCAGAATTCCAACAACACAGGCTCTCCCAACCCCACCAAACCACACAGGGAGAAGAGAAAATCTGTTCCACATTAAACATATCTAACAATCATTTTTAAGCACAACCACAAAGGCTTTGCCTGAGCAGCCCTTCTCATGTTTACCTCCCATGTAGTCCCAGGGTCCCCCAAAATGAATCAGAGAGACTTTTGCACACCAGAACAATCTGGTTGCAACAGCTTCCCTGTATAAGCACTGGACAATGACAAGCTTTCCCACCAAAAACCCACTACAAAAACTTTGCAAGCCCATCTTTTAGGTTTTACTCACTCTGCAAAATCCAGGTCTATATGGGCAGCACACAGCATACTGGGATGGCACCCAAGGATCTAGCTGGCATTGCCAGCCCCAGCTCACCTCCAGCATGTGAAGTCAGCACAGCCAGTCTGACTGACCACCTACAGGTGAATTATCTCCCAGCTGTTTGTTGTTGTCAAGACAGAAAATAAAGGGGGACACGCATTTCTTTCCCCAGGATAATTTCAGAAGATGTTTGTCATAAATCTCCCAAAGGTAAAAAGCAGAAGAAAATATCTGGAATTCTCCCTTCTGCTGTGCAGTAGATAAGTTGTGATTCAGCAAGAAAGTCCCTCTGAGTTTTTCCTAGTTCCCACTACTGCAGTGCCCAAATATCCCATTGTGAAACGAAGTCTCCCCCAGCGAGGTGCAGTGCCAATGCACAAGAAACATCAGAGGGTTTACAAAAGAGAAGAGCAGTCCTGGCGCCTGATATTCTGAAAAAGCTGTGCAGCCGACCTTTGGAAAGCAATTCCAAAGCCCCTCTCATCAAAACAGAGGCTCCTAAAATCACTTCTCATATTTTATAATGTTGGTCAGATCTCTGCCCTGACAGTTTAGTGGTGGGATTCAAGTTTATGATCCATACTCCACAGCCTTTACTTGCTGCAATTTACCACATGTTAAGGCCCAGGCAGTTGCAGAGAGCACGCATAGAATTCTCTTCCTGCTTATATTGCATGTGGTTTGCACTGTTCAGCTTTTATTGTGTGCTCCATGCTATTAATGTCTTGTGTTTCCACAGCATCTCCCAGGTGAAGGACTCAACAGTGTAGAAAGGTAAATGCAGCAGAAGAACAAAACCAAGCCTGGCAGAACCCCTCACTGATTATTTTGACAATTTAAGGTTGGTAAAGTGCTGAGTGGTGCCTGTCTGCTCCTGCAAGAAGACTCTGTTCCTCTGCAAACTGCTGCCAAGCTGGTGCAGGACCAGACTAGTTTACCCCTGCAGTTCCCCTGGCAGGCACTGGGTAAGTGACTCTGAGCTCTCTGCCCTTTCCTCAGCGCAGAACCGGCGCCTGCACGTACCCATTTCCTTGGGAAGCTCTGGGAAAGGGCAAAGCTGAAAAATGCACTACTGTGAGCCAGCCCTGATCCAGCTCTTCCTCCCCTGCAAGTCCCGAGGGCTTTACTAGTATGCTACTGTCAGTACCAGGAAAAAAAGAAATTCTCCTGAAGGTGTTTGGGAGCCAGTGTGCTGACAATTATTTTCTTTGCACAGAGCTGCCATGTGTTCAGGTTTTTCTGGATAGTTCTTTTTTTCCTCATACAAAACATGCATAGCAGAATTAGAAGACTCTATATTTGCTGAAAAGGTGGAATTTTCAAAGGGAAATAGAGAAAAACAACTGCTTGTCTAGGATTCCTGGCTATCCAGCAGCCAGTTTCAGACTAGCCATTGGTGGACTTCAGGCATTCCTGGTTTTGTCACATATATAAGGATCAGCTACACAACACACACATGGCCCTGAAGATCTGAGCCTGCTCTGTGCTTCTTCAACAATCCCAGTATCTGAGATGGCCCTGTGTGTGCAGATCAAGTACACAGAACACATTCACAGGATGCTTCCTCCAAATGCTGCATTCATTGTGCTAATAGACAGATTTCTGCAAGGAAATAATTACCTCCACTTGGCTTTTAGCAAGTCTTCCTGTACCTCAGCTCGTCAGTGGGATGCTGTCATCAACCCACAAATCCTGCAAACACCCAGGACAGATATAATTTCAGTTGAATCAAAAAGGTCACCCAAGAGCAGCACAATAACACAACCAACTCAGTCACACGGGGTATTTGTCAGATCTTGTTCCTGTGTGTTCTTCTCAAATCTGACTCTTTAGATTTTGACTGAGCCATCACACCTCTGCCTGTGCCCCCGGTACTCAGACATATGTTCAGCTTTGGCTAAATTTGACTTCTTGTTATGTTATGCAACTGAGCTTTACTCAGTGTTATCTTTTGATTGACTCCTCCACTATTCCCCTCCCAAAGGATTTATCTGAGACCAATGACAGCCAGCAAATACTTACTAGAACTCTTGTCTTTGGCAGCACATGCTGGCAGTAAGTGTTTTCAGGCAGTTTGAGAAGTGGGTGTCACTTACATTAGCTCACTCTAAAATCTTGACTCACCCTTCACGCACATAATCCCTCCTGCAAATTCTAGGCCATGGATTTTAATAGAGCTTCCAAAGTAGGTGTGAGGGCCGCTGACTGTGCTAATTTCGTTCTTATTGATTTATCTTGTCTCCTTTCATGGCAGCAAATTGTAAATGCTTCCTTTGCTTCACTCGGTGTTTGCTCTCTGTGTGACAAGTCTCTAGCATTGATGGAATGTGTTAGTGAAAAGTGCCTTGATGTCTGTTTTCAATATCACAGAGACAGAGCTGTCATCCAGTGACAGTCCCACTTTGGGAGAGCTGTCTAGTTCAACCTCTACCTGTTTACCCAGAGAGGAAAGCTGGGCCCTGTGACATGAAGGCTCCATAGTAAGACACAAATAAAGCCCTTCTTTAAGAAGACATTAAATAAACCAGGTGTCTTTAGCATTGGAGGTCAGACTTGCTGTTAGTGCAGAACAAAAAAATGCAAGTCTATGGTACAGTAATGCAATAGAGGAAAACTGATGCTTCATTAGTGTGAGCAAAGGCAGCTCCATCCAGCCTTTTGTATGTGTGTTTAATTAGTGCTTGATCCAGTCCTGAGCCCTGAGAAAGGCCTGTGTTCCAGCTGCTTTTAGTTCTCACTCTTGATTTTAGAACTGATCACATATTTTTTGCAAATATAGCATGAAGCATTCCCTCTAGGGAAAAGGACATTTAGATGGAGACTACAAAGACCATAAATTTTCTCTTTGGTTATAATTATGCATTACATTAATGTTGTTTTTAATGAACAAAACAAGTGACTTAAACTTTATAATTACACATTTGAAAAAAAGAAATGTTACAGATGCCTTTTGCAGTGTGTTTCCCCTGCCTCCTCCACAGGGAATCCCAGCCTGTGCCTCTGAAGGAGATATGCTGGGACTGGCGTTTGCCAACTCCAATCCACAAACTTCTGGTTGTGCCAGTTTGTGAATTACAGACCTGCTGTCTGCAAATTACTGGTTTTCAAAGCAAAAGCAGCAATCGTTTCAAAGGTTGAGAAAGAAATCTATCACAAATCACTGTATGTGAATTTTATTTATAAAGATCTAATTAAATTTTGTTCTGCAATTCCAATATGCTGTTTACACACACAGCATATATTTTTTCTTCCTCTTTTTTACTATGAACACAAGCAATATACCTTATAATTCTCTTCCTCCGTAATGTGCCTGTTTTTTTATGCTGGTAAAGTAACATCTTAGCCTATTGTAGCTTGTTACAGTGCACTATAGGAGTTTTATAGTATGTTACAGTCTGGTTTGGACATCATCCAACAAAGCAATCTGCTTCCTTTTAAAAAATAACATAAAATACTGCATTTTTCATAATGTGTATAAAGCCATGCAGAAATCCAAGCACGGAAAATAAACAGAGCGTTGCCAACACCAAGCACTTAGTAGTCCTGTCCTAGGCCACAAAATCACAAGTTTGCCTTACAAATCTTGAGATTTCAAAGAAACATAATTTTGGGTTTCCTCTATTTGTCCTTCTTCCTTTTAAAACTTTCTGGGTTTTTTTAAGCTCTTATGTACAATCACAAAAGTTATCAATTTATCTTCAGCTTTAAAGAATGCTGAAATTATCACATAATTACAGGATATGAGGAACCAGAGCTTTGAAAAACAACTGTAACAAAATCTATGGTAAAACTGCAAAAGTTGGTGCCAGTGCAGGCTGAAATCCACTACCTGACATAGAACTGACACATCCTCATCTCTTTTAACCCTCTCTGGGATGCTCAGACAGCAAAGCAGGAGCTAAGACTGCCGTAACCATATGCAGCAGTTGCTTGTCTCTACTTCCCTTTAAAAATTCCAAATTTTCAACTTACTATTTGACAGGTTTTCTGCTACCAAACCAAACAGAATTCCAGGCTGGAAAGAGTATTTCAAAATAAGATCAAATGTTTAGTTCAACCTAAAATAGAATTTCCTTTAGCAGAATTTTGAATACTTTTCTCCCCCAGGACACACTGAAAAGACAGCATTATTGATCAATCCACAGCAGGCACTGCTTCCCCCAGTTGTTCTGCATAACTCTTGGGTAGGAAGCTGCTCTTGTCACTGCTCTTGTGTTGGTTCAGCTTCCATGGAGAGCCATCCATGCCCTTTCTTAAGGACAGGCAAGTCTGGTGTCACTGAGTGCTTGACCAAACCCATGTGTGGCTGGGGCTCAAAGAGGGATCAGAGCTGCACGAGGGGTTCTGGTGCTGTTGTGGTTTTATACAAAAGAGTTACACAGAGTTCCCACACCTCTCCAGGACACTTGTTAGTTCCTGTGTTTGCTGAAGGGTAGATGAAGCCCATGCCCTGTGCAGCGACACAGCAGCGGCTCCTGTGGAGCCACGGCCTGGGAAGGGCTGGGATGCATTCCCATCCTCCACTGCACCCAGAGCCTTAACGTTCACAAGATGGCCTGCTCGGACTTCCCTGGTCAAACAAAAGCACTTCACTGTAGTCAGCAGGGCCAGACAAACAAGCTTTAAACAACAGGTCATCTGTCTTCTGCCCAGCCTCGGCAGGACTCAAAGCCTCACAGTAACAACCCGGGTGCCAAGTACCTCTCCTTGGCTTGGCCCTGTGCCTGGATCAGCACCAAATCTGGGCAGAGCAGGGCTCATTGCTCACTGCCACAGGCTCTCCTGATTCCTGAGACACCCATGGATCTGCCCAGGAGTGACCTTGGTCAGCCTTCACCAAAGCATCCAAAAGCCAATTGCAGACTGGGGAGCTGGGAACTGCTTTTACTATTCAGGGCCAAAAGCTCAAGCCCCAGTCATGTAAACGATGTGCACAAGGAGCCCTTTCATACATGAGCAGCCCCACAGCCCAGGCAGGAGTGCCTGGCTCCACACATGGATCCATTTACAGATGATTTGATTTGGAGTACATTAATTAAAGGGCATCTTTCACTGAGGCACTGGTTACCAGTAGAAGGATTTTGAGCAGCAGATCTATTCTCAGTGTTGACACGTAAGGGTAGCATCACTTCAGCAGTGATAGGAAGGTGTTGAAGGGATAAAGCCCACCCTCCCAGAAACTCCAGCTCTGGAATCACAGCAGGCCATGAGCCAGGCACTGATTTGCTCTGTTCCACAGCCCCAGCATTAACACTGAGCAAGTGCCTGTGGGATTGCAAAAAGCTCACTCTGTGCTTGTCATGTTCATGGTTAAAAGGTAAAGCTTATGGGAAAGCTAATGAACAAAAAACAGTTGGGGAAAGATAGTCTCAGATCCATTTTAGATACTCAATTCCTACTGACAAATCCCCTGTAGTTTGAAGGATACACATTGAACTGCAAACTCAGGGCCTCAATGCTGCTGTGGATTGGCTCACACTACCTCTGAGATCAGGGGGTGCACCAATGCAGGGAAAATGCTCTGTCACCCTCTCCATCAAAGTACAGAGGTGTGAGCTAGACAGCTTCACCTTGCTAAGACAGAGGCTGGGTTGGAGATAGCAGCACTAATGGCAAAGCTCTTATGTCTACGGCCATCACAAGAGGCCTCCTTGGTCCCATGGTGCCCTGTTCCCATCAGTCAAAAAAGGCCTTTTGCTCTAGGAGAAAAAGAGATAAAAAGGTATCACTGTTCTCTGTGAAATTCCATTGTTCCTTAAATGTCCCCTTAGTGTACCTCAGGCCACACTGTGAGTCAGTTTGACACATACAAGGGCTGTTTCACAAGACAGCTTATGTGTGCCCAGATGTGATCAATCACACAGAACAAATAACCCTCTCCAACAATATCCAGATCCAGCAAGGGCAAATGCCACTCCTGGGCCAGTGACAAGCACACAAGCCTTCACACCCACGCAGGGCAGGGCCTCAGAGATCACAGGACTTGTGAGAAAAGAGCCCCTTGAATGTCATCCTAATGCCACAATCCCCAACACTGGGGGTACTATGCAAGAATGATTTCTGCCCTGAGAAATGAATCAAATTCTGCCCAACGTTTAGGCCAAATCAGCTTGCATGTCCAGGGTGAGCTGTGAGGCTCCAGGTGATGTCCTACTATCTACCTGTGCTCATGGGACACTCACAAAGTCATGACATTAATTTGTACAGGATCGCTAAACAGCATGAGAAGGTTGTGGGTCTGCTGGCACAGCCTGAGCTCTCATATAGGATGGAGAGTGAATAAGAGAACAGACTGGGGTCAATATGAAGTGAAGAACTGTTCAGGAATGTCTTGCTGAAATAGCCCCTGAACTCTGTGAAGACTTTGCAAGCAGCACTGTAAACAGCTTTCTATTAGGTTTTGGGCCTCAATTTATAAGGGCAAATCCACAATTAAAACAGGCTGCAAAATCAGGGAAAATAGCAGTACAGAGTGCCACAAATCCCCTGAGAGGAGAAATTCTTTATCCAGTGTCTGGGCAAACACTCAGTGCAGATGTAGTGGCAGAAGTTTCTGCAGCCTCTTCTGCAAGGTCTCCCCCTGGGTGTCCCAGCACTGGAGGACAGCTCTCCATTGGAGCCAGTCACAGGGCAGGCTGGGGACAGCCTCCAGATCTGCCTGGGGAAGGCAGGGAGGTGCCTTCCAGATCAACACTTGTTTCTAGAAACCCCTCCTGTGCTGCATGAGTCATGCCCAGGTCCCCATGCAGGGTGGGTGTCTTCAGGCCAGAGCTCAGATCTGAATGGGGTGAGTGACACAAGATGCTCGACTTGTATCCTCGTGACCTCTGCTCTAAACAAAGGGGCAAAGCCATTAAGTAAGACAAAAGCAAATAAAAAATCTGGATGGTGAAAGAGCCTATGTGTGTGGAAAACGCGGTATTGACCCAATAGGGCAGGGAGCAAAAATTGCAGCTAAGAATCACAGCTTAGGACAGCATGGATTGTTCTGAAACATAGCAACATACTTAAGACTCCTGTGTCACAAAATCTCCTTTTCTCAAGGCAGCACCCAGCAATCTGGGCAACACGTTGTCCATTGGCACCGGGTGTGAGGATGGTAGGAGCAAACCCTCCCTGTGGAGGAGCCAAATGCTCCAGGAGCACTTATCCATAGCAGAAAGTGAGCTACAACACTCTCCACAGAGAGCTGTCTTGCTAATGGAGCAAGCCAAGGCTGTTCTGGAAGGAAAACAAATACATTTGGAGACAGGCTAAAACAATAAAGGAAAATTTAAAAGGCTGAACAAAGGAACTGCAAAGTCAGTGACAGAAGTCAAAATCTCAGTAGCAGCTGCCTGCAAGCGGGCAGGGGGGGCTGTGCACCGGCCAGGACTCGCTGCCTCCCCTGACCTGCCCTGCCGGGGAAAGAGAAGGTGCAGCACGAGGCTCCAGAAATCCAAAAGACGTTTCACCCAGCACTAAATTATCAAAGCCAGAATCTGCATCTAGCATTCCAAAAAAAGAGGATACGTGCTGAAGCTGTGCAGTCTCCTTGGGGAGGAGCCAAACGCCAGGGAAAGCCGGAGCTGTCGGGGTCTGAGCCGGAGGAGACACACGAGGGGCTCCAAAGGCACCGTGAGCACGGCAGGGAGCCCGGCCCCTCCCTCGGGAAGCTGGAAAGATAACACAGCCTTAGACCTTTCCCAAACAGAACGATGAAAACTTTATTCCTCCTATGGTCCAACTGTGTGAATCAGCTGTAAGGCTGCAGACCTACAGGGTGGGAATGTAAAATCCTGAATCCTTGTGAGACTTTATTGTCACCTTGAGGCAACGGTTGGTCATGGAAGCATTGAAGATGGACACTTAGCAGGGAAATTCCCAGTGCGCCATTGTGCTTTGATAACCAAACCTGCAGAGTGAAGGAATTAGTCATCAAGAATGTGCCACAGCAAAATACATTTTCCCAGAAAAGACACATTTACAAGTGGCCATTTTCTCCAACAAAACTGCAAGCCTTTGGCAGATATTTAAGGATGATTATACTGAGATTCTCATCTTCTAGGAAAATTAGGATGTGCCTAAATTCATTTATAATTCCTACTTCTAATCCTGACTGTAAAGATGTGCTTCTATCTCTGCATTTCCTTTAATGCCACAAGAGAGGGGTTTCCTCACAGCATCCACAGACAAAACCCTCCAAAGCACCATTAAGGGAGCTGCTTTCCAGAGCTGTAGAGAAGCGGGAGGGAAGTGGGTGCCTGGCATCTGGGAGTGGCGTAAGCAGCCCTAGAACTGCTTTCCTCTGGGAGCAACTCCTTAATGCAAGAACCTGCCTAAATCCTGATCTTACTGCTAAATTAGATGTTAATTATTGTGTTGGTATTCTGTTCTCCCTGACTGTTGCAGTTGGAACTGCTGCCTGTTCCATTGCTGCCTGTTCTGTTCCATTGCTGCAGCACTGCTCGAGATGCTTCAGCCAAGGCAGGAGTTGGTGTGATTAATCCAGACCATCTATTTTCACACACTGTGGGCCATTTCTGTGGGGTAAAATCCAGAGTTATTCCTTTGACGTAACACATTTCATAGGCACAACTGAAAACTACTGGCTTATTTCAACAGGAAATAAGGAATTGTGGATTTACAGCAATGAGACTAAAAGGAAAGTTAGAATTCACCTATCTTTGACAATTAATTGGGAGGAATACAAGGTGTGAATTTAAAGCACTGTAATTATTACTGAATTGTTCCTCAAAGATACTCTTTGTTCTGGGATAAAACAGTAGAATTTAGGAATAGGTGTCCCAGAGTAGTGTTGTCCTATTTTTCAACTCTGGAGTAACAGTGAAGATTTAGCAAGATGGCCATTTTATGTTTTATCTTCTGGCCATTAGAGAAACTCCCGCTTTATTTTTTTCAAACCCAGTTGACTCTCTCTCCTGAAAGAGTTTCTGTTTATAAATACAGCGGGAAATTCTACAGGGCTCACCTGCACCATTTCCTTTCAGCATTAGCTTTTATTGCTTTTCTTTAAAGTGAAAAAAAAAATCACACAGCCAAGAAAACCAAGCATTTGTAGGAGTATGGCAGCATTTTCCATACATGCTTTCCCCATGAGTCAGGGTCCATCCTGTGCACTGACACATCCTGCAGACTTGCTCTGACTCGTGGGGCAAAGCCGTGGGTGTGCACAGCACAGGGAGACACCCAGAGAAAACAGAGGGAAAACTGCATCCCAGGAGCTGCCATAGGAGACACAGTTCCCCAGACATTTCTCCCAGGATATCAGTGTGCTGGCTGCTCACTTTGCTCTGCACTATGAAGACTGTGGAGGTGCTAGAAAGCAGCTCTTTGGTGAAGGGCTCAGGACATTTGGAGGAGCTCTGACAGCTCTGAGAGGCTGCAGTTAACAATAAATACCCCTGTGCATCTCACAGCTTCTGCTCAGACTGGGAAACTCAGTCTTGTCTAAGCCTGAGGAGTGATTCCAACTGAGGGTGCACATACAGAGCACATGGCTATTCCCACAAAACACCACACCTGGACACATTTATCCTGGAATAAAATGTGACTTGATACTATCCACTTTACTCCCTTGGAGAGTTCACTTGCACTGGCTTTAAAAGTCGATTGGGGTAACACAAAACAACGCTCTATTTATTCCACAATGAATTGTGCAGGAATATAGATGATAGAATGGGTCCATCCCTAAAATTAAACCTAGAAAAGCACACGTTGAATTGCGTATATTAATAACCAGTATGTATCATTCAGTGCTCAGAGGACCAAATGGCCTCCTGATTTGGACAACTCATGTGACTACCTATCAGCAAGATTTCCTCCCCAAAATACTGTTATCTAATCTGAAAGCTAGGCAGATATTTCAGTGACTTGGACTGTGATTTATAGCCTGGTGTATCAGTCCAAACCTCCTGAATGATCGTAATTAAACTCTGAGGGTGAAAAATTAATCACCATAGTTATTTTATTATACATGACCAGTAAAAAAATACTTCAAATTTACATGATGTCTAACAGAAAATTATTTAGTAGTCACATTGAGACTCAGATTATTATTAATTATTTAACTTGTCCTTTTATCATTGGGGAGGAACAAGCAACATTTTGGCACCAAGTTTCTGGACAGAGAAAGGGAAAGAGCTGCTTTGGTATTTCTACCTTTTCCCACAGGTGGCCAGGCTCCATATCTACTTCAGTCCACTGCAATAATGCCCAGTGTCTGCTCCTCTGCATAGAAACACTTCTTTATCAGCACTCTATCTCCAAAAATCATTTTCCCAGCAATAAAAAACATCTACTGTATGCCACTAATTAATCTCCAAGCAGTCCCTGCACAGAAATGGTTTGTTACTGGTGCTGAGCAGGACTATGTGCAGGTTTCTCAAACAGGCAGAACATGATGGGACAGGAGCTCCCATGCAGATCCCTGCCCTGCAGTTGCTCCTGAACAAGCCCCATGTTGTGTTAACACCACATGCACAGGACTCAGCTTTACCATTTCCATCTGCTCCCTTTGGGATGTCTCTGACACAAACCCTTCACAGGACTGCTGGATGAAGTTGTTTTCACACCCTGAGTCCCTCCAAGGCCCCTGGGTGACAAACTGATCCTCAAAGCAGCAGGTTGGTACCAGCTAAGCCCTTACACCCTTCTGCTAGGGTGAAACAACGTCTCTCCACTCTCTGTATGTTAACTTGACTACTTTCTAAAGGAAAAGTTATCCAGGACATCCTCACAGATCTCTGTGACCTCCTCAGCTCATTGCAGCATCTGAGTTACTGAAAAACTAGGCTCTTCCTCTGAGGAGATGAACAAACTCCTCCATGAGGTCCTGTCTGCACCTAAGAGGAGTCAGGGAGAGACACAGCCAGGGAAGGTCTTCTCAGAAACCTCCCCAGTCTTTCCCCATGCTCCATCTGCAGGTTTTTCCCAAGACACTCCCTGCTGGCTATGCCAGGGGCAGGACTGTGCTGGGCTGGCCATAAATCACAGAATCACAGTGCGGGATGTGCCGTGGCACCTGCTGGTAACACGGAGCACACTGACAGGGCTGTCCACATATAAATGCATCAACCCAGAAGAGAGCCCCCAAGGTAAAGACAACAACCTGCTTTATCAAATTATCACCTTAATGAGCCAAGATTGCAAATAATAGACAAATGTGTAGGCTAATGGCTCAGTATGGAACGAGGTAAAACAGAATATGGACTGGCATGAACTCTGCAAAACACAGTAGACTATTTATACTGATATTCCTTAAGAATACCTGTAAGTAATGTTGAAATTGAGAAAGTATCTCAAAAATCAGCTTCACAAGGAAGTCAAGGAGCGCCTGGCAAACTCTTACGTGCTGCATTGCATCTGCAAGCTAATCTGGAAAATTATTACACCACAAGAGTCTTTACTATGAGTTTCATCATCTGTGAGAAATCACTGGCTCATGGTAATATCAGCCAGAGATCGGCCTGGATGCTCCTTTGTAGCCCTGCTGAAGTGGCTGCCAGACCATGTGGGATAACCTCACTCTTCACTCCTCACATTGAGGAGCCACAGGCAAGGACTGAGCTTCTGTGCTGCCCTGAGCTGCACTGCCACACACAGCAGGCAGCCCAGCACTCAGGAAAGGAAACCCAGGCAGAGATCGATTTGCAAAAGAGGCCAGAGATCATGGACAGGGACAGCAGCTGGGAGATTCCAGGTTTTCTGGCCACCTGCAACCTCACCAACAGGATCACCACACAGAGACATTTCATTTACAAGTCCTGTTCCTACTGGTCTTTAAGTCACCAAGGTGACAGCATGTCCTGACACCACCAGGGCCACCCTGCCAACCTCCTCTGCAGCAGGACAGGCAGCACTTGAGGCTTTTCTAAGTAGAATGGGTAGTGGGAATGTAACACCATGGAGTAACTTAGAAACAACTGAAACCCCTAGTTTGGTAGCCCCAAAAGATACACCCCACCTCACAACATCATGTACCTATGCCAAAGTGCCACAAGACTCAAAGGATGCTAAGGCTGCAGTGGACCTGTCCCAGAGGAGGGAGGTTAGTCAGTGCAGTATATATTTATACATCAGTATTCAGAGAACAGCAATGCCCACTTGTCCTCAGATCTTTGTATGCTTGGGGAGAGGTTTCCAGTTACACAAATTTATTGCAGGGTGACACCCAGAGATCTGATTTCTTGAGAGAGATAATGAAGTCCAGGACTTTCTGGCAAGGAGCAGAAATGTCAATGTGACAAGCTGATCGCTTACTATACCATAACTTAATACATCCTGTGCGTGTTTGGGAGGATGTTTTTGATGAACTGGCAACCCAAATTAGCAAGGAATTTTTAGCATGTGCCTGGTCTTCTCATACATGAGGTATGAAGATTCACCTTGAATGGGAAGATCATTCCCTGAGCATGACTCCATTTGCTCTAGCATAGCAAATTACGACTCCAAGGTGCTTGGAGGGATGAGTGGAGAGGGGAATGTCCACAATTATTCAAGGAAAGCAGATGTTATCAGACAAGGCTGTACCACTCCTCTGAGCAGGGCAGTAGAGACAGCTCCCAGCACTGCCTCTTGGTGACCTGGACAAAAACTGGACAGCAATAACCTATTTTCCAAACAGAAGAGGACAGTTTGGGAGTGATTTGGAATGCTGCCTGATCCCAGACAGTTAACTAAGTCCTTCTTTTGTAAATCCCTGTAAGAGGAGGAAGCCAGGTTTGTTTCCAGTGAAACCAAGGACTCTGCAGGGGCATTGAAATAATGGAATTAAATCTGGCAATGGTGGATTTAAATATTGCAATGGTGGAACACAGAGGGAAAAAACAGGGTGGCTGACAGGAGTGTGGGCAGTATATAATTCAAACTGCAGAGGAGGACAGGTTTCTGCCTACAGTTTTGTTATCTCACCGCAGTCAGATCCTGTTTACTAGACTGACAAACACAACAGCTCGAGAAGTGAAACTGTTTACTTGTAGTAAACTGCTGATGCTTACAGCTTTTGCTCCATGTGCCTCTCGTGTTGCTTTCCCATCCTTCCAAATATAGTCTTCTGTGGCAGGCAAGACCTGGAAGGCTTTTAAGCAGGAGTCTCCTCCCAAAGGGCACTGTGCAGTGCAGTTTGGCCTTTACATATTACTGGCACTCAGGATATAGAAAGAATTATCTTTCTGGAGATTAGACAGAATCCATATAAACTCAGAAACAGGCAGATTAATAGCTAGGAATAACATTACCAAACCTGTACACCATGTGCAGTGCATGCTTGTGCAGCATGTTTATGTTTGCCTATGTGTGTATCTTTACAGGGTAGGCTGAGTAGGTGTATGTACATAAAATCTGCCCAGAATTTCACCATTTAAGTTAACTTGGTGGAGGGCAGAGAAGGCTGTGGGCAGGGAACAGAAGGATTCATCCATTTCCTCTATGAACTGGCGAATTGTTAGTCTGGGGAATTCTCACTGATGTGCCTGCCCACCCATGAATTCAGCTCCTGATCTTGTGGTAGCCATGGAAAGTCCAAAAACATCTTTTCCTTCTTCTCCTCCCTATGTTACCTGGATTCAGATCTAGAGCTTCTATAGAAAAGGAAGCAAAAATATTTTCCAAGATCCAGAGAGAAAGAGTAGGGATCTGAAGACATAAAAGGATAGATGTGACATTAAAAACCACCCAGCAATTTACCACTACTGAACAGGTACCCAGGTACTGCCAGGGCTCACGAGGTTGCCCATGGACTGAATATGCTTTGAGAAAAGCAGCTGAATGAGGAGACATCAAGGTCACAATAAAATCTGTGCTCCTCACATGCACTGCTAAGTGGAATGCTGGCCCACTGAAGTCCATGGGAATTTTGTCACTGATTTAACTGGGGCCATAGTTTCATCCTGGTCCTTTGTTTCTTTGCTTGATAATATTGTAAACAGCCTCACTAAGTTATAAAGTGGAAACATGCCCAAGGCATCCTAGTGATGAGCTACATTGCTGTAGGTGGCAACTAAACTGTAAATAAAGCTGTAACTCTTTGGACTTATCCCACAACAATGTTTTTTCCCAACCAGAAATTCTGGCTTGATACAGAGCAGGAAGAACACACTGACTCTAAAACCTCCCAGGGCAGACTGACATGGAAGACCAAGCTGATTCCAGGAACACATGTAACTGATCTCTCTATTTAGAAAAAGTTATTAATTCTCCGCAAAGCTCCAGCATACAAAATGTGTATGAGTAGATCTGTAAAAAAAAAAAAAAAAAACAAACATGAAAACAAGCAGTCTTTGACATCAGCTGAAAAAAGAACATGCCAGATGACCAGATGACAGCCCTCTGAGCCAGGGCTTTTAATTGTTCTCCATATAGATCTTGCTGGAGATGAGTTGGTTTGGTTTAAGAGTTGGCTTCTAAGTCCACACCTCCTTCCAAACCCCCAAAACTTTTACAGGGAAATCACCAACTTTGCAAGGGAGAGCTGAGGATAATGGGATCCAAAGCTGGATCTACTTCCCTGCTCTCGCTGACAATCTGGGCTTTCTTGTGTCAAATCTTTCTCGTGTTTTATTCCCCAAAGCAGTACTGTCAGGGCAGCCCAGCTTCTGGGCAAAGCTGAGCCTGGGTGCTTACCTGGGGAAGGGACAGGGAAAGTCACAGCTGCACTCAAAAGCTGGGTAACAGAAACAGGAGAGGGACAGATCTTGAGTTTAGGAAAGAATTTGCTTTTGAGTTTTAAAGAACAACATTAGTATGGACACCGTTTTGGCATTTCTAAAAGCTAGCAGAAACCCCTGCAGAATAATGGGGTTTGAAATGGTGATTCCTGAAAGAAGTAACTTTCCTCTGGTCTGTACTGTAAATCCATGCTTCTCTAGCCTGTGCCACTCAGCAGAGCAGCACAGTGCCATGGGACAAGTCACCAGACGTCCTGCTGACCACGAATGTTCCTGGAGCTATGTGAGCAACCCCTCAGCAGAATGCCAGCAGTACACAAACCTACACCTGAAAGATATACAGGTGTTTAGATCTCCTAATCTGAGCTCCAAATCTCACTCAGAGACATCTTTGGTTCCTCGTGCATCTTTTGATCTAATCCTTGTCCTGACTTGTGTTGGTGATATTGCCACTGGCAACAGGCAAAGTCAGGAATGTAAGAACAAAGGAACATAGAACAGAGAGAGACCATCCAGGTCATAAACCCCAACATCATGAAAAACTCATGAGCCTGAAACTTACCTGAATCTCCTACCTTGTCAAATAAAACTTTTTACATCACTCTGTAAACAAATTGGTACAGACATTTTCAATTTGGTCAGTGAAACTCCATTTGGGTGGTATTTTATGTAAAAAATAAAATTGCATTAATGAGATCAAAATTGTTTTGCTTATTTTCACCTTTCAGATTAACAGGAAACTATGTTATTGCTACTGAATTAGTTGACTGGGTTGATGCTGATTTAAGCCAGTGAGTATTGGAATAACTGACATCTCAAAGCCAAGCTTGAGATGATCACTTCTGCACATGAGAGCTCCACTGATTTCCCTGGCCTTGCACAATGGCCCAGCTCGGGCCATCAATCACACTGTGGACATTACAAGTGGAGAGACAGCACTTAACTACCCTGCATGTGTCTGCTCATCAGGGCAGCACACAACAGAACTTTGGCACTGATTGTCCAAGGGAAGATGAAATAAGAACAGACCTACTCTCTCTCATCATTGTGAGACTCAAAATGTTATAGAGACAGATACCAGAGAGAGATAGATACCAGTAAAGCTGTCATAAAAAACAACACCCAGTACTATTTACTGTTTACCCTGTTTTCTCAGTAGCATCACACATAAAATACCTGCTCCTGTTCCCATCAAAATTAAAAGCAGAATTCCCACTGTCTGGACTAAGGATCAGACCCATTATATATTTTAAAAAGATCAGCAGCTTGCAAAGTCTCTAAAGGGTTTTTATGATGCTGCCTAATTAATTCAGAAGCAAATAGATTATTTCTCAGGAGGTGAAAAGCAGGAATTATTTAAAAGCTGCCTTTAGGCAAACTACCAGGGAATAAGAAAAATGTAACTACTGGTTATGTCAGATTTCATTTTCCAGATCAAAATTCATTGTGTCAGCTTCCTTTTCTTTGTTGTGATTCTTTAAAGATGTAACGAGAGCCCTGTGTGTGTGTAGAAAAAGAAGGTGCTTTGCTGAGCAGTGCAGCATCTTACTGGCACTTTTCCCCACCTAATAAATATCTTCCAAATTGGAGTCCGTGAAGGAGGGCAAGAAAACAAAAGACAGGTGCCTCTTCTCCATCTTGCCTCTTCATGGGACAGGAAAGCTTTCCTCACATTGACTTGTACAATACAAGGGGTATTACGGGTCAATTATTTAAGTGTTGCATGACTGTAACCCCTTATATTAACTTCTGCATAAAAGAATAATAAAAGAACTCTTATCCAGAGCTCTTGTCTTCTAAATATGTAAATATGGGTTTGAGGGGATAGCAGAGCTGCAGATAAAGTCCCACAAGCAGGTCAGTGACAGGGCTAGGATTAGCCACAGTCCCCTGCTTTTCCCAGCACAGACTGCCTCTAGATTTGCAGTTGCTGTAGTTTGGCACAGATCTGCTAAGGAAATTGAAATTACATCTGCCCATACAAGGTCTGGCTTTGGCAACTGTTTTTAAAAATTATGGCTGGAGCACCAGAAGACCAGAAAGGCACCAAACACCCAAGTCCTAGGGGAAGTCAATAAACTCAGCTTCCACTATGCCCTCTGAAACAATCCAGCTGAGAGGGAAAGTGATAGGAGAGCTACAGATACATCATGCATTGGTAACTTAGAAAAGCTTACTTAATGTAAGCTCTGTGTGTAAGAGGTTTGTGCTGCTTAATCCCATCTAAACCTGCTAAGACACTGCTTTTTAATCCAAGATTTGACAAGGGAGAGTGTTAAACCCTGTCCTGCACAAAAAAGCAAACAGTGTGAGGACCCTGTGAAAAGCACAGCAAGTCCAGTGTGAGGCCAAACTCAGCTTTGTGCCAACCCCAGGCCTGTGGAGGGGCAGGAGGGAGGTTTGTCAGGCACAGCACAGCCTGGGTGCAACCTGCTGGAATCAGTGGAGGTGCTGTGGCTGAGGGAAGGAGGTGGCTGCCCAGGGAACCCATAAATAGGTGCTGCATGTTAACTCCAACAGCTGCATGAACAAAACACAATTTCAGGCATGAAGTAGCAAGATGGGCAACCAGAGAAAAAGCATCTGACCAAAAGTCTTTTCTACTTTGCAATATTTTTCCTGCTTTGCTGCAGAGGCTCTTCAAAACTGGTTCACTCCGTGTTGCTGGGAGGAGATGGGAATCATTCCTGTGCAACAGGATGAGCAAAGGCCTTTGCTTTATTCACTCCCACTCCACTGTCAGCTTTGCTGGCTCACTCCACACAGTACGAATTTGACAGCAGTCAAAGCCCAGCTTCTGGAACAAGGTGTGTCTGCAGCAGCTCCTGGCTCCACTGCTGCTCCCTGGCCATGGTCTGCCTTAACAGGGAAAGCTGCTGCTTAGCTGGTTTTCCTTTTGGTGTAGGGGGTGTTACATGGAAGTTTTGAAGACCCTTAAATATTCAGACTTGGTCTTAGCCAGGGAGATTCAGAAAGCATCAATGTCTGAGCAGGCTGGCTCACCCTCCTGTTTTTCTGGGATGCCCTCCAGGTACCTGAGGATTGTAAAGCAGAGAAAAGAGGAGAGTCGATAATTCACACTTTAACAGGACCGAATTTAGATAAGCCTGAGCAAACCAAGCCAGCCACGCACTCTGCTGGGGCTTAGCTGCTTCAGTCCTTAAATATTTTGTCTGATGGCTCCTTTGAATTCTAAAGGAAAATTAAGAAGCTTTCTGTTTTAAGAGGTGTTGTAAATCTCCTTCCTTTAATTCTCCTCATGTACTCTGTCTGGGTGTGTTCTCATTACAACTAGGAAAGACCTGAAGATCTTGTTTCCAGGTTCTTCAGTGTGGGGCAGATATTTGAATTCAAGTTATAAGAATGTGAAAGAACAAATGTTGAAGAATTTCCTTACTCACCAGCTTTCCCTAGTCTTAACTTAGATCTTGGTGACTCTACTGGTAATTTCGGTAATTTTTCACAACTACAGAGCCAAAACCGTATTTGATGTGAATGTGCTGAAATTTACATTTCCTCAAAGAGTTATCTCTATTTGAATACAGTTGCTGTTTGGGCCTTAGATAGCCTTGAATAAAATAAAAGACTGATCTAACACCTGTGGAGTCAATGGGAATAATTTCTGACTGCAGTGGGGTTTTGATCTCAAGTCTGTACAGCAAAGCAGGAACTGTGGCAGTAAAAGTGAGAGCTACTCTTCAGTCAGAAATGGCCAGGGACAAATGACTAAATCCTGTTGTGCAACTCACTGACCTCTCAAGAATATCTGAGACAAAATTCCTTTGCAAATATCACACAGGTGAAGTGCTGTGCAGAGCAGGGCAAGTCACTTTTTATGTGTCCTCCCAGGAAGTCTGGGATGAGATGGGGAGACAAAACAAAAAAAAAAAAAAAAAAAAGAGGGGGTGGGGGGGAAGGAACAAATCTTTCCTGAGAGAAGACCCTCATTTAGTCATTATTGTGGGAGCCTTGCAGTAGTCTAAAGGAGATTCAGACGAGGACATCTACTTACAATTTTTTCATAGCCTTCGTAACGTTTGCAGCAAACTAATGCAAGCAAGGACTCATTTCTGTTAGTCAAGAAAGTGTTTATGTTGGCAGAAAATGTATCTTCAAAGCCTACTAATGCAGCATTACAAAAGACAACAGTGGGTTACTCAAACTGGAGATCAAACCTGTTTACTTTGATGAAAGAAATAGTCTAAGGCACCAAAGGGTGCAGCAACAGCTGACAGGCCAAACACTGAGCCTAATCCTAGAAATGCTTCCTCTTCTGAGACCAAAAATCTAAATAACACAAATGATGGGAATATGCACAGCAGCCCTGTTATTTCTAGCTGTAGTTAGGAATAAAACTAATCAGGCCATTTGTCAAGGTGCAGCCATGCAAAACACAGGCACTTTATCTTAAATGACTCAGATAAGTAACATTTCCATTGAAGTTTTTTGGTTGCTTTAGCCACAAACTGGCAGTCACCCTTGTTAAGCAGAAAATGGTTGGGTTTTAATAAGCTCTCCTGGGTTTGCTGGACAGCAGGGACACTTCAAGACAGTTTATTACTATTTTCTCACTCTCAGTCTCCCTTGGGTGACTTCTGTATTATCCATGCCAGGACAGAGACACTTGGTCTGCCTCCAGGCAGGGACAGCTCGCTTCAGCAGAGCCTCTTCCTTTGTGTGAATGTGACCGTGCTGCTCTCAGCAGGCAGCCAGAGCGTCTCTGTCCCACATTCCTGACACTGGGACACCACTCCCATGCCGGGATGTGCACGGCACAGACATCCAGGCACGTTGCACAGGGCCAGCTTGAATAGGAATTGCCGGCACGGAGCCAGAGCTAATAAGGCTGGCGAGACCTGAGCTGACTCGTGCAGTCCTGAGTGCAGGGAGCCAGGTCAGAAGCAGCGCTGTATCCTCACCCACAGCCAGGAGTGCTGGGAACAGGGCACAGAGAGGAGCTCAGATCCTGACGAGTTTATTAGCACCATCTTCCCTTCTGCTGTGCAGACCTGCCTGGGTATTTTAGATTATTCTTCCCAGTGCTTGTATCACCTAATTTCTCTCTTTACCCGAACTATTCTGGCCTCCAACATGCAATGGTGAGCTGAGCATGTTAGAAATTAATTTATAACAAAATTAAAATACTCCAGTGAGTTACAGCCAATCTGCAGCACAACAGTTTTCAGCTGGATGGTCAGGCTATCACAAACATCTAGTCTGAACTACTGATTAAAGTGGGTTACAGAATTTCCTGTGGACCATTGGCAGGTTTAGCTCCAAGCATTAATGGTCAACACAGCACCACCGTGGTTCTCCATCACCATGTGGTGGCTTGAGCAGGGCAGCCAAGCAAGAGGGGTCTTTTTTAGGTAGACATCACTGCTGTTTGCAAGGTCCAGAGAGGTGCAGGAGGCTTCAGGGCACTGGGATGTTCTGGGAGCTGTAGAAGGCTCCAAGAGCTGGGGCTGGACTCTTGCAGCTCCTGTTGGCAGGGGCAGGAATCACAGAGTCCTGCCCCCAGTTGAAATGAAATCAAGTAGAGTTTTGCTTAAGTAAGGGCTGAGTCAGTCATGAGTCAGGATTCATGGACTTGGCCCAAAACACACATACATTTAAAAATAATTGCCTTGAGTGCTTGGATAAGTTTTCAGCAACACTGGTGAGATGTGAATAATTTTGGTCCAGTAGGAAGATCAAAGAATGCTGCAAATACCCTGTTACCCAGCTTCATGGGTACTGTCCAGCACAGCCACAGCAGCTCTTTGCTTCCCAGGGTGAGAACCTCAATGCATGGGTGTCAGAGAGTGAAATCATACCTACTCTTTGATGTATTTATATGGGTGGAGATTCCAGGTCATGCAGTGAAATGGAATTACTCACGCCCTTTTGTTCCCAAGGATTAAAGCCTTTATCTTCATATTCTCAGCAGGAATATCATGTTTCGGGAAAGGAACCCTAAGATCTACACCAGTTGTATGCTACCGTTCTTTTAAATATATATGATATGTGGTTAGCCTTCAGGACAGAATGGAGAGGCATAAGAGCAAACAAATGAACTAACAGTAAAGAGAGTGCATGGCTGTGAACAGCCAAGCACAGCCTATTGGCAGAGAGCTGATCTTCCTTTCCCTCACTCCCACAGAGCACTCATCACTTGTAATCATATGGGAAAACTGCACCAGCAAAATAACATACTGTTGATATTCCTATGTTGATTCCTTTCTGCCTGTGGTATCTTGCCCTAGCTTGAATAGCCCCAGGCACATCTATTTCACACATCCAATGGAGACAGCTCCTTGTGGTTTGAAGGCAATGAGAGGTCCATGAAAGCATTTGCCTGCTTGGTACCAAGTTCATACCCTGAATCATGAGCATGACCCCAACACACTAAGTAACTTTAGGAAGAGGAATAATATCACAAGGTAACAGGTATCAGCTATTCTTTAATAATTGTCTTTTTGCTTTCACTACCCCCCCTGGCAAATACAAAGTAAGCCAAAGTGGTTTTCCCCTGCCACAAAAAAAAAAGGGGATAGCTGCACTGCTGGGCAAGAGCATGAACAAAGCAGTTGTGGTGAAGAACCTGATATACAGGGACCTGTTACATCGTGGTAACTCACCTGTATGTCAGAGCCCTGAGCACAGGCAAGACTGAGAACCAGTGCTGGGAACAGACAATACTGGGCAGGCAAAGCTGCAGAACCTCAGCACTTCTGTCATGGAGGCAAACCCTCATGCTATGCACTGAAATCATGCTAAGCCATTTGGCACTGTGGTGATTATTTGCTTTGGTGACATCTCCTAGTGATCTACCTTGGCAAGCTAGAAGAGGCGTGAAACAGAACTGCTATTAGAACTAATTATCATTATTGGCCTTCAGCAGGTGCTGAGAACTTCACTCAGAGTGCTGGGTAGTGTACAGAACACAGCAAGGAACAGGCAGGATACAAAGGATACACAACTGATGACAGCAATGTCAATTCTGTTTCAATATGTCTTAAATTATGTGCCTCTCAGACACTGAGCAAATCAGATCTTAACCACGGTTTCTACAAGACACCACTACATAGTAGGAATGGAGCACATAATTCCTTTTCATTCCTCAGCCATCTCTTCGCATACTGTATCCAGTGGAAAGAACATGATGCCTAATGGTCATGGTTTCAAGGCAAAGTGTAAATATGTCAAGGATACCCTGAAGCAAATCCCAATTGAAGATTCAAATTCAAAAACCTGTTTCATAACTTTATGATGCTATCTTTGGGTTTGGGGGGGGTGGTGTTGTTGTTTCTTTGTTTGTTTGTTTTTTAATATTTGAGTGAGAGGGACACTTGGTAAGGCCCAGAAAAAGTAGAGAAACAGCCAACAAGACACTGGGGAGCAGCTGGGAGTGACGAGGACAGCACAAGATGCAGCAGCATGCCACAGGCACTTCCCTCATATATAAAATACTCAGCATTTTACAGGCACACCTAAGAGGACTTCAATAGGGGATGTCATGCTCTATTCCTTTACTGGACAACAAAATTGCACTCATCTGCCATCAGAGCAGACACTGACTGTGGGCTCAGAAAAACACTTTCACAGAGATCTCAACAAGAGCCTTTTCCTCATCCTGCCATTCCCCGGGTAATCAATGACCCAGCTGAGACTGTGAGAGAGCCAAGGACTTGCAAAAGACTAAAGCACATGTTTAAGACTGGGCACAAGAACAGTTTTACTGAAGTTAAGCACATTTATGAGTGATTTCATAGAGTTGGGCTGAACTCTGCAACTGCTCCTTGTTCTTGCTGATTGCATCTGCATCAGTAAAGGGCAGTTAGGAGAACAAGGATCAGCTGTGAGTTACATGGAAGGGAAGGGTGAAGAGAAGAGAAATCAAGGCGGAATGTTGGTTGCTAAGGGAAAATCAGGGTCTGAAGAAAGACTTTTTGGCTTTTCTACAATTACAAAAGCTCCTCAGCTCCCAGATGGGAGGGTTCAAGTGAGCTGCCTGTCATAGCTGTGACTCCAGTGTTCATAAAGGTCACTCTGGCCACAGGAAAACACAGGCACAGCCAAATGCCAGGCATTTGTTTGGCTCCAGAAGTCTCTTGCTGCTTTAAAACTGCAAATGAAATGCAACATGAAGTTGGAGCACACCAGGACTTGAGCTTTTTCCAGCAGCACAGACATGTGGGAGGCTGGCTGGTGCCAGCAGTGCCTGTGGCTGGCAGAGGTGAGGCCAGACATGGGTCTGGGCTCCTCACCTTCTCCCAAGTCATTGCCCAGTCGGCATCCTGCAGCAGCCTTGGGAACATCCATGAAGGCTCAGTGACTCCACACAGTTTCATCCATGGTGGAGGACAGTGGACAGGACAAGTTAGTGAGCTGAGATGTGTCACTGGGACAGGATAAGCAGGGGCAGGACTCACAGGACCAGGTTTTTATTTCTGGCCTGCTGGATGATTATGGATGAAAACTTGATTTCCCACTCTGTAAATTGGGATTAAGCATATTGGCCTTTGTAAAGGTCCATCAGATACAGATATTTGCGTATTTAGAAGAGAGGTAGCAGTGCTATGCTTGGCATTTATTTACATGCTTTAAAGCTGTCGTAGTTTGAAAAAAATGAGTTTTTTGAACTTCAGTGGTCAAACCAATGAGTGCTCAGGTTTAAAGACTGGCACCTGGTGTGGCCACTGAGGACAAGGATCCGCCTCTGAGAACACAAGGGGTTCAAAGCAGAGGGCTCCCCGGAAAGCTCTCTCTTGGTTCCGGTCCCTGAGGACGGAGGGATCTCCCCTGCCCAGCGGCTGGCTGGGCGGGGAGGGGAAGCCATGCGGCCTGGGTGAGGGAGGCTGGAGCCTCGGGCACAGAGGGGGAGAGAAAATCCTGCAGGATGGAAGGGTGGAGAGAGTACAAGAACCTTGAGAGGCATCAAGCAGCCTTCTTTACCCTCCCCCCGAGAGAGAGAGAGAGAGAGACTGAGAAACCGTGTCTGTGATCTGTGTCACCTTGAAATTTGATATCAGTAGCCGGGCAGCACGGCCGAAGGAGGATGGGGGGTGGCGCGAGAAGAGTGCCCAACAGCAAAGATACTGTGAGAGTTCTGAGGAAACAAAGCCCAAGATTTTAACCCTTTTCGTAGATGATGGAAACTTTATAAATGCTAATCCTCCGGAATTTAAAGAAAAAAGATAGAGAGAACTAAGCAGAGATGATGAAAGTTTGTGCAAGTGGAAGATTGTCAGAGAATGCTGAAAAGAATCCTAGGTGGGAGGAGATGATGGAGTAGCCTTTGGCTGGACTGTTCTTATAGCCATGAATGGACTAATTTCTTTTCTGTAACACAGAAACTGCATCTGGGGAGAGGCATTGGCTTGGAGCCAAGAGTGGACAGTAGTGTGAACAGAGATGAGAGGAAGAGCTCTGTTCTCAAGGCCCCTCGGCCCCAGGGGGTAATACTGGGGGGGACTGGTGTCCCAAAATTTGAGAAGCTGTCGTTTCTTGGAACTGACCAAAGCATCTTTAAAAAGAGAAACCCTAGAAGCAGCTCTGGTCCATGCACAGTGGTGAGAGCACTGGACATGGAGGAAGAGGCCACGATGTGGTGCAAGGAAGACTCCTATCTCTCCTTGATGAACTGAGTACTGATTATCAAAAGGGTGGTAATAGACTAAGGATTAATTATCTAAAGGGTGGTAACGTGATTGGGAATTTTTAGTTTGTTTTATTGTGTTGAGAACTGGTGGTGGGGGGGAGGAAGAGTGTTTTTTAAAGTTTTCATGTTCTTCTGTATGTGTCTTCTTTGCATATTATAAGTAATAAAGTTCTTTTCTTTTGCTTTCTAAATTAGAAACTGTTTTGCTCTGTTTTTAGTCACATCTCACAGCAAATACCAGGGACGGTATATCCTCATAGGGGCACTGGCCTTGTGCCAACGTCAAACCTTTGACAAAAGCACAACTGGCTTTTTCTCTGTGTGTGTGTGTGTGTGTGTGTGTGTGTATCACAGGGCTGCTGCCTCCAGAAATCATCAGTTAAATGAATCAACACAGTGTGTGTCAGGATCTGAACTATTGGACTTGGTCAGTTATTGGAAGGATGATCAGACAGCAACAGGAATTTCTCCTTCTTTGAGGGCAGGCAGCCAAAAGAGCCTCATTTACCAAATAACACCCAGACACCGGGAACCCCAAGCGTTCCTTACAGGAAGCCTAGGGCTCAGCTCCAGCCTGTGTGTGCTGGGGTGGGCACAGAACTGGCCAAGGGGAACAGGTCACCCAAAGACAGAGCCACAGAGGTCAGACCTGAATGGCTGAACCCAGGATTTGGCCCCATTCCCCATGAGGGTGTCCAGGGCATCCACAAGTGGGTGAAGTCGCCGAGCAGGTCCCTAGCTTTCACTGTTGGTGGCTGCTGGGCATCTCAGCCCATCATATGCAGGTACTGTACCAGTGAACTGAATAAATTTTTCCTCTCTTGTTAGTATTAAAAACTTATTTCTGAGTAATTTTTATAAATCTTCACCAGCTGCTATGACCCTTTAGTCCCTTCACCCCCTCCTCTAGTCCCAGGGGCCAGGTCTGTGAAGCTGAACCATGCACATCCTCTGCAAGTCAGTGTGCCAAGAGTGCTGACAGCAGGACTGGAAATCACAGGCAAGACGCTCTGCTCCATGGGGATGCTGGCTGCAGAAAGGAAACAATTCTGGTTTTTTCCAGCAATGCAACTATTCCCGGCATCTCTAGCCTCAGCACATGCAAGATCTGGGGTTAAGATGATCAGTTCTGTGATAAAGCTGGAGATGACCAGATATATTTAAATTCAGCAGGCAGAGGCCCTGCGGTGGCTGTCCTGTGATCAGCACCAGGACCGGACCCACAGCCCTGACCCAGGGAGGGATTCCCAGAATGAGCGGGCCTGGCCGTGGTGTGCACGGTCCTGCTGCCAGCCCGGCCGTGCCCACCCTGGTCGAGCTCCTCCGCGGGCACTGGCGCTGGGAGAAGCCAACCCTGTGGGGAACGGAGCAGGCTCGGGATGCCACAAGAGGGAGCAGAGCTGCCGGCTGGGCACGGAGAGAGAGCTCGGACCCGCCCAGGGACCCTCGGGCTGGGGTCAGCCCCCTGCCACTCCTGACGCATCTGGAAGGGTAACACATGGCACTGCCATCACGGAACACAATTTCTACAAAAAAAAAAAAAAAAAAAAAAAATAGAGCCATGAAAACCAATCAAGTAGTGAAAGCTGATCAGCATCTCTAGATTTCACAACTATGGATACGTATGTATGTATAAACATAAATATATATATATACACATACATATATAAAAACACATACATGTCTAAAAAAAATCTTCCATTATCCCTTAAGGCATTTGATTGTTTTGTTAATTCCCAGGATGTAATCTGCTTTGCATTAAGTGGGATGTTAAGCATCTAATTGTCAAGCGTTGATAAGCCTTGGGAAATTTTATTACAAGATAGGCATCAGCTGAATGGAGATAAAACACATAAGACACTGAGGTGCGATTTCCAAGTGAGATCAGCGTATACCAGAACCAGGGCACACCAGGGATGAGCTGCAGGAGTGCTACAGGTGGAAACGGGAGAATTGAGGACTTACAGATCAAAATCTGCTATTACCAACTGCTCCCTGTTCCCAGCTGTGCATGGCACTGACAGTTTGCACCTGGGATGATGATATCATTTGGAAAAGGCCCCAAATTTCATGCATTTCATGTAAAACCCATTTTTTACACCTACAAGTACCAAAGCATCTAAAAATACCATCAATTACCCATAAGTACCAGAGCAGAGACTGTAAATATGTTTTTCTGCCCCCTCTTATCTCTTCAAATGAGACCAAATTTACCACTTGGCCCAGCCCCTTGCCAGCCAGCCCTGCCACATGCAAGTCATGCTCTTGTGAGGATCAGACACATTTTTGCAACTCAAACTGAGATTATTGTCAGCCCAAGTAATTGTTTGATCTTGTGACTGGCAGTGTTACCTTCCTCCTGCCCGTGTACCTCACACTGTCTTTCACTGCAGGCAGAGAGGTCTCTGAGGGGAGACTCTCCCCATGTCTGCCCCAAGGTGAGTCACAGCACGTGCTTCCACCCATCCATCTAGCATCAACACCAAATAATAGGGTGTCAGAGGCTACTCTGGGTCCTGGCCCATTGTTTTTATTACTAGGACTCTTTAATTGTCATTAGACTGTCGGGTGACTTTGTCTGGAGTGGCACAAGCAGAAGGAAAGAAAAGCAAATCCCCTTGGTGCAGGGTGAGTGCTCCTTCAGACACAGCATTGCATCAGCAGAGTCCCGTTATCTCCATGACCTCCTAATGCTGGCTGCTCTCTGTCATGCTTCAGGACCAGCAGAAGCAGATGCAGAGATTGAGGGTTGTGATACCAACGCCCTTTGAGCTTTTTAACATCAAGTACTGTTTGTTTTGCTTGGCATTTCTGACCAACCAGGGCTGCTCCAGAGCAGTCCTGCAGTTCTGAGCTCCCAACCAGAGCCTGGGGGTGACTGAGCCTGTCCCTAACCCATCCAGCTGCCACTTGCACCCCTGGTCATTCGGATGCCTCTTGCATTAGCCTCTGCAGAGGCAGCAAGTGCTGTTGATGGATTCAAAAGCAGCCCTTCCAGAGCACCCAGTGACTCCAAAATAAGCACTTAGCACATCCACCTTTATCGTAAATTATGACAGTACCGAGGAGACATTCAGAAAAGATAACCAGTTTCTGAAATTTCCTGATTATTTGCTGTTAAAAAGCAACTGGCAGTAAGTTACATTCTAGTTCTTTTAAGAAGCTGCTTTTTTCCCCTTTGCTTTCTTTTCCCGTTGTTGTCAGAGAAGGTGGGAGAGGAAGCCAAGAAGGAAATGTAACATCCCTACATATTTTAGGGACAAAAAGCAGTTGTCATTTCAGAAGGTATTTTTAAGAAACATTCACTTCATCAGTTGTCAGGCAATTCTGTTCTGCACAGTGCTGCTGCAGGCAAGGTAATAACACAAACTGGTATTATATTGTACATAAAAATAAGGATGTATTCCCAACTGAATCAGAGCTGCCTTCTCACCAGGGCTCTGACAGTCCTGATGGGTGCTCAGGGTTGGTGACTCAGCAGCCACTGGTGATTCAGCACTCACAGAAATAAATGTAAGCCCCTCCAGAACTTTTTGTAAGAGCTGAATTAGGCCACATTTTAGCCTGCTAAGGGAAATGCACTTTCTGACAACTTGACTTTGCAGCTTCAAGTGATTTTCTGTGTCTGCTCTAAACTAGCTTCAACCGAATTTTCACAAAGACAGCATTTCCCCACTGGCTTCTTGGCCCAAAATGGCCTGAATTTCAACACTTGCAGTTATTTGAGCTCAAATCTTCTATGTGTTGCTTGCAGCGACTGTAGGGATCTAAGAAACTTTTGACATGAAATCCTGTGGCTTCAAACAAACATTTACAAACACAAGCCATTTTTTCTCTTTATCTTCTCTACTTTCTGTCTCCTTTTTTTTCTCTCAAGGTGGAATGTGCATTCTTTGGGTCAGAAAGCACTAGCTACTGCCATTAGGACTTTCAGTTTATTGTTATTAAAAAATGTGGAGGTGTACCTCTGCCTCTCATACATTTGGCAGTTTTCTTTAGGATGAAATTCTTAGTGGTAAAAGAAGCTTGTTAAAAAATGTGCGGGGAAGGGAGGAAAAATATTCAGTTGCTTTGTAAATAATTTTGCCCTGCTCCTGATATTTTTTCTGCCTGGCTGCATTCCAGCTCTGTATCACTTCCCCATGTTCCACCCACAGGAGTCCCATGAGCAATGGCTCAATGCTGAGTTACCCCAAGCCAGTTTTGGTGACCCCACATTTAGAGGGCAAAGCCCTACCACAGCTGTGGGCTCCTAAAAGCCTCATACGACACCATCCTAAAACCATCCTCTTGAGTTTGGGTTTGAGTGGAGATAAGGAGGACCTGGAATTGGTTTGTGCAGTGTCAGGGAGGGCCTGGGAGGTGGGAATGATGCCTCTTCTGGAATTCAAATCATCAAGACCCAGCCTGTTTCGTGCTAGGCAGCCCCTCACGTAGATGCCAGCCCTGCTACCCTGTGCCCACACCAGCCACTCGGGTGGATGTGGGAAAACCACAGCACACCCACACTCAGAGTCACAGGCTCCTGTCCTGGCTGAATCAACACAGCCCCTTATTTCTGCAGGGAAGATATGCAGGATCTGATGGAGCTTATCAGGTGTGCAGGGCAGGGAGCGGCTGCTTCCAGGAGCAGATAAGGCCATCAAAGGGACTGTCAGCTCCAAACACTGCCTACTCACCCAGCAGAGCTGAGCACCACCTGAGCTCACACTCCAGCCTGTCTTCAGGAGCCACTGAGGACTCATCTGCTGTGTTTACTGCTTGCCACTGCTGTCAGCTGGCAGACTCAGCACAGCCTTGAGGAGAGGAGTCCTCGCTGCTTTTTGCTCTGTGCTTGTGCATCAGCAGCACCTCAGTCTGGAGCTTTGCTTTGAGATGCAGCTGTCATACCTGCACGATGTACAAGGGAGCTGAGATCCAGGGACCACCTCCTCACCCTCTGCTCCCCAAGAATGTCACATGGACACGTTTGGGAAGTCAAGGAGCAGTGTCAGGACACACTGTGGGTCAAGGAGACACCTGGGAAGGACAGGGATCCTGTTTAATCCCAATGGTCCATTCCAACAGAGAGCAGAAATAAGAAGCAGGCAGGAAAGGTGGCAGGTTTGCCACCCCGGTGAGCACAGCAGAGGGGATGCACCACCCTCAGAGGCAGATGGGATGCCAGAGGAGAGGCAGGGGTGGATGAAGACAAAGCAAACCTTCTCAGTTGACTCAGGGCAGGAGCAGGGACAAGACAATCTTCTGCCAAAGGCTGTTTCACGCAGCACCACCTCAGGAGGACTCAGATGGAAAGAATTTCACTTGCGGGCAGGAGGGCAAGTCAGATACAGTATCTAAGCACGCTACCCCACCCTTCTCTAGGCTTGTCCTCGGTTTTGATATGCAGCATGCAAATCTGAGACGCATTCATAAATAAATGTCACATTCTCAGATGTATTGTCAGCCTTAAAGAAAATGAGCAAACTTAATTAAAAATCCCACTGTTTCTTTGACTCATTACCTGAGTCACATCTTCAGTCTTGCTGCTTTTTATATCTTTAACACTGAAATACACGTAGCTTTACATTATATACATTTTACATCAAACATTTTACACTGAAATACATTATATCTTTAGCACTGAAATACAATGAACACTTATAAACGCCAAGAAGTCAGCAAGATGATACTCCAGTGTCTGGGGAAGTCATCCATAAGCCTTAGCAACAAGATGCTCAGGAAGTCTGAGGAGTCCCTGTGCAATACTCCCATGTGATAATGACAGGCAGATTGCCACTTATTGAAATCACCACATGCCACGAATCCACTCCCATATTCCCCACACAGTGAGGACATATTTTGCTGCATTTCAAATATTTTGCTCCATCAGGTGACAGCACAGACCCATTGGGCTCCAGATACCTATAACTAGAACTCTCCTCACGGGGTGGGCTGGTGCATTCACCCCTTGAAGACTCTGTTCCAGATTTGCTCCTCTCCCCTGGCCCACAGGGACACAATGTTCATGCCTGACACTCGGGGTCAGAAGGAAGCCAGTTCTGGCCACCTACACCACAAACCATTCCCACAGCTGGCAATGTCCCATTTCTTCCTGCCTTCAAAGGAGTGGCTGTGGGCAAGATGCTGTGTGGCAGGGCAGGTTGGGCTGCCCATGCCTCCTCTCGGGGAGCCAGGCAGGCTCTGTCCCAGCATGAGGCCCCAGCAGCAGCTGCTCTGCCTCCCAGCAGTGCCTGCATTGTTTGTGTGTCTCCAACGAGGATGAAAGACGCTCCTGAATCCCAGCCTTGACCAAAACTGACAACAAAACCCACAGAAGGCACCTAACCCTCACACAGCAAGGACAGACACACCAGTGCTATCCTGTGAGAAGGCTCCATGCAAACCACAATGAAGTCCACCATTCCCATGGACTTTGGCTGAGGTCTGCTTTAAAACCCTTCCTTTTCCAGGACAACCTGTCTGGACCCATTTTGGTTCATCACAAAGCCAGTGGCAAACGTCCAGTGATTTCAGAAGTAGGTGTGTTTTGGCAAAACTTATCACAAACAGGGATAACTGGAAGACTTGAGACATCCCTAGCTGTCTAGCACAAAAACAACCCCTGGCTGGTGGTTCTGCTGCTGGTCAGGAGACAGCAGGCTCCAAGGAGTTCAGCTGAAGCCCTTCCCTGCCCAGCATGCCAGGCAGACACATGGACTAGCTCTCTCACCAGGCTCTCTTTCAGATATATTTTCTATTATTTAAGAGTTTTGCCATTTTACTGTATCTTACTTGTTATAAACAAGGTTTATCACTGAGGTTTGTCACTAGAGAAGAGGCACTTACACTAGATGAAACAGAAGAAAAATGGGCCAGCAGCCACTGTGGTGATACCTCTCCTTTTTCAACAGTGGCCAAGGACGTGTAAGAGCAAGCAGAATCCACCTCAGTAATTTTGCAAGCTAGGCTGTCAAGATCCAGTGCCAGGAAATCTACCTGTTGCAAAATGCAACCTAAACACAGTATCATTGTAACATTTGCACTGCCTATTCCCTACTAGGTTAATACGAACTGGCCTTTTTCAGCATGGCAATGTGGCTTGTATTCAGGCCCATGTGAGAAGTTTAGCAACCCTCTTCACTGCCTTTTACCAAGAGATTAGAATTTGGTCATAAAAATTTTACTCTGGAGCGGCATTTTGCAGACACACACACACACCACACACACACACACACACACACACACACACACACACACACACCCCTCAGCTCAAGTGCAAACAGGTTTTGGTAGCAAAGTGGAAAACCTCCATTTTAGCACTGAGGTGGCCACTATGGACCAGTGTCACCATTTCCCAAAGTGGTTTCTGCCTTCTCATCTCCTCTCCTAGTAATGCTGTAATGCTGCCTTGTTTAAGCGACACTGAAGGGCAGTGGGAATTTTCCCATCACCTTCAGAGTCATATGGAAACATCACTCACTGCTCCATTTGCATTTGTTTGCTTTTTTGTACAACATGATTTCACCTAAGCCTAAGCTCAGATAGCCAGCTCGGTTTAGTAAAGCACTGTGAACATAAGCTTTAGATCCTAGGATTTAAGAATGGACTTAAAAGCTTGGCTGATAGCAGAACTGCACATCCATTTTATTGATTATTCATGGCCCTGATGGTGCTGGAGCTGCCTTCAGAGAGCTCTTCAATACTGCTTTTGACATGCAGAATCACCAGCCCTTGTTGGCAACCACAGAAATTCCCCTCCACTCTGGGAATGCATTATTAATTTGTGGAATTTGGATACCAGTGGATGTCCTTACAGTATCCAGACTCTCACAGTTGAGAAAGCAGGGCCCATAAAAGGGCATTTTGGGACTATTTCCTGCTTAGAAAATAGAGAAAATAAAAATTCAGCAGTTTAGTCCACTTTGGATCTCTTGAAGACTGAAGATCAGGCTCTAACCTCAGCTCCACTGCTCATCCAGAACACATGCTGAAAAGTTAATGGAATTCCTTCTGCCGTTCCCCAGCACGGCTGAGATCAGACACTGGCCCACACTGTCTGGGCGGGAGATATTCTGAGATGTCCAGACTCTTCACCCTCAGCCTTGGGAACTTTTTCATAATGGAACACGATGTTTGCAAAAACTAGTCCAAAGGTGGCTTCTCTGTCTGTAAATATGTCAAGAGCAAATTGGCAAGGCGATCTCCATCCCTGGAATGCGCAGGAAATAACTGTGACTGTGCTTACCCAGAAAACAAACAGCTCCGTTCCCAGCACCACAGCGGGCCTTGACACGTCACAGGGCGCTGATAAAAGGCCATAACACACTGTATGTCCTGGAAATGGCTTTTCAATCTCAGCCCAAGCCCTTCACTAGGAGCTCATTAAAACACAACGGTTCCCTCGGCCTGGCTGTGGCCGCAGAGTAGAACGGGAGGGAATTGGAACCACTTCCCAGTCCTATATCCATGTGTAACCTCCCAGGCAACATAAACCTTCGCTTTGCTTGCCAATGTTGCCACACAAATCAGCACACCAGACTTGGCAGCAGTTTAGCCAAATTTGGCATAAGCTCTAAGTCAGTTCATTTCACAGTTGCTCAGAAAAACAAATCCGTATCATGAAGGTTCTTCAGAGCACTCACGTTTGTGTTTTGGTTCTGGAAGAATTAAAAAAAGGGGCCAGATTCTGCTCTGATTTACTTTGGTGCAAACCCTGAGTAATTTTACAGGCCTTAATCCTCCAGGTTAAACTGCTCTGTATTCAATCACAATGTGGCTCTCAACCTGACATGAGGGATGATTATATTGGGTGAGATAAAGGGTTTTTTACCATGTCATTAGCATCAAAATAACTTATGAATCTTAACATAATTTCTAGCTGGGTTATTGATTTTGCTAAATTCTCTGTCAGAATCTTTATTTTTACAATCTTGTTTAAAAATAGCTAATGAACTGTTGGCAATATTCCATTCTCCACTAAGAATGAACAAGCAAGAAATAATTTTGGTTTAACTTTGAAATAATTTTCTACTTCACATCCACTGAGAAGTGTTATTTTTTGACTTGTGATTTGATTTTAAAATAATCATTACTATCTATCTGTGAAAAGCTATCAGCGGCTTAAATTTGGGGGAGGTTGGTTTTTGGTTTTGTTTTTGTTTTTCTAAGGAAAGAGACACTGGAAATGTACTAGTTAAATTTTGTAATGAAATGAAGTTAAATATCTGACAGTACTGTTTTGAAAGGGATTTTAAGGGAAATCAAAACTGGATCAAAGCTATGTTCAATACTACAGTATATTTACAGCAAACAATTTATCATTATTCCATTAAAGTGGGCTAACTTGGATAGCCAAAAAATTGGTTTAATTTTATTTAGAGTCAGATTACTTTCAGTAGTGAGGACTGAATGCTATTCAAATCATATATATTTAATATAACATCATGTTAATTAAAGGCCTAATGCTACACTTTGTACATGAGCCAGGAAATGACAGGGAACTCGGAGCAGAGCAGAGTTACAGCCCCACGATAACATCCAACAATACACCTTACATATATATAATAACATCCTTAAAATACCTAATGATGTGGTTCTTACTAACCACACTACCCTCTAGGAAATGGATTTTCTGTATTCTAGATGCTTACAAACGCTTCTCTGGCTGTAAACTGCACCCACTTCAGATGCCAGAACTGAGCATCCTTCTTTGCAGGGCTAGGGGCTGGGGGTTTGCCTTTCTTGTGAATCCCCATCCAACTTCAAGGCACTACAAAGCAAAGTGAAACACAGCAAAGAAGCAGAAACTTTGAGGAAGAAGATGACAATCTGGGAAAGCAGGGAAGATGCCAACCCACATCAAAGCTGTTTATGAAGCAAAGTCACAAAATCTGAGAAACACCAAACTTCGAGATTCAAGCATTACAAGTTCATGTCATTGTGGCTTTCAGGAATTCATAGGAGCACGTGTCGGGGAGGGAAGAGAGCTCAGCTAAAACACAAGGGGTTTCAGAAAAAGATATTTCAAGCATGAGTTCTGTAACAGAAGAAGTAGCATGACTGGAAATCATGCTGTCAGTATGATAACAAGAAAGCCATGTTAGCTGAGACATCAGACACTGTGGCATTTGTGTGAAGCCTGTCAGGAGCATTTGATGCTAAATAACCCCAATGCTCAATAATCTGGAGATATCTTGAAATGAAGCTAAGTATAAAACAGAAGTTGCCTAAAATAGGGGTTTGTGAATTGCAGTTACAGGAAAAGAAGGAATGTGACAGGCCAGTACCCCACTGTCTGGCTGGTGGGGGAAGGGACCAGAGACTTCTGCACTGCGATCACATCCCCACCACATTACACAGTCTCCTTTTCAGGTCAGTCAAGCTCCATCTTAATGATTATTAAGACATTTCTGCCACCTCCCCTTTAGCTGAAGGTGGCTCCAGAACCCCTCTGCTCTGTACTTGGAGACTGTCCTCTAGTTTCCAACTTAAATTCATCCATGGCCAGCTTATAAATACTTGTCCCCTGGCCAGAACTGGGGTTCAAGCTAATTCAAAACCATTGAAATTAATGAGCTTTTTTCCTCATTGACTTCAACGAGCCTTGAATTAAGGCCCTGTGTATGGACAAAAAGGTTTAGGGCAGTTTTTGTAAGAGGAGAGTTTTATCCTGTTGATTTTGGCTTCTCTCCTCAGCCTGCTGTGAACTGTCTGCCTTATTTTAATGCTGTATTCTCATCCTGCTGTAGTGCAAAACTCCTATTGAAATCCAGGACAGCCTTGCCAAGTTGTTATTAATTACTGTGGTTCTCGAGGCTCAGTCCTGCAAACTGATCTGCATGAGCTCAGAGCTTTCTCTTCAAGGATCTGCTTTCAGGATCTGGGCTGTAGGGCTGCAAAACCCAGCACCAAAGGGACGGATCTGATGTCGTCCGGCTCTGCCACCCCGGTGCCACTGCAGCCCCAAGGAGCTCACCAGCCCAGCACTGCTGTTTTCCTTGGAAGGCAGGGAGGGGGCCAGCAGGGAAATAGTCCTGCACAGGCAGTCTTGCCTTGAACACAGAGCTTTCCATGCCAAAATAACTTTTTGCTTGTTGGAGTTCGAGCACAATTGAGCTGTGCTGTAGGAGGGCACAGCTGAGCTCTGCTTCTGCGGTCGAAGGGAAGAGAGATGGGTTTTGAGGAAGCAACAACTGCTATGGGATTTGACTTCTGTGGCTGGAGCATGGAATATTTCTTATCCTAAGAAATGGCAAGGTGTCACACAGGATGCGTGTGAGGTCAAAAATTTATCGATATGCGGGCAATTTATTGTATTTCCAGCACTGGGAAATCCTTCTTTTATGATAAAATGGGATATGGATCCCATGCCTGCCTTCATTACTGATCCTAATACTTAGTGGTGCCAGCACTGCATTAAAAGCAAGTTTTGGGTATGTTTGTGCTGTTAATTTTATCTGAATGGTGAAAAAACCTGTGAAAAGCTGCTTTGCAGTAGAGACAGAGAAATCTCAACTAGTTATTGAAAAAAGTTATGAGCTCTTCAATTAGACTACAGGCATTTTATAAGGCAAGCTGGTCAGGGTGTACTTTATACTCCCTGAATTTGAAATGTTAAAAGAGTCCTGTGACATATTTGCACTGAGTTATGTAGGATGAGTTTAGATCTTACTAATCTAGCTAGTCAGATGCCTGTAAAAATAAATAAGAATCTAAAAAAGAGTGACATCAGCCATAACTACTTATTCTGCTCCAGATTTGGCAGGTAAAAATCAGCAAGAAACCAAGTGCATTATGCTGCCTGGGCTCCGTGCCTATTTCTCATCATGTAGGGAGTCAGGCCAAATCCTTGACACAATAGCAATTTTTGCTCAATGCCAACTATTCCCAGCCTGGCAGTGGGAATGCAGAGCCGGCTCCTGAGGTCATGGAACTGTAATGGAATCCAAACTGCAACAAACATCCCTGCTTCAGGAGGGGAAATGGCTGTTGCATGTGAGGCCATTTCCACTGGATTCAAACTCATGCTGTCAGGAGATGAGTTACAGTGACAGCAGACAAGAACATCCTGAATTGAGTCACCCCTCATGCCAAGCCACAGGTCATGCATGGACCAGTGGCCTAGAGAAAGGCTGGGAAACAACTGTGTCAGAAGAAATGCTGAACACTCCAATTCCAGGTGTCTGTGTGAGCTGTGACATAACTGTCAGTCATGGTAAGTGGTAAGTGACATCTATTTTGATGAGTTCCACTCAGTGCCATGATAACAAAAGCACTTCACCTCACTATGCCCTTCCATGGAGACAGGAACACCTGCCAATGGCAGAGTTCAGCTGTTAGGCTGCTACTCACTGCAAACACAGAATGCCCCTCCTCACCTTTATGGCTGATCATCATGTCCTATATATTGAACAGTGGGTGGAATGACACTGGCTTAATAATAAAAACCCACTGAGATAGACAAACTAAAAATAAAATTATGTATCTGCCACCAATTAGCATGCCCAGCATATGTTCTGTTTGAAAAGGGAGACCCTTGCTAGACATGCTAGAGAGTCATGGCAAGAGAGATCAACCTGCCCAGCTGGGAAGATACCAAGCCCTTTCTAAGTAATCCAGAGTCAAGATGTCCTTAAAACTCATCGTGACAGGAGTAACTATGTCCTCTGAGATGAATGAATGTCCTGGGGCACTCAGAAAGGCAAAAGGCAACACTGCTGAGCACTTGAGTCCACAACACGTGGCACATGTTAGTAGCAGTAACTATGGGTATTGTCACCACAAACCATGGGACATCCTCATCCATGCAGCTGCACCCACAGCTCATCACTGACAACAGTGCCTTTACCTGAAAAGGGGTCAAGAGGCTCCATTCCACCAGCAGGCAGACAAGCAGAACAGTACAGCTCTGATTTTCATGTGTTCCTACCTGTTTTTTTATTCTAACAGTGTTGGTGATCACTTCTCATGCCCATTTAAACACCATTTTAACCCACAACTAAATTTAATAACTAAGAAAAGGACACTAAGCCAGCAGCATAAAGCACCCTGATCCACATCTCTCTTAATGGCAGCTTCTGTACAGACTGGGCACAGGGGAAAACAGGTTCTTCTCCATGTAACCTGGCCTTGGCAGCAGCAGTTTGGGTGACTTCTGAAATCCCATTGCCTAGCACCAAGCTGGCAAGAGAAGAAATAGCCGCTGCTAAGGGAGAATTTTATATTCATCTGCAATCAGGAGAGAGAAGAAAGAACAGTTCTTTGAGCTTTATGCAAAATAGATTAAAAATTATCCAACTATTAAAAAATTACTTTAAGAAAACCCCAGAGTAGCAGTGATGATCCTCTGTATTGGGAGAGAGCTCCCACTGCCTGGGATGTTTGAGCTACCCAGCCCCAGGCAGCCTCACTCACACGTGGGCAGGGTGATGCTCCTCAGCTTCATGGGCAGGCTTACCAGCACCAAAAAAAGTCCTAAATGCATGTGTGACCCCATGGTACTTGAGATGTGACTCAGGGCAGCCTGGCCCAAAGAGAGGGGTAAGAGCCTGCACATGGAAACAGTGAGGAGTAGCTGCAGCAATGAGTAACCCTGTGAGAGCTGATTCACATCTGTAATCTGCTCCACACAGGACTCACAGTGGTTCTTTCCAAAGACTAGGCAAGAGTGTTACACTTCATGGCAAAGCCATCTCCCATTGACTGAGTGGAGCACTCCAGTGTGCAAACTCATGGGAGAGCAGATGCTGGCCCTGGCAGGTGTGCATGAGGCCAGCCCACACTGAGAGACCATGAGCTGCTTACATCCCTCATTTCCAGGGTGCAGCACACACAAGGTGCTCCCCTGCCCCTGGTGAGGAATCTCCTGCCCTCCACCCTTCCTGCTCAGCTGACTTAGATGGGAAAGGATTCCCAACACCAAATAAGCCTCAGGCAGGCAGCCAGCTTTCCAAGCCCCTTGCCAAAGGGGAGACCATGCTTCTGTTTTCCCAAGTGCGCTGTGATCTTGCACTTGCAAAGCTTCCGGAGGCTTTTTCCTCCCACTGCACATTAGCAATTCATTGACTGGTTTCTACAGGTCTGAAAGGGAATAAGACAAATTTTTAACATATGGAGTAGAAGAACAGCAGAAGCCTCCCCAAGAAACCATCACTAAGCCCAGAGAAATAGGGTCAATAAACTGCTGCACCCTCCAAAGATGGCACAGCCATGGTGGTCATGGGGTAAAAAAGCTGTCACCTCCTAAGGATGAAGAGCTGTACATCTTCCAAAGCTCCCCAGACATCTTATTAAACTTCAGGAAAGTTACTTCTCTTTCCCAGTCTCGCTCTTTTAAAGTGGTGATAAAACTTCACAGGAGGCTCAATTCATTAATTCTAAAAACATTCAAATACAACAGTAAAGATTCTCTGTAAATATGCAAACCCACAAACAAACCAGTATTTGTAGGGGAGGAGAAATCACAGGTGGGGCTGAGAACATCCAGAATTTGCAGTCTCCCCCAGCAATGTCCTCCTGCAGTTTCCTGGAAACAGGCTGTTCTGATATGCACTGCTCTTGTAATGTGAATTTTGTTCATTGGTCTAATATTATTTCTGAACTTACTAATACTGTATATAAAACCATCTGTGTTCATGAAAACCTGAAAGTTTACAAGCTCTCACACACACAAACAGAAGCCATTTCAAACACCATGCTGTATTTAGAAGGCTTCTTTGAAAATCTGGCTCTTAGAATCACCTTTGGTTGCTAAATAAACTTCTCTGGAGTAACCACAGCCCACACAAAAATAGTTACAAAACAGTTTCATGACTTCAAGTGGAAATGGGTGTTGGTAAGAAGCATGCGCAGTTTTTCTTCACTGAAGTTGAAATGTAAAAAAAAATACAATATAAGCTCTGTAAGCAGATTCTTCATGGTAAACAAATATGCAGAGATGCAGAAAATGCTAAGTGATCATTTTTAGAACATTTATATTTTGGCAGAATAAACACTATCAGACTCTAAGCAACTTCTCTGTGTGTACAGAATCTCCAACTGTGAAAAGAAAACAAATAGCAGAGTTTCATTTGTTATAATCAGGTTTTTTTTTCATGACTGTTTAGAATAAAGTTGGATCACATTTGGAGTGGCTTGGAAATTCATTGTTTAGGCATTAGTCTCCAGTGGTAAACATCCTACAATATGTGTATAATACAGCAACTATTTTTGTACTTCAAAGCCTTCCCTCATATATTGGGAAGGTGCAGGATAAAAAAACCCACTTTTTTTTCCTTGCTGGGGAATGATGGTTTCATTGCTTGATTTTATCCAGAAGATTATCCCTCACCAGACTCCATTTATTCACATAAAAATTAGCCCCAAACACCAGACCACAAATTGCATTTGAGAAATCCAACTCTCTGGAGAAACAGGGGTATAGTGGGGGGACTGTACAGTCCCTGAGCCTTATCATTCCCAAACTCCTCAGGGCACAGGGCTTTTTTAATACAGGAACTCACTGTTGACTCTTCAGGACTGAATATCCTGCAGATGAGGAAGTGTAGAACAAGGACAGAGGCTTGGCTGGTTTGGGTGATCACATCTCCCTGGTCAGTGTCCCACTGCCATCCCAGCTGCCATCACCCCCTCCCAGAGCAGGACACTGTTGTCGCCTCGAGGAACAGAAAATATGTTCAGGAGCAGCAGAAAGTAAGTTCACGTGTTTTTTCATTTTGAGCAGCCTAGTGGAAATCTGGCTGCTCAACACTTCTGAGGACACCCAGCCAGACTGTCCCACTCGAGTGTCCAAGGAGCAGCAGCAGGAGGAGTCCAGGCTCTGGGAAACACCAGCCTGCCAAGGCCACGCAAGCCTGTGGCAGGAGAAGTAACAGGATCATCTGGCTCTTCTCCTCTTTCTCAGCCACAAAACTTTCTTCCTCCCCTAACAATTACATATGTGGGTTTCCTTAACAGTTTCTTTTTACATTTCTGTTTAAATAGCACAGGGAAAAGGAAGAGGAGACTTGATGTGGAAAATTAGTTTTGGAAATGTTGAGCAGTGTAGACTTGCCAACTTCTGTTCCTCCAGTCAGTTCATTGTCGATGCTCTCAGCTCTCACTGAAATGCTATTTTTAGGCTGTACGTCAGATTTCACAAGCGAGACTGACAGGATTTTTAGAAAAATTTGAGGCTTTTCCCTGAGAATTAAATGAGAAAAACAATGTGGGAATACTGCTTCCCCCACTTTGTGCTGCTGAGGCTCCACCACAGCTACTCCAGGGCAAAGCTCCAAGGGGATCCAACCACACAGGAGCAGCTTTTCCAGAAAGCATCAGGGGATTCCCAGCATTAGGGAGATGTGCAGAATATTCCCATCACAAGGGAGATGTGCAGGTCTTTTACACCTAATGAGACACAGGGAGTCTGAAAATGCTCTGAGGAGATGCTCTGCAGCAAATCAAAGCACAGGCACAGAGCAGGGCTTCAGAAAATGCAGCTTTCTAATAAAATCCCACAGCTGTTTTCTGGAGCTGTCAGGTGGCTCCTTAGGAGCAGAGGCAGCTGCAGAGCCCCTGTGCCAGGAGCTCCCACTGCTGCTCCAGCCCAGCTTGGGCACAAGGGCTCCCCAGACCTGCATCAACACTTCTTCCCGATGCTCAGTGTCATCTGCTGAGCTGCAGCATTTGAATGAGAAGCCAGGAATGCAGAGGTGGCACTTTCTGCTGCAGTGAAAGACCAGCAAAGCCTGGAGGCAGCAAAAGCCTTCTCCAGTGCATCGTTTGCTGAGCACTTGTCATGCTGTTGGACACGCACATTAAGAAATTAGAGTTTCTACATGGTAATTTCCTTGAGCTGACAGGTGTCTAAAGCCAGTTTCCAGCTCTGCTTGACATCCAAATATAAGGGACTTAGACCACGTTTAACTTTTGGGTTTGATCTTATTTTTAATAGAGAGACTCTGTCTCAGATCTTTGCTAAACCTGTTTCAATGAGGCCATGCACATATTGACAGTCCTTGCAGGGAGGACATCTCATCCACACATAAACCAATGGCTCAACCAAAACAGTACTGCTGTAAAAAGAGTTACTATTGCAATGCTGCTGAGAAATTTTTTTTCAATATCCACAAGGATATTTGAAACTGCTTGATGATGATGCAGATTGTTTTGAATATTTCAGGGTTATTTATCCATAAGAGACTTTAGACAAGTAATCCAGCCAAATTTCAGTTTGCAGATCAGCATGTCTAGATATTTGACCACACAATCCTACAGAGAAAACATGGTGTCACTGTGTTAGCTGAGGGTGGTGACTTCATACAGGTGTAACTGAGTGCAGAATATACCTCCCAAGGGTTTCCTGGTGCTTCCTGAACCTGACAAGACTAATTTAGTGATCTGGAAATCTGTTGCCAAGCCCAAGTTCCCAGAAGACTGCATAGCAATAGGAAGATTAAAAGCAGATGGTTCATCAACCAAGGTTTTCTAGTTAAACTTTTAACAGACTTAAAATTCTTTGGAATCATACGATCATCTTCATTCTTTCTTTCAATTCAGTGTGTTAGTATCTCTGGAGCACTTCCTTCAGACATGAAGCCAAACACATCATGCTATTAATACATCCTCAAAAAACATACCTTTATGATAGGCTTAATAAGAGGTTAAGGAAAATGTTGACTCTAGTTCAACAAGGCTCTGTGCAATTAGACCATCTCCATGTGGTTGTTAATTTCCATGAAAGGATGCTGGAATTTTAAATATGAAGAGAGACCATTTCCAGGAGGGGCTTTAGCAGATGAGCCTGTTGAACACAATTCAAACACTGTTGCAGTTGACAAAGGGTCTTCTCTATTAAGGTGAGGCATTTGAAAAGGGTCAGTGTGGGAGCTGATGGTCACACAATGCTCCTGATTTCCTGTTCCTGTTGGAACCACTAAACTCCTCTGTCAAGTCTGGCAGGTCGGGCTGTCAGCATCCCCAGGCCTCTGGAGACCGGGGATGGAGAGGAGCAAGGCAGGAGCAGTTGGAAGCAGTAAGAGTTCTGGAAATTACCTAAGAAACTTGAGTTTCTCTGCTCCTGGCTCTCTCTTCTCCCCCTGCTCTGACTTCGAGTCCTACAGCTTTGACTCATATCATGCCAGCCACAGCTTGTTGTGCCAAGGTCAGGCTCCCCCCCCTCAGGCCAGTAGGATCCAGACCCTGGCCAGTCCAGCTTCAAGTCCTGAGTTGTTCTCCTCTTTAGATCTTTTCATCTCCAGTGCTAATCCTGAGCATTTGTGTGACTGAGACAGAAAAACAGGCAGTCCAACCAAGTATGTGCCTGGCTGAATCATAGTGACTCACTCCAAACTCACAATTAACATCAGAATGAAGACAGGACAAGTGTCTCCCATTTGTCTACTAGAAATCTTCCCTCTCTACAGAACTGGCAGCTAAAACAATTCCCCAGACATTCCACATGAGGTCCAACAAACACCAAATACAAATCAAATACACAGAAACACTGCTGGGAATTTCTTCCTCTGCAGTGTCTTACAAACATCTTCATAGCACCAGAACTAACTTTATGACCAGTTCATGCAGGCACTGAATGACAGTGCTGAGCTACCAAGGACACGACACCCTTTATTCATGTCACCTGCACTGAACAGCCTCATGATTTTCTTTCCAGGGGTCATTTGTGTCAGCCTTCACAGAAGCACTCAGGGGAGGAGGGCACCAAGCAGCAAATATTTCTTTCCATGAACAAAAAGGTGTTTAACAGCCTTTCTTGCCCAAGTACCTGTGATACCAGGGCATTTCTCATTACCAGCCCCAGGCCCTCCAAAGCCTTGAAGACATAGTTTCTACCACACAGATCAGGCCCATGTCAGCACATTGGCCACACTAGAATAAAGCATGAGAAGTGTCTGCAGTGCCTGATACTGCAGCCTTCATCCAGAGAACACAGCTGGCCTGATTCTTCCCATCCCTGAAAAAAGACTTTCAGGAATGTTTTAGACTCCCCCCACTGCTTCCTAGTTCTGGGTGCCCACTGTGTTGTGGCACTCCTCGTACTGCAGTGAGCCCCACTTTACCCCCTCACAACATCCCTTTGAAGGCAAAGTTATTTGCAAGGACAAAAAATTGCACCTGCAAAAGCTGAGGAGGCTTTGAAAAACCAAACACCCAAAATACATTTGGACACATCAATAGAGCAGCCAAATCTCAAGTTAAATCTTCCATATGAAGTGCAAGGAATCAAATAACCATCCAGAAGAGATGTCTGCAAAATAACGGCTCATAACGTTTTCATTTGGGTTAAATTAAAATAATTGTAAATCTTCAGTGCACAGCACGAGAGCTGCATTCTGTGTAACACTGTACATATGCTATTAAGCTTTAAGTCAGTTCAATCCTACAAAAATGCTTTGAAAACCAGACTGAGTTGCCCTTCCTTGGGCAACCAATCACACTACTGCAAGAAAGCAGAAGAAGCTTTGTGAGTGAATTTTCTCTATTGTAGTTAACCAGAGCTAAAAGAGGCAGAGGAACAGGAGGGGCAGAAGAAATATTTCCTTGGATCGAAGTGGAAAAGCATCATTACACACTGATTTCTTGAAGCTGCATTAAACCTCAGCTGTACAGCAATCAGAAGCCAGTGCCAAGCTGACTATCTTAGATAGAAACATGGTTCATCTAATGATGCACTCATAATGACTTAAAAGTTGTGACTTTCTGGGCATCCTGAAGGTTCAAGGGAAGAAGGTGTCTGGCCTCCAAGGTTCTTCACACACAGAACTGAGCCCTGCTGGCTGCAGCTCAGTTCTGTGGGGAGCAAGAAATCTTGGACATTGTTTACCAGCTTTTTGCTAGATAGAAAAGGCACCTCCATTCACAACCCTGTTAAATCATTGTACATCACTACAGATCATATCAGAATGTTCAATCCCACTTTGGAATGGGAGTTTACAGTGCAACATGTGTGCAAACATGTGGCTCCTGAAAACCAACTAATTCCTGCCACTCCTCCCCTCATTTTGGATCCTTTTGACTCCACCATCCTGTCTGAACAACCTGAGGGCATCCACCTGAGGGAACTGGGGTGAGCACAGCACATGAAATTCAACCACAGCCATGCCAGTAGAGCAGAGTCACCACTCACACCTGGGTCTTTCTGAAGCTCTCATTAACTTTGCAAGGCTTGGAATTAACCCAGTACCTGTCTCTAGTCCGGATGTAAACAGAGTATTAAAACTCCCAACCCATAGTAGCTTTGGTAGAAAGTGCCAAGCCTAAAGAGGGTATAAGAATCTTTAATAAAAATGGCATAGAAGGGCAAAAGTCAATGATTAATTGGCACAGTTCTGCTCCTTAGTTCTTGTAGAGGAAGAAGTCAGAGTAAGTTAAACCCCAACACATGAATTTATTTCCAGAGCTCTTTCTGAAATTGCTCCTTCATTTTGGTGCTAATAAATCTTACATTCCAGCTTTGCTTCTCTAATAGATACAGACGTAAATTTTTATTTCTAGTTAGCCAGATTAATGACAATGAAAAAGGGAAGAATAAAGCAAAAGCTGCAGCTAGCACTTATCTATCTCTGTCCTGCAGCCTTCTTTCTCATTACTCCTGCAGCTCTCACATTTAGAGGCAGCTGAGCTCTCCACATGCAGTTTTAATGGAACACCTATCCCTCAGCATCCAACTGCAGAGTTCAGCTGGTACCACCGTTGCAAATAAAACCCATTGTACTCTTCCTGAACAAGCACAACAAAGATAGTGTAGATAATACCTTGTACTGCTGAAACAAGAGCCATGCAAAGATTTCAGAGAGCTTTACAGACATTCATAATTTAAGACAATCCACATTTTTCTAAAGGTGATACTGGATCCTCACTTTGCAGATGAAGAATAAAGGCATTAAAAAATTAAGGGACTGAGGGCCATGGAAAGCAAGGCAGCACTGAACAATGTCCTGCTCACATACATCACAGCAAGCAGACCTCGTGATGGTTTCTGCAGGCACTCTAACCATTGCCACATGCAGCTGAAGTGTGCTTTATCAATTTCTCTGGTTTACTTCCTAAGTTACTCTTGGATACTGTTACCCCATCCCTATTAACCTCATCTTCTCTGCTCTGGACCCCATTGTTTCACACCACTACAAATTACACAGCCTGTATCACCCTGTCTGGCAGCCGTGGTGACACTGGAGACACCATTCAGGCATGACCTGATTTGGCGAAACAGCTAGAATATTTTAGTTCTTTTCGATACATTACACATTAGATGTTAAAATCACTTATTAAGTGCACCCTACTTCTATTGTCTTTCCACTTTCTGACTATGTACAAGCCACGGTTCAGTGAGGTGAACCTCCTTCCAGGAGGAAACTGGGATGCCAGCCTTGTTAAGCAGGGCCTGCTCTATTCATTCAGCACAGGCTCTGTTTACTGAGGAACACTCAAAGTTTCAGAGCCCAGTTTAGAAGTTTTAATTGATGCACACAGGAAAGCTGGATTAGGCTCTGTCTCTCCTGATGGATCTCTCCCTGCAGACTGTGAGACTGGGGAGTTTAAAAGCAAAGATTTTGCTCTTCACTGCCATAAAATATATCTTCTCACTCTATAATTAGTCCCAGTGAAATGAGAGAAAACAGCCAAACGGATTCACCTGTTGTGGTGCAAACTGCAAAAAGACTGATTGAATATACACCTTCAGAGGTGCAGTTTGGCTTTCTTAATGTACCTCTTTAATGAGCATCTTGGACTTGGACATTACAGAGCACAGGACAGGCCAGAGAGACAAGAAGAGGCTTCTACAACACAGATAGAGGTGAAGCTGCACTCCCATATAATGAATTATAAATGAAAAAAGCGAATATAAAGACCGTCTGTCTCATGAAAAGCCAAACCCAAATATAAGGCTAACTTCAGCCTAAGAACAAGCTTAAAGAAGAGAATCCAGTTTTCTGGCCACCTTCTCCCCTTCCTACTCTTCCCTGGTCAAGGGCTGAAGGAGGGCAAACTCAAGGTCTGCCTACCAGTTCATCACAGTTATAATTCCTGCACAGGGATTGCTCTAGTCAAAATCAGACCCATGACTCTGGTAAACAAGGGAAGTGGCACAGTCCTTGTACAGGGCAATGAAAGTGCAGCCTTTCCATTCTCCAGCAATGTCCAACATCTCACCTGTAGGCCAAGGCAAGGGCACAGCCAAGCACACACACCTGGGACTGGAGGAACAGCACCAGGAACAAAGCAATGCATGGTGCTCAGAGATGTGCCCTTACCTGCAATTTCTGGTGTCTCTCTTGAGCAATTCCAAGAGCAGAAGCCTGTTGGCCTCTACTTTTACCCAAAATACATCCCTTCAGATTACAATTTCTTCAAGAGTCCACAGCACCTGAGGCCAAACAGAAATTAGTTACAAGTTCATGGAGCTTGAGAGCAGTGAAATCCTAAAAGACAGCCTTTTCCCACCAGAAATCAAGAAAACCTCCTTCAAGGTTACGCTAGCCCTGTACTGAGGGCAAAGGCACCAGGAAAACCATAAGCTCACAACTCAATTGCAACACATGAGACTCAGTAAATATACAAGAAAAAATGATACTACAGATGCTGGTAAACAACTGTGCAGTAGGAGCTGAGATAAAACATAAATGTATTATGGAGATGAAATAATGGTATTTTTATACTTCAAAAGTGCAAAATAAAAGCTGAGATTTTACTGATGGACTTTAGTTAAGGAATTAGTCATCATTATACAACAGCAATTTGAATATCCTAGCACACCACATGTTACAAGAAAATAATTCAAAGTTTGGATATGTTTTAGCTGTATCAACTAAAATTGTACATCACAGTACAACATCAGATAGCAAAACTTATTCCAAGCATTTACATAGAGCTATTAAATGACAAGGATTTGGTTTAATTGGTGAGTAAATGGAGCTGAAAGTTGCTCAAGAGGTAGGTCTCTGAAGATGATAGGGGCAGAACCAATTGTTTTACTCTGTTTTGTGTCTGAGTTTTAAGCCTTCCAGATGCAACAGTAAATGCAATAATAACATTGTCTAATGAAGATGGGTTTATAATGAGTTTGGGGTGAGACAGCAAAGCAGTGACTTGTGTAGCAGTATCTCACCAGGGAAGTATAGAAGCTGACAGAGTTTCTGCCTGGAAAGGGATTAGAAAAGCGGATCACTGAGATAAACCAATGGAAATTCTCCAGAAACAAAGGCTTCATTTAGATATGTAGGACAGCCTTACCCAGACTCCATCTGCAGCTGCAGCACCAAGAAAGTTTAGTGGTACTGTAGGCAAGACTCAAAGCCCTAGGAGATGGTGAAAAAGGTTTGGAAAATATGGCCAAACAAATCCAGATTTGTCATAAACTTTCTTATAGCACTTACTTGAGTGGACAAGGCACTGCAGCACCATCCTTTCCAACTGAGCCAACCCAGAGACTGCTCTGGCAACGTGGACACATCCTCACAAGGACTGAATACTTCCCTCAGCACCACTGTTAGCAAAGCTTTACTCCTCCACATCTCCCAGAGAAGCTGCAACCACCATCTGAACAGATCTATGGCCAGGAAAATTTACACCAGCTGGAAATCTGACCCACCTATTTACTGCAAGAGAACAGACATGACTTCTTTCCTGATGCATTGACTAAGATCTCCCCAGCTGTACTCTGAGAACGCTTTAGGCGTTGGGATATCAACCACAGAAAACTGAGTGGAAATCCCCAGGCAGGAATAAAATGTATGTTTAATAAATGGCTCTAGAGGAAAAAACAAAAAAAATAGAAAGAGAGAGAGGGGAAGGAGGAAGAAAGGAAAAGGTTTGCAATTGTGAGATCATAAGAGTCCAACCATATAAGTGATGACTAAGTGTAATCTTGTGTTTCAAGAATATGAAGAAAAACATGTTTTTGAAATTGTTGAAGCTGGTGTTCCCAGTCAACAGATATTCCTTTATTGCCCTGCAAGTGACCCTTTCAACCTGGGCTTTCCTCCAGCCTGTGGGTCCATGGCAATGACTAGAGGGGAGAAAATCCCCCTGCTGGCCAGCTGTGCTCCAAATTACCTTACTCATCTGTGCCTATAAATGTAATTACTTGTTTCCATGGAATTGCATCAGAATGACCTGCTCACCCCTGACATAGTTCATATATCTGTGATCTCTGTCTCTGTAGATAGAAATCTCTTTCTTTTGTGTGTCTCTGAAGATTCTACAAGGACAGAGTGAATTCCCCACTAACCAAGGAAATGGAGGGAGCAGATAGCCCAGTTACAGCCAAACTGTGAAGAATGCAAAACACAGGTAAATTATGTTCTCAAATGGACAATAAGAATATGAAATACAGAAAAGTTTAGTGCTGCTGCTGAGTACAGACCACAGATCTACATAAACTGGCAGACCTGCACCAGGCAGCACTGGATATGCCACACTGAGCCCAGCTCAGCAGCCCCAGTAGTTGATTTCCATTGGGATAGTGGATATCTAGGGACAACTACAATTCACACTGGTGGTGTACAACAGTGTGAACAAATACTAAGAATAAACCAAATTCCAGTTCAGGTGAGAGCAGAAATATTTCCTGCTAACCCAGAGGAAGTGCCTGTCAATTGGAGTAACTGAGAACTCTCTCCTATCTCAGCTGAGCCTCCCTTCCCAAATTCCATCAGCATTCACTTCTTCTCATGCCCCTTTTCTCTTTCCTGGCTCTTCCCCCACAGGCTGAAGGAACTGGTAGCTGTAATTTCTATGCTAGAGGAGTGCTGTTCCATCTCAGAGCAGCCCAGAGCAGAGCTGTGATCCAAGCAAAAGGGAAAGTCACAAGCAGAGGTATAAGAGAAGGATGTTTTGGTGGCTCTGATGAGAGAAGAATGCCCTGGTGCAAACTGCAATTTGGGTCACAGTGTGGCAGGGGAAGGAGAAGAGACAAAGCCTCAGATGGCTGGAGGACAGTGTTTGGCAAGAACCTGGGAGATCCAGCTAGAACGAATTTCAATTTAAGACAAAGGAAACCTATGATTCAGTTTCAAGATGTGTCAGGTCAGCCACAAAGACGGATATAGACAGAGAGGAGGAGAGGTCTGAATGCATCTCCTTTGCTTTTAAAAGAAAGGCCAGAGAAGAAGAAAATCGACTAAAGTAACAGCCCATGAAATAAGTAAAACATCTGGGAGGTTATTTTCTTGATAACAAGCTAATGTAAATAGACCTGTGTCTTAGGACATATAGGTGACTTCCACCAAGATGTAAGTGATTGCCTCATTCAAAGGCTGCTGTGGGCTGGACACTTCCATGAATTCCCTCCCTGGACCCACCACTGTTTCCTGTCAGGCCCTTCACACGGCAGGGCAGTCCTGCTCCTGACAATGACTGAGGCTCAGGACTATTGTAACCAAAAACCAAAATGTGTTCCCATTAAAAAAAATCTGGATGATAGCAATTAATTCCACATTTTTGTGAATAAATATCATGTGTTTTGTGCCAGAACACTTTGGCTTGTTCGCAGAAGCTAGCAGTGACACATAAATCTATTTTCCCTGTTGCTCAACAGACCATCTTGCTCTGCCAACCAGTCCTCACAGGGGAAAAGGGTTTTTTCTGCCTTTCAGTCCGCACCTTCGAAGGTCTTGCTCCCCATCTTCATGTCGACCTGTGGGTTACAAATTGCACTCAAAGCTACTGATGTCAAGGTAGTCCTGTGACTGCTTTGAGTTTTCACCAGCCACTGATATGAAACAAATTTATTTCCAAAAGCTGCCCCACCATTTCCCAGGAGTGATGTCATTCAACTGGAGTCACTGACAAGGACTTCTCCCCTCTCCTGTAGCCAAACCCAATAGAACAGATGTTCTGTGAGCATCCCTGACACCACAGCTATGTTGAATGACCCATCCTGTTCTCCCTGTGGCACTGCTAGGAAAGAGCTCTCCTCTGACACCAGTGATTTGGATTAATGTGGAACAAGGAAGGACCAACACCTGAGCAGAGAATGGCCAAGCCATTCAGAAAAAAAGCTGATATACCCCTGTCTTTTCCCAGCTGTATCTACTTGTTTTACTCTGCTGATTTTGGTGTATTGCATTCCAGAAGTGTAAAACCAAAGGAAAGCTGTAGGATTCTGGCTGTTCTGAAGCTTTACAGATGTTTGCTGGCTTTATGTGGGAGAAACATCACTATTTTATTGACCAAACCCTTTTTTATTTTAGTATGGAAAATCTCAGTGGCACTTCACTCCATTTGTCTATTCTTTTTCTTTAGTCATATGATAATGTACACTTATAACCAATGAATCATCCCCCCAAAAAGTCATAAAGAGAAAAATAGCTCGTATGTATGTCTCAGAGGTCAATGAATCATTGACAACAGGTATAATGGGAATAATTATATACTGCTGAGAAACTTTACCCAAAGCCCGGCTCAGAGGCTAGTTTCAAAACTTCTGAGCTGTGCAGTTGGATCCAAGGCTGTAAGTGCCAGTTAGGAAGCAGCCAGGAGAATTTCAGATTTGTATTGTTGCAAGGAAATGTCTTCCCCAAGTGTCTGTTATGTGTTGACAAATTGTTTATACTTAACCAAGTAATAATAATGAACAGTCTAAATAGACATTGATTTTTATGTTTTTAATTCACTTTTAGTGGGAAAATATCCTGGCAACAGAAATATGGATGTCAAGTTTTGGATGCCAGCCACTGCTTTAGAACTATGCTATTTTAAGTAGTAATATGTATTATTTGGTAAAACAATGTATATTTTTAGGGTCTAATCCTGGAAGTTCCTACTCCAATGAGCTTCAGCCTTCCAATTAAAGTTTCTGGAATTACACATATGGATGTGAATTTGTAGCAGACTGCATCCAGACAAAAAAAAAAAAGTTTCAATTTTAATGCAGTTTGTCTGCTGCCTTCCTAGAAACAGCTGAAATGTAGATGTGAGGCAATTGCTCCAGAATACAAATCTTTCTCTAAGCCAGCTCAAAGAACATGGAGCAACTTGTCCATGGCCCAAGCCCAGCTCCAGAAGAAGGCTTTGCAGTGCAGGGTCATTGGCTATTTTGAAGAGCATCTATCACACAGAGCAGTCAGGGCTGCCTCCCAGGGCTGCTGGCTCCACTTCTCACCTGGATTTGTAACCTGGGCTGAGCTCAGCCCCAGTGCCAGCTCTGGCAGCCTGGGAGATTTTGCACATCAGTGTGGAGCCAGACCCCACAATCACCCTTGGGAACAAGAACAATTATTATTTCTCAGATCTGCTGAAGCCTCTTAGAGAGGAAAGATGCACAAGTGTGCCCTCATGATAAAAAAGCTGTGTCCCCTTCCACCAGTGCACAACAGGAATTCTCCTAAAGAACAGAATTCCTCGCAGAAGGAAAATTTACAAAATAAATTACGGATGAATCAGACCCATTGTGTGCAGCATGAACCCTGCCATCCACCAATGGTAAACAGAAGCCCCTAAGCAACTAATATACTTTTCCTCTCAAATATCCCAACAGTGCAAGAAGATGATGATCAGCCCCATCCTGCTCCTGTCACAGCAGTGCAGAGCTGTGCACCAGCACCAGCAGTGAATTCAGTGAAGCTGTAATTGCCCATACCTGGGAGGAGATGGTCATCACAGGAATTCTTTCAGTGGAGACAAACAGGCACCTTCGGAGAGCAAATCTTCTTATCCATCATAGATATCTGCCTTAGGATTAGCTGAACCACCTTCTGGAGGTTTCCATTTCTCTTTGTCAGCTGCAAAGGGAGCATGGGTGCAGCTGTGGCCAGCTCAGACATAAATGTCTGATTCCTGGATGCCTTGAGTTGGAGCAGAAATACTTCACCTTTAGCTGAGAAAGTAGTTGAAAAGAGATGGATGGCTGCTGTTGGATTTCTGGGAAACAAAGATATTATACAACCTGTTAATTTATTCCAGAGTTTCCCTTTATGCTTTGACAAAATTGTTCAGCATTCAATTCAAGTCATAACATTTAATGACTTGTGGTCAGCCCAGCTTATCCTGCATTTCTGTGCCAGCTTAAAAAATAAACAAAGCTGTGTCTACTGAATGGCACTATCAGAGGCATTTACCCCACTCCTACTATAAAACACGTATCAGAACATACCAACAAAATGTCAGCACAGTTCAGAGAACATAGGATTCTTCTTTACATCCTGCTCTAGGAGACTGAGAGAGTTGAACAGTTTGTTTAGTAATGAGCACCACTCTTTAGGGGACATGAAGACTGAGAACAGCTTCAAATTAACACTACTTCCATTTCAAACACATCCAGTGGCCTCAGATAGGAGATGCAATGTGCTGGAGGCTGCACAGTTATTTGGGACTTACTTCCAGCAGAGTTAACTCAATGAAAAACCTGAGTCATGTCCTCACTCAACCAGAAAAGCTGTGGGTTTGGAGGGTGCCTTTGTAGGGGAGGCTGTCCTGCATAGGGGCAATGTGGCATTGTCACATATGAGCCACCCCTCTGTTAATTCTATACACACAGTGAGAAAGGTTAACTCCACTGCAGGGTAAACTCCATGTTGCAAATAATCCCCCAGGAATGGGTAATCCCTGTCCTGATGAATTTGCAACCAAAACCCCCACATAAGGTGTGGCAGGAGGCACAAAGCCACAAAGAGGTACAGCAACTCTTACAAAAGCATGTCTGCTGCTGAATTGGGAACAGAATTTAATGCTTAGCTGGTGACAAACAAACCCAAACCAACAATTTGCAGAAGAAGCTCCTTACCTTAGGCAATGGGAAGAAAACTCAAGTGTCTTCCCCCCCTTAGAGGATCTACGCATACTTAGTTGATTCCAGCACAATTTATAGATTTGTAATTTCTTGGCCTCAAGACCATTCTCTAGACATACCCAGTCTAAGAATCTGCTGCATAGACATTCTTCATGTTCTCAGCTTTCTGGTTTAAAAGCCATCAACCAACCTATATGTCTCCATTTCTTCAAAATCCCATTTTAAGGTAATTTTGGTAAATAGGACTGTAACTATTTAAAGCTGTTCTGTGGGTTGTGTGCTTTGAAGGAGAAACCATTACCAGATACTTTAGAAAATTTAATTTATCCTCCATTATTTCTCTGTGTTTATGCACCTCTCCTACCAGCTGCTGGACTGCTGCCTGCCAACCCACCTCCCCTTGCTCCTGCATTTCACGTTCAATGGGCTCCTCTGCAGTCAAAAGCTTTCTCCTATCTCCTGGTGCCTTTATGTTAGAGAAATAATTTGTTTGTTACATTCAAAAGGGAATTGTTTGGTCTTGTCTTTAAAAATGTATGACAGAGTTAGAGTCTAATTTTTTTACCCTTTTGCTTGGAAATCTGAACAATTATGACCTTAGGATGAAAGCATATTTTTGAGTAGATTGTGCAATGGACAGGCCATTTCATCACAAGTGTCTATATGGAACTTGGAGTGGCTTCTTAAGTGTATCATAATAAAGGCATGGAACCAAACTATGAGGCCATTTCTGAAAATTGAAGCCCTTACCCCATCTAAACCAAACTGTTTCTGGAGTTGGCTGATGTGAGGGCAAAGGGTGAGGAAAAGAGGAAATATCTTAAAATGCATTTTCTACATCCTCTTTCCTGTCCTAAGCTATATACCTTGGGTTTCACCCCAATGGACACACTTCCCAATGCTCACTATCCTCCTTCCCTCCTATCCCATGAAAAGCAGTAGTTAGCTACTGAGCCTTTTGGCTCCCCCTTTGAAAGACTTCAGCATCCATAGTTCTTGCAGTTACATCCTTGTAAACTATATATTCATATCTAATAATACGAAAGTTCTTCTGTAGCATCTCCTGAAGCAGGATTTTCAACCTGTGCAGTGAATATATATGTATTAACTTGCAGATCAAAGCTGCCCTTGTCATTACATTAATGATCAACCTGGTCAATATTATCAACACAGATTCAGCACAACCTTCACATTCAGCCCTATGAAAATGTCTGAAACTCCTCAATGACCCCTGCTCTCCTACCAGCATCACTGCCTACTTATGGGGACTGGGGGACATGCTGCAGTTCTGTCCCATGACCAGGACATCCTGAAGAAAGAAAGAAAGGAAGGAAAGAAAAGAGAAAAAAAAGAAAAAAGACAGAAAGAGAGAAAAAGAGAGAAAAAGAGAGAAAAAGAGAGAAAGAAAGAAAAAGAGAGAAAAAGAGCAAACCAGTCTGTAGAAGGGTTCTTGCTAAAGTTTTAAAAAAGCAATCTTTCTTCTCTTTTGGAGAAAAGGCAGTGCTCAGAGCATGTGGTAGAGGTGCCACACAAGAACAGGAGATGAGTGGGGGCATCTGGCAGCAGTGTGTGACATGAGCACAAAATTCCAGCAGTGAGCCCCATTACCACCCTTCCCCATCACCTTCCCAAAGCCCTTCAGTGCACAAGACCCTCTGCACAGGGAGGGCAAAATCCCAACCAGCCTTTGCTCATATTTCCTGAGGGCTGCTAAAACCATGTGCTAATCCTGTCAAAGCTCCCTCTCTGCATCCCCTGCCAGGGGTGCACACATAAACCTGCCTCATGTGAGCAGCCAACACAACACACAGAGGAACAGGCTATTTTAACACAGCTCTGCTTTCAGATTACCCTGCTGGGTCATGTTACACACCCAGTCACAACACACTGAAATACAATACCACATCAGAACAGATATGTGACAAATTCTCCTCCAAGCACACAAGTGCCTTATCCTTGTCCTGATCCAAAGTACAGCACTGCAGAGCTCCTGCCAACCAAGCACAGACACAGCCACACAGGCACAACGTGAGTTCAAGCAGAGGATAGCACTTCAGAAGCTGGGAAGAAGGGAGAAATAAAAAATATATCCACTTGTTTATCCATATTTTACATGAGTGTTTTGTTCAGTTATGAGGAATTCCCTGACTCCTTCATAAAAATGCACGAAGGACCAAGCACCTGCCAAGGAGGGCAGCTACACTGCTGCAGGAAAAAAAAAGGAGAGGAACAGCACCTCCTACCACACACTCCACAGCTACTTCTACATTAGAAACAAATCTGGTTTGCAACACCTATTGGTTTAAAATGGAATAAAGGCAAGTGGTGAAGAGGTAGGGAGGATAACATTATATTCCAATGACAGGGACAGAGGCAGCAAATGGAAAAACTTCATTATTGGGAGTTAAAGGATTTCCTCTGAAATCCTGGTTCCACACGAGGTCCCTGGAATGGCTCAGCTTGCCATTGACTGCTATGTAGACACAGGGCAGGCAAACCTTGTGCCTCAGTTTCCAAACCTGCAAAGGCAGGAATATGAGCACTTCCCCAGCTTCAGCTGGGCTTGTTGAGGCTTGGAGCTTTGCAGTGTGGTGCAAGATCAAAGGATCAGAAGAGCATTACATGTTCAGTACAGGTCCACACACTATTTGAAGGTCTGGAGGCAAGGCAGGTTGCTTAGCTTGCAAAGGAAAGCAGGAAACCAGAGATTTCACAAGCCCTTTTCTTGCAATTACTGGGGATTGAACTGGTCCCCTGTGAGATGGGCACGCCAGGCTGGCATCTCCCAAATAGCACTTACCTCAGAGGTACCACTGCTTCAGGATTTGCCCTAAGGGTGAAGACACTGAGACGAGTCTTCTCTTTGTGAAGACACAAGTTTTTCTTAAGTTTGAGAGTCACTTTCAACAATTTGCCTCTTGCAAACTTTGCTATATTACCCTTCCATCTGCTGGGAAACACAATATAAATCCTGGCATTCACAACACTGTCACAGGTCGTGGTACCCTGAAAGGTCTCATATTTCTGCAGAAGCAGTAACTCTTCTGCTTGTCACTGTAAGCCAAGGTCTTTCTTACAGCACACACAAACACAGAAGAAAATAAAATAAATGTATTCCAGGAAACTACAGGAACGAAATCACAATTACAAGTGGGAATTGGTGCTTTTGTAAACACAGACAGACAAAAAATTTTTGACACAGATCTCTTTTTCCAGATATCATGAAAGGTCATTTCAGTCAGACAGCTTGACTTGGGACCTATGGTTGCACATGGACTCTGTTATTCTCCCTTTTGTGCCTTCACAAACTCATGCTGTGTCCAGCACATCCACAGCAGGTGAGCTTGGGCTTCTTGAGGCCACAGATCCCCAAGTTCTGGACCTCAATAAAATAAGAGGCTTCCTGTTCACCATAATTTCAGGATTTCCACAGTTCCTAACTCATCTATCACAAGTGCTCATAGTGCACACACCTAAAGCCAGTCTCCTGCTTGTTGTTAACTCTTCCTTACCCACCACACTACAGACAATGAATATAAGAGTCAGTACAGACATTCCCACAGACACACACACACATCCATTTGAGGTACTCCACCTGCCACACCTCTTCTTTTTTAAATCAAACAATCTTAAAATGTTTAGAAATAAAGTGTTTGCCAAAGATTAAATGTTGATCCAGCACTCAACAAAACCAGCGTGAGTCTCTGCTGACTTCAGGCAGCATCACAGGATAGGGCACCACGAGCTTCACAGCTCTGAAGGCACTCAGGTCACACAGCATCCACTCAGAGCTCCTGACACTTGGCAGGCTCAGACCTTATCTTGCCAATGCAAGCAACTGGACAAAATGGAGTCAAAAACAGTACAAGTATTTTTTAATAATTTACCCAAGCCTCTGATCTAGGGCTGAGACACACAGAGAAAAAATTGTAAAAGATGCAGAAAATGCAGTGAAATAAAACTGCAAACCTGCCGGGGAAGGTTGGGTTTGATGCTTCAGAAGGAATGATTGGCGTGTGGAAACCTATGGAACCTGGGATGGTGGAAATGACTAAAGCTTTTACGAGTATTGCAAGAATTCAAAGCCTTACATGAGAAAACAAAAAGCTTAGAAAGCCTTAGAAAAGTAGTCAAACAAAAGCCCATGCTAATGCTGGCATTACCTGAGAGGCTCATAACAGAAACAAAGCTTGGAAGCAGACAACACCAGTCCTGGGCTTTACTCAACAGCAGGGACAGACAAGATCTTATAAAAAAGGTTTCTCAGCTGACAGCAAATAAGTTTTTTGGGAATTATGCCAAAGGCAAGAGGAATGACAATGAAACCAAATCTGAAACAACCAGGAAAGAAGTTCACATGGACACTGCCTGCAAGTTTAACAACGGGACTGAAAAGCGGCAGCTCCCAAACCACCCCCCCCCACACACACACAAAACCCACAGACAACTCCACATCCCACGACCTGAGCTGGTCATCTTGTTGAAATGATGTTGGAAGGCTCCACCAACATGGGAGTCAAAATGGAACAAGCCTCATGGTGTCCTAATCTGCTACCTTGGTCAAGTAGAAAAAGGCATTAAAAAGCTCAGCGACTACAAACTGAATTAAGAATTATTGAGACATTATGAAATAACACAGAAGCTCTTCACACTAATTAACGACTGTATATGAAAGCTGGACATGGATGCTGGGGCCTCACCTAAAGTCTTGAAAGCTGAAGTACTCCAAGGGTCCTGTGCATATCTGTAATATTAATTTCCTTCTAACTCTATGAGGTCCTTTTTGCTAAAAGAAGCTTAAATTGAGACTGGATGGTGTTGTCAAAGGCACGTTCCAGTTCAGCCACATCTTAATGGCTGTAATGCAGAAAACACTGAAATACCACAGGATGTAACATGCAGGTGTTCAGGCAAAAGAATCACAGGGGTCCCTAAAGGCCTTGAAATCAGTGAACTGTGCAGACAGCAATTAAACACTCTCACAATTGGAGATGACTTTGGCTTCCTTTGCTGAAAGGCTCAGTGTGCAGATGGTCACCTCTTCCTCAGGATTTTGCTCAGCAACCCTGAGCATGGAGACAGAACAGAATCTGATGTATGTGTGCATATATATATATACACACACACACACATAGATATATATGGCCCCTTTGCGTGACTCCATGGAGCAAACCAGAGAGGGGATCAGACTGATTAAGGAAGAGAACCTCTCCTGGAGCATTTGCAGCTGGCACTGTAGTTCAGTGAGCGATCAACGCCACGTGCAGTGGGGAAGCTCAAGGCAGAGGTTCAGCTTCCCAACCAAGTAACAGCTAAAGAGAAACTACAGCTCAAATAAACTGGGGTGCAGAACTTAGGGAGCTCACAGGCTTGAAGGCTCTCAGGCTCATCCTTTCTGTTAAGCTGCCACTGGTAAGTAATTCTACCAACTGACTTAGCTGAGGCAGTGGTTCAAACCAGAATATGTTTGTACTCCCAGCGACCAAAGAAGTGAAAATTTGCTCAATAACTTCTACAAAACTATTCTCTCAATTTGTGAAAACAACTTTATTCCCAAAAGTACTCAGAAACATGTTTAAATTACACTGTGTTTACATGACAGCCTGTATAATGAAGGTGTAAGCATAGACTTAAGAACTTCCCTTCTGCTGGGTATTTGAAGGTATACTGGGGAGCCAAGGAGAAGAGGAATACACTCATCCTCCTACCAGATCTTTTAAGAAACACCAAAAAAACCCACCAGACATCATTAAAGAGTAATATGCTGTGAACATAAACTAAAAAAAATGCAATAATTGGAGACTATGGAGATTTACGAAAGTATATACTGAAATGAGAGACAAAAAGGACACTGGATAGTCTAACAAGTACAAACAAATATAATACTGCACCTGTACAGCATCTCCCATCTAACATTCAGTGGGAAACTGGTATCCTTACCTCCAGAGAGAAATAGAGGCAAAGACTGGTTATATGACTTGCAAAGTGCTGTATTAGATCTGGGAAGGTGCCCTGCAAGGTGACTCAGTAATATCTGCCCCCACACATCAGCCAGAGGAATTGTTTTCAAGCCAACACTCAGGTCACTAAAACTGATAAGGACCCAGGGCCAGGGATGCTGCTGCTTATCACAATCATGTGTCCAAGCCTTACAGAGACCTGTTTAGTACAGAGGGTGACTATTTCTGATTAAAAGTTTAGAGCATAGCACAAGCCCACACATCTGACTGATCCCAAAGTCTCATCTGGAATGAATCAGTATCAATTCAGACTTTATTTAAACATAATGTTTAAATACAGTTTATCCCTCCTGATGCTGGGTTGAGAAGTTCAGTCTTTTCAAGTATCTTCTCCTACACTGAAATTTTCTTCTCTTTAGGAACAACTTGAAAACATGTGAGTGCATAATTACAGTGGTCAGATATCTTCATCCTATTATCATCAATCTGTGTTGCTTTTCACAAGACATCAGACTGATGTGTCTGTGGGACTGCACCCACCACACTACAACAGCAGTGTTTGGGAATAGTGCCAGCAGGGACCAGAGAAGCCTACAGAACATTGTGCCACATGCATAATATACACAGCTTCAGTACGTGGAGAGAAAGCACCTAAACTTCCTGAGTCAAGAGAACTAAGAGCAAAGTTTATAGATCAGCTATATATTTTATTTTTTATAACATTATGTACCTCTGTGACAAACATCAATTTCCTGGAGATTCACAGTTCAGCTTCCTATAAATTTGTCCTCTGGACTATGTTATTTGCTGCTGTGACATCAGCATTCACTTCTCCTGCAGCTCCCTTGAGTGACAGCATAAAAATGCTGGTTACACTGATGGCTCAAGGTGCTCTTCCTGAGAGAGAAAACCCTTTCATCAAACGCACTTAGAGCTTACCTAGAGAAGGCATAATGAATTAAGGAGCTGCTTGCTCAGCTCTGGTCAGCAGATCAAGCAGTGCAGTCTGTCCCCACACAGCAAAGCAAACACAAATCCTGAATGGCAGTAACACACCCATGCCTCAAATGAACCGTGTGCTGAAGTGTTTTCCTGATTGAACCTGGACTGCAGCCTGAAGACCAACAGAGCACCTTCTGCTACCTCCCACAATGTGGAAGAGTACCTGGCTCAGAAGAGCAAGTGCCTCTACTGATTTCCACAGCACTTTTTCTCCTGGGTAATCACTGGCAAAATCCAGCTCAAGAGTACCACCTAGCCTTCCTCCAAAATTTTACAGACACGAACCAGTAAGTTCAACTTAATCACCAAATTAGATAGCTATCAACTCTTGCATCTGTCCTGCAACAGATTTAAAAGATGGACTGAGGACTAGGGTAGGTCAAACAAGCATGAAGGGGTGCAAGAAATACAGATTTTTCTGCTGTGTCCCACACAGACTTTGCTCAGAAGGCAAACTCCTCTCTCTGCCCTCCTCCTGTGCACTCTGCCACATTCATTCCCTCTGAACAGCCAGTGCCAGAGCTAAGCCAAAGGCACTGACTGACTCAGCAAGGGATGCCCAAGCCTTGCTTGTGTGGGAGACACCACTGTCAGCCCCATGACACTGCCTCGGGAAGGGGACAGCATCCCACAGCCCTTTTTCCCATAATGATGGACTGGAGAATGTTTGTGGGTTCAGGAATAATCACAGTATAATGTCCCAGCCCACCCTCAGTATTTTATAATCCCCAAAGCCACTGACTCATACACACTCCAAGTGGCACCAGCCTCTCCACAGGCCCCCTGTGCCCACCAGTGATGCTTCTGAGCTGAAGCAGAGCAACACATAACAGGGATATCTTCTTACAGTTTAGCTTAGGAAATAGAGGATGAGACCACTCCAGGAAATACAAGGAATAAATTACACTGGTGGGTACCCACAGCCCAAAGCACAGTTATCCCACACAGCCTGGAAAGTGGGAAGGACAATGTAAAAGCATTTATGTGGGGTCCTAATTGCTGCATTCGATGTTGAGAGGCAAGTCAAACTGAGCCTGGCAGCAGCTCCACTGCCTGTGTAGCAACCTGGCCACTAAGCAAGGACAGAGAGACTCCTGGCCATGAGCTGGGAGGCCTCAGCAATGATGGTCTGTGTCCTCAGGACTTGGGGGCTGTAACCTCTGATTACTCAGGAAACCCTCCTTCAGTGACAGTGTAAACACCCAGAGTTATCCAACCTGGAATCGTGCCAGACCTCTGGCATGAAATTCCTTTTACTTGGAGGAAACAAAAGATCCAGATGATCTGAGTGAACAAGAAGAGACATGTTGCAAAGGCAATGCAGGAGATCTGGGATTTGTTCTTAGCTTCACCCAGCCCTGGTTTGCCTTCTTTTTTTTTTTTTTTTAGATTATATTTAGATTTTAATTTCTTTAGGACAGAGACAGTCTCTTGGTATTTGTTTATACAGAGTTTATATATCAGTCCCAGGGATTACTGCAAGGAGAATAATCTTTAATGACCACAAATCACTGTGACCCCTGTTTTAGAAATCCTCTAATGTGTGTCAAATAGATGTTCAAAAAGAGGCTCCAAACTAATTACAAGGTCTAAGATACCACAACAGCTAGCCATGCCAGTTGCTGTCCAGTAAATCCAGCTAGGAATCAAATCCCTGTATTCTTGGCTGTAACTTACTTGCTTGAGAAGACTGGCAAATGAGTCTTAGTGTGACTGGGAGCACTGTGCCTTTCCTCCCACAGGCTCACACGTGACAGAGAAGAGAATTAAGAGATGTCACTTCTGGTTTTGACACATTAAAGCCAAACTAACAAAAAACTACCAAATAAACAAACAAACAAACAAACAAAAAACCAAACAAACAAACAAAAAAAACACCAAAAAAAAAAAAAAAAAAAAAAAAAAAAAAAAAAACTACAATCGCAGAGAGAGAAAATTCAACACTTCACAGGAACTTAGACAGAGAGAACTCTCTTGTAACTGGGAGCTTTAAAATAAAAGTAGGAAGTCCAAGGCAGGGCTGCTGACCTTAAAAGTGTACCTGGGGCACAGGCAGGAAGATGGACAGGAGAGAAAGGAGGAAAGTGCCAGGAGTGGGAGGGACTCTGATCAGCATCTGTTAAACAAAGTGCTGCAGCTTGAATTTTCTTCTCATTTCTGAGCAGCAACATCAAGAGGGTGTGCCAAGGGATGAGCAGCAAACCATTTCTGAGCCCAGGCAAACCCAGAACCCAGCATGAGCCTTACTGCCAGATTTGTTTCTCTAGGACTGCCTGCCTTCCTCCAATGGCTAACTAGCTCCTCCACCTTCACACATGCTGCTTTAGCATAGTCCCAGAACTAAAATATATTAATAACCCACAAATTCCGTAGTTTCAAGGGTTTCTCTAACCAACAAAACCTTGCCTCAGACAGTTTTGCATCCTGTATGTTCTCCAGAAGTGGCATCATGAACACTGCATGCTTTTTTTAAAGGAAGTTGGGTTCCCTGTAGTCACTACCTGTCTTCTCTTCAGCACCTATCCCCTTCCTGGGGAAGCAGAGTCCAATCCAAACAGAGCTGTGCAGAGATAAGAGCAGATGAGGTACAGGTTTGCTGTGTGCACACTGCACATCCAGGGTTTGTTTAGAAAAATGACTCTGGTTTACTTTACGTGTCCATCCCTATTGCACTTTTTCCAGTTGAGAAAATTAGCGTGCTTGAGGAAAAATTGAATGTTCCCTACTATTTGTTCAGCCCTGTATAATGAAGCTCATTTTGGTCCTGAAGTCAGTCCCGTTCAAGTAAAGTGCTTGTTTGCATTTAAGATCTTACAGGATGTTAAGATGAATCAAGGTGCTTGGGGCTGTCAAGTTGAAAGCTTAATATCTTCAAATTGCTGTCCAGGTTACTTTGAAATATTTATGTAATGGATCTTTCTTTCCTGGCAAATTACCATTAATGGGAAAGGAGCTTAGAATTACCTACCAAAAGCACAGAAGTCCTTTAACGGTAACAATTATTCATTCTAACTTTTTTATATACAATTTTTCCTGTAGTATCTTCAAAATACCTGCAATTCCAGCAAATGTTTTACATTAATCTAAACTCTGATTCTATCTTACTCATTTTTCTCAAAGCTGCTGCCTTGAGGAACCAGGCAAAGCAATGGATAAACACTTATGTCAGTCTTCTGACTCTGCATTTGCTGCAAAAAGTCCTCTTGCTGATTTTAAAAAGGCTCAATCTGCTTAAGTTGGAAAGCAGGCTATTAAGGTATCAATCCAAAACCTATTGAAGCCAGAAAAAAATATTCAAAAAACTGCTCTTCAAACAGGTTAATAAGTCAACAGTGGATATTTTCATATGGAGTTATTCAATTTTAGACAATTATCATAGTCATAAAAGCCAACAGGCTTTCTCTTACCTACCTAAAATAATCAAGAATATGTTTACTCAGAGTTCATTTTTTAAAAAAATAACATCCATTTGAAGAAAATAGTGGATTTTCAACAAAATAATGAAGAACAAAACACTTCCATGCTGAAATACCTTCATGCCTCACATGGATCCCCTTGCTGAGAGTCAAAAGTCTCCAAACAAAACTCATTTAAGAGAACTGCAGAAAACTTGGGAACCAAAATTATAACAGAGAGGAAGGCTGATTTGGGAGCGTGCCAGCAGGCAGGACATTTGCGAGATCTGGGTGAATTCCCTGATAGTGTTGCAGAATTCCTGCTTGAGCTGGGGTGAGGTTCTCACCCTGTGCATCTCCCACCTGAAACACCGACCTACCATTGCCTCTGCCCACCCCCGCCCTCTTCTCTGGAGTGAAGAAAGACTCCCTCAAAACACCTTGATACAGTACTTCTTAGCACAAAACAGCTCCATTTTGCAGGGAGAAGTTGGCCACCACAATTCAAGGAGCTGCTGAGCACAGTGCAAGTCCTTGCCTGGTGTGAGCAGTGCCACACAGCCAGGAAACACGCAAAGTTTTCTTGGTGTATCGACCCAAACCAATTCAATGCTTGGGTTTTTTCTGATGTCTCCTAGGCAATTTCATCAATGCACACTAATTCATACTGTGGTCACAGGGTAATTTTACCAGAAGCAGTGAGGGAGCCACAGTTCTCCTGGGCCATCAACCCCCCAAGAATGGCATCACAGCAGGTGCTTCCCAAGGGACTGGGACCAAGGCAAGGAATCATCATCTCCTGCAGGATTTCAGCATGTAGTCCATGGTGATGCTGCAGCCTCCGGTACGATGGACATTGGTAAGTCCCAATATCAAGACTGATGAAACTACAGAAGTGTGGAAGCCAAAGGAGACTCTTTGCAGCTATGAGTTGCCCCTTTTACTGTTCTTTTAATATTCTGTCTGAGCATTACATTGAGGCCGTTTTGATTCAGTCCAAAACAAGAGAGAAAAGCTGTCTATAAGGCACTTGCCCTTGCTGAGCTGGAAAATATTCACAGCAGATGGAGACACAGAAGGATAAACTCTGGGCACTAAAGGGCTGCATGGGAGAAACATGTGATATCCAGTTGTACACTAAGTTCCAGGGACAGAACAAGCTCCTGCATACTTGGATATGAAAGTTGGTAAAATGTCCTCTAGGACCAGAAGAAATGTGAAGATAAAAGATAATGGAATAAAGGTTTTAGGGAAAACATTAAGCACCATAAAAACTGAGGTACTCAGCCAGCTCAGTACATCTCTACTTTCTTCCTTAAGCCAACTGCAGTGACTAGCAGGACACTGAGATGATATTTTCAGATGAGAACAAAACCAAACCAAACCAACAAAAAACCTGCAGCCCTCCCAGGAACCACTGCCGTTTATGAACAAACAAACCATTAAGGCTCTTGGGAAAACAGAATACTCCGGTCCCTCCAATAGTGAGCAGGTAAGTAGGAGTGAGATGTGAAAGCTATGTAGGATACTGCAACAGAGCTGCAGCTCTTTCAGAGTCGAGTGCAAGTACTTACCTCCCCAGTTACAGTTTCAAATCAATCCCACATGCCCTATATTTACCTGTACTTGTGCTCTGGACTCTCAGACTGCAGGATGGAAAGATTGTTTTCTTTTTTTTGTAAAGGGATGTCTAGACAGCTGTCTTCACATCAGACAAAAAGTGATCACACAGTAAATTCAAAGGAAAATTGATGTGGGCTGCTACAAAATAGAGGTATTCAGGATGAGGATGGCAGTTCTGCTCCCTGACAAGGTTCTCAATGTGGGGTGAGTGGCCCACCTGCAAATGCCAACCAGCTTTCACCACCCTAGCTTTGCTCCCAGGATGAAGAAATTCTAAGGAATCAAATGAAACCTTCAATTTTCAACTCAGCTCCACTGAAAGCAATGAAAGCTGCCCCATGTAAACCACTGCTGCATCACTGAGTGTGACACTGAACATCAAAATCACCCACATGGGACTCAGGTCAGCACTGAAAGAGAAAATCCAGTGTGAGTAAGTGTAATTCCCATCAATTAGTAGCAAATGAGTGGAAAACAGACATTAAATTGAGTTTCTGCTCCTTCCCTCTATTAAACACACTTACAAAATAGATCTTTGAATCATCTCATGATTCATCACAGCATAACACCATGTATTGAGTGACCTATCTGGTTACATGGACAGGTGACACATGAGTGGAGCAAAGTTTCAAGATGAAGAAAGGATTTGGCTGTGTCAATACAGCAGGTGTGAGCCTGAGTCATTAATTTTCATAGCAACTGCCTCTATGTGAACTAATTGAAGAGAATTTAGAAGTATTTTAAATTTTTTTGGAGCCACACTAACAAAACAAGAAGAGCTTTGATATATATTTTATGTTCCAATTTTTCTTTTTCTTCCTCAGGCTGTATTACAATCAGGATGGACAAAAACCTAAGCTTAGTTCATCAAAAACTGTCAAAGTTACCGTGTATGAAATGGATGGATTTTTCAGTTTTTCCTTGCTCCTTTTTAATTTATGCAATATTGCAATACGTAAAAATGTACATCATATCTCCCTACAAATGCAAATAGCCTTTGACAAGACTAAAAGAAAAATTAAGCTACAGAAAAAAAAAAAAAAAAAGCAAAAAAATGCATTTTAGTAATGTTTAAATTTTAGATAAAAAAACATTTCTCAGTAAAATCTTTCCCCCCAAAAAAACCCAACTCTTTCTTTTTGCTTGTTATGCTTTCAAAATTCTAAAACCCACTTATGAGACAAGAGTGGAAAGAATGAAGGAGAAAGAGGTTCAGACAAGAAATGTATCCACCCCCCTTCAAAAACTCTACCAATTTACATCAAGTTCTCAAGCCAATGTAATTTATAGTGTTGTTCTTAGAGATATAAATTTTATATTTAAACATATCCTTAGCTAATGACGGAGAGCTCACAATTAATAATTATATGCTTAAATCCCACAAGAAAATTTTATTATTTAATTTGGTTTAATATGACCATTTTAAGGCAAAAAGGATTACTAAATTGCTGCTGTCACCCAAATGACAATATTTTAAGAGACTCAAGGAATAACTCTTCTAGAAGCAATTGCTTCATCTTCTATAAAAAGTCATGCAAGGCATTCAGTAAGACAATATTCATATCAGAGCAGCTGAAACTCCCAGGGCAAACATGAAAAGAGGATTCCTCATGAAGCTTTTAATGGTCCCATAACATTTTTTTCTTGCCTCTTTTTTGTTTTTCAAATAATATATATAATTTTTTACTGCCAATAATATTTACTGGTATTTTCATGCCTAATGGTCACTCATGGTGGAAATCAGAGTAGGGATTAAGGAGGATGCTATTTTTATAGTTGTTCTGGCAGAAATTGCTTCTCCTCCATGCAAGGAAGGGAACTGTGGCTGGTGTACTCTCCTGCAACAGTTAAAGCACGGCTACAGGAGACGAAACCAGAAAGCCTGGAGGAAAGACTTAGGCCTGGGGGCTACTTTTTATTCACCACAGTGTGCCACACAGGGCGAAATTCATCCTTTTAACAAGAAACAAGAAAAAAAGTAAGAATGCATCATGCATGCCTTCTTTGGGGAGCTGAAATGGGAGTTGAGTGGCAGGACAGCTTCAATTTCATCTGACTTGAGTAAAATCCAATTAATAAAAGAACTGCAAAATCTGAGTGGCGGGCAGAAAATCCTCATTTCCTTGCAGTAACTCTGAGAGGAGCAGGCAGGGCAGCAGCCACTCACACAGCTCCATGTCAGGGGTGCCGATTACCACCTCGTTCAAAAAGTAAACTTGAGAGGATTTCTGTTGGGAATGACCATGCTTGGAAGTCTCTAGCTGAGCTGGGATGTGATCATACCGTGCTCCCTGTAGCTTTGGCATTTTCCTTTGCCATATATTTGCTGAACTTCCTCAGTCTTGTGCAGCTGTTCCCATTCCCCAGCTACGGCAGGGCACCGTCTTAGCAGCAACAACAGCAACATCAACAAAAGAGACAAAACTCATCCAGTTATCTCGCGAGAAGTATTAAATGATCTAGTGTTTAACACTTGAAATGTAAAGATCTGAACTACAAAACACTTGGTGCATAAGCCAAGGAACCACGACCAGGCATGGAGGCCGGGACCGGGCAGCCGCCCCGAGCTGCCATCGCTACCGGGACGAAGGACAGGGACAGGGACAGGGACAGGGGCAGGGACAGGAACAGGGACAGGGAGAGGGACAGGGGCTCTGCCCAAGAGACAGGGACAGGGACAGGGACAGGGCCCGGCGCTCTGCCCGAGGGACAGGGACAGGGCTCTGCCCAAAGCAGGGACAGGGACAGGGACAGGGCCCGGCGCTCTGCCCAGGGACAGGGACAGGGACAGGGCTCTGCCAAGGGACAGGGACAGGCCGGCCCGGCGCTCTGCCCGGACCCGGGCAGAGCAAAGCCCGTGGCTCTGCCCGAGGGACAAAGGGACAGGACAGGGAGCTGCTCGGAAAAAGGGACCGAGCGGACAAGGGCAGGAGTCTCTGCCCAATAGACAGGGACAGGGACAGGGCCCGGCGCTCTGCCCGAGGGACAGGGACAGGGGCTCTGCCCAAGGGACAGGGACAGGGACAGGGCCCGGCGCTCTGCCCGAGGGACAGGGACAGGGACAGGGGCTCTGCCCAAGGGACAGGGACACGGCCCGGCCCGGCGCTCTGCCCCGACTCCCTCGGCAGAGCTAAAGCTCACCGTGGGTCTGTTCACACGGGCAGCCTTGGTCAAAACCGGGAGACAGAGAGGAGCTGGGCTCGGAAATAAGTGGAATTCCTGAGCCGGTCGGAAAGGCCGGCGGCAGCTGATCCCACAGACTGCGTGGAAGCAGGCGTGTTGCTTTGTTTACCTCAAGCTTTATTTTTTAAAGCACCATGACAGCTCTGAGACTTGCTCTGTCTCAGACTAATCTATTTTCCCCTCAACACCTTGCAGCGAGCCGTCCGCCCGCTTCCCGTGGCGGCCGGGGTCAGAAGCTCCCGCAGGGGCGAGAGGCTGCCGAGCGCCGGCCGGAGCAGCGGGACCGGATCAGCCGGACCCACTGGGATCGGATCGGCCGATCCCCGGGATCGGATCGGCCGGACCCACTGGGATCGGATCGGCCGACCCCACGGGATCAGATCAGCCGGATCCCGGGATCGGATCGGCCGGACCCACTGGGATCGGATCGCCGGACCACTGGGATCAGATCAGCCGGACCCGCCGGGATCAGATCAGCCGGACCCGCCGGGATCGGATCGCCGGACCCACTGGGATCGGATCGGCCGACCCGCCGGGATCGGATCGCGCCACTGGACGACCGCCGCCGGGATCGGATCGGCCGGACCCGCCGGGATCGGATCGCCGGACCCGCCGGGATCGATCAGCCGGACCCTGGGATCGGATCGCCGGACCCGCCGGGATCGGATCGGCGGACCCGCCGGGATCGGATCGGCCGACCCGCCGGGATCGGATCGGCCGGACCCGCGGGATCCTGCTCCGCGCCCGGGAGTTCTGCACGCCTCGGCCTTGGCACTCGGCACATTCCAAAACCAAGGTGTGCTCCCCCAAGAGTCCCGCGTCCTCTACGTGCAAGGCAGCAAGGTCTTGAGGAGCCGGAGAGACTGAGCTGAAATACTGCATTGTTCACTTCACTTCTGTACAGGTTGGAAATGGGAGACTCCCATTTCTGCCGGGCTCTGTGCAAAATAAACTCCGAGGCACAACAATGATAATCCCATTAAGCAACAAGGATTTGTGAGTCCTGTGTTCGACTGGGTTTCTCTCACCAGCGTTTTACCAATATTTCTAACACTAGAGATGAAAAAAGTCATGAGTCAGACTTCTTAAAGATCAGAAATTTGTGAGCTGACATCTCAGTCCCCAAAGCTCTTTTGAAAATCACAAAGACAAGAAACTTACCGGGTTTTTTACATGAAAGCTGAGTCTTAAGCAACATCTTAACTCTAGGTGCTGGGATTTTCCAAATAACATCAATTAAGGCAGTACTCATGATAAGATCCTGAGAAGTGATCCTACAATTTTTATAGGATAAACAATAATAAAATTAAATATTACTATAATTACAACTAGATGTGGGTCATCAAAAACCTCACCAAAAACATCCTTTGCTTTTCACAGTTTTCTTCTATTTAGATTGTAAACTTGCCCCGGCCAAATCTTTCCCCTCTTGTTTATACAGCACATGAGGATATTGAACTTGTTGGGAAATTCTGAACATTGACATAAATCAAAAAATACCAGCGTGCAGGGAATTTTATTTTGGATCTCAAAATACAGGTGGAAATTCCCTGATGGGAGCTATCAGACTTATTATGGACATCCAACTGTCTATATTAGAAAAACTTTTTGGAGGTTTTGGACTTAGCCAAGCACAACCAAGACATGATTCTTCCACTGCAAACAAATGGATCATACAAAACAAACCTCTGCCTTTTGGGATTTTACAGACAACAAGGATAGAAAAATATGCTTCAAGCAAAAGTGTTTATGGCTCTTCTTGCACAGCTGACCCCCATTTCAGGAAAAAAGCATATACAAAATAGGATCTAACTTGTGACAGGGACCTTTAACTATTAGCACAACACACAGTTAACAGCTCATATTAACAGTTTAACTTGAAAAATCCTAACATGTCCAAGTGATGGGTAGAAGGCAGACAGCAGGGCTTGCTAATTGGGTCATTCTTTACTAGACATCTTTGAGTGGTGGTTTGGGTTCTCTTAAAACTGCTGCCTAATGAAGTAATTCATGGTTAGTATCCTCTTGTCGCTTCAAAAATAATTATTTCACACACAGTATTAACAAAATCTAAATTTACACTCAATAATCTTCCTCAATAGCCATGCAGCCTCAGAGCAGTGATGCTCCCAGACAAGCTCCCTGCTCAAATTATACCAGGATAAAAGGCAGAAAAATAGAGCCAGCAGTTCATGGCATCAACATCTGCTACAACAGCCCGAAAGAGGTGAGAATAGGGAGGAAAAGAAATTGGTAACATTTAGGGGACAGAAAAGCCCATGTCTGAAGTAAGGACCATGCCAGGTCCTCTTCTGAACTTCCTCAAGTCCTAAAGTAAGAGGAGCACAGACAATGCACTGCCACCACCAATGACACCCAGGGAGAGTCCTTCCTCAAGCTCCTCTCAACGCCTGGATTTTGGCTGGGAGAATTCAGAGCATTTCCACATCTCTCCAATATATATCTGTGTTTATTATTTTTTTGCCTGCATGGCTGACAATGAGCAACCCTGTTCACATATTTTCTAAAAGAGAGAGCACAGTTTGTTTATGTGTCAGCTGTACATGCTAGTCCTTAATATGTCTGGGGTTACAGGAAAATAAATGGACTTTCTATGTCATATTTAGATCCCCTTCCCATCCCTCACCAGTCCCCCAATGTGTTTGTGTCCTTTTTGCCCTCAGGGGATTTGCTGCACACACAACATTCTGCCCTCACCTCTATTTACTCTGATGCTCAGAGGGCATTTTTTAAAGTATAGGCTATTTTTTCAAGGTCTTGACCATTTATCATCTCAATGGAAAAAGTTCTCAATGATTTCATGAGGATTGGCCCTTCATCAACAACTGAAACAGCTTTTTCAGGCTGACCAGATTCCACAACTTCAACCACTTCCTCACACAGAAGCAACGAAGAATTTCATCAGATTTAAGGCCTACAGCGACTTTTATTCCTGGCACAGGAACCAGCCTGATGGGAGCTAAAGGTCCCTGAGACATATTTATAAAACTGCTCAGACTTTTTTCTGAGCATTCACTTCTCAGACCTGCAGCCTGACAGGAGTGCATTTTTTCTCAATTGGATTTTTACATGAAAAATATGAAGAACCCAAAAAATGAAAATTTCAAGTCAGAAACCATCACATCAGAAAACTGGCCCTGGTTTGCACCATGCACTGCCCCACACATTGAAGCTCTTCTGCCTTTGACAGGGACTCACCAGACCTGAGGAGTTCAGGAGCTGCCTCAGCCCTCCTGGCACTCTGCAACACTGTCTGGAGCAGTGTCAGAACTACCTGTTGCACTGATATGCAGCTAAAGGAGAAATAAATGTCAGAGATTCAGTTATCTCATCCTTACGGATCTGCTCTACAGGCAGGTCAGGCACATCCCTCTTGATTAAACTAGACTAAGGATTTAGATGTCCACTCTTCCTTTACACTAACACAAGCATTAAAGTCCAGTGTCAACCTCCAGGCTAGCACAATGTGAACATGGTAGAAGAGAAATGCTCTGAATCAGCTTTTGAAAGTTACTTACAAGGATCTGGGGGGAAGGAAATTCAGCAAGCAAAGTTAATAAAAACATTCCCAGACTGTCATCTTAATTAGCTTCAGCACAATATTTAATGTGGTTGAACAGCATGGGATGGTTTGGGAAACTGAACATCAGGTGCAGCAGGCATGCAGCGCCTCAGCTAGAAAGGGACGAAATCTCTTTCTGGGACACAGCAAATTTGCTTGGAAATTATTTGTTTGCTGGGAAACAATATCTGGCCACAGGATGAATCTGCTGCCCAGTTTTGGCTGGCAGAGGGGACTGAGGATAGCACTCATTCCAGGCTGGCATGGGATGCAGTCCTTTCCCTTCATGGCTCAGCATGGGGCACTGGAGAGAGTCTGAGTCCCCCACTCTAAAAGGGCTTTAAAGTCTGGTAGGGGGGGATTAGAACACCTTTTAAATAGAAGGGGATCAAACCTGGGGCTCCCAGATTGGATCCTAGCCTCTAATCCAGTACTGGACAGAGCAAGTGCCAGCATTTCCTCCTCCTTGGGCAGCTTTGCACATCTTGGTTCTTCTGCCTCAAATCCAACAGCCCAAAGTTAAAACATTTTATGTGGGGTGGAGTGGAAAATGGAACATCTTTTTGGACACAAAGGAATTCATTTTTTGGTTGTCAAGCGAAAAAGTCATGCATATGAACAGGGTATTACTGAAATATGCAAATTAATTTTAAAACCTTGAGCATTCAGTCTAATAAATTGGCACTATTTTCTCCCCTCTTGCAAATAGTATCAAATTATCTTTAACTGCTGAAAACCCTGTTTTTGTAAATGTAAACCAAAAGTCCAACCCAAAATTGCCCCCAGATTCCTAAGGACACTTTGTAGGATCAGCTTTAAAGATCACTGCAGGACCAAACCCTTCATCTTATAAACTGGCCCCATTTCATTAAAATATCCACAAGTGCTAAGCTCAAACTATTTATTATCTCCACAGTCATTTGAAAAATATGTTAAGAGAACCATTATATTAAAATCAAGACTAAAATGGCTGAAAACTTTGGGGGGGGAGGGGGAGAGAAAGTTATAATTGAACAGAAACACTAAAGCTCTGCTACAGTAATTCACAGCTCCATTTATGGTTTTGCACCATCTGAGGATCCTGGCCCCATGGTTGTTTCAAAGGAGGTCAAAGAACAAGTCTGAGAAGGTATGTACCAGTTTCCTAATAAGATTGCCTTGTCTCACATTTCTGCTGATTTCTTTCATACGTTCAAAGTTGTTACAGCAGCTCATAAAGCGAAAATAAAGATTAGACACCAGCCTTTGCCCTTGAGACCATCCCTGACCTCTGGTTTGCCATTTACATTTATTACAAAAGAGCCTGAAATGTTTTTGAGTCATGGAAAAGCATCTGATGGTTACAGAGGGTTTTGCACCAATAATGCTGTGTTCGCTGGGTCTCCTCAGACAGAACTTTGCAAGGATATTGAAACTCCCTCAGTTGCAGGCAATAAACACAACTATGCCAAAGTTTGGAGGAGGAGATGGAGGGGGATGGTTACTTGCACACCACTGTTTTCTTATCCATCTGGAATTAGGAAAGCACGCCTGGAAAGAAAGAGCCAACAGCTTTGGATAAGTCAGCCCAATTCCTCGGCTATGACACACTCCCTGCATGCACGCGCGAGAGAGAATGCCAGTAACTCGTTTGTCTGTATTCAGCCATTATTTAAAATAGAACAAATTAAAAGATTCAACATGGCAGTAAGTAAAATACTTTTTAAAGGATTTGCTAACCAGCCTGGTCTGGGCTGAGGCCCCTCCTGCAAGAAGCAAAGCAATCCTGCCTTCAAAATCAGGTTTAAGAGGACTTCAGAGTGTTCACATCTGGTAAAATCTGACCCCAGATCAGTGCTTCCCCACAGGCTTGTGTCTTTGAAATCAATGGGAATCACACTGGAGGCATAAGTGTGGTTAGCTGGGAGTCACAGCAACAAAAGAGCAAGAGTGAGCTGCTGTGACTCATGAGCTCCTGTAAAAAAAAATCCTCTCCTGCTTCCCTCCTTTCTAGAGTCAGTTTTTTTCATTTTGATAGATATAATTTGTCCTTGTAGAACAGCTATAGCTTTCTTTCACTCTGCCACTCACTAATGCTACCACATGCTGCACAACAGCCTAGAGGAGAACGAGGAACTATTTCCCATGAGCTTTCGTATATTCATTTCAATTCAATTTAAATGTGAGCTTCATTATGACTTTGTTAGCACCCCCTCTCCTGTTTACTTTCCATTAACATTCAGTCTAATTTTATTAGCGCAAATGACCATAGAAATTGTGAGCTGCTTGAATTCTCGCAGTTTGAAACATATTTAGTGGCTGAAATTCAATCTGTCCAGTAGGCCAAGGGAGCACTGCTGTGCCCCAGCCTTCTGCTGACTTGCAAATTTTGGGAGTGTTTATAAGCAAAATGTGATGACAAGAATAAGTCTCTTTGAGTAAGGGAAAACGGAAAGGAGACACGTGACTGCCAGGCAGCAGCCCCAGGTACACTCCTGCTCCACCACAGATGGGAGAAAATGTCAAAGGGAAGGAACAGATTCTCTCCCCACCTCCATCGCCCATTAGACAATTAGGGAGGAAAACCACCCCAAACACAATGATATTTATAAAGAGATAAAAAGTGGAGGGGGAAAAATAAAATTAATTATATGACTCATGGAGATCTGCAAACCACCCAAGTGTTTTGCATGCAGCCCACACCATCCCATCTGTCCCAGGAGGACCCAACTTCTCAGGTGAATTCGCTCTTCTCTTTAGTCTCAGCTAGATTTCTTGTCCCCTGAAGAATATTATAACATATGGTTAACTTTTTCACATAATACCTAGTTCCCAATCTCACACAAAAGCTTCCACAATATATGTCATTTTGACATGGATTAAAACATGATAAACAGTGTAATACAATCTCCAGCTGTTTGAACAATCCTGGTTATAAACTGCCTCACTGCACTGTCATCATGCTCATTTCTGCAGTGAGCCTTTGTTCTCTTTTATTCCCTACATTGTTTCCCTTCCACTCCAAGACATTTTCAAAGAAAAATGCATAAATTCAAACTTCAAATCAACATTCCCTTGGGTTCTTTATCTCTGTGCAAAAAAGGGAAGAACCTCAATTTTAATTTTTATTAAAATCAGAGATGGATGAAAAAAAATAATGTGGCTTCTTTTTTGAAATCTGGTCAGGCCATTCTGAAATATTAGGCATAACTTTTCCATGAATACTGGCAAAGAAGATTTCAAGAGTGGAAAAAAACGCAATCCAGAAAAATTAACCTTTCCAATATTTCTTCAAAATATCCAGGTCAATATTAAGTTAATTTTTACTAAATAAAATTATAAGATCAGAAAAGCTTCTAAATAAAACACATTGTTTATTAATTTATTAATAGCTCTCAGAAAAAAATACTTTGGTTACAATCGATGGCCATGATTTCCTTTTTCAGTTTTTTTTTACTGTAGCCTAGAAGACAAGAAAAAAAACCCTTCCCTTTTTCTGTGCAGTTTTAGTAAAATAAACTTAACATCTAGCAGTGTTGATGAGAAGAGGTTAATACCCACTGGCAGGCTGTTTTCTAAGCTCTGTTCCTGGAGGTTCCCTGTGCTGGTTGGATATGAAACTCTACCTGCCCCTGCTCTAGTGACACACAATCCTAGCAGAAAGCTCCTCTGCTCCAAATGCTCCTGGGATACTTGCAAAGCCTGGAGAATATATATTTTCCTACTGTTCTATGATGGCCCAGGATACAGTGAGACACTGAAAGGTGAGCTCTATAAAGACAAGCCCCAGGTCTATCACTGGCTGCAGTTGCAAGGGGTTTATTAAAACCCTTTCCCATGGAGCTAAGCATTTCTTCAGTGCTCCAGCAAAGCTTCGGAATGAATTTAAATTCCTCCCTACCAACCCAGGTGTGGAGGAATATATTTTAATATCATAAGAAACACAGAGAAAAGGGAAAGGAGTATTTTCACTTCATTAGTGTGCTTTAAAAAGGGGAGATCTAAGATAAGGATGAAGGGAAATTTAGGGCAGGCTTAGGAACAAGTTCCCAAGGGAAACCATGGAAGTCCCATCAATTGAGATGTTTAAAATTAAACTGAATAAAGCACAAGAAAGTACATGGCACAAAACACCCTGCATAGCAGTAGGATCAGCTGCATAAAGTGTCTGTTTTCATTCCTGGTTTCTGTTGCTTTCTCTCACTCAAGTATCCTAGGAGTGTTTGCTCCCCCACAGCATGACCCTCACTCCTCAGGCAGCCAGGGACAGTTCCAGTGATCTTAACTGGTTTATCTTCATGTTAAATTAATATCTATAAACACAGATGGACATGTTATTATAGGCTCATTTGTGCTGAGTAGTAACTTGGGTTTGGCTGGCTTGTAACTTTACACTTTGCTCCAAATGAAGATGATCACTGTCTCAGTGCTCAGCTGGGAAGAAGAAACAGGAGCTTCCCATGATTCGTGCCCTTTGATTTCCCTTTGAGGGCGAGGCATCATCCTGGGAACAGCTAGCAGGTCCCTGGGATGACGGTTTCAGAGCTCATGCTGCTGTAAGTCAGTGGAGGCTTGGTGGCACACCCGATGGCAGGGCCAGCAGTGAAGAAACCACAAGGCAGGTGCCTCTGTGGGTAACTTGTTCTTCTCACTGCACAAATTTGGGGCAAAAGTGGTGTAGTTCTGATTTGCAAACATGATGGAGCTATTTCTCATGTAAGAGAAAGAATTATCAAATCGAATAGGTCAAACACCATGCTGGCTCGTGCCAGGAAAGCCATTAATATAACCAAATACCGTTAACAAAGAATAAGATAAAAATTGCATGTCAAGGCTGGGGAGAGGAGGATTTGATTAAAGATGGCCTAACTGATTCATCAGCTATTAAGGTTTTTCTCCAACTGGTGCAGTTCATTCCTGCCAGGAAGGAGGCACTGAGTCCAACTCCCTTCTCACTTGCACCAGCCCTACTCTGGTGAAAGCCATCACCTCTTCAAGCAGCTCTTGCCAGGCAGCTCAGCACAGAGAGGAACAGAATCCTGCCCTGAGAGGCCTGAGGCAATTGTACAGGATCAGATAAAACACCTCAGGAATGCAGCACTGAGTGGAGCACTAGGTAATGCCTTCATTTCCATCTTCAGTTTACTGAGTCACAGCTTTCATTTAGACTACATAGTGGTTGGAGAAAGAGTTTTAACATTAATTAGTTTAAAGGGCGGGGATTACATTAGCATTTTAATAGAGTGGAAATGAATAATATGAACAGGGAGCAACTGTAGGAAGGGCTGTTCTGTGTTTTCTGTTTACCAGATGGAAACACCTCTGGATTTTCCTACTACAGACCTCCTCTGATTAGCTGACAGCAACCTGGAGGACACAAAGGCTCCAGCCCTGCAGAGCACACACATGCAGGGTGGGGATCATTTGTACTGGGGTAGCAACTGGGGTCCCCAGTTGAACTCAGACCTGTCTGGGATGGATTTTGCCCCACCATACAATGCCATAAATGACTGCAGGAGAAGCAGACAGCACCTAACACAGGAGACAGAGTGAAGCCATCTGACACCTGCAAACTCTAGCTCCAACAGCCCTTTGCCAGTACAGAATCCAGACCGGATTTGGGAAAAGCATCAGAGGACCAGCATGGATCACACCACTTCCCAGGGTAACCTATCTCATACTGATGAATCTAAGAGTGCTTTAAAACTAATTATTAACTCCCAGTGCACCTGCTGGGAATTAATATTTTTATCTCTCATTTATCAATATGTTAATTGAGGTCCAGTCCATTAATATGTTGCAGTGATCAATGGCAGAGCCAGAAACAGAATCCAAAATTCTGCGCCAGGGGGAGTTTGTCCATCAGGTAAATAGGTGTTTGCACATTTGTTTATACCCGCATAAACTAAGGGAGACAACTTGCCTGAATTTTAACAATGAATCACTGCAAAAGCCTGGAAAGACCAAAACAATTCCTTGGGGGTGGGGGGAAGCTTTATCCTAACACATCTTTATTCATGGTGCTTCATTTGTGCTTCATTATTCACGAGTCATGCGCAGTGCAGCTTACACCCCAAAGATGAACAATAACAAGGCTCTGCCTTGGGGACCATCAGAGTTTTGATTTTTGCAAGGATAATCCCACAGACGAAGAGGCCATGGTTATCTGTCCATTGGGTCTGGCAGAAGAATGTGCTGCTGCTAAAAGTAGCCAGGCACACACAGACACTGACTTTCCCAAAGCAGCTGGCAAGAGTGAGGAAGCAAAGGGAGAGGAAGATCTCTGACACAGGGCAGTGGAGGGTCCACCTTGTGCTAACTGCAGCAGCCAGAAACTCCTTGCAGTTTGCCCCTCTCAGCCAGCAGAGTACAGAGCCCCCAGTAGCCCCAGAAAGCCTAACTGGGCTCCAGGGACAGTGCCAGGGCTCTCCCAGTTGCTGAACAGAGTCATGTTCCAGTTGCCATCCAGTTTGAAACATCCAACCTTTGTTTCTAGAGTGGAAAGTCCTGAGTGGAGCTGGTCTATTACTTCCTCATTTATTTTGCTGAACTGTAAGTCTGGACTGATGAAATTGCACCCCATGAGCACAGGACAAGAGGCTGTAGACAGCTGCTGTATCTTATTTGTGCCTTATTTCCAGTCAGGCTCCTGCCTGAAACCTCAAAACCGCAATATCAGCTGCATGGAAATATGCAATAGCGACCAACAGGGTAGTGCTGCTTGTTTAAGACCAATAAAACATTAAGTTGGACGAATGCCACACACAGAGCTGATTTTTTCAACATTTTTTGCAAAAAAACCTACCTACTGACTTCAGCAGGAATTGCAATATGTATAGTTACAAATTCTGAATTAGAATTCCTAGAAATCAGAAACAAAAGCTTGTATCCAGCACCAGAAATGGAGTTTTGAGGTGGTGCAGGGAAACAACCTGCATGTTCACACCCCTGACCTGTATGAGTAACAGGACAAACCAGCTGCCCCTTGCAGCTCATCCAGAGATCAGTTTCGTTTTAGACAAGAAAATGGTGCCATCACATCTGCAGAGGGGGTGGTTGGCTGGGGTTTTTTTTGAAGTATAGCTTGATTTTGGTTACACTACAACTCTTAGTCTTTGAAGAACAATTATCACAAAGAGCCTGTAAAAAAAAAACCTCAAGCACAACTGCCTGTTCCCTGTGGAGTTCTCTGTCACAAGTACTGAATCTACTTGGAGAAATTAAGGGAACAGCAACTCTTTTGCAGCTTGCTGGCTATCCCAGAAGAGCATCCCACCCTACAGCAACACCAAAGGATGGAGGGATGGGTGTGTATGGAATAAGGCTTCTGGTGATGGCAGCCTGAGCCATAGGCATGTGTGTCACATATGTACTTACATGATATATTTGGTGCATCTATACCACAACAGTTTGTACTGCAAGCAGTACTGCAGTTTCTTCTTAGCTGTGGGAGCAGTCTTAAGGTAGGTCATGAGGAGATCATTAGAAAATCATCTCACTTTACCACCAGTTTTGGTGGTTGACAGACACGTCATGCTAAAAAAGGTGCTGGGTTTTTTTTTTCTTAAGGGTGCTCATTCCCTTTATAATATAATCAGTATTCCTTCAGGGAATAAGGCCTTACTGGATGAGTACCTGAACATCAGACTCAGGATTAAAAGAAGCAATTTTCAGCCAGCACAGACGCACACCAAGACACACAACCTGAGAAAGACCCAAGGACATGAAAGGAAAGAAACAGGTACAGTTTAGCTTAAAGCTGTTCTCTGTAAAGAAAGTAATGAATATGAGCTCTAAAACTGCAGGCTATGAAGGAAACAAAGAGGCTTGGGGAGAACAGTGGAGTGATCTGGAACAAAGGGAGTCTGGTGTGTACAAAGCACAAGGACAGGAACAGCAGCTGAGTGAGCTGGGAGGGTTCTAAGATGGCACAGAACACATAACTGATGGTCATCAATCTCTGCAAGAGAGGCAGCTCTTCTTTTATGCCATCTGTTTCTAATTGCTGTCCCAAATCAGCTCTAGGCCTAAATTGCACAATTCAAACTCGATTCCAAACCACCCAAAGTGCTAAAGGTTTTGGAAGGCACAGGAATGGAAGTATTGGGCATAAATTGCAGGGCTTATGGCATTTACACAAGAGCACCCAATTAGTTCATGCACAAGTGCCAAAACAATACATATGACGACCCCGTTGGGTCACACATGAGTGCAAAATTGCTTCACCCACATACACCGCCCAGAAGTTCATGCAGGAATGATACAGCAGTTCATGCATGAACACCCAATTAATTCATGCATGTCCAACTAGTACACACACGAGTGCCCAAACAGTCTGTGTACAAGCAGCCAATTAATTTGTTCATAAGAGCACAATTAATTAAAGCATGAGCACATGATTGGTTTGTGCATCGCTGCCCAACTGGTACATGCATGAGCACCCAGTTAGTGGTACACAAGCACCTAATCAGTGTATGCTTGAGTGTCCTATCAGGTCACGCTTGAGCACTCCCAACACTTCATGCATGAGCACCCAAATAACTGAGGGATGTGTTTTATGCATGAGCACCCAATCAGCCCATGCATGAATGCCCATGCAATTTATGCTTGAGGACCCAAATATTCCATGAACAAGGCACAGTCAGTCTGTGCATCGGCACCCCAACAAATCACCCTGAGTGCTGCGTTGGGTGGCTGGGCTGCAGTGATGCCTGTGCCAGGTGCTGGGCACAGCCGTGCTCAGCCAGCTATGAAACTGGTGAAAAACCCCCAAATGTTCCAAAGCATCAGCCCATCAGAAGAACCCTCAGGATCTCGTCTCAGACATACTCAAGAAAGAGCAGCAGCTTTAAGAATTTGAGAAATGTGAAGGGAGAGATGGCTGAGGAGATGTGGGGCTGGAGATGAGCTCTTGAGAGGAACCAATCCATGTGCAAGGGGTGCATCCAAGGGACTGGCTCCAGGACAATTCATGAGTATTTTTAATTTCTTTAATTCTGCGTGTCTTTTATAGAAGTGTCAGGAAATGTCACATCTGGAATCAGGAATAGAAGTTGCCTTAGAAACACTGAGCCAGCTGCTTATGATTCTGCAGCATGCCCATGAGAACTCAAATCCAGAGAGTAATGACTGTTAACCTCTAGAGAAAAATCTCACTCTAACAAAATGTATTTGCTTAAGAAGAATAAAGGATGAAGCTCTACAGCCTCTGCTACACAGGAGCTCAGATAAGATGATAAAATGACAGAGTGGTAACAAAATCTGTGATCAGTCCAACTTGCATAGGTCTCTTAATCACTGTAAGTGCACAACCTTCCTTGTTCAGGCACAGAGAAACACAAGGTGGTATGTATTAAGCCTTGCTCATGCCAATAAAAATGTACTACAGGAATGAATGCATTTATTAACTCTCAGCAGTTGTGCCAATGGTTTTGGCTCAAGTACAGTTTCCTGGCCTTGGACACAGGGTCAGAAATCTCTAAGACTGCTGAATCTTTCCCTGCAGCAAGTCTGAGCTGGAGCTGTCTGCCACAGGGGAGAGAAAACAAAGCCTAGGCAGCCCTAAAACATAATATTTTCAGCATTCAAACAGAACAATTTAAACAGAGCAGGGGAAAGGCTGGCTTCAAGATGTTCTGGATCAGGTCTTTGCACTTAGTTGCAGTTGGATGGAAAGAAGGGCCAGCCAGAGCTCCCTGACTGGGAGACCTTGCTGCAGCCAGGAAGGGGAGGCTGTTCCCAAAAGCACACAGCAGAGCACAGGTGATCCAAGCCCTTGCAGGAGAATGGCAAATGCAGGATTGCCTGTAAGGGAAGCCCATTTCTACCTGGCTGGAAACCAAACTCACAAAAGCAAGATTATTTATTATTTACCAGAACAAGTAATTTCTTAATGTAACTGAAAAAAAAACAAACCCTGCAAATTCCATCCTTTCACCATTTTATTCAGACAATTACCATGGAAGGATGGCAACAAGTCCTTACTACTTAGAAAACAGCAAATGTGGGCACAAACAGGCATCATTATTATGTGTCATTCCCAGCCACAACTGTCTCATAACTGTAAAAGCCTTGCCATTAACTTCAAGTGCCTCCCTTTTCCTCTGCATGCCTGAGCTCTCCTTTGCCCAGGACAGGATGTATTTCTTCATTTCATTGCATATGCAGTGTCTAGAAAGATGAGAGGCAGATAACTCACTAGAGACTACTCATGCTCAAACCCAACAAAAACACATTTAGCATTTGCCCATGGCCAGCCAAGCAGGGTCACAGTCAACCTGAGTATTCTGAATGTGCTCAGAAGGTGTATCCCACACAACCACAGTGCTGGCACATCTCTGAAAGTGACTCACCCCAGTTCTTAGAAACACACATCTCAGTAAAAGACAATCAAAATTATGTTCCTAAGGTCCAAACACTCTAAGCTGTACTTTTAAAACGTCAATGCCCAATGATCACGACCGTAAGGCATCTCACTGGGTCATATCCAACCAACAGCAAATGGCAGGCACGGGGAGTATGTCCTGGCAAATACGACCTGAAGCATCTCCCCTGAAGATGGGTCTTGGTCTCCTAAATCTCCAAGCTGCTATCTAATAAATACATTATTAGATTCTGAGGCAAAAAAAAAGAGACTATAAGGCTGAAGAATTAGTGGGTTTGTGCGGAGGCATATGGAGAGACACACACAGCACATGCTCTAAGCACAGTTCAACAGACAAGATTTACTGAGGCTCCTGCTCTGCTTTCAAGCCAATCCTCTTTACTAGGTGAAGTCACTAACCTCATCAGATGGAGCCCTCCCATCCAGCCCAAAGGGCAGAATTAGCTAATTTTATTGGAAATCTTTCAGATTCAGATTTCATTTACAACTCTTTGTCAGTTCAAAATCAGGACTCTTCCCACTGTCTGAACATACTCTGGCCACAGATACAAAAAAGTTTTACATTTCTACAAGAAGCCTAACAGCTTTTTCACTTCAGAAGTAAAATCCATAGATATTGAACATTTCTTCATGTGTTGAAATCCCTGCTGTTACTGCTGAAATTCAACCTATCAGAGTAGGCATTGATGGAGACCATCAACAGTCTGTGGTTAAATCCTCAAGGGGAGGTAAGGACCTGAACTCCTGTGAAAGCCTGGATTTATAGGTTTCAGCAGAATCTCTCTCTGCCCATAGTACTTTAATATAAACATGAGCTGTATAAAAGGCCCTGAACAACCACCCTGCACCTTTTTCATAACACAGCTTCATCCTTTTGTCCTCCCTGTCTGCATGGGAGTTTTTTCAGGGGAATCTGGCCAATAAGACTGTGAGCTAGCAACAGCATATTTTGGGCAGCAGTATTAGCTAGGGAAAAAAAATCAAAATTAAGAAAAGCACATGTAATTAGCCTAGGATATGATGTCATCGGTGATATGAAGAATCATTAAATATACTTGAGACAGCTAATGAATTACAGGCTAGTTTTACAGACATGGAAAACCTTGACAGAACAAAATGGTTCACAAACCACTGGCATTAATTCTTAGAGGGTCAGTGAGTTTCCACGTGAAATAGAGGAAAAAAAGGATGTTGCAAGAAGATCAGCAGGATGATTTAGGAGCCTGCTGTCTTGACTGATTTTCAAGCTGAGTTTTGCAATTAGGCTAGAGGATGCCCTGTTCCATGTAAACTTAGTGTGCAGACTCAGTGGTTGAGAAATAACATGTCCTAGAAACAGAGGTTCAACTCGCTGTGTGCAGATCGGAGAGAGTCCCCACTGCTGCTCCCTCCAGGACAAAGCAGCCCCATTCCCATCAGGCACACAGGGAGCTCCCCCTGTGCTTCTGAGCACTGGCCAGGCCCCAATTTCCACAGCACCTAAGCCCCACTTTGCCTTGCAATATGCTCTAGATGCACTGATCCCCATGACAGGGCTGCAGGGTAGAAAATACTTTCACAGCAATTTCACAGATATTAAAGGAAGGCATCAAGACATTCATTAACTCACCAAAAGTCACTGAAGAAACCTGTGGGCTAGAAGGGAACTGAACAGAGGTTTTCCACACTTCAGATCACTGTCAAGAGTTTGTACTTCTCTAGAGCTATTTCTTGAAAGATGTCTTGGCTGTAGCTGTTAAATTCTCTCCTTATCTTAACTGATTTGTTTGTAGAGAGATGATGCATGTGTGTAAAATGTGCCCATAAACCTTGATGAGGTTATTTCATTTTCAAACAGACACTCCAAACATTCCAGAGTTAAAAATAAAAGTAGCATTTAGCTCTACAGGGCATGTTTTCTGTTCCAGACAAGGTTAGTTCTGCTCTTGTTTTAAGAAAGTAATATTTTTTTTTTTTTACCATTCATATACCAGGTGTTTCTAAGGGCGTGTTTGGCCCCAGATCAGCTCTGGATGAAGAAGCAGCACAGCACATCCTTGCTGGCAAATGAATCTCTACACATTTGGGAGCTACAGACTGTATGAACCATAAATCTCCTTCAGTGTGAGTGCCTGGACTCTTCTCCAGGTCTGTTACAAAGCAGATAACAAGTGGGGTCACTGAACAGTACAGAATAAAAGTTTGTATGGGGCTGGAATATGTCAAGCTTTACACTGAGACATTAGGATTTGCTCTTCCAGTGCACTTAGGCTCTTCTCAAAGCATCAGCCAAGGGTCAAAGCAAGGAAAAGGCTCAGCACCTGCCTCCAGGCAGGTCCAGCTGCAAGGCTGGATGGGCAGAGGGACACAGGATATTCCATGTTACAGCCACATACATGGACAAGCTCCCAGGGCTGTCAGCAGCTGGGCACAACCATTCCCATCCACAGCTGCTGTGTGCTCCATCCTCTTTGCTGAGTATTTTGCTTTTCTCAAGGAAGGATCCACATGAGCTTGAAACAATGCAAAAACCAGCTCAGAAAGGAAAGGCAGGAGTGAAACTGATGATTTCCAGCTCTACCATCCCACTCTGTTTCACATCCAAAATAAGGATTCCAAGAAGAAACCAGAACCATCTCTAACACAGGCAGTATTTAAAACCTCATCACAATCCATGCAAACTTCCAGAAAAAGATAAATCTGCTTTACACTGACTTACCTTTTTGAACAAAGCTACCTGAAGTAAACTGGATGTGTTTCTTAGCATATATTATCTGACCAATGTACCAGTACTATTTATTGCTTTTCGAGGCACATAGTGGGTATTATATCCCGTGCCTCCATGAGGCATTGTGAAGAGAGTTTTTCTTTCCAGATCTGAAACTCCTTGTACAGGCAGGTCTTTAGAAAAGAAAACATCAGTGAGAAGCAAAATACTTGTCAGAGGGGAGAGAATCACACGCTCAGACTTTACTAAACCAGCTTTTATCAGAGCAAACTTTCTTCTACAAAGAAATACTCACGGGTCTGGGAAAGGAAACACACTTATCAGATCAGTGCTGTTTGCATAGGAAATGAAAAATGGTGACTGTTTATAACTTAAAGTGCTTTTAATGAACTTAACTGCTGTATTTTAGTCTGGGAGGAAGAGTAAAAGTGCTTAGGAAAACAAGCAGTATAACTGAGATTATGAGATCTGGTTGCTCCCATGGAACCACTCTGTGGAGCTGGGATTCTTTCACCAGCTTTGCCAGTCCTGTTTTATGGCATGTGGAATAATTGCAGCCTGGCAGAGAAGGAACATGCCTTTTGCCAAATGTGGAAGTGAGCTACTGGTACCTGTGTCAGCTCCCTGTGGGATTCAGTAAAACTCCTGACTGAACCAAGAAGCCTGCCCTGCCTGTCGACTGGTTACCTCTCCAGGGGGTTTCTTAGATGCCAATCTCTGAAGACAGCAAAACCCATTCCCACTTTTCTGCTTCTGTGGCTACAGCTGGGTGTGCTGAAGGTAACAGTGCAGACGAATCCAAGTTTGAAACCACTTAAAGACAGCGAGTTAGAACAAGAATCTGGGAGTGTAACAATTTCATTAATCATCTTCATTATCTTGGCACACATCAGGAACTTATTAGCAAAACTTGGGAGCTAAGCAAAGGGGTATGAATACTCAAAAATCTGCAATTAAAAGAGGACAACACACACCCAAAGGAAGATCAAATAAACACTAATCTGTTAAAAAAGGAAAGAATAATACAGAATATTGGAGAATAGGTCCTTATCACCAGTATGTACCACACAGCCAGATCCTTCTGTCTCTACAGAGCCCAAACAGGTTTCACTGCTCCCCAACAGTTGCAGGGCTGGAGCAGGAATGCTTTGGGAATCAGGTGCACAAACAGGCAGTGACCGACCATGAGATTGTATAACCCAGGCAAAGCGTAAAACACAGAGAGAGCAGCTGAGTCCACCTGTAGGGGCCTTGCTATCAAGTCTGAGACCTCAGCATGTTTCCAGGTTGCAAACATGTCCTTAAACACTTGCCTCTATAATAAATGCACTTACAGATTGCAAGGAAAGTCCAGTCCCTGCTCTCCTCAGAGTGACTGACAGCTGGAATTGGATTCAAGAAATCTCCAACAGGATTTTCTGAAAAACGAGGTTCCTAGACATGTGTTAGGAAACAAATCTCTCACATAGTACATAAAATCCTGCAAATTTGGGCAAGGTAGAAAAACAACTACTTGGGGACTTTCATTTGGTTTTTTCAAGATGCAGTTTAAAACACTGTTCTTAGTAAATTTCATAAGTGGAGAAAAAGTCAAGAGTATAAGCCTGGCTTTAGCACAGGGAAACCAAGGCCTGTCTGGGTTTACATGGAAAAACTGACACTTGATAGAACACTGATCTCTGAGGAGCCTCAAGGTATTTCAATGGCAGACACTGGACTCTGGGCTGCCCATTTTGTTGTGAAAACACCAGGCAACAATTTTGGCTGACACAAGCTACATCTGGCATTTCTAAACATTGCAAAATTTCCTTTGAATGCCAAGTGACTGGTGTTGCAAGGACTTTTGAAAGCCCATAGCAAAAGGACCCCTTTACCCTTCCTATGACAATACCACTGGATAATGAAAAGGTGCCTCCCCACAACACACTGAAATAAAAGTGGAACGGGGATATTTCCAGCAACACAAGCTGAGACACAAAGCAGTCTCATGTTGGGATTTCAAGCACAGGCCATAATCTCTCTTTTGGGAAATAACAGGGTTCCCATTCAGTTCATTCAAAATGGGGAGAGCAGGTACCCCTTAGGTGTTCCTTAACTGCAACTGCTGGAAATTGCACTTTCTAGAAAAATCTTCAGGGCACCAATTGGGCTGCTTCTGATTAAGATAAATCCAGACCTCCAAAGCAAAAATAAAACAGCAGAGGACATCTCAATCAGCTCATACATAGAGACAATTAAAATGAAAGACAACTTTCATTCTGCCTCCCCCTCCTCCAAGCACCCAACAAGTGAAATGCTTAAACAGTTCAGACCTAACCTCATATTTAAACTCCTACCAGTTTATACCACCTTGGGGTTATATAAAATGGCCTAAATATGAGTATAAATAATTATGCATAATCAAGAATTCAGGCTCCCGTTGCCTGAGGTGGATAAAAACCCCTGCTCATTCCAAATCCAAATTCATTTTGGAAATGAATTTTCATGACTGATCAGCGTTATCTGCTAATCAACATATCTACAGTCTAGCATCATTGCATGAATGCCAAGAACAGATGATACTGATGACAAAAGATGATACAATTTGCATGTTCGTTGAATTTATCAGAGTCTGACGGATACCCTTTGCCCTGGGCAGATAATTAAATGTGATTGATTTGGGTTGGAATGGACCAAGCTGAAATCCTTTTCAGAAATGTGTTTTTTCTACAGAGGAATAGATGAGAGCAGTGACCAAGTTCCTGAAACACCATCTTTTCATTCATTGCAGAATTTCAAGGTTGTTCTGCTCAGTCAGAGAGTCACAGGACCACCTGCTCTGCTTGAAAACAGCCAGTCATGACCGTGGATGTCAACTCTGAAGATGCAGTTGCAGGGCATCCTTTGGTGATGATCACAATGCCTCTCACCAGTGGCTCTGACCTCTGACTGACCCTGCCATGACAAGGCCACCTGACAGGCTGCTGACTCAGCTCCTGGAACCTCTTTGCCTCACTTGTTGGAATAAACCTGGGGTCATTTCAGAACACGATGGGTAAGCCCTACAGACCTTCACTGCAGCACTAGCCCTGATTTCCCTCAATCCCTGATCTCAGCTTCATGCCAACAAGGCTCAGTAATTGTATTTAAAGCTCCTAGCACACATCCTTCAGAGCCTTTTATCCTAAACCCTTGGCAGAGAAGTGTTTAGAATGAGGTGATGACTGTAAAGAGGGCTGAGATGTGCCTTAGTTTCCCCAAGAGCATTAGGACAGGGATACCCTGCAATGGGTTTGCAGCCCTCATCTCTCAGAACCACTGTTTCTCCAGCCATTAAATCACTGGAATTGTCAGCCCATAGAAGCACACAAGTGTTTTGTACAACTAGAAAGACTAAGTAAGAAGCAGGCAGGTTTCTAAATACAGTCAGAGCTTGCAACCAAGGAACCATAAAGGCAGATAGCTCAGATATCTCTAACATCCATGTTAGCAATTTTGCATAAGCACGTAGAATCATTAGCAGTTGCCAAAAGCATCTGACAAATTCTCATGTAGCCAATATCAATGATTAATTAGGATTTAGAATCTGGCCTTTCTTACTACTTCCCAGTCCAATTATCTGCTTGTTAAAATTGACTGGTTCCCAGCTAGAAGGTTCTTGTTAGGCTGTACACTTTGGGATCTGCTATTTTCTAGACACTACTGAGGATGAGGAATAGCTGGAGAGAGAATATATAGATCAACTTTTGTGTTGCTACCTCTTGCCCAGCCCTTACTTTCTGCAGCCTCACTGAAGAAAAGAAAAATCAAAAACCCAAACATGAGACAACATTTCAAGAGTGACCTAGTTAGTTACTGTAGGTTCGGATCCTTCACATTCTTGGCACCCAGCATTTGCAACTGCATACATGAAAACCAGCTCACAGAAATATGGATTATTTTTCCCATAGCACTTCAAAATAAGATAAAGGTTGAATACAACCTAGAAATTCACACTGGATGATTCCTTCTATCTGCAATCTTCAGGCTGTAAACAAGAAAATTATCATTTAAAGGGAAGAATTAACCCAACTGTGGTGATCTGCTGTATGTGCCTGTGTTTGCATCCAGTAAAAGACGACTGCAGAAATAAATGAACACCTATTAATTATTTAGATCTAGAGATGGAAAGGCAGCATCTACTGGCATAATTCCCATGTCAATCTGCTCCTGGAAATATTATACTGTGAATTTCAACAACAGTAAACTGAATGCTGAGGTACATGATCTGTAATGGGTGCTCAAATGTGGCTCTGGCCACTTGGCTTGTTATGACAAATACTGAGGCATGACAAACATTTTCTGGCTCTTCATTCCCATCCACTGACCTCAGATCTTGTAAATATTTGGTATGTTAAGTCACCCATTATTCAGCAGCAAGGATTAGTGGCTGCAGCAAAAACCTGTGGGCCCTGATGTCAGTAAGACCTGAGTGCAGAGGCACCAAGCTCAGAAACTAAAAATTACTAGTTCAATTTACAATACAGATGATTTAAACAATCACCCCAGACTTGAATATCCCAAGTGGACAGGAGGAGTGGGCTCTGCACATCCACCTCACACAAACTTGCTGGCCACCACCACATCCCTACCAGCACGTCAAGGTACCTGCAAGTTTGCCCTTTAAGTTGGTAATTCTAAGAAAGAAAATCTCTCTCCAACAATCCTGGCTCTGCACAGAATCTGCCATTGGCTTCTCAGGCTGAGCACGCTGCTGCATATCCTCTTGGCACAGCCTAAGGAAAGTGCACTTTATCCTGCATCCGTCAGCATGTGTGACAAGCAGATTCCACATAAGGGCATGAAATAGCACATATCAGGGACAAGGTACTCGTAAGAAATGTGAGAGATTTAAACAAGAATTGCCATCTTTGCACTTCTGCCCTGGGAGAATGGACTTGAGGTGCTGCTCAGGAAGAGGAAAGATTTTCCAGAACTGCCAAAGAAACTTCTACAGAGTGGCAGCAAATTTTCCTCTCTTTGCACAGTTTCTAACACACTTGGAACTGTTGTGAGCAGTGCAGAGCCTTCTGCATCTTGTCTGAGCTCTCATTCACATCAGAACTCTCTGCAAAGAAATGAAGGTTCCCCTTTTCCCAAAGGAAGGAGTTCCAATAAAACAGCAGCACTTCAAGCCGAAGAGGAAGTTTTTAAAGGCCAACATCATGTGCAGACTGAGAAAAGTGTATAGCAAGGACCTGGTTCTGGGACAGTGCTGGAGTTGTGTTCCTGAGCTCTGCTGCCAAAGTGTAGGATCTGAAGCAGCCCAGCCTGGGAAACAGGTCTCCCAACACTGTTCTGAGACTCAAATCCACATTGCTGTAAACTCCTTAATGCTGTCAAGAGAAATCTCTTTGAAAGAGCAGATCATTATTAAACTACTACAAAAGCCAATAGTTACTTTTCCATGGCTCACTTCTGCCTTTATAGATGATAAGCAAAGAAAAAATGTCAAATACCTGACTGATAAAATTCACCTATTTGAAAAGGTATGTGTGTATGTGCACATACATGAACACTGCTGCCTGCCTTTCCTTTCAATTCCCAGGCAATTCCACAAGTTCTTAAATCCCCTTTGGCTAATCAGTTCAGACTATATATGGGCAGCCCATTTCTGGAGTAACAGATGCTCCTAATTTAACCTTCAACATCACGGACTAGAAATTGTCCCATTTGGATGCAGAGTCCCTAATTTGGAGTGGTGCCTGTCAGAACAGGGATGGTCACAGAGCGAGTTTCAGAGCTCCTCTGCCATTCAGAACAATGTGAACTATTAAAAAGGAAAAATAAAATAATCGAGCCAGAATCAGTGCTCAGTAACACATGCTGCAGGGAGAGGGCAAAGCTGCAACAACTCAGCAAGAGTTGAAATTCAGTCAGGGGAGAAGAATCAAAAATAGTTTGCTAGTGAATCAGAGATGTAGAAGGAGAGACAGTGAGCAATGGAACAGCACGTGGAGGAGGAGATCTGGAAAATAAACGCACACATTATCATGGACAGAAAATAGAAGAAGTCTGAAGTAGAGCTAGTCCAAAACAAATATTTCTGTGAATAGAAACGTTTTAAAATAATTTTCTTCCTACTGAGTCCACAGGGTTCTTTTTATATTTGCAATATGTGACAGTTCTAGCAAATAATGTTGTAAGTAGGAATGTTGTAAACAAGAGCATATTAATCATACGTTGGCATATACTCAAAGAATTCACATACAAAAGCATTTTTACTGGAATCCTAGTTACCCTCATCCAATCCAAAAGGAGGAACAAAATCACATATGTAAAGTGAAGCAGCAGATTATTTGAATTTAAATACAGCATTGCCAACTCCAGCCATTCAGAAGTAATCGGCGAAAACCTCTGCTTCCCAATTTTCTCATGGAAGCTGATATTGATGAATTGAAAGAGCACACTCACTAAACAGTAAGGCACAGACAAATGTGATCAAAAACTTGTGAGTCTTTTTCAGGAATTATATCAGCAGGTTTCTTCCAACAAAAACTTCTGCCACCCCAATGAGGTAGGTGGAGAAGAGAGGAATGAATTTGCCTAAAAAGACATAGAAATATCATTTACAAAACACAGATGAGTTTAGCAACAGCTGGAGCCCAGTTACTGGAAAGCAAATGAAGGTCTTGCATGAGATATTCCTTGAGACAGCTTGAATCACTTTCCCAGTATCTGATCCCAGTGGTCTTCAGAGCATGGGGAACTGATGTCACCTTGTCTTTAACCTAAGTCAATGACAGCCAGGCAGTTACAATTAGAGACATATTTGCAGCCATGTGCCCCGTAATGACCATGAAGGAAACATTTTTGAAGCAATTTGCAGGTTATTCTAGGTGGAAATTGAAATGAAAACATTGATTTGCTTTACAAGGAATCACTGAATTGTGCACTAGTCTCAAGATACCAAGGTACAGTAATTAAAGATTTTACACCTGCAGCAATTCCATCTTGGAAAGGCTCACTTTTGAGAGCAAGTGCATTTCTCAGCTTATTCTAAAACGAAGAGTTGATCCAGAGGTATGGTAAACACAGGCCTTTTTTGGAACAAAGTCTGACTAAAAAAATAAATGAAAAACAGCAATGTTCAGTCTAAACCTCTACTCAGATCTGTCTGTTTTTGGAGGTCTCTGTCACTCAGGTCCAGGCCCAGATGAGGTTCTCTGGAGAGTCACTCTGATCTTTTTGGGGTACATAAACTAACAGGAGCTGAATGCAGCTGAACTCCTCCTGTATACATTGCAGTGAAACCCCTTGAAAAGGAGCAAAATGTGTTTATTAATTTGTTAATTGAGTTTGTTTTGATTTCCTCAGATCATTTGGTTCCACATTTAAAAGAAGTGGTGGAGACTTGAAAGTATTAAGTGAGTCATACGCTGCAGGTTTTATTTGCTTCTACATTTTTATATATAAATAGTAAAAAATGAAATTTTTAGTATTTATTTCTCAACACAGATAAGGGGGTTACCATGGCTACCAGCCTCCAGTAACATGGTTTAAAAGGACAAAAAAAGGAAACCAGACTGGAGCTTGAAATAATCGGGTTGCTCTGCCCAATACGCACACCATGCGTGTTGTGATAGAACAGGGGACTAAAATCAGACAGGCTGGAAAATAGAACACTGAAAATAAAAACAAGGAAAAGGAATCAAAAAGGCATGTGAGCCATGCACGCAACTTCAGATTCAATATATTTTCAAGTACACAGAACACCTCAGCAGGACGTAAGCAGCTCTGGCTTTGAAGCAAACACAATAAAGTCCCTGAAAAAAAAATAAAGAAAACTGCTTCCTAAGGAGGTTAATGCAGCTCCACAGGCAGTGCACACAGGACAGCCTAGTCCCTGGGATAAATGTCCATTTTAATGCCCACATACAAAGATTAAACACTGCCCAGCTCCTGACCTGTTGTGAGCGACATGGAAAATTCCTCAACATGTCCATGCCCTTCTTCCTCCCGCCTCGCAAGGAGAAGCACGGCTCAAACCCACTTCCCACCATGTAAACACAGCCTGGAACTTCTTGGTATTGCTCGGCCCAATGCCCTGGCAAAGAAGACAACAAGCTGACTTGCTTCTCCTAGAGTTTTTTCACCCTTCTGTTTTTATTACAGAGAAGAGTTTAATGGTCTTCATATATGGAAATCTGATGCTTCATATACTTGAGTTTCTGATATATTCAAGACTTTAGACAGATGTTTGAACTATTGTGTTGCTATGGCACAAAGCACTCTTTACATACCAGACTCACCAAGAACAGGAAAAGATATATTCTTATATTTCAAAAACTGAGCAAAGGAGGTGTTAAATAAAGGCCTGAGAAGAATGTGTGAGGGTGATTCATTTAATATTGATACACACACTGTTCACAAAACTGTAGACTCATCTAAACAGTGTAATATATTTAGAGGAGGAAGAAATTACTTGGCTGCACAGGATGATGCACTTTCTAATTAATTGTCATATGAGCAAGCTGAGTGTAGTGATAATTTATAGAGAAAAAGTAATTTATGCATATACAATTGGGACTTGAAATCATAAATATAGCTGTGGGACTCAGATTTTTTCAAAATTATCTTTTTTCCTCTTCCCCTCTCAGCTTCACTAGTATCATCCTTATATTCCCTTACTACTGACACCAAGTGTTAAGAACACACTGGCCCATCCAGCAACAGGCCCCTTTGTGTGCACTTTGAACACTGCTCAGTGGCAGTGGGGAAGGCCTGGTCCTTTCACAAGATCTGCCTCCTAATTTGTCTCATTCTGAATTTTCTCATTACTTTAAATCACATGAGCAAAAAAAAACAAGATGCCCCCTTGGCAATGCCAGTAGCATCAGCAAATTTTAACAATAGTTTGTTTGTGTGCTTTTCAACCTCATGACGGCCTCTGGGTGTTTGACTCAAGAGCTTGATATTTGTTGGAGATTCTGTAGTGCCAGAAAGCATATTCTTTGTGGGAGAGTTAGAAGTACTAGTTGTTTTCAAAAGCAACACAAAAATATCTCTCTGAAGATGAGGGGACAAGTTTTTTATATATTCAAATGTTAAAAGGTCCTAATTATATAAGTAAAATATATTTTGCTTTCCCTCACTAATTTATCCCCACATGCCCCTCAGGCACAGCCCAATGAACTGCAGCAACATTGAAGCAATTTTTCCTCCTGCCCCAGAAGCAGTGCCTTGTGCAGCAATGTGACAGTTCAAAGTGTGCATGTTATTTTAATGAAATATCATGATAACTCATTAAAGAGGATGGCAACGGAATTGTGGATCCTCTCCTGTTCCCAAGTTACGTACACAAATGAATGCTCACCTTCCTGCACAAGGTACAGGCAGAGTTCAGCTGAGACAGATGTCTGCTGCATCAATTGTGCTAACAACCCCCTCTGACAGGCAGCCCCAGGATAAGGCTCTGATTACCACAGCTAGACCCAGCTTATGGGTCATTGGGGAATTATGATTAGACCATATACATTTTTCTTAGAAGGTAGAAAAAATGGATAGGATGAGTAAGTTCTGGCTCACTATAAGATTTTTTTTTTTTTTCCTCAGGATGGAGATGCTCAAGTTCCTAATGAATAATACTTTGTGAATGGCTTAACATGCATGGAAGAAAGGGGAGGGACAAAAAACAGCAAAAATGAAAAGCAGGTTAATGCAGACTTCTAGTCTGCATTCTGCAAAGCTTTCATGAAAACAACATGGGGATTGGCTTTGGCAGAATGAGACATACAGACAAAGCACCTGAACAACCCACAACTCAACCAGAAAGGATGCAGAGATGTGCAAACATTCCACAGAAAAGTTTCAGAATACAAGTCCGGGTAGTTGGCAACTCTGTTCTTCCAGTTCCCTGTGCTGCTCTGGAGAGCTTCTCCAGGAAGGGCACTTGCAAGAACAAGAACTTGGATTGTCAGAAAAGACTGAGCTTACAGGGAACCACCCTCCTACACTGCTGTTTCTCTGCAGATTTGCAGCGAGGCTAATGAAAAATGCCCAGTGAAGACACACTGCTCCTCTGCACAGTGTCAGTGAGTCCCTGGGTGCTTTTGCCTTGCTCCTGATGAGCCACCCAACCTCAGGATTAAAATCCAACATCAGGAAGGACAGATCAAGCCCTTCACTTCTTGAAGTGCATAAAGAGGGGAAAACAATCTTTGCTGCAGCCTTGTGAGGCATTTCTCTGCCTAGAAAGGTCTCTGAGACTTTCCTTAGCTGAAGAAACTGCAGAGTTCAATAACTGCCTTGTAAGCATCACAGTGGGCTGGAGAGAACAAACATATGAATTGGTTTATTCTTTACTATACTATCAACTTCATGTGGGATCTTGTAAACTCATCAGCCTCTCCTGATCTCATTGCCCAATTCACATTTAAAAATTATGTGGTATCTATACAGACAGCCAAGATCAAATGATACAGAACTTCACTATTTTGAAGCTCTCCAATTCGGTTTATGTATCAGCAAGGAATTTGGTTCTGCATTTCTGCTGCAATAAATAATTCACTGTTGTTTCAAACAAAATACTAGTAAGAGAGAGAGAAGGTAAGAGAGTAAGAAGACCTGTAATTTAAGTATGAGATGTTCAAATGCTAAAACCTGGCACAAGGGACAGGGTTTAACCTTTTGCCCAAGGAGGTACCTAGGAAAAACCTTCACAACCAAAAGAAAATGGCCTGACAGAAGAAAATACGAGCCAAGTGCCTGATGCCAGGCACTACAAGAAGTTTAGAAGCCTTTTAGAAGCCCATTGGTCATCTTATTCTTCCATCCCCAACAGAGCAAAGGAAAAACCTGAAGGGCAAAGATCATGGTTGTTCACCAGATTTACCATAAGGGATGTAACCAAACTGAAGATAAATCACCACTGTCCTTATCACACAGATCAAGAAAAGCATTTGACAGCCTGAAGCAGGTTCATTCTGGAATTCCTTGAAGCTCTCTTCCCTGCCAAGGAGAACCAGGAACATCCTCCAGGTTTCCTGTCGAGATGCAGCACGTGCAGTTCTGCAGCAAAGGCTGGAGCACTGGGCGATCTCCTGCCAGCCTGGCACTGCCCATGGCTGCCCAGGGGAGCAGAGCAGAGACAAACACAGCTGGCATCACTCACCTGCCCTGCTCTGCTGGAGGATGGCTTTATCAGAGGTGCTGTCCTGCCCTCAGGGTCGATTTGAAGTGCCCTCTCTACCTCCTGACAGATCTCTGGGATTAAAGGGCTCTCTTCACCTGTTGTGTGAGGAGCAAACCTTCCTGTGGACTCATTCATTCCTTACAAATGGACACTTCCCATGTACGAGTCCAGCACAGAGTGTGCTTGTTCAGCATGGTGAGTTTGTGCTAACCTTTTCTTTGATGCTGTAGGACTTAACACAGATTTAACGCAGTGGCATTAATATAACCAAAAAACCCTAAGACGACTAGCATTTCATACCCATTCAGTTTCTCTTTAAATCAACTGAATGAGTCAATTAAATTAATCATAAAGATTAAAGGAGAGCTTGATATACCACACAACTGTGCAGGTTACAGTTAGCTGCAAACAGAACAGAAACCATCATAGAAAATAATGCAGAGACCATGCAGGAAGGAAAAGAGCAAAGGAAGGGATGAGAGGAGTACATTTTCAGGGTTTTGGTTTTTGTAACCTGCCATTTTCCAGTCAGGCCACACTAGGATGGAGAGTGCACCAATCACCCACTTCACGCACAATCCATTTGTGGAACAATCTTTTTCTGGCTTTATTTGGACGTGTCCTCACTACCCCTTCCACTTTCCTGCTGAGTCTGTCCCCTCCTCTGAGGTACTTGTAACAGTTGGCTTCTACAGCCCACATCAGAAAATAGGAAAAAACTCAAACTTTTCTACAATATTTGATGAACACTAGAAAAAGTGTTTGCTTCACTAAATTCTCAAAAGTTGTCAACATTTTGATTAGAAATTGCATGCTTTAAAATGTAACTAACTGAGTTTTTGGGCAAAAACTAATTTTTTTTAAATAAAAATAATAATAATAAAAAATAGGATTGCTAAAATAAACCACTTTATGAATTTGTTTAATTAGAAGAAATAGGGAGGGGAGTCGAATCCCAGATTTCTTTGCTTGTCTGTTTGAGCACTGATACACATCAACCTCCACCAATACATTATTGTGCTGGCTGAATAAAAGTGGCCTTCAGATGAGTCTCAAGAAAAGCTCCTCTTCACCATTCTGCTAAAATACTTCAAATTACTCCTCACTGCACCTGTGGCTCTCCAGTTCCTTCAGCTTCTTTGCATTGCAAAGCTACAAAACTGAGATGTCTCTATCCCAAGTTACAAATCTGAGGCACAGAAAGAGTCAGGTCTCACCTACAGTCACACGAGAGTTGTGACACAGAACAAGAACCCAAACTCAGGTTCCTGATGCCAAGGCTCATATTTAGAAAGGGGTTGAGCTCCGAATTTACACAGGCACTTAATAAAATACAGAAAGTGTTCTTGAGAGGAGTGCCTTGGAGAGAACATGGCACTGGGGTTATCCCCTAAGCATGACAGACACTTTTATATTTTCTCGGGTGATCAAATTAACAGCACTGCCTAATTTCTCATGTACAGCATCTCTAATATAGCTCACCTTATGAGCTAAATTTAAGGCTGAAAATAAATGGATATTTTGGAATATCCTGAATAAAGTTTTGACAGTTACTCCTATAATAGGATTTTCCTAAATTAAAAATGAATAACAATATAGATACCCAATTCAAAAAAAGAAAGAAAAGCCACAAAACCCCCTTTATTATTTGGATTTACGGCTCTCCCAATTTTGTAGTCTCATACCCATATTGGGGGTTTATTACAAAATCTTATCAAATTCAAAAATATATTCCCTGTTAAAACCTGTACTTCAGTGCTATCCCACAAAAAGCCACCAGCATAATAAGAAGAGACATTGCCAACATTAACAGTCTTCTCATCTTCCAAGTCATTCATTTCCAGTGTTACTGAGAAGGAATTCTTGAGAGCATCCTTCTGGGTTAAGGTATACGGATCATTGATTTATGTATAAACTCATTTAAAAGAAATTGAATCTGCCTACATAAATAAAGGTTATAAAATAGCGACTCCCAAAGACTTTTTATTCTGTTAATCCAATAATGCATTTCCCTTTTATTTTTTTGCTTTACTTGATGTTTCTTCCACCCATATTTTAAGGCAATTTCATGACAAGTAAATCCAGGCAATAAATATTTTTGCTGGGTCTGATCTGTGAATTATCAAACTAATGACACACTGACACAGCGCGTTCTTCCTGCCACGAAAAATTTATCACATGCATCTCAAGCACCTCCAAGCAGGAAGAGTCCACCGCTCCTGATTTATGCTGCTCGAAAGGAAACAGACACGTTTGAAAGCTGCAAAGCTGCGATTCCATTTTGTCTTCTGCTGGGCGTGTTTGATCAAATCAGAGCTTGCAAACCAAGCTCTCTACTGCGGTCTACATCTGAGAGGGGAGAGAGTTGTTTTTGTGGGAATGATCTAGCTCGGGAAAAATGCCGAGGTTAGCACACCCTTGTGTAAAACACATTGCCGGCATTACTTGGCACTGCTGCCTGCAGGTCAAGCTTCTGCTCATGTCAGCAGTCTTGGCTCTTTTGGAGGAAGATTGGCAGGATGATGGAAAAAAAATCATACATCCCTCCTCAATCAGTCCTCTTCTCCTCACCCTTTGGACACCAGCAGAAGCACCAGTAAAGTTGGATGGTTCTATTTACCTAGGCTAGGACATAATCTAATGCTAATTTCAATCTTGGTTTTCTTTCCATGAATAAAAAATTTATTCCAAGTTTCCTTGACTTCTCTCAAAAAATTTTAAGGAATGGGAGAGAAGTAAAGAAATAAAGAGTCCTACTCACCCCAAGAAAAGCAAGGGCAGATAGAGACAGGTTAAAATGACTTGGTTAAGTGGCTGATTAGAATTAAAAATAGATTCTATTATTATGCTGTGACCACACATGTCTGCTTTGATACACTGCATATTACAGTTATTGTACAGATATTTACATATCTGTAAACATCATATCACTGCAAATTCAGCACACCTGAACGGTGACACACATCCACAGGTTGCAACATCACCTCTTCTAAACAATGTTCAGTATCCCACCAGCTCTGAGACACTCCTTCCCAGAAGGAAAGGCTGGCTGGGTGGGACAAGGCACCATGTCCCCCCTCAGGGGACACAGGGAAGGAAAAAAGAAAAATGGGAGCAAGACTCAGGAAAAGAAACAGCTCCACCAAACCACAGGGTTGTCCTGAGGTTTCGTGCTGCAGTGAAGAAGTGCTTAACATCAGGGAAATCCAGGATTCAGATTCTCTTGCCCCATAAAGCAGACTCTGGACTGAAAACAACATTCCCAGCATCAGCAGAGCTGGGACTGTGCACGCAGCCGAGTTCTCCTTCTACCCACGGGAGGGCAGGGCTGCTCTCACATGGTACACATAAGACACAAGCACATTTTTACATAATATTAAGATGTCTGTAACTTCAGTACCAAATACCCCTTACACAGTTTAAAACAGCTTTGGTTAGAGGAAACAAAGCTTGTCTCTTTACAGAGATGTCAGACAGCTGGAGGAACAAATACACAATGTGGTTCTTAGGGGAGAACTGCAAAAGAGAATTCAATGGAGCTCTATAAACTGCAGCTGCAGTCCCATAGCCAGCACTAGGAAATTCCAAACCCAGATGACTGAGGTGGCAATGAGATGGCAGGAAGAGCATTTACCCAGGAGAGGAAGAAAAAACTATTTACACAATGGTATTAGGATTCTTCTTAAGCACAATCATAAGTGTTTTATTAAAAAGTAAGGACAAGTACAGACCTCCCCCAGTTAAGATGATACATAGCAAATAGGATTTCAGAAAATGCAATTTAATTTTGCTGTAATAGGAATGAAGTGACTAATACTTGTCTGTATAAAGATGGAACTATCAATCCTTGCATATACAAATCCTCAAAATAATGATCTAACATAGCTGAAATATTTATTTTAATTCTTTATAAGGTGTGCATGTTGCTATTTTAAAGGAATCAGAGGCTAAATGGAGGTTTCAGTAACCACAGTGATTTCTCATATTATTGCTGTCACTGATGGAATGGAGAAGACTCAAACTACAAACCATATGTACTGCTTCTCATCCTTACAAATCACATGTCATATCTCTTTTGACTTAAAGATTTTACAATTTTTTACTCCACATGGAATAAAAATGTTAACCTATTTATTCACATTATCAGATCCAGCAATTCCAACCCAGACAAGAAAATAAATGAAAGACACCACACAGGGCAGAGCACAAATAGAGAGTATGAATCTTCCTCCAGCCAAAAGAGAAGAATGTCCTTTTTATAGGGCCGTTACATTTGTTTATATTATTTTCATAAAGCAGATCCAAGTTCTGATTTGGCACACATTACTCAGCAGCCAACAGAAGAATTAAATCAATCAATATAGCTGGCAGTGTGCAGGCCCAAACAGCTGGCCAGAGCAGCTGTGTGTGCAAACATGCACTGCGTGCTCTGCTAATCCATGCACACATGCAAATGCACAGCAGGAAAGTTTAAATTAAGCCATGTCAGTTTAAAATATCTCAGGTATCAGAATTGCAGCTAATACTCCAGCATTGGAGCATTTCAAGGAAGTAAAATATTTATTTGGCAACTGCAGTTTTTGTTCTTTGGGACTTCCCACCTGCCAGGCCATAAGGATCCATTTTATCTGAACCAGAGATTTCTCTTCTACTTGAAAGCCAAAGACAGCTGCCCAAGAATCAGGACCTCACAGAGCTGGCAAATGAGGTGAGGCAACCCTTCCCAGGCTTTGCTACAGAGAAAGCAGTAGAATACAGCACAGGAAAGGATCTCCAGACTTCCTGAAGGTCTGCCTCCTAGGTGATGCAAGGACAGGTGGAGAAAGAACCCTCCTTTGCTCACACACTCCCCTTGAAGGGCCAATCTCCTCTGTGCTCCCGAAGGCTCTTTGCCTTTCTTTAACACACCCACATAATGGCTATTCACTGGTCCTCTCCCTGCTGTGCCTCCATGTCTGAGACCATTTCTGCTGAGCACCTGGGGCTGTGATCGTGCATGCTCTGGTGAGGACATGGGTGCACAAAGTGGCTGTCTCCAGGCTGAGCACGTTCTTGTTCAGTAGCTGCAGGAATGGAGCACTGAGGAGAAGACAGAAGAGTGCACAGAATTCAAGTGAGCACAGGTGGGTTACCCTATCACCTCCTGAAATACAGAAACTCTACAGCAGGGAAGCACCTGTAGCTCTGAGTGCCACAGGGAAACCACTTACCTGGTCTGTGGGAATGCATGGAAAGTTGCTCACCTCTGCCTCTGTTTCAGAGAAGCAGACCAGAACTGCCAACTGCTATGCTGGGAATTAAAGAGAAAAAGGAAAGGATGGAGGAAATTAACAATCAGTTTGCACTGACACTGAGTTGCAGTGCTCTGGGATCAGTGTCATAATCCCAGCCAGGTTTTCCTCAGGTCCCTGATGCTGCTGTGATGGTCACTGCAAACCTCAAACCAACAGGGATGGATGACACCTAGCTTTCCCATGTACCAACTGTTAGATACCATGCCCTGTGTCTTGTCAGCTTGATGAATCAGGACACCATATAAAAGAATTAGTAATGTTTAAGCAAGCCCCTCTCCCCCTCCTAACCTACCATTTCCCAGCCAATGGACAAGACACCACACAGAGACAGATTAAGTCAGTAACAGGTAATGCTAAACTACTCCTGAAGAAATCTGAGTTTGAGCCAATATCCACAATAGACACTGTGAAATCTTCTTCTTCAGCAGGTGTTGGACAGGAGTTATCACTCATCACTCATTACAACAGTAAATGAAAAAGGATAAAAATTCCAAAACTAGGACCTTTGGTGATACAACACTTTATGTGGAGACAGAAGGTTTAGCGTTAGAGTCCTGATTTAACATTACTTTCAGAGACAGGTGTTAACCAGGATCAAACCCATTGTAGTCAGTGGACTTACTCCAGTGTAAACCCACACAACAAGAAGAGACAGGGTCAGCATCAAATGGGATAGCAGTGGCAGGGATTTTGAGAACCACCTGTGGAAAAATGTTCACACATACTTTGCACACATCATTGCTATGATTAATTTCTTGTGCATGCATGAAGTACTCAAAATGTGGGCTTGAACTTGCTAACTCCAGCAGCAGAAGAATAGACTCACAGAGCTGATCCTCAGCTGGAGTAAATCAACAAAACCCTATCGAAACCAAGAGAACTACAGTGATTTACAGCACCAAAAGATCTGGTCTGAAGGCATTCAGAAACTGTATATGGAAAATAAAGCCATCGGAAAACAAAACCAAGAGGAAAAACACTGCAGGGAATATGCTTCTCTATCCTACAAAGCAACTTTGGTTTTCTTTCCCTGAAGATGTACTTACTCATCACACTCCTCTGGGAGTTGAACACAAAGCTTTCTTACATTGCTGTCCATTTAGTGTCAGCTTTCACTCCCAACAGCCTTCCAGTTTAGGGGCTCCCTTGCTGATTAAGTGACCTAGAGTAATTCAGAAATAGTCCAGATGCTAGACACAGCCTCTCTAGGCAGCTATTTCAAGCCTGGTAATTTTAAACCTTTTATTTAAATCCCCATCATGTACCAAAACACAAATTTTAAGATCTAACTTACTGTGCTTTCGAAATACTGAAAGCAGCAGGTGGGCTCTAAGGAAGCAATTTTTTATGATGCTACCTAAAAATGGTAGCTGTTTAATCCTGTGGTGGTTAATGGCCAATGTGATGGAGAAGAGCATGGGACAATTCATGAATTCCAAATATGGCTTTTCTAACAGAATTCTGGCCTTCAAAAGAGCAATGTGATATATGGAACAGACGACGCTGATTACGCTTCAAGTCTTCTTGTGGAGTCTGAAGGAAAGATTTGAGGCTATTCATAACCCAGGGCTGTTTAGCAGCCTAATCTTCAGATTGGAAATACCTTGATTCTCTGGGGTCAATTTAGCTTTTCATCCTTTCAATGTACAGTAGAGGCATTGAGATTAGGAGGCATTTCTGAGGATGAAAGCTCTGCAAACAGCACAGGAAGCACATGGATCAAAGGATACAAATCAAGAAGCTTTATGTTGCTTATATGTGTCTGGGGGCACATGTGGGTGCTGCCCCAAATCCAGACACAAGCCCTCCTAAAAAGCTCTGAGAACTGCTTTCTGTTAATGTATTTGAGCCTTCCACTTCCTTCCTGTAAACAGTCTCTGTATTGATGCTGGGCAGTCTCTGTGTGCTGCTCCTCTCCAAATTGAAGATGATTTTCAGATTACATTAGTGATTCTGAGAGTCCCTTGGAATACTCCCACCCTAGCAAACACGCCAGACTGACTAGCAATCATGAAAAGGAAGAACTGTGACACATTTGAGAAGTTTCAGGTGACAATGAACATTTCTAACTGCCTTCTTACATTATTATAATAATGCTAAATGCAACATGCAGTAGCCAAAAACTCACAAACACTTCCATCCCTAACACCATGGACAGGTACGAAAAGAAAACAGACCACATCTTTGGGTCTCTGTGCTGCAGCTGAAAATAGAAGAGCAACTAAACAAACAGCAATGGATGTTGACTCATGCAGCAAATCCAAATGAAAAATACCATTAGCAGCTGACACTGGGGCATTTGTTCTGTTTTGGGGGGTTTCAGCAAACATCTGAGCAACGAGCCTGAACTGTACTGATAACACCTAGGGGACAGAAGAGGCTCTGTTTATGAATCCTGGATCCAGGACTGACCCAGTACTTCCTAGTGTGCATAGCAAAAAAACCAAATATGCACAAGAGGAAACAGCCCCACAAAGAGAACAAGGGAAAGCTTGAAAGTGATGTCCCTTCTAAATGAACTGGAAAGAAAATGCACTTACCGCTTTGACAGCAAATCACCAGGTAATTGTTTCTTCCCACAGACTTTATTGTAACACAGACAAAAATTGGTTACCATTAAACAAAGTTTACTCAGTGGCATTTTTACTGTTCTGCTGATGGGCCAGTTAAGAAAACACTGAATAAATTATGAAACAATAGAAAGAAGATGGCTCTTTATAAGCTGTGTTCGATATAACAATTTTAAAAGGCTATAACACAAGCTTATTGAATTTGGCAGGGCTTATAAATCCTAACTCCCATTACTGTGCTACAACTTAAAAGAAGTATTCTTCACTTTGTCACTGGAAATTTCAAATTTAAGTGGTCCCAGTGCAAAATGATAAGTTACTCACATGCTTAAATGTTTTCATGCACAGACCACAGGTCAAACATCTGGTTACATGCAGCACTCAGTAGCACAGCCTGTCCTGTTCATATATGTGTGAGAATTGGTCTCTACATACCCAGCAGGCCAAATATTTCTCTCATTTGAGATCTCATTGGCAGGGATGTTTTGGTGGAGTTTTTTAAGGGTTTGGGTGGGTTTCTTTCAGGAATTCTTACTCTCTTAAGCAGATTGCTAGTATGATTTAGTGATGCAAAAGCTCAAACGAGTGCCAAAGCATTCCAGTTAGGACGTCCATGGGCACACACAGTCAGTTTGATGGCAAACCACAGCATGTTTGGGGAACCTTTGATGCTGCTGCAGGAACTGAAGCAGTTGCCTACAGAGTCTTTCTGGCATTGAATGATCTAATTTTGTGGAGTTACGTTCCCAGTAAATAGCCTGGCCTTGCCAGATGTTCTCCTCCTCCAAAGATCGTGAGATCTTTAGAGCCCTGATCTGCAGCAGGCAACAGTTGAGACCCAAAATGCATTTGGCCACAAGGCAGAATTGTAGAAATAAGCCCGTAGAATTTCAAAGGGAAGGAGGGTCTTTCCCCCTTTCCCTACATAACAAGTGTGCTGATATGAAGCTTCTCCTAGAATATTCTCTTAAAGGTAGGTACAAATCGTTTAGAGCAGAATAGGACTGGATCATTTAACATTGATTTTGAAAGTAATACAAATTTTAAAAATGTTAGAGGCTTAACCAGTGAAAGCTGCTAGAAATGCAGATGCTTCAAGCCTGAAATGCCAAACTGTGATTAGAAGTAAATTATTCCAAAATTTGCCAAAAAACCCTGAAGCTTTCTACTTTGCTTTCATTCTGTGGAGGATGTACACCTCTGCAAAAGCTTCAAATGAAAATATACAAATATTTTGTAGTAAGAAATTCACATCATCCTACTGTATTTTTCAATTAATTTCTGCTTTGAATTTGCAGCTGCAAAACTGAAACAAAAAATCTACATTGCAATGGTTGTGAATAAGATCTTCCTACAGAACAACATTAACCTGAAAATCATTTAACCAAAGAAGGGCATGAACAAAAGATCAAAAGGATGTGATAAAAAAAAAATCTGGACATCTTTAACAGTTTCTGAGTCAAGCCAATGTAACTGCTGCAGTTATAGATATCTATATACATAATGCTTTGTATAACTGCACAAAGGATAAACTGCATTTTTGCTGTGGCTGACAAATGTGAACTTTTACAGGGACTAGGATGAGGCATCTATTTTTAATCTCAATAACAATTGCCAGAGTTCTGTACTCTAGACCTACCTTGAACAAAATGCAGCACCATTTAAAAAAGCAGATTAGAATATCCATAAAACAGTCAAATCTGTTTCTCCAGTGACAGAAATAGTTAAACTAGAAACCTGAAGTTCAGCACTTGTGCTTGTGTGAAAGCACACTAAGTGAACTGACATTCCAGGTTTACAGCAGAAGATCAGTGATGTTGTGATGATGTTGTGATGACTCCTGGGTTGGATTGGCTTCTGAACACCAGCCTTCAGTTAAGAGCTTTCCTTCAATACACGCAATAATATTTGGACAGCTCCAATAGAGCAGGATTTACCACTCTGCTCCTACAGCCCCCTCCCTCCCTAGGATGAGTGCTTTCAAAATACTAATGATTTTATAAGCCTCCTTTTTTGGTGAGGCACAGAGAGAGTAACAGCTTTGCTCTAAGTCAAGTGAGAGAAAGTGATATTCTTCCAGGTCACACTGAAAAACCAAGACAGCCTGAGAGCTGCATTTAGACCATGAATCTCAGCTCTGATCCAGAAGCTGCTGAAGCTGATGCAAGGCTCTCTGCTGACTTTAATGGGCAACAGACCAGGGCCCTTTGGCCTTAACCCATGGGTTAATCCTTGGCACAAGCCTGAAGATAAGTAATTGCAGAGCAACCACACTTCTTACAAAACAGCACATCCTAACAACAGCCAAATTTGCTTCACATGGACTGCGAACGTGCAGTGCACTGAAAAATGCAATTCTCATTGTTATCAAGTCGTTTTAGCCCTTAGAAGTTTGACATTGCAGTCTGATGCTTTGAAAAACAACCTCCCTGTGGACATGCCCTGTTACACCCTCTTTGTTATGACAGTGTCAGATACTGCCCAGGATCCATAACCTCTGTTGTTGTGTAGGTTTAATAGACAAGACCAAGTGAAGGACACTCGAGTCCCTGCCACCTTCTCACAAAAATGTACTGAAACTTTTTAAAATTCAGGTAGACTGACAAGGACTGCAAGGTTTTATATGAAACCAGACTAAATTAAGGTACGAACTGTAAAGAGGGAGATTTTGCTCTAAGCTTTCATTTTGTTTATTTCAAAATGAATACTCCCTATAAAGAGTTCTAAATACATCTGAGAGTCCAGCTGTATTTTCCTTTAAGGTAATCACATTAGCCCAGACACTGACTGGATGCTAACAAAATCTTTTTTTTTCAAACGTGCTCTAAATAACACATTTTGAGACGTTAGACTAAATGCAAACAGAACTTGAGCCCTGATGCACTCCACACATTAAAAAAAAAAAGGATTCCTAGAAGTTGCACTTTATGGGACATATCACACACTGCTGATGTCCTTGGATGCTCTGCCAGAGCCAAGATTAACAGCCCATTTGAAAGCCTGAAAATGTTTGAGAACTGAAAGGCTCGTGCTGATGGCTGAGCTCCCTCATGTTCCACTGAGATCAATGAATTTGAAAGCATTTGGCGTCTTATATGATGGCTGAGCTCTGCTCCAGCTACCAAATCTTGATTAGTCCAAAATAGAAGAACTTTGAACAGTCTTGGAAGAACACAGAGGAAAATGTGAGCTGTCATGGAGGAAAAGTAAATCTCTTCCCTATCAGCCACAGTGAATCTTTTCTCTCTCTCATCAGCTTTCCCTTCCCTCCATGACCCCGAGGAGGAAAAAAAAAAAGTAAATTTTTTTTAAAAATCGATTTTAATGGACAAGCCAAGACCACCTGAGAGTGTATTTCTGACCAGCTATGCATAACCTCCTGGGAATTTCAACAAACATCTTAAACAAAACCAGGTGGGAAACTAGTTTCATTTATTTTCATTTTACAAAGAAGTTTAGGCTGAAATTGAGTTGTTTACAAAACTACAGGGCTTTGAGGGGCCAGAAGAAAAATCTATGTCAATCTGAGATCCACAGTCCACATCTCACTAACAGCAAGACTATATTTATGTAACATGCCCAGAATTAGCAATAAATAAAGAAATTCTGCTAAGATGCAGAGGTAAAAATCCTAGTTTACACAGCTGCACCAAGCCAAAGCATTTAGAAAACTATGCAGTACCTGAAAAAGCTGAATTGTAACCTCCTACAAAGGTGAGTTTCACAGCAGTTTACAGCAGGATGTGAGGGTGAACAATAAACAGTTGTAACTGCAAAATCATTTAGAAAGAGGTGGAAGTAAGAAGGTGAAGTTTAGACTGAATAGAGGGATAACTTGGGTCATGAGTTCAGGTGATTTGAAATAAACGTTTCATCTCCCTGAGAAGATGGAGAGTACCATTTGCATTATTTGAAGCAGGGCTCAGACTGGAAACAGGAACATCAGCTAACTGGTCATCCTAAGTACTCCTCAGAAATCTCTCTCCAAAGCATGTCTCAAAGTATTGAAACTATAGGTGGGAAATCATCTCAGAGGTTAAGACCCATCTGTGGCAGCTCTGCACCACCACCATCTGGTTCAGAGCACACTTGAGCACAAACAGGACACCAGGAGAACGTGAGGCTCCAAAACCTCCCCAAGCTCTCTGCTTATGAATGGGTGAATCATAATTGCAGAGCCCTTAACCACAGGGCAGAGACATCAGTGGGTTTCCATTTTCTTGACATGACAGTAAGAGCATGTCAAAGAGAAAATGGCAACACTCCCTTAATCAAAGCAAGAAGCAAGTTTGCATCAGCCAAAAACACAGATTAAGACTCAGCTCTGATGAAGCTGCTGTCAGACCAGTAAGATTGAAAAAAGATTCACATCCTTGCAGAAGTAGACTAGAAAATGTCATTTGAGAGGAAAAATAGTTTGCTAGCACAAGCTGATCTGCGTGCAGCTCCTCTGCCATTTTTCATGCAGATTCAGAAAATGCAATTTCATAAAAGGAAAAATTACCACTCTGTAAGAGCTGAAAATTCAAAACAGCCCTTTTGCATCATTTAGCTGAGCAAAGGAGCTTAAAAATACATTAAATTTAAATTTACTTTAATATCCTGGCAGATTGCTGGGGTGGTACAGACGATCTTCCACGCAATTCAGAATCAAATCACACTGCAAGTTGCAGAGAGTCCTGAATACCCTATTTTATTAGCACATAGAAAAGCAACACTCAGCACCAAATTGCTTTCCCTTGAGCTCTTCAGACAGTGATGTGCAGATCCCACCTATGCAGCTGCACATATTCACCATCTTTGTGATATTTCATTTTCAGGAGAAAATATGCTGACTTGGCAAAAAATGGACAGACTTCCACAGTCCAGAAGTGACCACTGTGCCCAGGAGTACAGCTGTTGATGGATTAAGGCAATGTCGGGCTTTGTGTTGCCCCATATCAGGCAATGCAGGGATGAAAGGGGCAATATTTGTCTGAACAGGTCCATCACCACTCTCCCACTGCACCGCTGCCTGCACAACTCCACTGTTATTTCTCCTTTCATGGCAATAAATTAATCCCCAGGTTTCAGTCACAAGAAAAGTTCTCCATAAAGACTGTATGAGTGTATCAATTCCAAATGTTTGCAGGTCACATAACAGAGATGAAAACAGAAAAGGAAGACTGGAATAAAACTCAAGAGGAAAGCACAGTGAATCTCTCAAGGTGTCCCCAGCTTGTGCCAGCACTCCAGGCTTCCCCCAGCACTGCCAAGTCCTGGCTGCTTCCTCCAGGGTCAGCCTGGTGGCCATGCAGCCACCAGAGCAGGAGGAATTTTAAATTTAAAAGCAGCACTGCATTAAGAAGTGACCTTGGCCAGCTGCCACAGCCCCAGCTTTGCCAGAAGCTGCCTTCCTCAATCACGTAGCACCTCCCAGCCAGATTACCTAAAGGCAGCTGTGACTGCAAATGCCCCTAAAGCTGCAAGCAGACATAAGACAAGGAAGCTGACAGAAAACAATAATATGAAAAATCAAACCCATTTACACCAATATCACAAGGAACACGTAGCACTGAAAGCACCAGGTAAATTCTTGCATATTGTAGGCTTTGAAAGATGAGAATGTACAAGATGAGGAGAGGGCCAAGAGCAGTAGATTGAAGGCTGTGTTGGAAGAAAGGCAGATGGACTGTTCTCTCCTAATATGCAAAATATTTTTGGTTGATCTCTACTTTGGTGTCAGTGTTCTGAAATGAGATATAAAATAAACTTCACAGAGATTACCTGGTTTCCCTGTGCCTGCAGTTCCCTAAGCAGCAGGGTATAATACACATGCTAAAAGTAATCATGCATTTCTAGTCAAAAGTAAGATCCACACAGGGACTTCATAACCCCCAAAGAAACTATACTCAACAGCTCCTCTCTCTGAAATTTTTAAATAGATATGCCAAGGGTTCAAGCAGACCCCAGGAAGTACTATGATAATTTTCAGTAGTGAAGATTAGCCAATTCTTTCATGTGAAATATTCCATGTACATGCTCAAATTTTAACTTGGACAGACTTTTCAGCACAATGTGATAGTACACAATGGATTGTAACAATTTATGCCAGCTGAAGTTCTAATCCTGGACAGTGCCTCTGTTTATTATTTTACTTTGGTTTTAGGAGTATGCATCTACTGCTACTTTGGAGATCTTACTTTAAAAAAAAAATTAATTAAAATCAAACCCAAACACAAATCCACCCCCACCCCCATAATCTCCAGACAAACAAGTTTAAAGAAGAAAAGAGGCACCACTCCAGGTGTGTGTTTAAAGCCTCAGTATGCAAGTCTTCAATAAATCTGTCCTCAAACTTCTGGCAGCAAGTTATCTCACACCAGAGGTGTTATGAAGGAAGGAGCATAGCTTCAAAAAATAAATCATTAATAAGCTGGGTGTTTTGTTATGCAACTCAAGAGCACGTGGTGTACCTGGCATCCACCTTAGAATGAGATGGCAGAGATGTTTGCTGCTGCACCAGACAGCCACCACTTGTTTGACAAAGCCTCCCTCTGCCATCTTTTCTCATTTCTGGCCTTTTATTTTTTAATATGCTTTGAGTGGGCCATTTCCATGCAGCTACTATCCAGATGTCACCCATGCAAGCTCCCAGGGATAGATGCAGCACTGACCAATACCTGGAGAGGGAGAGTGCAGCTGCACCACTGCTTTGCTGCAGCTCCTGCCAGCTCCCCCAGCCTGTCCTGCTCCCTTGACTTCTGCAGGACAATAAAGAAAAAATCACATCTTCACAGTGAACATCATCCACAGACAGCAGCACCAGGCTGAGGAACTGTTTCCTAGGGATCCAGGACCAGAAGCTACAGCAAATGTGTTGCCATCGCTCCAACACTCCTCTTTGATCCTGGTGTTTATTTACATCTTCAGGGAACAAAAAGTTAATTCAGAAGCAATTTCAAAGCAACATCTCCAAAGTGCTGCTTATCTTTGTCTGCAGTTTTGACAGTGATCTGAAGACCAAGTTGGACAATCCCATTAACAGGAACAATTAGTGATTTAAGATCCAAGGATCTCAAAGTACTTTACAGAAAATAATAAAATTGATAACATCCATAGGAGATAAGTGTCGATATTACAGCATATTTTACAGCAGGGTAGAAATTAACATAGGATAATGGAATTACTGAAGAACATCACCAGAGCAAGGCAGGAATAAAATGAAAATTTGATCCTCATTTTCCAGCACTGTTTGAGCAATGCTGCTTCCCCTGCTGTGCAATTACTGCAGAATCCTGCTCCTCTTCACTGTTGCAGAAACTGAGGAGAGCTGCTCAGAAGCATAGCTCATAAGAGATAAACAGGAAGGCATTTCTGGTGAAAATTCAAAATGCCAACAAACAAAAAAATCCCATTTGGCAGAAGAGGTATTTTCATTTGGAAACACTGGATCTTAAGGGAGTTGTAGGCTGGGGCCATGGAAGCTGAGCATCTGCTGCTGAATGGCTGCATTCTTACCCTGCCACAGCTTTTCTTGCTTAAGATTGCAGGACCAGAGTCTTCAGAAATGGGAGACAGCACAAAAATAGGCATTCTGGGGAGTCCAGACACAGAGAATATAACATGCAACATCTCAGAAGCAATTTGACATTTCACAAAAGAATCACATTCTGTTTCTGAAAGAAGTACTTCAGATCTCAGAAATAAGGATTTAATTTTTAAAAAAGTTACACAACTTTTTGCAGAAAGCAAATTTTTTTATCCCCAAAAAGATAATGATTGCAAGGAAATATAACTTTATTCCCTGAGAGTATTGTTTTGACATTTTAAGCATCATTCTGAGCATGTAAGCTAATGCTTGGGACCAAATATGGAAGCTCTACACCTTAAATAAGCCATCATTTTTATGTAACGTATAAGGATAACAGAGTTGACTATTTTTCTCATTAATTCTATTCCTTTTTTCCCCCCGGCCCTTCCAGTACCCTGAGTCCCTTTGACTGTTGTATCCACGTCCTGCAGTTTCATATCTAAACTAAACCCTGGGCACAATGACAGCACAATGAAGCCTTGATCAAGCACTCTGAGCTCTACTGTAAATACGTGAATGGGAAGATCTTGTCCTGTGTGCCCTCTATAAGCTCAGGATCAAGTCCAGGACAAAGAGAAGTTTATTAATGCACACACATTCCTACTGGCCTTTGAGCTCTTTGGCAAAAATTGTTTTAAACAGGCCCCTGTAGAGACCAAATGAGCAGTATTCAAATATTTACATCGAACAACAGAGTTAATTACACTTCAAGACATCAGTAAGATTCACTCTGCTGCAACCTCAGCAACATACTCCAGTAAAGCAGCAACATAAACCATTTTCTGCAATTGAGGCGGGTAGCTTTCCATCTGGGTTTCAGCTAAGGCAGGAATGTTTCTGTCGACAATAGAACCTCACTAATCAGCACTTCACTAATCCACACATTTTATTAACTTTGCCAAAAAACTCACAGCCTCTCCCTGCCCCTCAGCACAGATTTAATAGCAGAGACCTCAAGCAAAGTCTTTCATTCCCCAAACACATTCTTTTAGGCAAATGTTACGTGCATTTGAGTCAGACATTACAAAGCAGTTTGATAAATAATTTGAGCAAAACTAGTTATCAGAGACAGAGCCAAATCTTATGTATATCTGGAGAAGAAAACCCAAGGCAACTTGAAGTTCAATCTACAAAAGAACATTTTATCAAAAACACTTAATCCTTAGTATCTCAGGATTTGGTCCCCTGTGAACAAAATAACATGCTCAAATGAAATTTACTTCCTTCCAAGTTAACACTGCATTTGACTACTTACTGGCTCACAATTTCAGTAACTTTCAAAGAAGTCTCCTCCAGCCACTTTTGACACTTCATTCTTCCTTGCACAGAGCAGTCTGCGTCCTGTAGATGTAAGCCAACAGGAACAGCAAAGCCAAAACAAACATTAAACTATACTCTGGAATGAAAAGCTCTGTCCATGCCAGTGTCTTACCTCTGTGTTTAGAACTCTTCGTACCTCTCTGCCCCAACCATTAGCACTGAGAGTCTGCAGCTATGACAGCTTCATTTGTCAAGCCCACCAGAGCTTATCCACATGCCACCACCTTAAAAATCAAACTAACAGACAGCACAACATTTGTTATCCTTCCACTTCTGAGGGCATTTTTAAACAAGTGTGGAGATAACCAAACAGACGAGCTTGCTGGGTTTTTTCTTCCTCATCAATTATCTTCGCTATTGATAGAGAATATGAATAATACCATGTATAAATTATGTACAGGCATTTGTAGAGAAAAATAAGGGAAATTCATATACAGAAAAGCAGTAATTTGGATGGCATTTATACTCATCCATTTCTACATTTTCGTGTGGAATATCTAACACCACATAGAAAAGAATGTAATTTAAATTCTACAAATGTTATTTCCTTAGTTGTAATTTCTGTTAAGACAGAAGGGAAGCCTCTGCAAACAATAGTCAGAGGAGGGAAGGAAACTGTGGTCTCACATGTTCAGTCCAAAAGCTACAGACATCCCTACTCCATGGATCATCCTTTGTATTGCCCCAGCCCAGAGGAGTACAGACCTGGGCACTCCTACACAAGCTCACTAAGAGAGCACAACTTTTATTAGCATCCAGTGCTCAAAGAGAAGATGCAGGTAGATACAGCCAGAGAATGAACCTTTAGTTTGACCATATTCATCTGGCTCTGGGCTCCTCAAAATCTTATTTCCTCAGCCTAGCAAAGTTTGGATGGACACATCGAAAGCATGGTTCCTCCAGAGCCCTCAGGCCTGGCAGCATTCCTAGCTGAAGGTGCATTGTGCTGGATTTACAGTGAATAGTGCTGCAAACCTCAGGAATATAATAGTTTATGTCTGTTAATGATCTAATGGGTTTATTATATAGATCTGGACATTTTAAATTAAATCATGCTCTTAAGAGTAAAGGAGCATAAAAGAAACTCTGATGAACCATAACTCTGAGACTAATAAAATTAACTCTTGTACCAAGCAGGTAACATTGACTGCACATTCCCTCACTATCATTATCTATACTCCAAGTCAGGATTTCTGTTCAATTCTTGCAATTAGCTCAGTAGGTCAAAACTGGAAAATACCATGTTGCATTTGAAGAGCTGAATGTCCTTGAGAGTTAAAGCAATGTTAGGATGTTTAGACTTTCTGCCTATACTGGAATGACACTGGAAATACAAGCTCTGTGCATCACTAGAGGCGAGATCCACACACCCACCTGTATGTCATTCTCAGCTTCCCACTGATGTTTACAGGAGGATATTCTGATTTATTCAAAGAGATGCCCTGCAAAACACCCACTTCACCAGAACAGACATGATACTGTGGCAGACACTGACTCTGCACATCTTTATCAGTTACTCCCAAACCATGTGTTGTCTTAATTTTGGAAAACTACTCCGCTCCTTCCCTCTTCATTTGACAGGTATTTAGTAATAACCTCCCATTTTGACTTTCTGTTGCATATACTGCCCAGGAGTGAAAAATCATTGGTACACAACTCTTCCATATGAGAGGGCGATTTTGTCAGAATTCCAGTGAAATTAATTGTCCCATACACACAAAGCTACTTGGCATAATGAGGAAGTGAACAGACAACAACATAATCCCAGATATTCATTTTCAGAAGACAAACCTTCTCCCCTCACAGGTGGAAAAGGAACAGAGGTACTTGGTAACAACCCTTCTCAAATTTTTTGAGGCAGCAAAAAATCACTTCTTAAAGATTTGCTTAAATGTCTCTTGAGTTGAGGTATCTGATCTTACCCTGACATGTGGGCTCCTCTCTCTTTTCTTCTACCCTCCTTACTGGATAAAACTCCACTTTTCATTATTGAATCTATGCTGTTCCAAACACACCTCACTAGGTAAACTCTGTTTTAAGAACCACAGAAACTTTGATCAGACCAGTCTGAGATCAATGAAAGAAGGACTCCTACCACGAACTGCTGAAATCACAGGGCTTTGTCATATTGTAGTCTTAACCGAGCATGAGGAACATATTTGACAAAACCATCTCTCGTAAGGCAACCTGCTTGGCATCCAAAATAATGGGAAACCTACCCTGAACTGTCATACGATTGGAAATCCTTCTCTGGCATGACTATTTCACTCAACTTCATACAGCAGAGACTCCCTCTATTATAGAGCATCAACAGCCTAATGTAAATGATATAAAGGAGAAGATTAAAATAAATATCTTCAGATGACTTGAAATAGTCAACCAATGGATTTGAGAAATTCGCAAATTCCATCTTCTCTCTGAAAAGTGAATAAAACCATCTCTCCTATTTTATGTATTACACCCCATTTGTCCTCACTACTCCAAATTACACTGAAAGTTTTCAGGTAAATTGATGCAGAGACAGGATGCCAAGACAATATTCTGTGTACAACCACACATGCTGTAAAGATGTAAACACCCAACTGTAAACAGGCACTGGATTTATATAAACATATACACACATATGAATTCACTTTATAAACAGAGGTAGACCACACCTCAATATTCCAGTCTGCACAGAACTCCAACTCCTACACTACTGGGAATTTCAAGATATGTTCAAACTTGAAGTCTATACTGGGCGTGCTTTGACCTCTGAATTTTGGGGCCTAAGACAGATATGAACTTGAACAGAAAGGTGTCACAGATCAAACTCCAAATGACCCCTCATATTTGAAAGAACCAATATATCAACAATAGCCACCAAAATAATTACAGAATTAATGTTAACATAAATTAACAACCTTTTTTTCAAAATTGTTTGAGGGTTGCTATTTTTATAAAGGGATTTAATAAACCAAAAATTAGGAGAGCCCAAGCATAGATAATAAGATCAGTGTGTGGATACATGATAAAATTCATGAGGTCTTTGTCTCCACCTACTGCATGCAAGAATAATAATTGTAACTCCCAGAAGGATACAGAGGAAATTAATTGATACCTTTCTTGATATAAAATCCCAACATCTATTCCACACAGATCACAGGACTTCAGCCTTTACCAGTTACAACAGCTGCTGTTACAAACCTGAAAAGATCACAATGGCTTCCTTTACTGAGAACTGAGGTGCCCATAATTACTGCAAAGTGGCTACTGTCATGTTTTATGGTTCACTCTTCTTTTACAACAAGAAGTTCTGAAATACAAGAAACTCTTTAAAATAACTTATGTAAGCATAAGAGGGGATCTGGGAACTTCCTGAACTGGAATGAAAATTAAAAGCCTTCATAACATTTACTTCAATCTTTTTTAATGACCAACAATTATATTTAAAAAAAAAACAAAAAACCTGCAGAATTGCAGTCCAAACCTGCACAGGCCTGTGAACACTCTCAGGTATAAAGGCAAAACAAATTAAACAAAACACTCTTAATTAAAACTGTCAATCTGTCAAAATCTGGAAAAGATTACAGAGAAGTCTGTCTGATCTATGGTTGCCCTATACTTTGCACTTCCTAATCAGACAAAATAAAATGTAGGTTATTAATTTTTTCTAAAGACAGCTCTTTCCTTCCATTCTGGCACTCATCCAACCAGTTTATTTCTTTCCTACTGTCACTAAATTTCTGTACAATCAAAAGTTAAAATAAAGCTTTTCATTGCTATGGTCTTGGGGAGACTGGTGCCAGATTCTGCTTGAACAGAAACTGGGGGAGCCCCAGGAGTCCATTAAAAACTTGATTGAAAATGTCAGGCTGATGGCAGAGAAACAGCCAGCCTGCACAGCAAGGGGCACAGATGCACCCCAGGCAATTTGGTGTTTTTATTTATACAAACCACATGATGTTTCCAACCCTCAGACTGTGTTCAGGGAACAGATTCAAAAGTGCCAGAAAATTGAACTTTCAAACACACTGGTATTGGTGATAAAGCTCTTTCAGAAATATGCCTGAACGGACCCAAGTATGTACTTGTAAAGGTGCATATTATGGGAAGAATTTTGTTTTCACAACAATCTATCTAGAATGTATGTTGCAGATCAGTGAGGGCTTCTGGCTATTTTCAAAACTGCTTGTAGAATTTAAATAAGCAATTCCCTATTCATTTAATATGAAAAAGAGGATATGGCTACTGTGGTAATTTCAAAATTTAATCCCTTTCTTCTCTTTGTACAAAATTATATGTGTTTTTCTTAGTCAAACTCAAGAGCACACAAATCCAACTCTTACAGAGCAGATGGACCTAAGGATAGCAAAGACCTAAAAGAGGTACCTTAAATTCAACTCATAAACCTTGGGAAGATTGGTAGAGTAACCCTGAAATAACTAAGGAGTTTGATATAAGGACTAGAAGATTTTATGTACACATCAGAGCTGCACCAGCAGTCACAGTTGGTGTTACTTCATCTCTTGGTTTTCATCTTCACTTCAGGCTCTCCTAGGGCCTGCTCAAGTCGACAATTAATCAGTCCATGAGTGCTACATTAGAGACCCACACCCTCCTCCTCCTCCGTGGATGCAGCAGGGTGAAAGGCATCACTGCACTCTCCTCCAGCTGGATCAGCCACATCCAAGAGGGTAGTAAGGAAGAAAATGGGGAACAGTGTGACCATAAGGAAGAAACAGGGGAACAGAATGCCGTGGCTTGGCCAGATGTGCACACTCACAGCAAACTGAATATTTTCATGTGTCCTGACAGATTGTTTTCCTGAGGGACAAAGCCTTGCAGCCCTAAAGCAGACTTAATTCAGCACATAGTCTCCTCCATTACTTATTGACACAGACACTAATGTACATGTTAAAACCATAAGCAGAAGCTCCACACGGGATAAAAAACGTTTGACAATATGCAGAAAATGTTTGGCCACAAGAAGAGTCAACTTTACATAATAACCATAGAGGGCACAGTGCAAAACGCCTCAACACAGGCTCTTTTGTGCTCCATAAAAATGGAACAATCCCTGACAGAAGCAAGCAGTGTCAGAAGCACTTGATCTTTGACCTTTGCTGGGTAGATGTGCTGTTGGTGTGGGGCAGATTCCAAGACAACAGAGCAAAAAAACAACTTGATTTTATTTCTTCTACTTCACTCTGTACTGTTTTTACAACCTTTTATTTAATATAATTTACTGAGTTCCACGAGGAAAACTGCACAGGTATTGTCTAACAGGATCTTACCATGGGGCTTATGATCATCTCTCCACATTACAAGTAACAGGCTGTATTTTCCAGAAACTCATAAACTTGCCACAATGACATGGAGGTAGCACCTGCAGCTTCAGAGGAAACAAGCCTTAATGGAACAATAATGGCAGAGCTTGACCATAAAAGTAATTCCTCCTTAACCCTTCTCATTTACTACTCAAAGGAGTACGTTACAGCAAAAATATTCAAAGTGCAAAACCAATTTGAAGAACAAGTGGGCATCAGCCACTCATACAAACACACACAGGACATCCAAAACAGCATCTGTTAGAGTTTTACACACACTCAGTGGGTTGCTGCGAGCCCCAGCATCCTCCTACCCAAAGGACAGTCACTTCTGCTCTACAGTTCAGAATGAAAGAATACAATTTTATGAGATTTAATTCAAAGATGCTGTGAAATAGAAGTATATGTTTTGGAAACAGCTATATTTCTGAGGTTTTGATTCTTCGTGGCAACAAGTTTCACCAATCAATGTATGCAAATTAAAAGCATTTCTGAATGTTCTATTTGATTACACTTGAAGTGGGGGAAAAGGGATTCTTCATTAAAGGGAAATGCACTGCAGTCCTGGAACCAAGGAAGCTTTGGTAACCACAGCAGCACTGTAATTTTTCAATATACATTTTATAGATATTTAATTTGTCAAATTGCAGACTGGCATTCAAACTATTTTTTTCCAGCAGACCCATGCTTTTCAATACATGAAGTTATTCACATTTACTAGCAGTGGCCTCTCAGATGCTTTACAACATAGTTCTCTTCTAAATATAATTTTCATATCAGCCTTGACAAAAAGAAATTGCTATGTGGTTTCTACTTCTGCTGTCATTGTCCTTGACAACTTCATTTTTTTATAAACCAAGTGTTTGAAAATGTTCAGTTTTTTAGAAGACAGAGCAGGCAATGTTTTGTGGTAACTCACTCATAAGTTGTTAAGAGTAGCTGAAATACTTTGTCTTCCAAATCCTGTTCAATATCCAAGTGAATTTAAAAGTGTGCAACTCTATGGATAGAAAGTTAATGAATAAACCTGGCACTGAGCTATGGTAGAATATTATATCAGAATGAGATCCACCTGCAAAAGGCCTTCTTAAATTCACTGCTGAAAATAAGACTGCTAAGCAAGAAAAACAAGCTATGTACTATGAGTGAATTTGATGAAGCGCTTGTTCTACTACCTAAGTTTCCTTATTCTACTAAGGCTTAAGAATAAACTGCATTCCTGTGTTCTATACTGCTGATTGTAAAAAGCTTGAAAGCAACTATTTCATAAATCCAGAACTTTTTCAGAATAATTATGATAACTCCTAAACCTGATAGACTCCACTGAAAACCATATCTCTGACAGATCTTAAAAATCAGCACAGAAAACGTGACATCAGAAGGAATTTGGGATATGTGCCATTATCACAGTTCTAGTCTCTCAAGATATGCTAACACTGCCATAATTCACAGGATTTTGTCCAAGTTTTCTAGAAGAGTTCTTGTTCAGACTACCCTGCTTTGGGAGGGACCATGGAGATGAGAAGACACCATGCCCAGTAGAGAAGGTACCACATTTTGTCAGATATCACTGAGAGATCTCCTGTAAAAGTAGACAACTGCTATAATATCAATTTTGTGATAGTAAACAGGCAACAAAAAGGATAAGAGAAAATATATAGAAAAAAATCCCCAAATAAGAATCTGTAAACATTAGCATTAAAACACAGTTAACAGAAGTGTTAATGAAAACAGAAATTAGTCCAATTAAATCATCCCTACAGCATCTGATAGCAAAGCAGATTGGTATACTCATTATTTTATCAAAGCAACAGGACAACAGTAAAAACAACTGAGCTGTTAAAAATATTAGCCCTGCCATCTGAAGTGTAACAACAGAATCCATATAAAATGGATATTAAATCCTCAATCACACTTATTTGTTTAAAGCAGAATCTACCTGTCAAGCCACAAGTATCTATTCCTAGATTGGAGTCCCTGTGAAAAGGTGCAATGAGATGCAGTGGGTGGAAATTCAGAATAGCCAAGAATAAAGAAACTTCTTTGTTATTATGTTATGTTAGAACATGGAGGATATTTGATAAGACATGGAGAAAACAGCTGTTGCTTACATCATTAAAATAGTGTTGAACTGTCAAGCAGAACCTGCACGGATTAATCATGGGAAGAAGTGCTAAAAATAAATATTCCTCTCACATCAGTGTCATGTCTAAGGCAAAACACCAAATAAAAAGAAAAAAAGGACACACGGCACTCTGAACTAGAGAAGGGAAAGCTCTCAGCTCAATAAGGCAAGGCTTCAATTAAAGAGGAAGCAATCAAGTGAAACTTGAAGCACACTCCCATTGTACAAATGAGCACAGTTACTGCACCCTCTGTGTTCTCCCATATTTGCCTCATTTTAGCCTCCTCCCACACTCGCTGCTGATACAGTCCTCGAGTTGTTACACGAGGTGGACGCTGCTATAAGAGAGAACATTTTTTTTTTCCTTTACCTGGCATCAGTTGCTGGGTCTTTGTACTAGAGGAAGAGACAAAAACTAAATTTAACCCAGGCAGAAGCAGACAATAGGTACAAAATTGCATAAAAATGGAAAGAATCCTTCCAAAATGGAAAATTCAAGCAGAAAGTGAAACACAAGCCAAAGAGATAAGCCCTGAAACCAGAGAAATGCTATTGCCAAGCCTGAAGGACTTAACTGTGGTGGAAGCTGGCATTAAAGCCTTAGCAATATCCAATACCTAGGTAAGCTGGATGGCAGTAACTGACCCAAACTTGACAGGATATACAGCAAAAGAGGCCATTTCCCAAATACCTGGAGTCTCAATCATGGAACAGTTAAGTCCATTAGCACAACACTGAACTTTGCCCTTTTGTTTGGAGGCAGTCAGGATCACAAAGGCTGGGTGTTACCAATTTCCCCAGTCTAAGACTCACCAGCCACCCAGCTACATGCTGGACAGATGCCTACATCTACCCCCTTGCTGGGGGAGGAGAAAAAAGACATTAAAGGTAATGTAGGTAGAATAGAAATGTAACCCATGACAAATACAGGGCTCATTTAAGAAGTCAAGACATCTTTTAATCAGAGTTGCATGCTGTGGGAGGGATGGAAGGTGCCTTGTGCAGCCTGAGAAACCCTTCTGAGAAACCCTTCCCCATGCTGCAACAATCAGGTGCCAGTTTTAGGCAGACACTCCCCTGCACAACAGAAACCCTGCTGCACTTAATGGGACAGATGATGAAACTCCCCATTCTTTCATCTGAGAATTTACCTCTGTACATAATTAGAAGCACAATCATTAAAGTTAGCATTCCAAATTGCTGTCAGGAACCAGCCACACAAAGTATTCCTACAGGGCTACAAGGCACTTTACAGACCACATCACAAAGCCTGTCCTTAAACCAAATCCCAGACCTGTGTGAAGAACCGTTCGCCTGCTTCTCTCCAAAGGACCAAATTAAACCTAATCCACTTACTACCACAAGTGCAGATAATAGAACTAAATGCAGTTCTTATCTAGCAGACAGGCAGTCTCAGCCTGAGAAATATTTATCTGTCTTGATATTGTCTGACCAATCCCACTAAAAAGACCAGACGTCTGGCAAGCTGCAGAGTTGGAGGCCCAATCAAACAAATCAAGCCTGCGTGATGCAGATAAACTACAACCAAAGAAAATAGAAGGTAAGAGGTGTTTCAGACCTGGAAAATAATGACCTGTTTGAAGAACATGGAACTGAAGGTGCTGATAAAAATAATGCAGAGAATAAAGTGGGGTCTGGTATTCCAGCAAATCCAGTAGGGACAGTAGACAAGACAATGATGATTGCTGACTCAGCATGTGGCTATTTGCAGACTCCACCTTGGTGCATTAATTTCAGACTACGTGTCCTGCTTCATTTTGTGGTTTAAGGAGTTAACTACAGTTGAAACAGAATTTGCAAACTTCCCTTATGTGTTCTTCTCTAAGGAGAAGCAGAAACTGAGATTCCCGCACCGAATTATTTTGATTTGTTGCCCATGCTTCTGGTGGAATTAGAAGGTTCTCTGGCCTTGCTCTTTTAATTTTACCATCCTATTGTCAGCAACACTGTGAAGACCTTCTCCACTGGAAGACCTTCCTTGCTATCTGGATCTCCAGTTGCATAGTAGGAGGTTGCACTGTCTGCTGTGGGGTATAGGTCCTGTTTAATCTCACGGTCACACCTATTTACTTCCCCAGAAATAGTTGAGCACGTAACATGGGACAAGGAGTTACACAATTCCCAACAACTGTAGCCAGCCAGAACTATATTGCAATGTAGCATATTTACTCTGGTGTCTGAATGAATATTACAAGTGAAATTATATTACTTTATCTGAGATAAAATAATTTTCATATTTTCCAGAATGTGTTAAGCAACCAAAGGAACTCCTCAGTGAGAACAGGAATGTTTTGGAGTAGTTCCTGAGGTAGATGAAGAAACACTAAATAATTTGTTTAATGTTGGAATAGGAGTCCACAGTAGCTACACTGATTAAAATTGCAAAGCAGCACAATTAGAACTTGGCATCCTCTGCTACCCCAGATGTCACAGAAAATGTGTTGCTCAATGTAAGTCTTACTAAGGACCAACAGCTCAAAGAGGACTGAGCAGTATTTCCCTTTGAGAGAAATAAAACAATAAACTGAGATCTCAGGTTCACGAATACATACAATTTATCTCACTCGTAAATTCCTGCATCATACAATGAAAAGAGTTTCCAGGTCCTAAAGGCAGAAATTTCAGGCAGGTCAGAAAACATTTGATTAAAAGAATTCAGGCCAAAGAATCAAGACTTGCTGAATCATAGAAGTTAACTTTCCAGGGTGATTTCATCTACATTTCCTGAAACTAGCTATCATCAATGTGGGAAAACAAAACACCTGATACAACCTGCTAAGAAATAAATGCAGTCATTGAGCCACATTCACAGGTTTTGCTCTGTAAAGGTCAAAAGTAACATAAAGAAAGCCCACTTGATTAAGAACACAGCAATAATGAAACACAGCAGTAATGAAACACTGAACATAAGCTTTCACGGAGAGATGACACAGGCATTGCACAGGGCACATACAGGGACAGAGGTTCCGCCTGGGTCATGAGTTGCCCAAGTTTGTACCAGTTGAAGATCTACTCCAAAGGTTTAAAGGAAGCAGTTTCATCATCAAACCAAATTATTGGGATTGTGTGCTTTACTGCTTTTTTTAGTAGGTTCCAGTTTCTCCTGTCAAGCTAGGAAGCTGTGCTGTTAGCAGCTGGTACTCCAGGTCTAACAACTCCATCACTAATGTATCCTCAAATACTCAAGTTTCCAATGTCTGTTTGCAACACAGAGACACAGAGGGTAAAGTATCACAAGTTCCTTCCCAATGCCTACAGAGACTTGCCCAGCTTCACAAAATGACCTTTGTTACAAAGGGATTTACACTGGTGTCCTTAGAAGCAACAGATGGTCAGGACGAGCTGCTGCCATCAGCATTTTTCCTTTAGTCTGTGAAATTATTCACACAGTCCCCCGAACAGTGCAGGCGTTTTTTCTCAGTTTAAAAGTGAAAGCAGACCAGTTAAAAGATGGGACAGAACAACAAGTGAAGCAGTGTCTTTAAAAGACACTGAAATGGTCTGGATTTTGTGGTTATATAAAAGCAAGAAACACTATCTCAATCTGATGTATGAAATAAGTGCACTACCTTATCAACAGGAAATATGAACACATTTCCTACAATTATTTCCTCTTGCAAATCACTCCCTGTAGGTCTCAAAGGAAACAACAGATGCACCCAAAACAAATTTTCATTTCTTTGCTGGCTGTTCAAAGAAAATGCAAAACTCTGTTTTGTTTTCATTTCTTAGCGCATCACTATTTAGATAACATCTCTTGCTCAGCAAATCCGAAGTACTTTACTGGCTGGTGTCATTACCTTTACCTACAAAGCGAGGTAATGAGAAGAAAAGCAAGGCCAGCTTCGAAGCTGTACCCTGTTCTTGTGAACCACCATATTATGCCACACTCCTAAGCCACCCCCACAACATAAACCCAGCAAATTTATTAACCTGTACCAGGGTCTCAGTTCTTTGAATGGCATCTTACACAGTGGGTATAGAAAGAGGAAATCTTGTTAAAGACAAACGAGCATTAAACTGAGCCGTCTTTGACGCTTTTAAGTTTTCCAACTGATGTACTGCCAATGTGTTTCTTGTGTTCATCCAAGATTTATGATCTTGGTCCTGTGACAGGCACTCTCTTCCCTCTAATAATCTAAGCAGGCTGAAGGGTTGACTGTTGGTGTGAACTGTTGGCTCATGTATTACCTTATGTTGTTTTTAATTGTGAGTATATCTGCCTAGAATGACACGCTTGTGTCAACACAAAACAGGCTTGGTGCAAGATTCACAGTGGAATTTGAAACACTCTGTAGTGCAGAAACGCTGGAATCTGTGAGCTTGGTTTCAAATCCTTCCAGGCAGATGCCTTCTGAGAAGCCTGCATCTGGTTTTCTAATCCCCCTGAAGTTTGAGAGTGTTCAGATCAAGCTTTATGTCAAGCCCCTGCCCTAACAAGCAGGGCCAAGTTGAACACAGTTGTATTTGCCAACATATCCCTGGAGAAAACAGTGCACCTCTGCTGCAAAGTCCTGGCTTTCCAAAGCTGGACAGGGTGGTGTCAGTTTTAGCCTTAAATGGAAACTGAAAACAAATCTTTACAGTTTACAGTCATTTAAAATACAAACAGCTTAGCAAGGCAGCCATTCAGTACAATTTCTCCTCAAATAATAAGGCCTTTGAGACAGAAAGGACTGATTGCAATTAAAGGTAGAGGGTAAAAAAACTCCTAGATTTATAAAGTGCATGCAGAATGGCTTAAAGATTCAGCAATGATGGAATTTTGGAACTGTACAGGAAGAAAAATAATCCTAATCAGTGTTATAAAGGCTTTTTGGTTATCCTTATAAAACAATTCTACAACAAATGGGCTTGCTTCCACAGAATTCTATTAGTTTCATCGTTATTGAATATGGTGGGATATCTCCCACAAGCATAGTAAAAAAAAAAAAAATATATTAAGCCTGAAGTCAAGTGATGCTCTTCACTCAGCCATGGGAGAAATTTTTCAGTCCAGTAAGTAAAACTTCAGAGTGAAATAAAAAAAAATTAGAAACTAATCGGGGCCATGAATCAGCCTCACTGGGGAACAACAGGGCTATGCAGAACTCTGATCTAAACTGCTACTAGCGTTAAAAATCCAGCCCAGGGAGCTCACACTGCTGAGCGCATACCGAGCAGGGCAGACAATTTTCTGCTGCCCTCTGCAGGGAAGCCTTGGGCCTTGTCATCCACAGCCAGGCCTGCACAGGATAAACAGGTTCACAAAAGAGCCAGGGAGATTTCAGAGGAATTTTTACAATTTACTGCTGTATTGTTACTTCAACAGTAATCACTCAATTTATCTTCATGATTTCTGCATTTGTAATTGCGAATCAACCTTTTCACTTGAGATGATGAGCCAGCTGATGCCAGATGACGGCATAAGATGAGGAAGTTTTGATAGAAATATTAATCCCTAGATCACTCCATCATATGGGAATAAAAGACCAGGCCCCCTTTTTTGAAGCCTCAACACTCTGCTTTGACTGCTAGGTACCAAACCATAACCAGGAATTGAAAGGTACCCAAAGAAAAGCTCATCTCACAAGCTCTTGGCCTCCTGTGCTCTCTAGGAAAATATTTAGGAAATATCACTGTGTTGTTCAGTTTTTCCTTCTAAACTAGTGCATGAATTATTTTGGTCTCATACTCTGGATGATTTAAAAAAAAAAAAAAAAAAAAAAAAAAGAAACAACCCCCCTCCATTGTACTGTGCTCCAGTTCAGTCAGTGTCTAAACACAAAGCCATGAAAATGTTTTTGAGATAGAAGTGATTAATGAAACATGAGCACGTTGAAGGTTATTGTTACTCAGGTGACCAGCCACTCAATCCACTTATATACTTCATTTGAGAACACTTCCTTTAACTCCAGAGCAAAGGTAAGAAGAATATGGCTCTAGTTCCACACCTTCTCTTAGGTATTTTGTATTCCCATCTCCTCATTTGCCACAACACAAACAGCAGAACAGCATCAGGAACCTTAATTCACTACTGTCTGCAGGACACTGAGGTTATATACAGCAAGATATATATATACACAGAGATATTTTCTTTGTCACTGCACATCTGATATTGCGTGAGAATGTAATAAAGACTCTAGGGTAACATGCCCATACATGAGAAGGTCTGATGTGGAGAAATTTTTGTTCGGAGGCATCCTTAACCACCTAGCATTCCTACTGGACAGAGCAGGCCCCCCTAAATATCAACATGTGTATTTGCAAAATGTGTATCATGTGTGTGTAATTCCTTCATGCTAAAATACACAAAAATAAACACAAAACAAATTGTCCTGTACTCATCACAGCTGATTTTGTTAAACAGAGTATAAGAATAACAAATGGACATTAGAACTATATGGAAATACAACAGACAAGCTTGAAGGAGGGAGAGTTTTTAAAGCTATCCAAACCAATCTGATAGCATCAAATGAAAAGGAAAGAATAAAAGTTACACAAAAACACAGGCATGACAAAACTGACAGCAAACAAGCTGAAGTTCAGAAATTAAACACTTCTCAAGCAATTAATTAGCAACATAGATCTATATAATACAAACAAAACCTCCAGAAATGCACTGACTCCTTACACCCAGCACTTGCACTCTTGTCTCCAGGGCAAGGGTGGGCAGTTTTTGAACAGCTCAGAAACAGTCCAAGCAAAACTCTGGAGATGGTGTCACATTTCTGCCAAGGGACTTGACACAGCTCAATCGCTGAAGAACATAATCCAACACAGAAGCCAAACTTATTTCTGACCAGGCTCAATCTCATTCTTCAGCATCATCAAACTGGCCCTTCTCAACTGTTCTAACTCGTGGTGGAAAAACAAAGCAAGGTGTGTGGCGACAGCCTGGGTTGTAAAACCAATCCTCCTCCCATATATATGAGCTGAAAAGATTATTTTCCTCAAAGCTTCCACAGGAGAAATCATCAGCATCTAAAGAAGATAAAATAAAAGTTTTAAACCATGGGAGATACCCAGGAAAGTAGCAGAATAGTGTGGCAGAGTATTATGGAGGTCTACAGCATCTTCCAGTTCACTATATCAGTTTGATCTGCCAGCCCTCGTGAATTAGACCTTTAAAAAAGGCAAACAGAAAACTGAATTTGGCAATTTAAGGAAGGTTTATGCCACACAGACAAAACAGTTTTCCAGAAAGCTCAGTGAAACACCTGGGACTCAGAATGTCTGGCACCAGCTGTAAGGCATGCAGTTTTTTCACATTTTCCCTGGTAATAAAAGACTCATGAAACTATTAGTTTTATTTGCCTTCCCCCTTCCTGCTGTTTTCATAACACTGTCCCAGTGAGGAGTCCTCCAAACCCTTTAAGAACTGGGTCACAGGACAGAACGGGAGGGTGGAGTCCTGCAAAAGCTGGCTCTGAACATCTCCACTAGGCTAGAATCAAGCCTAATGGGCCTGTATTTAACCAATCTAGCACAAAAAGAGGGCAAAGTGTTTTAACAGAAGCATAAAGATTTCTAGCCAGCAGACACTGAGCAAAGAAAAAGCCCAGAGCATGGAGGAGCAGAGGACCCAACACATCCCACCTGTCAGCCCTCCAGCAGCACTGCCAAACATGCCATCACAGCAAGAGCTTAAGACACTTAAAAAGCCATAAAATGACTAATCAAGCACATTTTTGTATTTGTAGCAGTTAACAACTCAGAGCTTGTACTCATTATCCTTCAGAAGGACCTGAATCCAATAATCACAGCTGCCTTAGTTTGTGAGGGTTTAAAGAGCTACAGGTGGAATAAGCAAGTTAATAGAAGGGGAAAGGAAATAACAGCCCAGTACAAAATTCAAAACATTCCATAAATTTGAGCATACAAGAGATTAAAATGAAAGCTGAGAATGGAAGAGAGGGAAAACCTCCAAAAAGGAACAGTCTTTTTCTCAGATTACTCAGTGTGAAAAACCAATACTGTGTTTCCATTTTAAAATCAGAATGATTTTACAGAAAGGATGCAAAAACTTTCTTCAATTATCAAACAATAGAATTTAAATACAAAAGTTTATTTTAAATATGAGATTAAAATAAACAGAGAATTCATATTTCCTAAGCAAAGAAAATTGTGTTAACAAATTGTGTTACAAAAAGATACACCTTAATGAGAAGAAAATGGAAATTATACTATTCTGCATCAACAAAGACACAGCAGGTAACAAGTCACTGCTGGCTAAACTCCATCCACCCATTCTGAGCTAAGAACCAGACTGGCCAATGGAAGGCTGAGACTCTTTAATATGTGAATCACCATAAAAACAAGTTAAAAACTGGAGGAATAATTCAATTCTATAAAGGTGTGAGTGAAACTCCTTCTAATCATTGCCACTTTTGTCCATAGGCCTGATCATATGCATGACCACTTAGGAGGATCAAGCTTCAACAAAACCAAAGTCAAACAAACAAATAAAACCGCAAAAAAACACAAACAACAACAAAAACAAACCATAACTCAAAAAGCTATAGTAAAAGCAACAAACCATACTCAGAGACTGAGCACTGTTCCAAACAACTCCATGCTCTAGAGAGACATTATAACGAACAGATCTGAATTTTCTTGAAGAACTTTTACACAAAAAAAGTTAATTCCTGCACACCACATACCTTTCTTTTCTGCTTCAGAATAACAAAGATACACCACTGAAAACTTGCTTCACCAGAGAAACTCAATACAAATATGCAATTCACCTCCTTACCATGCCACTCCCTAAGAATTCAATTGCTCAAGCAAGAGTTTCATGTGAACTCCACAACACCACCTTTAAATCCTGTATTTGACAACAAAATGTGCATTACATATCCAGGAGGTCAACACAACAATAAACTGCTTCCCAAAATAGAACATGGAGTTACTTAATGACATTCTCCTGCAAAGCACCTACCTCCAACTACACAAAACTCACATGAAGCACAAGTAAATGTGTACTCACCATAAGGACCACATGTAGACTCCTCCAATTCTTTATCCCAGTCCTCCACTTCATACTCAGATGCATCTTGCCCTGAAGACTCAGGTATATTGGAAACTTCACTATCCCACACATCAAGGTCAGCATATATATTGTACCAGCCCTCATTACTAGAGCCACTGACATCTTCATTGGGAGAGGTAGAAGCAGATTCACTTTCTTCAGACTTGCCATCAAGAACATTTGGAATACTCTGCAGCAAACATTCTAAAACCAGTAGAAAGCACCAACCGATACGCTCAGAAATTAAACAAGAACAATTAAGTGCTCAGCACACCATAATTCAGAGAGGTACACAAATGCACTTTGTGACTACTAATCTTATTGCAATACATGCAGTTTTCTATATATGTAATATCACTACAGAGCTGCTTCACATTTCAGATGCTTGAGAAGAGTGGACATAGCCTAGCACCATAGCACCAGCTCAAATTAGGATTTCACACAGACTCTTGTTGGAAAATAACTATAAACTAGGACAAAGAACACAGCAGTCTTGTTTCACCACATTCACCTGCAGGTTTAAAAAAAAAAAGAAAAACAAAAACAAAAACAAAAACAAAAAAAAAAAAAAAACAAACAAAAAAAAAAAAACCAACCAAACGCATGGTTCTGGTTTAAAAAACCAAAAAGTCATATTGATTAATTACTCATGTACCTAGGCATACACAAATATCTACATGGAAGTAATTTAGTGCACTAAGTAAAGAGGCATTTCCCATGCACCACCAAAAGGTTTCAAGTGCATTTCTCAAGTAGCGCACAAGTTTCAATATTCGCAACCTGCTTTAGGCCTACCTTTTCCGGGCTTCCCGATCTTGGTTTCTGTCTTATTAGGAAGCTGTTTCCCCTCAGAGTTTGCAGCCTCCGAGGCAGCAGTCATCACCTACAAGAGGTTTTAAAGAATGCAGTAGCACCTCTGATTGCTCGTGAAACTGCTACCAAACTTCAGCGTTCCCGAGCGTCTCCCTTTGTTCCCTTGATCAATCAGAGGTTTAAAAGCAAACAGGCTTTCACTTCAGCAGGCAAATCTGCAGAGGTACAGCTAATTCTGCTGCCGCCATCGGTCACCCCTAGCATCGGCCAGCACAGAGCAGCCCATCTCCTCACTCACCCCGCAACGCCGACACGATCGTGCCCCTTTGGGAACACTGCACACTGGGAACGCAGCAGAGGGAATAACGACAGAGGGAGCGGAAAAAGCACTAACCCTGAATCACCCACTGTGGGAGCCCACACGCCGTGGGGGGACCCTCCGACAGCGCTGAGGGGCTGCACCAAGAGGATGCAGAGCAGGAAAACCTCCGCTGCTCTGAGGGGCGCACAGGTAAGGAGACGGCGAGTTCTGCTCACACTTCAGTGGGAAAATGGAGGAGCCGGCGGTGGGCGCGGGGAGCCGGGGCCCGAGGGCAGGGCGCGGACTGCGGGAGAGCCCGCACGGCGGCCGCGCGGCCTGAGGGCCCCCCGGGCCGGGCAGCGCCAGCCGGGCGGGCCCGCAGCCGTGCCGAGGGACGGGGACGAGAAGCTGCCAGGGACGGTGGCACTGCTCCCTCCCCAGCCTTGGTGCCTGCAACGCCGCCACCGCCCAGAGCGTCCAGCCTGCGGAGCCCACAGTGCACAGCTTCGGAATCGCACCCGCAGTTCGGCTGGAAAAACCTCCGAGATCATCGAGGGCAACCATGACCCAACACCACCATGAAATCGGGACGGCACCCTGGACAAATACAGGCATAGGAGCTCGGAGAAAGCACCTTTTCACTCATGGAGTTGTAAATAAAATAGCAATACCTCTTATGGCTGGGTGGTTTTCCGCTTGCCAAAAGATCCCCGTTCCCTTGCGGCCTCGTGGTAGCAGCGTGCTCAGAATAAGAAGAAAGGAAGCGCCGTGGCTGAGCAGCTGGGGGAGGCGTCAAGCACCTGTGCTGGCGGGGAGAGTTCTGCGAGGAACCACAACTGCTGAGAAAAAAGGGCCCGCTGTCTGAAATGATGGAGTTATCAGCTTTCTTGGACTTTAAAAACTCCAAACTTTGCACTTAAAACTTTAAGTTGTGCGGCTGATGAAGCAATAAGTGGTTCAGGAGAGGGAGTAACAGCTTAAGGGGCAGGGAGGGTGTAAGTGATTATCAGTAAGGAAATCTCAATGTCAGACAATGAGGTGGCAGAGAACCAGTGGGGTTGTAGGAGATGGCCTGGCTAAAAGCTCGGGAAACACAAAAGCAGGATGTACTTCAGATCTGGTCACAGAAGGAGGAATCTTACCAGACTGCTGCTCCAAACTATCATTCGCAGCTGGTTAAGTTACTGGAATTTATCACTTGAGAGGAGCTGCAATTTCTACTTGAGTGCAAAATCAATTGTATTATCATTATGTCACCCTTCAGTCACCGGGAAATCGCACAAAGGAACACTTGCTGCATGTTCTTTTACTTTTCCGGCATTTCTCTGTTGGTCCCATTTATGACTCCTCGGGTTTGTCTCTCCATAAACAGCCAAGGACAGCACTCTTTCCAATAACATTCCCCATATTTAGGCGTGGTGGACTGGAAGTTGAAGTGTAGATCAGGATCAGAGCTCTCCATTCTCCCCTCAAGGACACTGCTAACAGATTTCAGCTCCCCTGTACCCTGCATCGCTCTCAGGATGCAAACACCAATGCAAGGTAGCTGCAGAGGCTGTTTCTCTTTTTGTCATGAGGACTACAGATTATTTCAAGGCTAGGAAGCAATAAATACTCTATTTTTACTGATTTCTGATTACCTAATGAAAAGTGTTCCACTTTTCATGATTCAGTTTCATAAGATCACCCACAGGTGTAGTTTCCACGGGGCTGGTTTGGGCTTTTGGCATTTAGGTGCTATAATATTATCTTTACAGAGTGTAAAAACTGATGCACTAGAACTATCTGAAGGTTTAAGCAGGATCAAGAGTTTGCTTTCAGAAGTCTTGATGAAAACACCCTCAGAAGTTTGCTTCCCTTGCTGTGCACTATAACCTGCCCCAGGCAGAATCAACACTAGAAATGACTGCAATAGAGAAGATCATTCTTTTCTGTCACATAAAATGTAAAGTTAAATGTTGGAACCCAGAATGCAGAGAATATTTCTCTGCATGTTTTGAAGGACCCAAACCCTCTGACAAACACTACTTTTAACCTTCGACCATGGAAAGGGCTTCCTAGGCTTTGGGATGAAGCAGAATTTTCAAGAATGTAAATTAGACAGTAGCATAATATGTAATTTATCACAGGGTCAGAAATTTAGATTTTTGGGTTTGTTAGTATGATAAGCAGATGAAGACAAAATGGAGGATCCTTGTAATTCTTAGGCTTCCTTCTCCTTCTTCATCTACTCCATGTTCTGCAGTGTGGGTGACACAGGACCATTGGTCACAATTTGCCACAGTGTAGAGTTATGTGAATAGAAATTATTGTTAGTTATTGGCAGAAAAGCAAAAATAATGTACTTTCTTGGTGATAACCAAGATTTACCCAATTTTGGGTAAATTATCTTTAAGAGAACCTTGATTCCATATGTTTCAGGCTTTTGGTGTCTTTTCTCACACTAAGCTGGTGTTAAGCCTGGTGTGCAGAAATTGCTGATAAGAAAATAATAAACAACCTGGAGAACGAGAACAACCAAGAGTCCCATTCACCTTCTTTCCCAGCAAGAACTTTTGCAAAAGGCTTCCCCTGTCAGGAGAGACACGTGGGAGTCAAAGAACTGCCACAGGTAAACTTTAATAAAATCCAGGAACGTATTTACCTTTGTTCAGAGAAGTCAAAAAATGCACAGTCATGTTATAACTATGTATAGTTTTTCATAAATGTCCAGTTTGCAATAAAGTGTATTTAGAAACAAAATCTTCCAGCAGGTCTTCCTGCAACATCTTCATAGCTCGCCAGTGAATGCTCCCACAGTTTTCTGGTTTGCCTTGGGGATGACTTAGCTCCTCCTTGATATAATCCAGCCAGAGGTCTTTAAAAGAAAATTGAAAGTTCTGGTTAGATTTTGACTAGATATTACTTAACAAACATAGCAAGGCTAACTAGAAATTCTCTAAGTGTCTTTGATATTAATGCAATAGGGTTTACTTTGTGAAACTACAATCTCCAGCACCTTGAGGAGCAAAACCCTGGGTTCTTTTCCTAGCTGGATAAGTGATGTCTTCAGAAATAATGCAACAATAATTGAGCTGTGTACTTGCTTAAAAGAAATATTGCAGAAATCTTGATTATAAAGATATAGCTCCATACTGTTCATAAATCCAAATTAAAAGTGATACACATCTCTTATGCCACCCAGTGTCCAAACCTAATTTGCTTCTAATTGTGCTGAAGCCAGCCCAGTGTCAGTGACCCTGGGCTGACAGTGGAGGGCCCCTACAGTGTCCTACACTTACAGGCACAGAAGAAATAAGCATCTCTCTGCATGACAGCAAGCACATGGGCAGAACAAACAGGTACCTTTTGAAATGGACGGAAATAAGAGGCAGCAGTGAATGTATGAATAAATAATAAAAAACAGAATCCCCCTTACCAGTATTTGTTGAACCAAACTCCCTCAAGGCACGTTCATAGTATTCTCTCATATGAAGCATTTTGCAGGATTCCTAAAAAAGGTATTAAAAGGCCATTTATTTTGTACAGAAGTGAATCTGCAGCATGATTAGATTCTGACAAAGGAAGAGACTCATGGCAATTACACGCACACACTGCTGAAGATTAGTTACCATGGAACTTGGGTTTGTATCACAGCCTGTGAATCAACTGCAGAGGACAAACACAAACTGATCACAGACTATCACCACTACTCTGCTTCCTATTTAAATCCCAAGTTAGAAAGCATTAATTGGATAGTCAACAACTTACTTGCTTCTTTTCTATTTGAATCATCCTCCTGAAGAAGTCAAGTGAAAATGGAGGACTTTCACACAGGCTGAAATAAAATAACTGACTTTAGACTTAAAAACATTTAACATATACCCTAGAATAATCAGGTTTGAATTTTTAAAATTTTAACCTGGTAAAGAGTCTTTTAACTTTCTTATAACCGCAATTTCTGTAAGTCCAGTCAAGATACATTTCTTTCATAGTCATGGATTCAGCAGGCGTTGTGGCATGTAAGGATCTCTGCAAGTTTAAAAGGAAAAAAAACAAAATAAACAAAAAATAAACCTGTCACATAACCTACAATTAAATGGCCCAATAAGTGCTTCTCCCTAGTTAGGCACCTGACACAAAGGAGATCTCCTAAGTCTTAAATACATTTCTCCTTCAGTATTCCATATACCTGGAACTGGCATTTCCATAAACCCCTTCATGCAGAGGGTTTCACAATACTCTGCAAACAGCTGAATTCAAGCTTCCACCTGAAATACGTGCTTTATGTTGTAAATGGGAGGGAAAAAAACACAACCCAACGTCAGGCAAAGAGAAAATGTTTTGCCCTACGCTACTGAGGAAATCCATAGTAAGATTAAAATCCTCATTCTGATCTTGACTCTTCTGCAACAAGACTGATGTTTCCACACAGATTGGAAAATTATCTTTTCCATACTCATATAGGTATCTGAAAACAGAACAAATATTCTAGACCATCAAGTAGGAATCCATCATTGGTTGTGCTTACAAACATGCATATGCCTTAGAACATGGGGATGACATTTGTGCCTGTAAGTCTATGTCAAACTGATTTTTTAAAAACACATAGTTTTGCTTGAAATTCTTTGATATCGACACATCCATGAAGGAACTTCAGTATAAAGCATTTGTTGCATGTTCCATCCACACACATTGTTCCATTTTGTTGACACAGACATAAAAATAGATGTACCTGATAGAGAGCTTCTGTGTCTTCCTTGCTGTTTGTGCCCTCACTCCATTCCACCCAAAGGGTCCACAATGGCAAAGTGCCCTACAAGGTCAGCAAACACATCAGATGACTGAAATACAGTGACTCTGATTTACAGAAACAGGCAGCAACACAGCTATCAGGTTCTGTATTACCTGCCATAAAAAATAACCTTTAGACACAGCTCTTGGAAAGGCAGCTTTGAACTGCACACTGAAATCACTTCTCATTTCCTTCCTCACTTACAGGATAAATCAACCTTAGCTGGACAACTGTGTTGCCAGGGATGAGAACCAAGTTCTGCATCACTGAGCACTGCAGTACACAAAGGTGACTTCCAGGAACAAAAAGAAAAGAAACCTTCCTGTTTCCTCACTCGTTGTGCCCAGGGTTTGAAATGGAACAGAGCAGGAGAGCACACTAAGAGCAGGAGAGCTAATTCAAGACTTGAAATACCACACAAGCATTTGGTGTATCAGATAGTGAAGAAAGGGAAACACATTTTTCCATTAAGACACAAATACCAACTCACTGCTGGGAGAATATGTAAAATGTCACCTCTAAGCATTCAAACTTTAAACACGTGGATTTTAAGTGAATTGACAATTCTCTAACACTCAGGAATACAATTTGCATGTGAAATGTCAAGTTCTTATTTCTGATCTTAAAAATGGTTAGGGACTTTAAATGCCTTGTAAACAAAAAAACAACAAACACAAAAAACAACCAAACAAACAAACAAACAAAAAAAAAACCGAAAACCCAACCCAAAACAACCACTCATCAGAGGTTTTTGGCCCAAGACTAATGCATGCAAGTCCATTAAACCAGCACAGACCTTAGATTTCACATGTTTAATCGCTTCTTCAAAACACTGGGTCACATCATCCCTCTTCAGCTGGATCAGCACGTGCAGCCTCATCTGCCACGTTTCCACGGACTGGCTGAAGTGTCTGGTTGCAGCTTCTGCCACCTCCACAGCCTTCTCAGAGAGGCTGGAGTCCAGTAAGAGCTGAAGCTAAAACCCAGCAGATATGGCTTGCTTAAAAAGCAGGGCTCTGAACCAGTACTGTTCATCTTTGTGATGAACACAATGGTAAAGACAGGCACAGAAACAATGCAGGAAACCCTCAGCATCTATTTCTTGTGTGTCAGTTCTTACCCACTGCTTGTACAGAGCTTCTGACAGCAAACTGGACTCATGGGCTTTGCTGAACACATTCAGTGTCCTCTCCAGCCTCTAGAACCAACAGAGAAGAAAAAAAAGAAAACAAGCCTTATTCCTATATAGCAGATTCCAGCATTCCAATAAGCCCACTGGATTGTGTATCCTATCAGTGACTATCATTACACACAGACACGTGTCCAATGCTCTAGGTACCTGCAAACATTCCACAGTAAAGTGGAAATCTGAGCATTTACTTCTCTTCCTTAAGGAGCAAAGAACAACACTGCATTGTTCTTTTAGTGTAACACTAGGGAACCAAGTTGCACTGGATAATTAATTATTTCACTGAGTCATACCTAAGCAGAGATGCATAATTAAATTACCCATGCGCCATCACCAAACTTTGCTCAGACTTATTTGCAAGAGTCATTTTAATTCATCCTCTTCTTTGAACAAGCATAGGTTTGAAGAACCTGTCAGTGAATTTTTAAGATCTCCTTCAACCCAAACCATTCCATGATTTCATGATGAACAAGTCTGCAGTCTTAGATTTATCCAAAGAGGTCACTGCACTTTACTGACAAGGCTGGCTTATGCCCAGGTTAATCATGCCTAGGCAGGCCAGCTGTGAGCCCAGCAGTAAAGTGATCCCCCCAGATGGAGATTTTTAATGATGGACACAGGTAAGTATTTTTGATAAAATGTCAAAATGTATTTGCTTCTTGTCTGAGATATTACAGAAGTCAATAAAAATAGAGATGATTTGTTAGTATTATTTCCTAGTAAACCTTTACCTTTTGCTTTAATTCTTCACTGTTGGTTTTTCTGTTGTACCTCTCTAAGCAAAAAGTGATGTAGCATTTCCACATATCACCTGTAGAAGCAAAGGCACAGTATCACACTTTACAGAATCACAAGAATAAGCACAAATATTTGTCTTTAAGAAATACAAAGATACAAATGATACGAAGTGTTAATACCAACTTTTTTTAAAATGTATACAAAAGAGGCCCTGGATTTATAACATTACACTTTAAACTGCTCCCCAGTCCAAGCTGCAGGCAGTAACTTTGTAAAGAGCATCAAGCTCTAAGTTCAACTGAGACTTTTAAAGATCCCTTCCAAGCCGAAGTATTACACAGCTTTAAAGGCTGTACAGCAGCAAGTTTGAGACCACTTCACAAACAGTCCCTTGACAAGTAACAATACCAGAGGCTGAAGCTGGATATCCACTCCCCTGGCAACTCAAAACCATTGCTTACTCACAGCTGACCAGCAAAACACTCACATTTTCAACTAAGCAGCTCCTCCAAGAGCATAAATACATTGGAAAATAACCCAAATAACACATAAACTAGATCCCAAGAGGGAGCATCTAAGGACTGCTTGCCTTCTCTTAGGTATGGCAGAGCCTGCCATCACCTTCTTGAAGGCTTTTACAGGCTGCTCAAGTACGAGAAAAACATTAAAATGCAGGCAGAACATTTCACCTGCTGGGACAGCTCTCACAGCTTCATCAAAGACTGCACAGCACCGTTCCTCTCTCTGGGCCATTTCTGAGACTTTCCTCTGTTTTGTGGTGTGTTCTGTGGGCTGCAGGGACCCCAGCTCCAGCTCCCGGCGGGCCAGGTAGTCCCATGTCAGGGGATCATCAGCATATCTGGCCTGCAGACTGAACACAACATGCATGTAACTGCCCACAGCCACCATTCTCTACCTGCAGGTATGTTTAAGAGGGTTGCTATATTGCTATATTGTAGTTAATTGCTAAGTAATCAAATGCCAGAGAAAAAATATTTTCCTTTCCACAAGAGAAAGACAAAATAATAGCCTTTTAAAATATTATTTAATATGGATATTCTCCAGAAACAACATGAAACAGATAGGAAGCTGTCAAGAGAGATCTTTTCTTTTGAGGGGAACAACTGGAGAAACAAAAGATGCAAAACCCCCACCAAAGTACACTAGGAAAATCCACAGTTCCTGCAATGAATTTATGGAAACTAAGTGCAGTAATTATTCAATGACAGCCGTATTTTACCTAAATTTTCTTAGCAACTTTTTTAAGTCCTTTGTGAAGTTAGACACAAGTATCCTCTTCTAAAGATCATGCTTCAGTTTTTCTTAAAAGACTTCACATAAGCCTTAACACTATTTCCCTAGAGGAACAGCCTTTAGTTCTGAAAGTCCAGTCAACCCACTCTTAAGAGAACGAGTTTCTTAAAAAACAGACCAAAATAAAATAAAAATACAACACAAAGCCATAACTCACCTTTCAAGGATTTCTTTTTGCAAATCATGGGTAAAATCAAAGAGCTTTGCAATAGAGAGGACAGCCAGCTGGAACTCAACACCTGTATTTCAAGAGAAGATAAAACTATCAAGTGAAGTATTTGCTGAAGAATTCCTCAACATATTACATCAATTGCACTTTGCATTTCTGTAGCTTGGTTCTATGTGCAAATTTAATCAGCACCTCCTCTACTTCTTCACTTGACTCTGCCATGAAAACACAAAATGCTCCACAATCAGGACAGATCTCTCCAAAGCTGCACAAAACAGATACCCATGAATTGTGTCCATCTTGTATCTCCACAACTTACCTTTGAAAATGCCAAGTGACATGACTTGACATAATGAGATCACTGTGAACCCCCACCAGCCATTACTCACCTTAATATTTTTAGGTGCTTAAAAATAATTGGTATGCCTATTTTTTCAGTATTTCTCTGGAAAATTAAACTAAGCCAACTCTTTCTGCAATTTCCTCTAATGTCCTTTTTCCCCACTAATTTTCAATGTTTGTTATTGTATTTTGCCCAGTCTTCCAAAATACTCCCATCTATCATGAGTTCTCAAAGATATCTGCTTCTAGTTTGCAGCTATTTTAGCCAATTCCCTCAATAAAATGGCTGATTTTTACCAAGCCTGTTTAATTTAAAATAATTTAACCTGGTTTATTATTAGTCTGAATTCTTACTTTTTTGCCACTAGTGAAGCTGATCAGTTGTGATCCAATGTTCAGCAAAGTAAAAAAAAAAAAGGTGTGTAACTCTGAACCATCCTTTGGTTTTATTTTTAAACAATCAGGTTTTGAGGCTGTAACCCAGCACTAGGCCTCTTCAGCCTGAAAGCTGTTCCAGCTGAAGCTGGAAGAGATGCCAGCCTGCAGGAAAGATATGCAATCAGAACTACCAGCGCCAATAATTTATACTCTGGCATTAAATAGGTTCTACTGAAGAAATGGTGTATTTGAAAAAGGGATCTCAGTGTGTGCATTGAAGCAAAGTCTATCACCATTGCCTACTGCAGAAGTGGGTTAAAGGTTACAATTTTCTTAATGAAAAAGTACAAGAAATGTTCATTCACCTTTAATTTTCTGAGAAGCGTCTCTGTAGACTATGCGAGCCATTTCCCCGTTGAGAATTTCTTCAGAGTAATTGAATTCCCCCTAAAATATCAAACATATCACTGAAGAAATTATTGTTCTTTCTCAGCTAACATTTTTGCGAACAGGGAAAGAAAAATCAGAAGATATTAATGTTTTTCTTCAAGTCTATTTTTTATTTTCTTCAAGTCCTAGATGCAAGTCTATTTTTATGCAATTTGCAGAAGTCAACTATCAAGAAATTAGGTAGGAAGTCTGACTATTACTTTCCAGAAATTAATGTTAATTTTCAGACTGAGGAATGTAATAAATGATTCTACAAATGCAAATTAAAAATGAATGTATGAAGTATTAGAGCTGAGCATCAGCAAATATTTGAAAAGCTCCACACAGGTGCAGCACATTAACAAAATCTTTTTCTAAGCCACTGTCAAATAAACCATTAATCCAAAACTGTGAATTTCAACATGTGATACACATGCAGACAATATCTCTGAAGTAAGTTTAGCTGACCTACCAGGTCCATCTTTGCTTGTTCAAATTCCTTCTTCTCCTTCCTCTGCTTTTCAGCATGCATAAGTTCCATTCTGAAATACTGCAAGAGTGACAACAAAATGAAATTACTGTTGGGATAAATCATAAAGATCTAAGTCCACAAACAGGGTAAAACAAACTCTGAGGAGATACAAATCAGGACTTCAGCACATCCCACATATGTCCTAGAGCCTTGGTTTTTGAAGGTTTGTGCACCTACCACTCTATCTACCACTATACCACACTGTATATTTGCCCAGAAATTTCCAACAGGTAGCAATGATCATTTTTTCGTCATTCTTTAAACGTTAACTTGCCCTCACATAAAACCAAGTTCCTCAACAAAGACTGAGGATGCCAGACTGAGCCTGACAACTATGTCCTAGCAAAGCTTAACAGTACCTTAGAAAGGAATTTTGGGGTTAGTTTTTTTAATATTTTTTCACATTTTCCTGCTGATGGGAAAGCAAGTGTTTTCCAGCTGTCTCAGACAGATCTGGGAAATATGCTGAACTGATTTGCTCTGATTGATTAAGTAAGTGGTCATAGAAGAAAAACAGGAGCTCACTTCTTGATAAAGTTTGGGGCACTCTGGATGGAAGCGCAAAGCACGAAGGAACAGGTGCCTGGCATTTTCTGATGACAGTCGTGTCTCCATTTCCCATTTTGCTGCCATAATCCACAGTGCTGCAACAGGTGACACAAATAAATTTATTTAACCACTCAACATGAGCTCAGCCCCAGAATAAGACTGATTATCTCCCATGTAAAACTGTAAAGCAGACAGGTAGATCCAGGAAGTCTAATCTGGTTTAGCTACAGATCTAATGATGTCTTCAAAAGCCAAAAAGCAGCCGTGAGCACTCGACATCTCTCGCTTCTACATCTATCGAGTCCCCAGTCCACCTGGGAATTGGTCATTCTGAGCTACTTCACATCCCTTTGGGACTGCTCAGCACAACCCCATCAGAGCCCTTCTCTCTGAAGCAGCACCAAAGCAAAGAACAGAGAGCAGGAACTTTAGCCCAACATCTCGAACTGAGATCTACAAGAATTTAAACCAACACCATACAATCTAGGCTGAGGCATTTATGCAGCACTCACCATTGTGTTATTTACCTGGTTTATCAGAATGAATGGCCAACATGGTAGAAAACACCTTACTGAGTTGATGTTTTGCATTCTGTAAAAGAAGCAGTTTTGTTTCACCCACTCCGGTACAGAATTGAACCCCCAGCATCACAGTTTCAGTAGGAAACATTACAAGCTGTAGTACAATTGCTCTGAAAAAGATGATTCTCTGCTACTTTATCTACAGTAGAAAGTTTCTCGTATTTACTCAGTAATGACCAGCATTTAAAAGTCACCATAGAGTAGCATGGCTAACTCAAATTTTCTGAACCACACAGCCAACAAAAATGTCGCCCAAGTCCCAAACCCATGGTTTCACTGCCCTCTTCTGAGATAGAGACTGTATTTTCCTTTGACCACCTTCACCACCATGCAAAGTCACCTTCTTTGTACAGAAATGACAACACTTGAATGCTGGTAGTAATGTGAAGCCTTGCAAAGGTAAGTTTATCAAGTACAAAACTGACAGAATTAGGCTCTTCAGCACAGACACTACAATAAATATTTGGGACAAAATCAAAATTCACATACAAGTGAGTCACTCACTCCAGAGAAGGCATAACCAATATTATGGCTCTCATGAACCAACTGGTTCTCCATATTTAATGCAATCAGCCTCACCTTTGTCCCTGCAATCATCAAATTTCATACTAATTCTTTCTCAGTCAGATTCTACACTTACATACCTCAGTGAAAATCCCAAGCAGCTCCAGCAATACTATCAAAATTATTTCAGTATTACATCATGTAGCAGTAAAGTTGGTACCCCTATCTTTAACTCAAGTTTCAGATGTGTGAATAAGCACCAGTCTCAATCTGGGTAAGATCAGGATTTGAAAACTCACCCACTGCTTGCAAAACGCAACATGGGAAAGCCAGAGCTGGACATCATCCTGTTGGAAATCAAAAGAAAAGAATCAACCTCACAAGGTTCAAAATTGCTTGTACACTGACACACAAACAACACACCCTTGGTACAATGACCTGGCAGGCAGAAAAAAAGAATTCTGAATCTCAGTACAAATAAACTTACTTTCCATTTCCCTGTAGCTCGGTTGAACAGGCTGTGGACTCTATGCAGAATAGAGTACTCAATTTCATCCTTCTTAAATGAATATCCAATGCGCTAGGAGGAAAAATATACTAATTTTATCACAACAGAAAATTTGGCATAAAGTATTTTGCACTCTTAACAACTGACAAACTTACTGCTCTTCTTTTCTTGATCAGTTCCAGCAGATTAACTTCATACTAGAATGAGAAGAAAAAAACATTTAAAAGAAAATGTGGAGGCATGTAACAGCAAGGCAAGAAAAAACTACATCAAGTTTGTCATAGGTCATCAGATGGACAATAAATATTACAGTCAGGAAAACATAAGCAGTAATTTTTGGCTGGGTCACTAAATTTCTAGGACTCCTGACCATGCACAGGGCAGCCCAACAATCCCACTCTGTGCCTTAAATCACTGTTCAAACACTCCTTGAGCTCTGTCAGGCTCCGGCTATGATCATTCCCCGTGGAGCCTGCTGAGTGCTCGACCACCCTTTCAGAAACCTTTTCCTAATACTGAACTTATTAATTCCCCTTAACTACAGTTTGCACAGTACATCAGGGAACTGGAGGCTCTGCATCCCTAGAGACAAGAAACTACAGGAAAAGGTAGAAACGTGACCCCAAACTCGGGCACCAACTCCTGGCTATGCTTCATACTCTGGTGCCAACACCCGCTCACAGGTGAACACCAGGGACCAGGTGAGGAGGCGACTCCAGCGTGGGTCACTACAAAACTACCGGGTCTAACTGAGCTGGGTCTGTACCGAGAACTGCCCCGCTCTGCCGATCGGTGAAACCTACCTGGATGTAATTAATGAAATCCTCCTTCCGCAGCGTTCTCCGCTGGATTTTGTACTCCAGAGCCGAGGCCTTCCTCAGGACAGCCCTGCGGGAAGCGAAGAGATCAGCGCCCAGAGCGCTCCCGGCCACGCCACGTGCGCTCACCGCCGGCCCGGCCCCGGCCCCGGCCCCGGCCCCGGCCCCCCGGCCCCGGCCCCGGCCCCGGCCCCGGCCCCGGCCCCGCTCACCGGATCTCTTTGCGTGTGAAGAGCCCGACCCGCTCCAGCTGCTCGAGCTCCGGGATGCGATCCTCCAGCCGCTGCTCGATGCGCTCTGCCATGGCCGCTGGGCTCCGGCGTCTCCGGCCCGGTACAGCCCGTCACAACACGGCCCGGCAAAGCCCGGCACGGCCCGGCACAGCCCGATACAAGGCCTGGCACAGCCCGGCACAGCCCGGCACACAGCACGGCCCGGCACAGCCCGGTACAACACGGCAAAGCCCGGCACGGCACAGCCCGGTACAAGGCACGGCCCAGCACAGCCCGGCGCTGCCCGCACGGCGCCGCCGCTTCCGCCCGCTGTCCGCGCCCCTTCCGCGGCCGCCGCGCGCTCTGCCGCCCCCTGCCCGGCCGGCGGGCCTGGGCCGCAGGCTGCCCCGGCTCGGTGGGGCTGGAGCGAGCCTGCGGAGATGGCCCAGGCCAACCCCTGTCCAGGCAGGGTCAGCTGCGGCAGGGGACGCGCAGCTGGGTTTGGAATGTCTACAGAGAGCGAAACTCCACGATCTCCCCGGGCAGCTGTTCCAGGGCTCTATCACCCTCCACGGAAAGAAATTCTTCCTCATGTTGAGCTGGAACTTCTTGTGTTCTAGTTTATGGCCACTGCTCCTCGTCCTGTTGCTGGGCATAACCGAAAAGAGCGTGGCACCATCCTCTTGGCACCAGCCTTGCAGCTAAACACGATGGCATTGCCCAGGCTCAGCCATGGGACAGCACTTTGCTCCTTGGTGGGATTCCTCCAGGACCAATGGCTCTTTGTCTCTCACATGGTACCTTCATTCTTTCCACCTGCCAAATTTTTAAGAAAAAATCGTCTACCCTGAGGGTGGTGAGATACTGGCACAGGTTGCCCAGAGAAAATGTGGATTCCTGGAAGTGTTCAAGGCCAGGCTAGACAGGGCTTGCAGTAACCTGGTCTAGTGGAAGTGTCTCTGGCATTGGCAGAGGGTTAGAACTACCTGATCTTTATGGCCCCTTCCAGCCCAAAACATTCCTTTGGTCTCTGATGCTAAGAAAATTAACAGTAAAACCAGGCAACAGTAAATGTTTGTTTCTGAAATTAGAGATGTTCCAGAAAATAAAAATTGAGATGGGAGATAATTTATTGAGAAAATTGCTTAAATGCTAATCCACAGCAGTATCTGCTGCTTATGCTTTGTCACTGCTGTCACTGAGGTGTTCAGCCACAGAACCAGCCCCGCCTCTAAACCTGCCCTGTAACAGCCATTGCTCCCTCCTGGGGGAAAAGGCAAGTGTTTGTCTCTCAGAAAAACAAGTTCAAGGGGAAGAGGCAGCAGACTAAGGGCAAGAGGACTTCTGGCACAGAATTCATACATAATAGCAAAAAAAAAAAAAAAAAAAAAAAAAAAAAAAAAAAAAAAAGTGATTTTTCCCTTTACAGTCAAAAGTTTCAAAAGTTTCAACAGTACAGAGTGAGTAATTGACTTTCGTTAAAAACACAGGTAAGACAAAACACTTTATAAGGACTATCAAGAATAGTAATTTTTTTCACCTGCAGTGACTTGGATTTGTGGTGGCTTTTTTCAATTGTGGGATCAATTTAAAAAAAACTAAACTAATTCTCAATGGGAGAGGTTTAGCAACTTTTCACTCTGACAGGAAATAGTGACATGATTTTCCAAGAAGTAACCAAACAGGAAAGCTACCAGGAAATTGAGAAGCACCCTCCAGTCAGTCTCAAGTCCATGAGCTACAAACTGGTGCTGCATTCAGAGGTTGGTGGCCTAGGCAGCTCTGGATTGCAGCTGCCTCGTGCCAGGGGACCCCTTATCCACCCCACAAGGACAAGAGCAATTCCTGATGGAGACTGTCATCCCTGGAGACTCCCTTGTCCTGTGCTGGATGACCACAGGTTGGAGGGGGATCAGCGTGGCTGTCCCAGCACAGCCATCCCCACTGGGCCAAAGCCTTCAGTCCTGTGGGACCTAAACTTCAGTGAGTTCACCTCCCAGTGAGTTCAGCTTTCAGTAAAGCAGCACAGCAGTCCTTCTCAGTGGTGGTGGGTGTTATTCATAATCACCAATAAATTGTTAATTATATTGGGTTTGAAATTTTGAGATACACCAGCTCAAGCTGATTCTTGTGGAAGTCCACAGATTTTACTAAAATAACTTTTAAGGAGGACAGCACTGGGCATCAAAAGTAACATTAACACACTGAATTGCTGAGTGATAGTGTGATTGGAATTACTTCTGGATTGTTTTACTGCATTTGAGTATTTTTGCATCTGAGTGCATGATTTTATTCTAAAAAGTATTCTGTGCTTAGAGCTAGTCTAAGCTAGTCATGTTGCATGTAGATCCCAACATGTAAATGAGAACTCTACATGCAGTGTAGGAGTCATGAATTGAAAAGATAAATGTCAGCCATTACCCAAAAACCTCTGGAAAATACTATTTCTATCTATTGCTCTCCTCTCTCTTCAACCATTCAGCTCTTCTTTGGCTGAAAATCAGCAGAAACTGCAAAAGAGAGACACCAACATAAACAAGAGAGTCTTCTGAAATTTTGTTTGATTTTTCTGTCAGTCTGAAAATACTGTTCTGTGATGAACCTATGGTGTTCTGCCACCTGAAGTCAGTCGGGAACTTTGAAACTCGCCAAACCATCCATGGCTGTTTTAATGTAGATGATGGAGAAGTCTGTGTACCCTCAGGGGCCACAGCAACCTCCACCTTGAATGTGCCTTCAGGAGAATTCAGTCCCATGCACAGATCTACCAACAGGTCTGAGAGTTCCCCACACACTGATAACAATGGGTGTTCAACAAGGCCTCAGAGGGCATTAAATTTCTTGCTAGCACTTGTCAAAGCACCACAATATCATCCCATGGAAGCACATACGCACAGCACAAACCACTCTGCAGGACCCATCACTGTGGGACTCAAAGGATCAAAGAATGGTGTGCACCAAAACAATAGACTCCCCAAGTTTCTAGTTTAGGGCCCTAGTACTTCCCAATCAAAACCACAGAGTGAGTAACAATAAGATTTAAAATACTAAACTTCGTTCATGATCTCCCAGGATTATTTACAAAAAAATGGATCAAAACCTGATTGAAAACATTTTTTTGTTCCCTCAGATATCCCTCTTTTCCTGTAGATGGAACAAGTACAAAAATAAAAATGCCTTTCCTTTTCTTCCCCCAGCAAAACAATCCTTAGAACAATTAACATAACGGACTGTCAAAAGTGCTCATACCAAAGTGACAAACGCCGTGAGTGGCAGGCAAGCCCAGCCCGACCCACCAGAACACTGCATGCTGGATTTGTCATGCAAATCAAAATGGAACCTGACATGCTCTTTGTTCATTTCCCTTTCATAAAATCTGCTTTAAATGCCTCCCATGTGCCTTGTTTTGGAAGCTGACATTCCAAATGCATCAGTGCAAATTAAGGAGGGATCCATTACCAATAAAGACGTTGCGATACAGAGAGTTTCAACAAATCTTATTGGGAAAACTGGAGAAGCAACTGCTGCAGCTGGCAACTGTAGGGTCCTGCAGTTTGCTGCTTTTATGAAGTCTTTTTAGGAAAACTCCATCAGTAGATCCTTGCAGAGAAGTTCTGGCAAGCTGTCACAGCTTAATATTTATAGATTATGTCTGCAAGCAAAGCATACCTTGTGAATTAGGAATAATCACAGTGGTTTTCCTTTAAATTTTGTCTATATTAAAACATTTAATGGTTAATGTGTATAAGACAAATATTTAAATTACAAATCAGTTTATATCTATCTTTTTTATTTCTGCTGTTTTATTACCTGAGTGCAGAAGCAATTACAGCTTTTTAGGAGATGCCCACAGATGTACAGTATTTTACGATTAACACGTACTTTATGAAAATGCCTTTTAAACAATGAAAGTGATGTTATGACCTCCTGAAAAGAATTGGGAAGCTTCCACTGACTTCAGTTGAGCCAATGGTTCATCCCTTCAGGATATATTTTTAACAAAGCCCTCAGTGTATTTACTGAGCATGTAGGACTTCAATTTAAAAATATATGAGCACATCTGTTACTAAAACAGTTTGGAATTTACCCTCAAAAATAGACTAATGCAAACATTGTACTACATTAACTTCCTTAGTTTTGTAATTAAAATAATTTACATGATTATTTGATTTCACCCCTTCCAAAACCAGCAGTCAATCTGAATAAATAGTGGTCTCATCACTGCAATTCCACTCTGAGCATCCAAAAATTTAGATTTAAGACTTTGCAGTTGGTCAGTTGGACTGTTCCATACCACTACTAATTCTGGTACATGTCCTAGACAGATGTTATTTTTTCCATTCTGATAGAAAAATGCTTGTCTTTGTCAATGCATTGCTTTATTCTTGCAATTTGCTGGCACTGACCCTTCAACTTTAGATCTGAATCCCTCCTGGAATTTCATTCACTCATTCTCTTTTTTCAACTCTAAGTGGTAAAAAATCCCAAAACTAACAAATACAATTTTTTTTTTCATTTAATGCCTTAACAGAACTATTATCTGATGCTTTACATATCATCTCTTTTAAAAGGCAAAACCTTTCCTTTCTTCTCTGCATTGGCTCTGAACTTGAATTTTTATGAATCAAATTTTTCCTCCTACTCATTTTGAGACATTCTTTTTTGCCCCAAGATCTAAACACATCTATACACAGGGAATTTCCAGTGAAGGGGAATGATGCCTCTGGAATTGTTTCCTTGCCAATTCACATCTGGCACTCAGTATAAGATCCATCTGCTTATTCAGGGTCTCCAGGGTCTTGCACAGTAGTGGGTCTGAGTGTGCCTTTTAATTTGATTTTGTCATTTGGCTGGTTGGTGAGTAGCTGACAGACTGTTTAAATGCAGCAGGGCAGTTACAACTAGTCAGTCTCATGTCCTAGTTGCCAATTCATAACCCAATGGAATGCCAGTCACATTTCAACAAATTGAAACTATATCAGTCATCTCCCCTACATAATCCCAAAATGTCAACACCACAAAATATACTGCTTAATTATCTTTAATTTAATTTATTTCTTGTCTGTTGCCAGAGGTCTGGAGAGCAGAATCATGTTAAGCTTAATTTGCCTCACTAACCTGTCTAAGTTTCAAAGGGTAAGTGAAATTATGGCATGGCCTTGGGTGACTTATGTCATAAATAGCAATTTCTGGGAAGATAGAACTTCCTCAGAGCAAAGCCTTGTATTTTATAAACACAAACATGTTGGTGCCAGAATCAGTATTACTGGAACAACAAAAAGCATATACTATACCACATATAGATTTATTTCTCCTTCCAAAAACTGAAATTAGGATTTGTTACAATTTGCCTTCTACTGTGTTTCTCACATCCTTCTATAGAGATGGGTTTAGCATGGTAAAAGTACTTTGAGCACAGTTATGACAATAACCAGTAAAACTACTTCCAGAGTATGGATAATTCAGATTGTAGTGTGCAGAATCATATCCTCCCAAGCAGCATCCCAAAACCAAGATAAACTCTTGTAAAAGCCTTGTGAAGCAACCTCTGGCATATGAAACCCCAAATAACATGAAACCCCAGATAACGTGAAACCCAGACAACTCCCCTATGAAACATCTAGGTAAGTTTTCCCATGTGTGAATTTTGTGTATCTGTGCTAACTGGTAAACACTGGGAATACAGTTTCTGCCCTGATCTTATCCTTTAAGTAGCTGATTGAGATAAAATTCCAAATTCTCACTTTATTAATTTGTACTTGGTTTAGCCACAAAAGAAAGAATTGGTCCCTGTTAAAACTTATCCCTTACTTAAAGCTGGAATTAATTAGCTAATTCAGTTGACGTTTTATTTTACTGTCTAGTGACATGTTCTTTGATCCTCCAGTATTTTTCTTATTGAGTGATTGAGGATTTCATTCTTGCACTGTCAACAGGCCTTTTGTACAGAAACTTCTATTTACATCTGTAACTGACTTAATTCTCAGATCTTCCTAGCAGTTTCTCTTTGATCTCTGCATTTCTGAGTTTAATCATTAAGTTTGCATCTGAAGTGTTTCAGTTGCTGTATCTTTCATAGTTTCCGGGACTCAATTAAGAGAACACAAATCCTGAAAGTTCACTTAGAATCATTTTTTTCACAGTTTTGTGTACTACACCTACTGCATCTCTGAAATTGCAGCATGAACTGGAGTGATTCCTAGTCCATTTCCATGTATTAAGTATTTAAATTTTAAGATTTGGCATGGATATTTTCTGTGTAGCTAGTATATTTCTGGTTTTATGTTTTAGTCATCTTAAGAGATGTCTTGCCTTTCTAGAGCAAATCAATCTATTGGGCCCAGGCTTTTCACAAAGCTTTTGAAACAAGTAGTTTTAGTCCACTGTCTCAATTCTAAGGACAAACAGTACTGCTAAAAAGCCACCAAGCAAAAATAAATAATTAACTGAAAATCAGGGAAAAAATGTCACTGTGGAAGAGTCATGAAAAATACAGTAAAACATCACTAAGAGAACTCCAAGAAACAAGTCCTAAGCAGTACTGACTACTAATTATCACTGATTGTTCGCTGTGTGAAAGCAGAAGGCAGGTGACTCCCTGGTGCAAAACATCCTGTGCATTCACTTTTCACTCCTGCAATAACTCAAGGCACACGAACAACCTGCTGGCTGAAAGCTGTGCATTGTGGGTGCATTAAGATTCCCTGAGGCCAAGTTCCTGGAGTGCTGTGCTCCTGGAATACATTTGAGCAGCTCTGTACAAAAGCAGGCCTCGACCAAACCCGTGAATGAGAATCACAAGTGGCTGCTCTGTCAATCTCTCTCACACACGCGGCATTCATGGCTACACCGGGTTGCTGGGTGGGATCCCGACTCTTCCCTTTTGCCATGCTCCACAGTGCTTTCCTCACAGCAAAGTTTATTTTCTCTTTGCTGAGTTCCCTGCTTATTAAAGCAGGGCAGCTCTGTACGCTAATATGCAGAAAAACCACTGAAACTGAGCTTGCACCCCAACAGCAGTGCAATCCTGCCATCCCACACACACCAGTACTGCACCCGCTGCCCTGCTGTTACTCAGCGAGCTGGAACTGCTCTCGTGCTGCTACCCACAAAGCCAGGGTTGCTCCCTTTCTCCAGGTGCAATATTATGTAGCCTCTGTTTACAAGAGTCTGGGAAAACACTTTGTGGGTGTTGACTTTTGTTTTTCAAATAGGTAGGGAAGAGTAGCTTATCTAACAAGTTCCATGGCCAGTTACTGTTGATCTACATGAAATCAGACTGAAAATAAAGAATATGAACTGAAAAATGTATTAATAACTATTGCAGGTGAAGTTAACTCAGCGCCTAGTTATTTGTGTAAATGAAAGAGGTGTCACTGAAGTGGGTCTGGGTTTGGAGTACAGTGACACAGATGGGACCTTCCCATCTACACATGAGGAATTTTTGTTTGTCTCAGTTCAGGAGCTTTTGTGTGTCCTCACTTATCTCATGGAAAACCTGGGTTTGGGGATAGGGTGTGAGAAAGAGAACTTGGATGCATGGAAACAAGAAGAAGCAAGCTTTGGATTTAACTACAGAAGTGGAGTATGTAAAGTCTTTTCCATACTGGATGCCCTTGAATCCCACTGACTCTGCTCGTTAGCTCAAGGCCAAAACAAAGAAACAGAGGTACCCAGAACAATCACTGAGGATTTGTTATTCTCAACAACACCCTGAACACCCAACTCCAGTGCCTTACCCATGGGGAATAACTGGGCTCCCTAATAAGTACTGACCCTGGCTTTCATGATGGCCCAAATCTGGAAGCAATCCTTAATGAAGACTGAGCAAAAGTTTATATATTTAGCTGATAATTCTCTTTTATTCCAAAGTTGCATGTAATATTAATTCCCCAGAAGATAAACTGATCTGTAGTAGTATATTGTTAGCTACTAACAATCTCTATAGACAGATCTGTGTTTAAAGATGTAAGGAAATCAGTGTAAACATACTGACAGAACCTTCATTTAGACTGAGTTCCAAATACACAAGTATTTATTTCTCCTTAAAAAAAAAAAAAAAAAAAAAAAAAGGTCTTTTGTGTATATTCTTGTGCTGAGACACAATAATTTGGAGGTCTAGAAGCTGGAAAGTTAAGTAGTGTGGCCATAGGGGTACTACAGGCAACCAACAAAATCATGGAACTATGAAACGAAACAAAAATCCATAAAGTGCTATAAAATATGCATGTTCTTTTACATATATATCTGAAGGGGCAAAAATCACTGCAGTTCATCCACTAAAGATGACAGAGATGCTGGGCATGCAGAGACTGCAAAAAGCCACAGGAAAAACAGATTTACAAGTAGCATATGCTTCCAGTCTGCAGGAAACAAATCTGATCTTTTGGCTATCAAATGCAAATACTACTGTCTGGATGTGAATACAAGAATGGATTGACCATCTCATGACTGAAAATCTGACATAGCATGGAAGCATCTCTGCCACCTACTTCTGCTTTCCTTTCAGGGTTTTGTTCTAATAGCACTCCTGGTTTGCAGTTGATTGTTTCTTCCATTTATCCTCTTAAACGTATTAAACTGTCTTTTTTTCCCCTCCATTCTGTCAGGATACTTTTGATCTTTATGTCAAAAAGATACAGTATCATAATCTACTGGTTTAATTAAACGTGTTTATGTCAATTTCAGGCAGGCATGCTCTATTTCACTGCATCTTTTTTAGGTTACTTTATTAGAAAACATTTTCAGTGTAATTTTCTAAATATAGCAAACTTTCTGTTATCTCATATAGATGTACACAAGAAAAATGTTTTAATTTTTGGGGTTTTAATAAATGCATCTGTAAAATCTGTAGGAGTCTATATTACCAGGCAGGTCAAGGACACAACAGTCTCGCACCATAGTTCATTTCTTCTGAAGAAACTGTTATGATTTCCGTCTTTCTAAAAAGAAATTATTTCTTTTTCTTGCTTCTATTTGTGCAAAATAAATAACCGTTAATTGCTATTTTGTGCCCTGTGCTCTTTGTAGCCATGCATTCTGTGAAGTTCCAAATATAGAATGAATCATAGAATCACAGAATGGTTTGGGTTTGGAAGGACCTTAAAGATCATCTTCCAAACTGAGCCATGGGCAGGGATGCCTTCCACTAGACCAGATTGCTCCCAGCCCCCTGCAGCCTGGCCTTAAACACTTCCAGGGATGGGGAATGACATTTCAGAGGTTTTGAGAACTGTACCTCATGAATAATCTGTGCTCCTTCAGGACATATGAACAGAGCAGGGCAGCAAATATAAACAAGTTAAAAATGAAGAGTCTCTTTACCGACCAAGGAAAGCAGGCTCATGCTACCGAAGTGCTCCTGTTGGCAGCCAGCCCTGCATTTCTGAGGGCTCAGACACAGATGTGGTGTTGCACTGTCCTGTCTCACTCAAGGCACGAGTTGCAGCCCTGGTTTCTCTGTTCACAAGCAGATCCAACTCAATGCCAGAGATTAATTGCTGAACTATCTTTCACTCCTGCTTGGAAGGTTGCTCTATGTCTCCTCACAGTTCTGAAATTTAGAAGGACGTCCCACCAGAAGCAACAGAGGCTTGGAAGCAGTTGGGAGGAAACAGGAATAAATTAGGCAATAAAAATCTTCCAAGGACTGAATTGCAGTTATGCTACATTGAGGAGCCTTTCTCACGCGTACTTCAGTGTTGATACATTTTGTCACTTGTAACAGGGTGTCACCAGCCTCAAACTCGACCTCTGATCACCTGAAGATACCCGAAATTTGGGATACTGCTGCTCTCTAGTCTCTGAATCCAACCTGCCAAACACCAAACATCAGAAGCGTCACCAGGAAGTCCCAGGTATTACGAGCAAGGAAATTACGTGTAAGGTGTGTAGTGTATCACACACTGCTGCTGCCAGGAGAGAGAGACTGGCATGAAATGATATATTCAGTAACAAGTGGCTGTAGAGAAATTGAGTAGGAAACAGAAGATAAAGAAGCTGGAATACTAAGCAGAGACAAGTATAAGCAGGATAAAATATATAACAGTATTGTTTAAAGAAAGAAAACAACATAGGTGAAGTGGTGACAATGAATTTATAAAAATGTAAGACTAAGGCTGAAGCAATATACTGAAAAGCTTGCAGGTAAAACATCAATGCCTGAGGAAGGAAGGAGGGGGGGAAAAAGGGAAGATCTTTCTAAAGCAAACATGAAAGATAAATGGTGCTGCAGAAAAAAGCAAAAAGAGGGGGATAGTAATCAACAAAGACTTGTTTGTTTGAATGTTTGGGGTGTATATACATATATTTTCTTTAAACATAATAAAGTTAATAAGGGACAAATGAGACGTGTATTTTAATTTAGAATCTCCCTTTATTGATAATGTAAGGCACAATTACAGCATGACTGACTTTGATACATGGTTTTCCTCAATATTTATCAATATCTAACACTAGAAATTAGAAGAGAAAGGGAGATGGTGGGGTGCCAGAACCACAGCTGTATCTGGTATCAGAATTCAAGGCTATATTTCACGCATAGACCGTTCTTACCCTACCCTGTACAATTACCCCGGAGAAGTTTTGCAAAGGAAAGCAAACAGAATGGAACGGCTGCGAAACCTTTTGTGCTTGAGCTGCCGCACTGCTGATAAGGCGGTCATTAAGCGGAGCGCTGTTGATTTCCCCACGGCGCGGTCGGACTCGGTGTTCTGCGCGCCTTGGCCCGAGCTCGGCCCCGCCGCGGCTGTCAGGGCTCGGGGGCCGCGGCGCAGCCCTGGGCAGAGGGGAGCTGGGAGCGCGGGACACAGGGAGCTCAGGCTCCCTGCGCCTGTGGGCAACGGCTGCGCCATCCCGGAGGGAACCTCGCGGCGATCTAGGGTGAAAGCTCCGGGGGAATAGCAGGACCTCATGGCCGACCCAGTATAACCACTTCCACCACAAAACCGATATCAGTTTATACCTGAACTTCTATTTTGACAAATTTAGCTCTCGAGCTCTGCAGGCAGCGAGGCGGCCCCTCATACGAGAGGGGTATCAGCCACCTGTGCGGCCGCGGGAGCAGCGGGAGGTGTCACGGAGAGCCCGAGGGGACTCGCAGAGCCGGGGGGCCCGCAGAGCCGGGGGGTCCGGGGCGGCCCGGGCGCGGGGCGGCGAGCGGCCCCTCAGGCCGGCGGGGCCTCCCGTACCCAGCATGCCCCGCGCCGGAGCGCGAGCGGCGCTTTCCCGCGAATTCAGTTCAAAGGCGGGGGTGGGGGGGGCGCGCGCCGAGCGCGCGGACCAACCAAACGCTTCCAGAACCATCCGCGCGTCACGCGGGGGCGGGGCCGGCGCCGGCCAATGGGACGGCGCGGCGCCATCCCTGCGGCCAATGGGCGCGCGCGGGGGGCGGGCACGCGGCGGCGGTCGGGCTCGGCGGCCGCGGCGCTGAGGGGAGCGGGGCGGAGGAGACTTGGCGGAGTTGGAGCGCGGCGCGTCCCCCCCCCGCCTCACGCACCCGCCCCGGCCGGCCCTGCCCGCCCCGCTCGGTCTCCGTCCCGCCGGGGCCCGCCCGGGGCCACCCCCATGGCTCCTCAGAAGCACGGTGGAGGAGCGGGGCCCAGCTCGGGCTCCGCTGGCGGCGCCGCCGGAGGAGGAGGTGGCGGCGGAGGAGGCGGCGGGTTCGGGGGCTCCGCCGCGGCGGCGGCTCCCGGCGGCAAATCCGGCGGTGCCGCGGGCGGCGGCGGCGGCGGAGGAGGCAGTGGGTACTCGGGCGGCTCCTCGGCCTCCTCGGCGGCGGCGGCGGCGGCAGCGGCGCTGCCCCCCGTGAAGAAGCCGAAGATGGAGCAGATCCAGGCCGACCACGACCTCTTTCTTCAGGCCTTTGAGAGTGAGCACCGGGTCGCCGGAGGAAGTGGGGGCCGAGCCGGCGGGACCGGCCCGGACCGCCGCGGAAAGGGCGGGAGAGGAGGAGGGGGCTGTGGGGAGCAGGGGCTTCCGGGGGTAAACACGGCCGGGGGATGGAGGGAGGGAGCGGGGAGCGGGGCCGGGGAGGCGGGGGGCCGGCGGGGCCCGGGCGGAAGCGCGGGGAGCGGGGCCGGTGTGCGGGAGGACGGCGAGAGGCGCCCGGGGCCCGCGGGGCGGAGGGTGAGGGTGTGTGTGTGTGTGTGTGCGTGTGCCCGCGCCCAGCGATGAACTTGGTTCTCAGTAGCACTTCCCATCAGGCTTTCGGGGCGGCTGGTTCCCTTTCCTCCTGCAGCAGCCCCTGGAGCCTCCGGGCAGTAAGAGGCGAGGGGGCCCTTTCCTCTTTGGCCTCTGCCGTTCGAGCCCCTTTCAGGGGCAGGACGCGATTAGGAGTTCAGTGTACTTGGTTTTTCTTTGTTTGGTAATAATTTTCACTTAGTCGAGGTTTCGTATTGGAAATTGACCTTTGCGACCCTGGCATTCCCCCTGTGGCAGTTCCACATGGGAGGAGAATCCCCCTGAATTCACTAGACAGTTGTCTGTGGAAATATGGTTTAAAAGCACCGTGCAGCAATAAACTAAAAAATTTCTGTGCAGTTGCCAGGATTTGAAGGGAATTTTTTATGCCCTTCTTGAAGACGTGATTCTGTTTTGTGATTGGTGCTGTCAATGCTCACACTCGCTGTAGACAGTGACAGTGTTGGAGTTTTTGGTGTAGTCTCGAATAATGTGTGGCTATTTGAGTCTCAGTCCTTTAACAACACTGTGTTCGGTAAATACTGTGCTGCAAATGGGTCAAGTGGCAGACTTGAGTTTTAAGAGCTTTTCTCAGTGTTAGTGCCCAAGGTAGAAAAAATTCTGCTGCCTGTGGTTCAGTGTAGGAGACAAGAGAAGCACTTAGCTGAGCAGGTGGGCATCAGGAGGAAGCCACAGTGTAGGTACATATACACATATACATATGTTAACCCTGTAGTGCAAATATAATGCGAAAACTGCAGTAAGTAAATACTAGATTTAAAAAATCCTAACACGTGTAGTATTGAATCGCAATCTTCCTGACTGTTTTTGTCCCTTTTCAAGGTCATATGCTAGGAAATGATAAAAGATTTATTTTAAGCTTTTGCTGAGTAATACAGACTTGTGAGACATGTCTCTCTGCAAGTTGAAGAGTGTTTCAGAATTTTTCCACTTGGGGAAACAAACTAATGTTGAAGCTGCAACATATTGACTTTAAATTAAATTACATACTTGTGAATGCAACCTAATTTTTTCATACATTAAGAAGTTATAATTATGTCATGGGATTTTTGAGACTGAAAAACCTGGGATACCTTTTTCAAAGTTGCGACTACTCTGTGTTTTCACTTTGTGGCAAAGTGCACATACCTTAATTTCTTTTTTATCTTGATTCAAAAAATACAGATTTTTATCGTGATAATTTGCCTTAAGCAGATTTTCTCTGGCTTTCATCAGGCTTCTAAAAGGAAAAACTTCGATCATTTTAAGATTTCCTTCTCTAATAGTAATACATCTAGTTAATTATGTGTTCTGTGGGGTTTTATATTCATAGGCTGTAGAAATAAGGCTGAATCACATCTTTAAAAAGGGGTAAAGGATATAAAAAGCTGTCTTTTTCCACTTCTAATTACAGAATTTCATGTAATAAGGTTTCCAGCTGTTTGAAATAAATGTTTTGTAGTCATATGAAAAGAAAATTTTATATTTCTTTAAAAATAAACTTCGTTTTCTTTATGTGGAAAATGGAGGCAGTGTCACCAGCCATAGCATGAGCATCAATGCATTGTCTGTTCTCTTCTTCCCTCCATTTGATGTGCATTATTAAGTAATTTATAAGTTTTTGCTGATACTATTTAGTGAAGTTGGCTTTTATTTCAGTTTAAATAGGGTGTGTTTCAGTTTAGCTTGGAATTCCTGTTAGAAATAACCTGGTCCAGACAAAACCCTTCTTGTCCTGATTTAGCTTAATTGGTTAAAACTAAACTAAAGGTCCTCCTCTCCTCTGTAGGCATGTCTTGATCCTTTGAACGTTGGTTCTCTGACCTGTTTGAGATGATGTTGTGCTTTAGTGTCCATTTTGTGAACAGCTGAATTATATTCTCTCCTTTTACACTTGGAAACAGTAGCTGCTTTACTAAAAACAACATCAATTTCCCACCTTAGAGTCGTGGATCCAGAATGGATCATAGTCAACTGACAGTCCCTGGTCTTGTTTCAGTACCTGCTGCAGGTGACCTTGGTTCTTGCCAGAAGTGCAAAGCAATCAGAATTCCAACTGTCTGTGTAAATCTGTTGTGCTGTTTTGGTATCCTAGCAGATGTGTTCATTAACTCCATGAAGAAAATTTACCTGTATGACCATAGGTTGTGATGTGTTGAGGTATTTTTTATGCCCTTTAATGAGGCATATAAAGCCTGTATGGAACACATTTTGTGGAAAGCAAGAACAATCAGAGTTGAGTTGTGACCCCTGATAAGTGGCCCCTTAAATAAGAAGTTGCTTTGTGTCATAGAGTTGGTGAAGTAACCTTGAATGTGGTAACTTGGGAGATATTGGACATTGTGATGCTTCACTTAATGGCTTTTGTGATAATTGTTTCAAAATAATTTCCATACTAAGTTAGATAGTTTGTATCATTATAAGACTGTAATTCTGAAGGTATTAGTTACATGGGATAATACATGTTCTTTTTTCTTAGAACCAACACAGATATACAGATTTCTACGTACCCGGAATCTAATAGCAGTGAGTAATTGGTTTTATCACTCCTTTACTTTGCACTTCTAGAAAATTTTAATAAAAGCATAACCATTTTCTATTTTTTCCCCCCTGCAGCCAATATTTTTGCACAGAACTCTCACTTACATGTCCCACAGAAACTCCCGAACAAATATCAAAAGGTAAAATTGTTTTTGTAAAGTAATCCTAAAATGTTCACCAAGTAGCAGAAGTCCAAAAGCAGTGGAGGGTGACCTCCTGTTTTCTTTTGAAGAACTTTAAAATGCATACTTCAATGTACAGCTATTTCTGAGACCTAAGAGATTTTTTGCAATGTCAAGTGTATGTGTACCTTTATCCATGTGGATACTGGGAGTATTCATATGTGGAGAACTCTCTGCAGAATCCAACTAATACTCCCATATTTCTTTTCTATTTTGGAGGAGAACATATTAAAAAAAAAACAAACAAAGCTGTATTACATCCCAGCTCTTGTAATCAATGATGCTTAATCATAATCATATGGAACATTGTATTTTAAACTGTAACCTAACCGCTTGTTTTTGAATAGCCACACTAAACTACTGGCTTTGCTAAACAGTCTTGAAAGAATCCAGGAATTATCTCTGTATTCATTTTAAAAGCTGGAAAATAAAGCAGGCCTGTTTATCATATTTTAGAAGAACTCCTGTAAATTCTTTAAAAAGGTTGCTTTGAATTGGCTATGCCTGAGAGATGGGCATCAGTTTTGATATTGCAGAATAGTCATTCCTGTCATGGGAGGTGCTACAGCTGCCTGTCAGTGGGCCTGAAAACACAGAAACACTGCAGAGGGACAAGTGCAGTGTACAAGGCCCTTCCAGTTACTTCCCCTACACTGAAAATCCCTTGTTACAGTTTAGACTTCTTCTGTAACCTGAACATTTAGTTTAAAACTATTTTAGCACCAAAGTTCTTAGCGCTTAGAAACAGTTGCTGTGGGACTTAAGTACAACAAATATGCAACAGAATATGATTATACAGACAGTTCTAATTTAAACTTTTTATTTATATCTAAGGGAAGTAACAATTGCATGATCTGTTGATCGATAGAATTTGCATGTTTTTATTTACATTAAAGGAGCTGTTTATGGCATTAGTGGATTTCTTGGATATTGTTTAATGTTCCTGCTATGAGTTTTAATGCCACAATATAACTTTTTCTTAAAACTGAACCCATAACATACAACTTCAGGTACTTAGGTTATGATCAGATTTATTTATATTTTAAACTAGAAGTTACATTTTACTTTTTCTTATAAAAGTTAACAAAGTGACCTTTTTGCTTATTTTAAAATGAATCAGAACAAAATGTTTAGAAATTATTTTCAGACTGGTTTGGTTTTTGTGGTTTAGTTTTGTTTGGTTTTTCTAACTAGAATTGTACTACAGGAAGTTCTTGCTTATAACTTAGATTAATTCATTATTGATTGAAATGTGTATGTTACCTGAAAGTGTTTTGTTGGATATCTGCTGTACTCGGTGGGAAGCGAGAGACTGTTCTTTGCCTGTGCATTGTTATCCACTGTTCCAAATTCCAGTTGATTCAACTGCACAAGTAATGCTTCATTTCTGTTTGAAACATACTGATGTTTACCAGTTCCCTTAACACTTGGTTTTTGGAGCTATGAGTTTAGTTTGGGAGGTGTTCTAATCTTTCAATAGTTCAGACAATGCTGAGTTACTGAAATCGTGCTTGTGATTAGGTCTAGGAAGATTAAATAAAACGTTTCAGTATGTTTTCTTTTTAAAACCCAATAATGCAAAGGAAGTGAGCGAGCGTAGTTGAAAGAGAAAAAGCCAGAAAAGTAATTCTGAAGTGTGTTCCCCCTGGGTTCCCTCTGCCCTTTCCATGCTCAGTCAGTACTGTGGCCCTTCTCTTTCAACCTACTTAAAACCACAGAAGTTGTAATTTAAAGGTAGTTTGGACTTAGAGATTGGCAAAAGAGTCTGAACTGCACTTCCTGAGGGGATTAGCAGGATTCTTGTATGTTGATTTGTGCTGGTAAATACTTACAGATATGCACAAGACCTGAATCACTGTTCTTCATTCAATACAAGTAGTTAAGGTCTATGATCTCATTGTTTTGGTGAAAAAGGGACTTTAAAAGAGAGAAAATATCTGAACTAGAGAAGATCATCCTGTGGTTTATATTAAGAAAAATCTATGTTCTGGTTTCAGTACAGTGAAAGTGTTTAGTAGAGTTCTCTTTGCAAGGAAGTCTTTTCTGGAACTGCATCACTCTTAGCTTGCTTATGTGGACTATACATGTACATTAATTTATTCCCCTAAAAATTCTAAATGTTGCCATAGTTAAATTGCTGATAATTGTTTTGATTGCCATTTCAATAAACAGTATCATAAGTAAAATATAAAGAACTAATGTCCAAACTTAATAGACCTTACTTAAAGAATAGTAACTATGACTCCACATCTTCTACCTCCAGCTCTATGATTGAGAAAAATGCCAGACAAATCTATTACTTGGAGGTAGGGAACTAAAACTGTATTTTTACCAGGAAATTCTCTATTGATATTGCTCCACATGTTTAATACTGAGAAAGTGTTTAGAAAACCTAGAATGCTTAAAGTGTAGGAAAATGGTTATAGGGACTAGTTAATGGATGTGTCAACCTGGGCTAAAAAGGTTTTGAAGTAGCTGCTTGTTGGAGAGGTGATGGGCTTTGGTCAGCTGGTACTTGATGGAGGGCTGAACTGGACTTTGTGTCTCTGCATCTGTCTTCAGGTGTTAGTATATTATTAGACCAAATGATGGTGTTGGAAAGAAGTTACTAAGTGTTACTAAAATTGCTTCACATACAGTATTTGGATAAAGGAATAATTATTTATTGGCAAAATAATGGCATGCTATGATTCTAATACATTGCTAATTATTACTTTTCTTGTCTGGAATAAGAGTGGGTGGAGAAAGGAATCCACAAGATGCACATACTTGTTACACAAGTGAATGCAGCCTTGAAAATCCTGAGTATGAGGGATGGTTATTACAAAAACTTAATTTTGTATGTTTCGCATGGGAACATGGTAACATAAATAATAATTCATTTTTAAAGGAATTTCTACTCTTGCAAGTTAACTTCAGAGGCAAAAAAATTTTATTGGTTGCTATTTCTAGTTCTCAGAATGTTTGGTTTTTTTAAGGAGGGCTCTCTGGCTCTCTTGTTTTGACTAACCTGAGTCTGGATTTTGCAAAGGTTGTGCCACTGTTCTTTTTGGATCAATAATAGTCACATACTAAATACAAGTTGTGTCAGATGTTAATATATTTTATGAAAGATTAACTTTCCCCCATTCTGGGATTATGTTTGTCTCTTAGCTGGTTTTTGGCTCATATTCTGCTCATGACATAACTTTGCTCTAAATCTGTTTTAAGCAATTCCTCAGTCTGGAAAAAGCCCTCTAAACTTGCTGTTCTGCAGAGCAGTGGCTGGTTTTGATGAGCTGGAGCAAAGTGCACGGAGACATTTTTACTTTAAAATCTGAAACTTTTAACAAATTGCTCTGTTCTTAGCATCTCTTTCTTTAAAGTTGAGCACTGCAGTGTTCATTTTAACAATCCCACGTTTTAGTGTAGGTGAGTCATTTCTTCAGTCTGTCATGTGTGAATCTTGGGCTGAATAGAGCTCGGAAGCAGAGATGGTTTACTACATAAATCATAATTGCTTTCCTCTTTGTTATCTGAGAGCAGCCCTGTAGCTTTTGTTGCCCAGTGTTGCTGTTTAGTCACCATGTGATGTGTAACTCAGTCATTCACGAGCATGACGTGCTGACTGTGGACAGAGTGACATCAGTGTTTCTTCAGTCAGGGTATTCATTTCTGTAGGCAAATGTTTCCCACTTCCCCAGAGCATGGCTCCCTCTGCAAGAAATCCAGTGTTTGGCAACCATTTATGTTCTTCTTACTCCGTTTTTCTAAAATATAAATCTAAAGGAAAGGTGCCCTTGCACTCTTGCATTGTCACTGTAGTGAAGTGCAATTTTGTGGGCGTCCAAATCCCAGCGTTAACTTGCCTGTAATGAAAAATGGAAAGACTGTTCTGTAACATGTTGAATAACTTCTGCTCATGAGTGATGTTTAGCAATGAGCATGAAATTGTATGTATGGTAGAACAGGCTGAACATATGAGTATGAACAGACTGATGTCAGAATTACAGAGAGGAAAGATTTGAAGTGATTATTCTCTGTGACACTGTAGTCATTGGTTGTCATTGTCCCCTGTTTCCTGTGAATGTGCTCCAAAGGTAGCATCCAAATTCATTGCTCTTTGCATTATGTCCAGTTAATAGAAATGTGTGGAGAAATAAGGGTTTGAGGTTTTAATTAGGCTTTTAACTCTTTAGTCTTATAAGATTTAAGTGTTTTTTCTTTATTATGATCAAGATTAAATAGTAGTGACTGAGGGGCTGACATGTCAATTCCTGGTATGTAGAAATGTCAGTAAAACAGGAAGATTTTTCTTTGACAAAGCTCAATGTGTTTGAGCATGTTCATTGCAAGGGTTTCAGTATGTTGCTGTTAAATGAAACTTGTGAGCAGTAGGATTACTATTGCAAGGTCTGGGTTTAATTCCTTGTATTATTTTTGATACTGCTTGAGAAGCAGTTATGTCCATTACAACAAAGGCATGATATTAATCTAAAAAAAAGTATATATATAAAGGGTGTTTTCTGAAGAGAAGGCTAAAATGGTATATACTGACAGCTTTAGTTGGAAAATAAGTCAAAGCTCAGGCTGAATACATTTTCTTGCTGTAAGTTGTGGGTATAGTGGCTGTGTAAAACTGTTCTTTTTGCTTTTTCCTCACAGGAAAACATTCAAAGTAGATGACATGTTATCAAAAGTAGAGAAAATGAAGGGAGAACAAGAATCTCACAGGTACTGTCCTGCTGTTTTTATGTGTGTGGGTACAAATGAGTACATGCATGGGATGAATCAAAAGTCCTTTTGTCTGATAAAGTTCAAGTGATAAAGAGTCATTACTCGAAGCAAGGTAGTTGCTGTTTGAAATGTTGCTTCCAGAATCTTAAAATGTGTGTATGTATGCTGGTGACTTAACTTGGAGAAAAGCGGTATTGGGATAAACTTTAGTATTTGTTGTGGCATCTCTTAAAATGTGTATGGAAACTTCAAATAGGTATTTGCCTTAACTTTGTTTTTAAGAGTGTCAGTTGTGTCAGTAAGTAATATCTGTGTGTTGGAATTAAAAGTAAAAAAATGAGGTGGATTTGGGAAACTGTTGTGAAGTTTTATTATTTGGAGTTGTTGTATACTTGCTATTTTTAACCCGTTCTTTTCCTGCCGTGTTTGAAGTAGTTAATGATTTGAAGAGGCAGCTGTGCTAGATACAGTGTAGTCTGAAACAAGCTTATAAATTTGGTGTTCTAAGAGGTTTTATGGATTGACTCTGTATTATTTTTCTTAATTATATTTTTCTCCATATATTGTGGTTAGTTGCTTTGTTGAAACAACATAGAATATTGATTTGTGTGTGTTGTTTTTTGTGCTTTCAAAACGATAAGAAATGTGCTTTAGTGTGGAAAAGTAACGTGGATGAATGATACAAATTGGTGTAGATAGAGTCCTTTAAATGTTTGAGGTGCTGGGCAGTTCTGTTGATCATCTCAGAGCTCTTGTTTGTGTTTACAAACAAGTGTGGACTGTCAGGTTGTCTCTGCCTGAGAAGTGAAGGAGCACAGAGTTGTCTGGTGGTGTAGTGGGACAGATGATATTTTGTACAATGTGTACTTCAGAAATACTAAGTGGTTTTGAGACCCTTTCAAATCTAGGTGCATGAGTACTTGTTTTAAATGGAAATATGCTCTGAATTTTAGGATTTGAAGTAAGGTGGGTCTATCGTCAGCAGAATAGTCTAGGCTGTGAAACAAAACAGATGCAATTACTATTTTGATTGCATATGTTATGAATGATATGGACTTGATGTAACTGATAGTCTTTATTTCTAAAAGTGCAGGTTCCCCCTTGTAAAGATTCTCATTACTGAGCTTAAAATACTTGTGGGTTTGGTTTTCTTTTAATCTACACCAAGCCCATGGTTCAGGGTGAAATTCCTGAAAATTTCCACCGAAACGGAACTCTGTTGTTGATGACTGTCCGACAAATGTGCTTTCCTGCCTGTGAAGGCAAGATCTCCTGTCTTCAGGCAATGTTCTTCTACTGCAGTGTTAAAATTTTCTTCTTGTTAATGTATCAAGTCATAGTGTACACAGAGAGAATGAGTCTGTAAAAAGAAAGCAGTGTTCAGTTCTGCATCAACTGCAACTGCTGTATCCAGGCAGTTTCCAAGTTAAAATGATGGGCTGAATCTTTACAGTTCTGTACTGAACATCAGTGAAGTGGTTGCTGTGAGAAGAAAACACTTATTTGGTCTAACATTTCCTTTCTTTTTTTCCCCGTTTAGCTTGTCTGCTCATTTGCAACTTACATTTACTGGGTTCTTCCATAAAAATGGTATGTTTGCCAATTCATTCATTCCACTGTTACTTTGTATAACATCTTGGAAATTAGAGATCTGTGAGGGGAATTTTTGAATGTTTCTACTCTCCACTGTTTAGTTGCAGGTTTTAATTTACTTGTTCAGGCTGTCTCATTAGTTATAATTCAGTAGTGCTTTAGAAATGTTGTAGCGTAATTGTGATGTTAAGAAGATAAACCTTCAAGGTTTTAGTCAAAACAGTGATTTTGAGAAATACTTAAAGCCATCATCCATTCAAACTGAAACAGACCTTGAAGAAAGTCATTCTTTCCAGAAGTGTGATTTTCTGGGAGTGTGTCTTTGGTGTTTGAAGCGGCTTTAAAAAACCCCACAGCCCCCAATTAGTTGGAGATTCAGTGCTTTCTACTTTAAAATAGAAGTGTAAGAAAAAAAATTGTCAAGTTGAGTCTAGAAATGAAGGGAAGGCCATGTCAATGATTACAAAAGCCATGGAAATCATATTTTAGTGACTCGAAGTCATTCCATGGTGTCTTTCAAGCACACAAGGATTTGCCTCTTTAGATCAGAATATTGGACTCCCTCGACCAGAACGAAGAGTTCTGTTGCTCTGACAGCAAAAGCTGTTTGCCCATTAAAATAAAATTATATTTCTAATTTTTTGGTTACCATTGCTGGTCACACCACTGGCAGCAGCTGCCTTGAAGATTCCAGTCTCTAGGGAATTTATTGTGCAGTCTCTGTAACAAAGTCTTATTTTCTAAGACTGTTTTTCAAGTTCATTCAAGAGCCCTTTAACAGCTATTGTGCATTTATTTAGCCTTGAATAATATTTAAGGAGGGGAGGGATGTAATTTTGTTTTGTTTTCCTATTTGATAGCATTTGGATCTTAAACCCAAATTTTAGGTATGCAAGCTGTAAAGAAAAAAAAATTGGGAAAAATAATTTAACTCATCTGTAATTAGTGTATTCTAACTGTCCTTAAATCTACCCATAACATTTTTCTCTGTTACCAAAAGGCAACAAGCTTGCTCTTTTAAACTTTGGAGATGGGCTATGCCTTTTAATGGGCTAATATGAGAATAATTAGGATATATTCTCAAGTGGAAATTTGTAGTAAGTTTGGGGAGAGTTGAAACTAAGAATGTGGTTAGAGGTCTTTGTACCTGGGAAGTGCCTGTGGTTAAAAAATAATTGCAGATGGATTGATATCATTGAATAGATCTTCGCTATCTCAGAACTTAAGATACTTTTCTTTATATACTTCAGATAAGCCATCACAAAACTCAGAGAATGAACAAAATTCAGTAACTCTGGAAGTACTGCTGGTGAAAGTTTGCCACAAGAAACGAAAGGTAAAAATGATCTAACAAATTATTAATATACATTAAAGCAAAATGTTTACCTGCTTCTAGACTGTCTAAGTAACACTGCCATATAGTGATGCTTCTGTTGAAATTAGACATTAAATTTAAGAACTAATATATTCAAGTTGTTTTCTATTGGATTTTGCACTGCTTTATGAGAAATGAGTTTTAAAAAACATTCAACTTTGTTGGTTGAATTCAGCTTGTAAATCACATCCATTCATTGTGAATTTCAGCCACTTCTGGTTTTACCTCAGTTTTTCTGTGTCACATCGTTAAAGTATTCATTCTTTTGTGATGTCCAGAGGCTTCAGGAAACTAGGCAATCATAAAGTAGCCTATGCCTTTCAGAGTTTAGGAGTAAAAAGGAACGAATTGTAATTGTTTTGAATTCCTCAGTCATCTGCCAACTCTTGTCTCTTTCTTTGCTTTTTCTGTACCTGTGGTTTTGGCCTTGATTATTTCAATTATTGTAGATTTTAGCTACAATAGTGAATGCTTATGATTTAGTGAATCATAAGCAATTTTATATTTATTTTTAAAGCATCTTTGAATTTGCTTGCAATTTTAGCTGTGCTTATTTCGCATCAGTTGGCAGATTATCTTCCCAACTCTGAGAATATGGGAGGCTCAGTAATGCTTTAGGTTTTAACCAGAAAGGGAATGATTTGCAATCAGAGCCATGTGTTCTTTCCTAATGCTAGGCTGATTTGACAGGTTTTTAAGAATTAATACTGTTTCCAGGCAATTTTGTTAATTATTATGGTATGGATAAATGTAGTGAGATCAGGAGGTGCTAATGATTATTCCAAGTGTTTTGCTGCAAGTTTCATATTTAGGCCATCTTGTCTTGTTTTCCCAATTCTACACAATATTCAATGATCTCTTTGAGAGGTAACTGAATATAATAAATCCTAGGTAAGTGGTTCTTTATCTCACAGATAGCACAAAATGCACTTTGAAATATTGCAAGCAGAGGATAGGAAGCCCTTGGAAAAAAATACATATATAACCAAAACATTTAATTTCTTCAGGTAAACAGAATTAAATTAGTAGTAATGACTGTTCTACAATCTTTTTAAGTGCCTCATGTTAGTATTATTTTAATCACATAGAGAAAGATGGCTGCTGCCAGAAGGGGTTATAGAATGCCACTTTTATTTACACTTACAAATATCTGAGTTTGCATTTAAAATCTGGGATTGTTCCAGATGTTTTTTTTATTTATATCTGTTACAAGGCTTATTATAAGGCTTATTTTCAAAAGTTGGCAGTACAAATACAGTTTAGAAATGACATCAATTTAAATACTTAATGTCTTTACTTTGAAGTCTAAAAACCTGAACCTTATCTTTCTTGTTTTGCTGCAGGATGTCAGTTGTCCAATAAGACAGGTTCCTACCGGTAAAAAGCAGGTGCCTTTAAACCCAGACCTCAGCCAAATAAAACCAGGCAACTTCCCATCACTTGCAGTTTCCAGCAATGAGTTTGAACCAAGCAACAGCCATATGGTGAAGTCTTACTCATTGTTATTCAGAGTCACACGCCCAGGAAGGAGAGAATTTAATGGACTGATCAATGGTGAAACTAATGAAAACATTGGTAACTTCAACCTTTAAATCTGCTTTGGCAGGGTTTATCCTGTGGGCATGTCTGGAGTTGTCTTGATGAGCAGTGTGGGTCACACTGGGACAGGGGCCAGTGATGTCTGAGTGATGGAGTTTTTATTTGTTTGCAGTCTCTTTTGAGATGGGGCAGAAATTCAGCTGGTAGCTAGAAATTGTGCTTCTGGTTTTGTGAAATACCAACCAGTACCAGTACATACTAACGTGAGGCAATACTGTTAAACAGTGCAGGAGAGCCCTGTGGTCACTGACAGTATCGTTATTCCACCCACACTGGTCTCTACTGACTCACTGTGGGAGCTATCTATTTCTCAGCAAAACTTAAGTGACAAGCCAATAGAAAAATACCTCAGTAACAAATTTCTAAAAGTTATTTTCCTAATCCTGTTAAGATGTGTTAGAACACAAACGTTACAGTCTTGGAGAGTACATGTAGAATGAAAAACTTTATTTCTCATTGTATTATAGCCACAACAGGAAGAAGATCAAGTCCCAAATTATTTATGCTGACAGAGTAATATGAAATTATAAGTGCATGAGAACATACCTAAAATATGATTACTGTTAAGCTGTGTGCTCTTTTATTGCATTGTCCTTTTCTATTATATGGCACATCAGACACAATTAATAGCCAGTTATATATGAGTGCATAGACTGTTATATATGTGCTTATATAATAATTGAATACCATATTCCTTATGTGCAGATGTCAATGAGGAGCTTCCAGCTAGAAGAAAAAGAAACTCTTCAAACCGTGAAGATGGGGAAAAGACATTTGTGGCACAAATGACTGTATTTGATAAAAACAGGTAATATTGTAAAAACAAGTATAGCTTCTATCAACCATTAGAAATGTGATAATAAACTTAATTATGTTCTTTGTTACAGTGTAAGTTGTCATTGGCTACATTTTAGTTGCTATTTACAATAAGAACTTAGGCTTATTATATTTTTTTTAAAAACCTACACATTTCATAACACATTTTATACTGAGACATATTCAGCGATTACTGTAAATAATTCCCACCTGTGAAATTGAATATTGTCCTGTTCATGTGCATCCGTTTCTGTTTCTTGCCAGTTTTTGACAGATGTAATTTCTCTGGTTCTGTTAACAGTCAGTGACAGCATAACTAAAAAGTTAAACAAAGAAAAGGTCTCTGAAATACCTTACTGCTTACACTCTGTTGGGTGCCATAATTTTTTCCAGGGCCAGTCTGTTGCTAATGTTGTCACAGGTCTCATTCTGCTGACAGCTACAGAAGACATCAGTTCTTCAGTACTACAGGACAATCAAACAAGTAGTTAAAATTGTAATAGGCTTATTTTGTCGTGTAATTTAATTATTTATTATCATGATATTACTTAATGTATTTCAAAGAGGGTGGAGTGGGGTGAACTCGTGTCAATAGCTTAGAGCACTCTAGATCCAGTTCAAAAGATAAGTTCAAAAGATATCCACCATTTCCTGGGTGGATATTTTGGTTGGTTGGTTGTGCTGCAAAGGATCATAATCCCAACAGCCAAAATACAGTACATGAAAAATAAGAGTTCTTTCTATGGCAAATGCAGGTCCCAGGTAGAGGTAGGTATTCAGATTTCTTTATCAATGAAAATGGAGCTTGAAGAAAAAAATGCTTAAACCAGCTCCAACTAATATTGACAAAATGGTTATTTATCCAAATAGGGTTTTAGAGGTATATTTTGAGAAGTTTGGTTTTTGAAGAAATCCCCTTTTCTAATCTGTATCTTCTAAGAAGTCTTGACAGTATTTTGTTCTTTTCTATTACTTAATTCCACTGGAGAACTTCAATATGCTAAACAGGATATGAACCATTAGATAGTCTTGTAGTGATGATAAACTAGGACATTCTCAGGCATGCTGTTTTATAGAGGAGACTGATTTGCAGCAGAACCAAATAATGCATAAAAATGTGTATATCTTTAATGTTTTTCTTTGTTATGGATGATGTTTGCTTAAGATTTCGACCTAGTCAAATAAATTTGCCAGAAAATATGTCTTTAGGCTCATGGAAATTTAATTAGTGTGAAATAGTGCATTTCAATAGACAAACAATAAAAGAGCTTTTCTACATGTAATATATGTTTTGTCTTGGTAGACGCTTGCAACTTTTGGATGGGGAATATGAAGTGGCCATGCAGGAAATGGAAGAGTGTCCCATTAGCAAGAAAAGAGCAACATGGGAAACGATTCTGGATGGGAAGGTATGGAATGTTTTAGTGAGAGACCTGTCTTGACAGGAAATATTTTCTTTGGGAATGTGTAGACAGACATACATTTTAATTTAGCTCTCAGTTTAGAAAGCTTTGGCTACACTGAATCATTAATACAAGCAGATGTACTTACAGATGTAAGTATGGCAGCTGTCTCTTTTCAGTGACTTCTGAATTCCTGACCTAGAAAATCAGGCAGTTTAAATGCTGTTCTAACAAATTGGACGTATTAAAAAGGAGCAAACTGCTGTTTTATTAAGAAGAAAGAGATCAGACAAATTTTAAATATTAGCAAACTGCTATATATTTAAGAAGAAAGAGATCAGACAGGCGTGATCTTATGTACGTACCTTAAGAGAATGCTGCTAAAATGTAGTGGTCAAAAGAAGAGAATGTATCAGTGTAGGAGGAAGGGTTGAGGAGAGAGTAGTTGTTGACTGACGTGAGTCAATAGTGATGCAGTGACTGTATGTACTTACATAGTCATGCTCACATGTCCTGGGACAGTATGAGTTGTAAGTCATTGAAGAGGAGAACATGAAGATTCCAGATGGTTGCAAAGTATTTGTGTCTCAACATGATCATATAATTATGAAAAAAGCAGAGATGATCCAAATTATATAGTGAAAATACAGTTATAAGCTCAACTAATCTGATCAGCCTTTACCTGCATTAAAATAAATTGCATCAATCTGCATACTGTGAATATTTTCTCATGATTATTTTTGTGAAGACATTTATTCTGCTGGGGTTTTTTATTTTCCCTACTCTCCAGAGGTTGCCTCCATTTGAAACATTTTCTCAGGGACCTACACTTCAGTTTACTCTTCGTTGGACAGGAGACACAAATGATAAGTCTACAGCTCCTATAGCTAAGCCTCTTGCAACACGAAATTCTGAAAGCCTCCCTCAAGAAAACAAGCCCAATTCTGTTAAACCTGCTCAGACTATAGGTAAGCAACTTTGGTTTTGCTGCTGAATAATCATCTGCTTAACCCTTATGTGCTTGGGGCTCACAGATGCAGCTGCTTCAGGTTATTCTCAACAGGAAAAAGCAAAACTGAGTGGGCTTTGTAGCCCATATTTTTAAATTTTTTAAGGTTAAAAGCTAAACATAGGACAATATTAAAGTGATTATATACAATGCTCATAAATCCTGCTATGAAATACATTGGGGAAAATCCATCACTAGGATTTCTGGGATTGTCAGGTTTGCCCTACTCACTCCAATTAGTGTTCTATAAGTTTCTGAATTTATAGGTGCCCTAGTTTCAGGTGGAATAGAGTTCATTTTCTTCTCAGTGGCTGCTTTAGTGCTGTGTTTGGGATTTAGGATGAGAATAATGTTGCTTCAGTTGTTGCTAAGCAGTGTTTAGACTAAGTCAAGGACTTTGCAGCTTCTCACCCCACCCCACCATCAAAGAGGCCAGGGAGCACAAGGGGCTGGGAGGAGAGACAGCTGGGACAGCTGACCCATACTGGCCAGAGGGATATTCCAGCCTACATGGCTTCATACTCAGTATAGAAACTAGAAGGAAAATTTGCCTAGATGCCATCTTTATTTTCTCTCGCTCCCAGTTGTTTGTGACTTTGGATTAGAGCCTTGTGTTGTCAGGTAAAGCTCAAGGACATCTGGAAAACTTAATTTGTACAGAGAACAGGCTGTACCTGTTGTTTCAACACCTAGACTCTGGATTGGCACCCAGTTCACTTCAGAGTAGTTAGCGTTTCCAAGCTTGTAACTAGATTGGGACTCTGAGAGTATGGAATCTTCTAGGTCCCTGTTGTAGAAGTGATTGTCTGGAGTGCAGTGGTTCTGTCCCCATGCTTAGTTCTGGGGTGTGCACTGAGGCACTGCTAGTGAGGAGTTGATAGTGCTTTGGAGAACTTGTCCAAAATGTCATTTCAGGCTGAGTTTGATGATGTTTTGGAGATGGAGTAGTGACAGCAGGGAAATTACTATTTCGAGAAAAGCACTGCTTTTCCAAATGTGGTTTTTATGCAGTTGTGTTACAGTAAATGTAGAGAAACTTAATGGTGAGACTTTCCAAGAGTGGTGATTCTTTGTGCTGCTTTTAGAGCTTTAGTGTGATAAAAAAGTGAGAGCAAGAATTTCACCCTACCTGTGCAGAAGCCAATGTCTAGAATGACCCTTAACATCCACAGCCAACCTACAGACATCTTTCTCTTTGGAAAGAGTGCAAGAATATTTAAATAAGACTGATACCTGTTTACTGAATTGAATATTTTACCTGAGCTAGGGATTGCAGATACTTGGGTTTCTTCCATTAGGATGAATGGCTGACAGTGCATTACAAACATGAAGTAATTCCAACAGAACCTGGGAGGTCCTTGAACTTTTGCTGTAGAAATTGTTCTGCTTTCTCTTTGCTTCCTTGTACAAGGCTTCCTTGTATTTTAGAGTTTCTTGGAGACCTGTATTGTAATTTGTTAGGCAAGTTTTATGCTCAGACTTGCAAAAGAAATGAGAGTTGAGTTGACTAACTCCAGAAGATGTATGGTAGTTTACTGTAACAAATACAGAGGCAATAGGAACATGGCAAGTTTGCATTGCCAGTGTGACCTGAAACCCATTTTTTCTTCCATCAGAAAAGCTAAATGTTCCAGTAAATTGATAAAGTTACAGCCAGAGCAACCTTCCCAAATAGTACAGCCAACTCTTATACACAATTATATTGTAGTGTAATGTGCAGCATTGTAGGGTATTTATTATGGTTCTGCTGTTTTCAGTGTCTGAATACCATTAGAGTGAAAACTGTACAAAACTTCTGTCAGAGATTCTGACAAAGATCCAGTACATCTTTCCCAATGGTACATAAATTTGGTGTTGTCATTTTACTTTGGCATATTTCCCAAGGCAGACCAGTGGAATAAAGACATCAAAGGCTTTCTAAATATGGCAGCTTAAACTTTGCTGTAATTACCAAGTTCTGAAAGTAACTGAACCATGGAAGTGGGATTTCTTTGATGTGCAGGCTAAAGTGTCAGGCCTCCTCTCATTTTCATACAGAAAGAAGATAAAATTTCCATTCTTCTCCAAAATATTAAATACAAAAGAAGTACATGTTCTGAAAGTTAGGTCAGTAGAGCTAAGCCTTGTTTTCCCATCTTTATCACCGTTCAGAAGCAAGTAGGGTCATTATTTGGTTTCTCTTGAGGGCAGATTTATAACCCTGCTTAGTTATGTGGGGTTTCTCATTATCTATATGAAATCAAAATACTGTTCTATATTAACGATTAAAGAGACTCAGAAGCAACTGAGCAATGCCATTGCATGTACAAACAGTGTTCAAGGGTTAAAGTTTCAGTTAAATATTTTGTGTTACATTTCTGCTGTTTGTTAAGAGACTTGTGGAACTTTTGAAATCAAATTTAAGTGATGTGTTTGAATGCAGCAATCTGAAAGCAGAGATGGTTTTTATTTCCCAGCTTTTAGCTATACATAAAGAATTCTCTGCTTAAATGAGAAAAATGTTGCTTTATACCTGACCATTTTTAAGTTCTCTTAATGATTCTCTAACTCTGAAGATAATTTTGTGTTAGAAGTGGATTTGCCTGTAGGTTTGTGAAGGAAGCTGAGCATCCAGATTTCCTTGGTTGCTGGTAGGAGCTACTTATGTCAAAGGACATTGAAGTAGCCTGTTTCCTTCAGCAGCAGTGCCGTTCTCAGAACTTGGATACTTGGTTAAGAAAAAGTGTTCTCTGCACCAAAGACATGTGTGCCTACTGTGGTTTTTTTCAGCTGTGAAAGAATCTTTGCCTACAGACCTTCAAACACGAAAAGAGAGAGATGTTTTAAATGAACCTCGACAGAAGTTGCGAATATTTTACCAGGTATTAAAAATAATCATTAGAGGGAAAAACTAGAATCTAAATACTGTGTGGAATTAAAATGCTTGCTTGGGAACTGGGTGGAAATTTCCATTGCCTTTTTCATGGATGCCTTAAAGAGTCTCAGATTCACAGACTGAAACCCATTCCACGCACTCATCTTTACGGAAGTTTAGAAAACTGATCTTTCTGGGGGCACATCTGATGTTCTTGTTAGACTTCTGGAGGGGGACAGGTGGGTCTCCAGTGAGGAAAAAAATTCTTTAAATACTGAACTGATACAGTGTTCCCAAGATCTAACTATTGCTGTGGAGGTCTCCTGTAATGACATCCAACTTGGTTTTGGGGGTTGGAAGTTAATGAATGAAACTCATTTGGTGCTAATTGTGCTCTGCCTGTTCCTTTGTTTGCATCAGTTCCTTTACAACAACAACACGAGGCAGCAGACCGAGGCCCGCGATGACTTGCACTGTCCCTGGTGCACACTGAACTGTCGGAAGCTCTATAGTTTACTCAAACATCTTAAGCTCTGCCACAGCAGATTTATCTTCAATTATGTTGTAAGTAATCATTTTGTAGTTCAGCACTCTGAAACTCTGTACTGTCTGTCACAGATACTACAAATGTGGGGATTCTGTTTCCAGCATAGCAAGTTGTAGGGCTGTATCTGTGGGTTAGAAGATGCTTTCTGTGAATGTTTGTTTGTTACATGGAGGGGAAATACTATGATTTTCTTTCTTTTTTAGAATATAGTTGTATTAAATAATGCTGGCCACTGGAGGCTGAATTCTAAATGTAGCTACTGCTTTTGCATCAATGTGTTCTTTGATGTAGAAAGCAATGTAATTATATTTGGTTGGCAGTCTCTCTAAGCTCTAGGAAATTTAGAAATGTTCTTGCTAACAATCTTTTGCTGATACTTTCCTTAATTTTATAATTAGTTTTGAGGGTAAACACTCAAACAGTAAAATAGTACAGCGCAAGGAAGCTTTACTGTAATTTCCTTCTAGAGGTTAAAAATTATTTGATGTTGTGAAAGGAAATTTAGAGCTGATCAGGTTATTGAGAGGAGATATTTAAGGTACAGAGAATTTAAAGGTTACTTGTTTAGACCTCCTGATGCATTGTTGTTACTGTCTGCTGAGTATTTACAACTGTGCTGCAGTATCACCCGAAAGGAGCTCGGATAGACGTGTCCATCAACGAGTGCTACGATGGCTCCTACGCAGGGAACCCCCAGGACATCCATCGCCAGCCCGGCTTTGCCTTCAGCCGCAACGGGCCCGTCAAGAGGACTCCCATCACACACATCCTGGTCTGCAGGTAGGGAGCTGCCAGACAGCTCTGTGTGTGGGTCGTGGAATCAGCTAGGCTGGAAAAGACCATGGAGATCAAGTCCAGCCTATGACCTAACACCACCTTATCAGCTAATCCATGGTGCACTGAGTGCCACATCCAGTCCTTTTTAAACACCTCCAGGCATGGTGACTCTGCCACTTTGCTGGGCAGCCCATTCCAATGCCCAGTCACTGTTTCTGTAAAGAATTTTTTGGCCTGTAAACCTGATTTGTGAAACTTAGGGATTTGTGAATCTGCAGGGGCATATACACAGTGCCAGATTTCACTGTTAAGACTAAATAAAGAAACAGAAGCAGGAAGACATCACCCATGATTTTTCTATATCTTCCCAGTTGAGATATTTATTCATAACAATGTAGCTCTCTTTAACTGCCGTACTCTATAACTTTTCTTCCCCAAAAAGTGAAGTTGGAGGGTTGGGGCAGGAGCTTTTGGGTTTTTAATGGGGATTATTTCATTGCTGGAGATTTCCCCCCTCTGCAAGCTAGAGCTTAAAATCATTTGTATCGATCAGTGGCAGTTGTCAGTATCTGCCTGTGTGAGGTGCTGGTGACAGCAGTGGGGTCTCCCTTGCAGGCCCAAGCGCACGAAAGCGAGCATGTCCGAGTTCCTGGAGTCCGAGGACGGGGAGGTGGAGCAGCAGCGCACGTACAGCAGTGGGCACAACCGGCTCTACTTCCACAGTGACACCTGCCTGCCCCTCCGCCCCCAGGAGATGGAGGTGGACAGCGAGGATGAGAAGGACCCGGAGTGGCTTCGGGAGAAGACCATTACTGTAATTTTTCTGTTTGTACAAAGTTATTTTTAGTGGATTGTGGTTTTTAAAAGATGATCTGCAGTTGTTTTAGGGAACAGTTGGGCATATGTTGTGGAAATTCCGCATTTTAGGAGCAGAAAATTTTGCTGAACTACTATTGATTGAAATTCATGGAATCAAAGTTTTATTTTTTCAAATATGCCTTCAGTTTGCAAAGTTAATTCAGTCCCCTTGTGTTCAAACAAGTTTTCATTGTTTGTGGATGCTTTTCTCCTTCAATTAGGAGATTCTGGAATCAGGAGCACACAGTTTGGGCTGTATATAATAAGGATATAATTTTTCATCAAAAGTCTAGATCAAATGACATTTTTCTAAATTTTTTGACTGCAGAGCCTGAATTTTATATATATCTATTTGTGTGGAGGTTGAATTTTGGGTATGCTCTCATTGCTTGGCAGAAGATAGGCAGTTCTGATGGGTGTGTTTGTTTCTTTTCCTGTCCTTCCTCCCAATCTCCAGCAAATTGAAGAATTTTCTGATGTTAACGAAGGAGAGAAAGAAGTGATGAAATTGTGGAATCTTCATGTTATGAAGCACGGGTATGTTACTGTGCTTAGTTTTGATTCAAATAAATTATATTACAGATTTGGTTGATCATCTTGCATTGCATTTCACTAAATACTTAAAATTCATTTGGCTCAGTTGTTCAGGAAAGGGTCATTAAAGGATAATTTGTAATAAGCTTTTGAGAGTTTAAGCTTTTAGTAGTGTTTGGGCTTTGGAGAGGAAAGTATATTTGGACTGTGTAATGTCTGCTCTCTGCAGTTACATTGATAAAACATGTTGTGGAGTATCTTTTTGTTTTTGAAAATGTTTTGCTTGCATAATGATGGCTTTCTTATTTGACAGGTTTATTGCTGACAATCAAATGAATCATGCCTGTATGCTGTTTGTTGAAAATTATGGACAAAAAATCATTAAGAAGAACTTGTGTCGAAACTTTATGCTCCACCTGGTCAGCATGCATGACTTTAACCTCATCAGCATCATGTCCATAGACAAAGCTGTGGCCAGGCTCCGAGAAATGCAGCAGAAGTTGGAGAAAGGAGAATCTGCCTCCCCAACAGACGAGGAGTCTTCTGAGGAACAAAGTGGGACAGCAAATGGATACAGTGAAAATACCATGAGAGAGAGGATTTCAGAAGTGGAAAGCATCTCAGGTGTCACGAAACAGAGCAAGAAGCAGAAGCTCTGAAGTCAAAAGTCAATTGTCATTCAACGGACAAGCATTGAAGTGACGTTCTAGGGTGCATGAGCTCTATAAAGAATTACACACAGAAATACAGAGATTCCAAACAGGCACTGCTGGATGGAAATAAATGATTTCAACAAGGATATTGTTTAAACAGGGTTTTTTATTCAGTTACTTATGCAAGTACTACATGTATATTGGTTTTGGTGATGTAATGACAATATTCTAAGAGTTTGAGCATGAAAAGCAATATAAAAATCTTTTTGTAATTTTAGTAATTAGTGTCTTAAGAACTTTATGGAATTTACATAATTTAAGTATATGTAAAACCGTTTTTATATTAAGATTTTTGCATCTTTATCTGGCTGTTTTTCCTACCATGAAGTTGTGAAACATTAGGGAAAGGGGATTGGGACACAGTTTCTGCTTTTCTTATTTAGAAATTCTCCAGTTAGCTTTTTGTGAAGATAACGTCTGACTATTTACAGTTTAACCTTGATCCTTGTATTTGAAATCATTTATCAATTGATCATAAATTACAAATCAATTTTTTTTTACACTAAAAATTATCAAAGTCGGTGAACTTAGCACTTCCTTTGTCTTGTGCCTGTTTGGAAAGATCTTAGCTTTTCACGTTCCAGACACAGTGAAGTACCACCCTGGCTCTTTGAGGTTTAACCAGCAGTTTGGGTTTCGTGGATAATTCTGATGTATCGATCGCCCAGTGTACCATTTTAAACTTGAACATTTAGCTCCTTTATATTTTTCTTACACATTTACACAGCTACAGAGAGGATGTGGGTGCAGCCCCTGTGCCTGGGGTCACCCACGCCGGGTGCCATGCTAAGGCCGGAGCCTCGTGTCCGTCTGCAGGCGCTGCGCCGCCAGCTTCCCGCGGAGTTCTCGCCTCAGCAACACACTGCAAGGCCCGGCCGCGTGCTTAGCTTTGGCTTTCGAGATGCCACTCTTGAGGGAAAAATGCACTGTAAAATTGGACCAGAAAATGTGTTGCACTTCTTATGTAAGTATTCTGTGATGTATTGTATTCAATACAGATACTAAGATGCTGACTAAACTATATTTGAGCAGTTTTGCACTGCTGTTAACACATTTTATGCATACGTTTACAGATTTTTTCCAATGGAAAGTGGTTTCACTACTGGTACAGTATCAGCACCGAAGGGTTTTATTCCAGCAAGCACTGTGGTTGAGTGACATCACCTCAATTTTTTATTATCCTTAAAATATTTCATTTTTCATATTCTTTATTTATAAAGGAACAATGCTGCTGTAAATACAGGTATTTTTTGTTTTTTATTTCATTCCATCACCATGAGATGCAGTTCCCTATTTGTTGAAGGGGTATATAAGCTTTCTAATGGTGTCTTCAGAAATTTATAAAATGTAAATACTGATTTTGATGGTCCTTAAGATGTGTTTAACTGTGAGACTATTTAACTAATGGTGTGGATGTGATTTGTCATCCAGTATTAAGTTCTTAGTCACTGATTTTGTGTACAAAATAGGAAAGAGGGAAACTGCAGCTTTTCATTACAAACTCCTTGAATTGCCAGCTCTCTTGAGTTTTAGCAAACTCTAATTATGCCTCTGGATAGTACATCATGCATTTCTCTCTGGCTTTAATTTGCTAAAGCTGTGCACATATGTAAAAAATAGATTATTTTAGGGGAGATGTAGTTCTAGAATTATTGCTTATGTCATTTCTTAAGCAGTTATGCTCTTAATGCTTAAAAGAAGGCTAGCATTGTTTGCACAAAAAGTTGGTGATCCCCCCAAAAATAGTAATGAAATTACTTCTGTTCAGTAAACTTTGTATGTCATGTCAATTTATAATAAAAGCTGAAAAAATCCCCTTGTTTTCTATTTATAAAGATGCCTTTTCTATTTGTACCTTTGAAGATGCCATGTAAGCTGGTTAAAAAGAACTTGAACAGTACAGTAGATGTAAAAACAAAAGAAAACCCTCCCCCCAAAAAAAACCCCAAACTAAAACAAGTTCAGCTGTTTAAATTAACCATTGTTTTTCATTAAATGTTTTATTTGAAATCAGCTTTTGTAAATGAAGTTCAGTAATACAAAATCTGCCATGATGGGTATCCAGTCATTCCATGTGCAGACAGTTCAAGCAGCACCTCTATAAAATCTCTTCTGCGTGACTTAAAATTTGGATCCGTGTTCTCCTTTGCCAGATTGTTACAGCTCTGTTTAAAGTATCTCCATAAATTTTCAGGGTTTTAGCCAGATTATAATAACTTCCATTCTCCTTTCTTGGGGTACAATTGAATACCTGAGATGGGTATAAGTTGTGCTTTACTGTGCAGAACTAATTTATAGAAGTGCAAATGAAACATCACTTCTGTTGTCAGTTACTAAGATTTGTGTAGTTTTTACATGCAAGTGGTTAATTTTTCAGGCATTTTACAAAGTATTTGACTTGTATAGACTAAAGTTTAAATAGGTGTCGGTTTCAGTCCTGTTTCTCTGGGACTGTGGAGGATGGATGCTGCTCCAGGTGCAGTGGGACAAGTCAGGAATTGCATTGCTTGGCCAAGCAGTGACTGTGGAATGGCAGACACTGGAAACCTTTTTTCCATGATAGGATTCAGATCCTGAAATGCAGGTTGTGCCGGCTGGGCTCTGCACACTAAACCTCAGGCTGCCATTGGGCACTGTCTGCTTGTCTCTGACATTGTCCAGGTTTTCCTAATCCAGCCTTCAGTGTGCTCATGGCAGGTTTTAATGATGTTTTGTACCTGGTGATCACAAGAGGTCTGTGAACCCCAAGCTGGAACCTAATATGATCTGAATATTTAATTCAGTGCATTAAATACCCTATTCAAAAGTGGTTGATGAATTGTTAACCTTCAGTGTACACTGCTTGGAGTGTGTCTTGAATTAATTTTGAGGGGTGGGATAAAGATTCACTGCCTGGAATGAAGCAGTTGCCTGTGATTTGAACTGTTCTGATTATTTATCAAATCAACAAAACAAAACTCCCAAACCATACAATCTCCCAAACCAGAAATTTGATTTTACCTTTGGGAACACAGGAGGCATTCTGTGAGGGCAATTTTGACAGTGTTGTTCCAAGTTAAATATTTCTTAATTCACAGAAGTCTAATGCTATCAATCAGCAAGTGGAGGTGTTCTCTGTTACAAATCTGACTGTGCTTTCACATCCAAGAAATGAAAGGCTTTGGAGTAGGTAAGTCCTTCCCTGACTCTGACGTGCAGTTTTTAGGCTGTTCAATTTGAGAGTGAAGCTGCAGCTTTGGAGAAGAAACACTTGGCATCTTGTCATGAAGAAAGTTCTTGTGAATGGAGTATTTATGAGAGAAAGCTGCCAAGTCAGCAACCTCACTTAATGGTTTCACAAGCTGCTTTTTCTTTAAAAGAGACCTAAGAACTGGAACAGGCTCCAGGTAAAGCAGAACTAAGGGAATGAAGTAAAGCTGTGTGTTAGTCCAACAGGGACTTTATTTGAAGTTGATTAAATACCTCTGCTGCTGGCCAAAAACTACAGAAGTGTAAGAGTTGCACCATGGAATGCACCAGTATGAGATGGGAACAGTAAAATGGAGATGAGACAGATCAGCTGTGATGGAATATTGAAGGAAGTAGCTCATAGATGCTGTAGCAAATTTTATTAAAAGGAAGGAAAAATATCTTTGTAAGAGATGTCAGTTAAAATTTGAAAATAAAGGTAAGTGCACAGGTGGGAAACCTGGAAATAATTTGTTTGGGACTTCTGAGGTATAGAAGATTAAATAAATGGGAAAAATAAATGGGGAGAAGCTCTTAAAAGATGGCTGCAGTGCTCCAGAAAACATTTTCTTAGAATGCTGTGGTGCTCAGCTTTATGCCCCAATAAATAATTGTTTAGACCATGCACAGTTGAGGGATAAAACTTTTATTTAAAAAAAATTCAAATTTCTCTTGACACAAAAGTCTTAGTTGAGGTAAATGAATGTACTAGCTTAGGAAAACAACTTTCAGGATTGGGTTTCATAAGCCATTAACACTCTGTTGCTTGCAGGGCTCCAAGAGCTAGAGGTGCAAATTGTACAGAAGTGTCAAGTTTTCCATCCAGCTGAACTCTGCTGCGGAAGGACAGAATTTACACCTTTTAGTTCAAGCCTCTTCCACTTCTTTTCATCCTTTGTTCCTTTAGTGCTTGTGTCCCTTGCCCTGAGACTTTTCACTCCTCCCCATTCACAAGGTGCAGCTCCAAGAGGTGGCTCAAAGTACCTCATTTGCAATTTGGACAGCGAGGCTTGTGCCAAGTTCAAATAAAAAATAAACCCACCACAATAACAACAAAAGAACCACTGGCAAACTGCCCTCGTTCAACACACAGCTAAAGCCTGAGGGCAGAAAAACTTATCCTGCCCTCCCCAGCTCTCCAGGGCAGCAGTAGGGGCCTCTCATGGCCCTTCACAGTCACCTTCAGCTGCTCTTATGTATATTCTGAACAACCTGACACAGCATTGCCACCTCTGGAAGTACCTGAATTCAACGTTTAAGCTTTATTTTCTACTATGTAAGTAAATATCCTGCAGAATCTACAGTTTGACCAGCCCCTCCAAAAGCAGATGAAAAGGTACCTGACTCATTGGTACCTTAGAAATGTGGATACTCACAATTTTAGTTTCCATATGGTAAAAGTACTAAGTTACAACTAGTACCTAATACCCAAAGCATGTAAGTAAAACTGCCAGCACTTCTACATGGAGCAAGATTTAAGTCAGCTGCTCTCTGGAGTGCCAGTCCGACCCTCTGAGGACTGACACTTTCATCTACTGAACCTTTCTGTAAAATACTGAAAACACTTCACAGGAGAATTGAAGAAACATTGAAAGCCCAGGATAAGCCAGTGTTCTCTTTTTTCCTAACGCTGAACTAGTGAAGCTTGAAAAACTAAGTACTGCAGGCCCTTTTCTGCTAGCAGTGGATGATCTGACGTGCAGCAGTTCAGTCTTCCTCACTTCACATCTTCCAGACAATTCCAACCTAACTCTGCCTTGTGCAGGTTCTTTGCACTCATCTAAATCCACACGTATTTTTTTTTCTCCTGTAAATGGTATAAATACTAACATCCGTTATCCTTGTCTGAAATTCTTGTACCCCTGCTACAGCTGCTTGTGGAAAAATTCAGGCAGGATGGCTGATCTTTTTGTACTGACAGTGTGACTATGGGCAATGTTAATTAATTGTAAAATAAGCTTTTGTGCTTTAAGCTTATTATGGTAGCATAGAGGGCTAATGTAGCACATTTCCCCTGAAGGAAAGGCAGTATGATTGTCTAGGCTTTATAAAAATAGTGCTATTCTAACATGATAAAATATATTTAATTTTAATCGAACTTGAGGTAAGAAGCCCCTCAGTGAGTGTTACTTCTAAATATTCTTTAAATCCAGTAGCATTGCAATCTTTCAACCAGGAATAGGCTCTCTTTTGAGACTGAGCTTATCCATTTTAGTTGCTCCTTAGAGGAAAAATGTGTAACTTTATGTAACTTCTTAATTCCAAGTTATTTAATTCACACTACTGTTTAGCCCATCCTACTCTATGGAGAAGACAACCTAATTACCACCCTCTCTTCAATTCTGGCTGCCCCAGGTTACATCTGTGCAGGCCAGGTTAAAGCCCACCTCCCTTACCTCAGCTGGAGCTCCAGCAGCAGTTGCAGTCTGTCTGCAGTGCTTGGGCCATACACCTGCACTGACTGCCCAGTGTCCCCAGGCAGAATCCTGCACATCACAACAGCACTTGTGTTGTCAGACAGTAAGAGAAGGTTGTCTCTGAGTGTTAGGAGGGCTCTGAGGAATCACAGCTGCCAATCCACAGGTTGATCTTGGGTACCAAATCACTGAGACTTGTTCTGATACAGGCTGTGTGTGAATTGTAACCAGGGAAGATGTTCAGAGAGGCTCAGGATAGCATCCTGCTCTGGCTGTTGGTCTGCTCGAGGCAGCCCTGCATGGTCAATGTAAGCATCACCATGCAGCTACTCTAGAAAACATATGCCAAGTGACAACAGAAAACAGTTAGAGAAGTGTGGAAATAAGGCACTTAAGTGAGACAGTAACAGGCTGGCTCCCCCTGAGCACGGGCTGGCTCAGCTGTCCCTGCTGCAGAGGGAGGAACGGTACCATGCGCGGAGGAGGCGCTGCCGCGGGCAGGCCCCACTGGCACTCCCACTTCTAAGGCAGCATGGTGCACCAGGAATCACAGCAGGACCTTGCTGCTCCACATACTGTGCTCTGAGTGGTATAAATACAACTTTGGTCCATTACCACCCCTTTCAGCTGCTTATTTCATAGAGCAGCAGCCTTAAGCAAAGTTAATTCTACACAATGTGCGTACCCTGAGACGAGTACAATGAAATACTGACAAAAATCAAGTCTAGAGGAAAAAAGGGAAAGGTGTGATGGACTGCTTAAATTAATTTGCCTACACAAATGCTTGTTTCTAGCTTTTTCCAGAGTAACAAATCCAATGTTTCACAATAATTATTTAAATGAATCCAGTACGAAGTACAATATAGTGGAGTTCAAGTACTATAAAGACAGGGGTTTGTTACCAGATTGTTGTCAAACAGCTGGAAACTCAGCTTTTAACATTACGTTTTACAGCAAGAACAAAAAATCCCTTTACTCACTGCTAAAAGACCAAAACCTTCCAGCCTGGGTATGAAAATGAACATCCAAAATACAAAGAGCCACAGCACTGACCAAGTACCCAGTCAAAGACCACTTCTCTGTTGTTAGAGCTGATGGTTACTCGAAGTTTGAAGTTTCCTCCCTCGTTGCTGCAGGGTCCCAACTGCACAACTTCCATGTCAAATGTCACAGTCGAGCCAGAAGTAACAGCAGGCAACTGGTTTGTCATCTCTTTTCCATTTACAAATACTGCCCCTGAAACAGTCAGCAGATCTAACAATATTTCTAATTTTCTGTACATACATGCAAGACCCCATCTCTCTATTTTTTGCAGGCAAATAGGGAAGTAACCTGCTGCATTCCTCTTGTCACATGGAACAGGCTGCAATAACTGCGAGCAGGAAGAGGAGATCTGTGATCTCACCAAAGATTTTTAACTGCATGAGCAGCACATACATGAATGTTGCTCATATGTACTGCAGGGATCTTAGGAGCCAGGGCCTGTGGGTTTTGGAGGAATTCCTGGTTCAGACTCACCATTGGTGCTGACGCACACGGCGTTGTCCCGTTGCAGGGAGTCGTCGCCGTCGCGCTGCTCCACGCACACGCCCAGGCTGTCCCGGCGGTCTGGCTGTCCCACTGTCTCAATTCTAACAGGCAAAAAGCTAAGTCAGTCAAAACATACCATGAAATTCAGACAGTCACTCCAGACCCCTCTACTGTGCTCCAGGGCTCTCAACAAATTCATCCAAAGTTTTGGGGACATCCCTGCTGAATGACCAAAATTCCTATCAGCTTTCCCAAGAGCTCCACTGAGCAATTCTCTATTAATCTGTAAAAAAAAATATGAAACAAACATTTGCTTCCTGCAAACTTCCAGTGCTATTTAATACAATTCTCCACTGTCACAGCTTAGAAATGACCTTTCAAAATGATTTCCAGTGGTCTGAAGCAGACAGTATGCTCAGCTGGACCATGGGCTATACCACACTACTGGTCAGCATCACATATTATGGCAAGACATCTGTGGTTTCAGCAGGGATTTAAGAAACACGACTAAAATAGTTTTTCTGTGGCATGTTCTGCTGTAACAAGATGAGAATGAGGTGTTGCTTTAGGGGTGTGTTCAGTTTGGGCTTTTGTAATAAGTCAGCTTGGTGCAAACCAAGCAATGCCTAAAAGAGCATTTACATGTCTGACTTCTGCTCAGCTGTATTTAGTTATAGTCTGGGGAAATAATCTCTGAAGAAGATGCAAACAAGTTGTGCAAATCACCTGGGACTCAGTTCCCTTTGGGCACCAGCAGAGGAGTGAGGCTGCACAGTTCATACACTCAAGGACTGTTCTGGAATCCTTTCTCTTGTACTGCCACCTCTCAAAGGTGCTAAATCCTACTTTACAAAGAGCCTAAGTGACTCAGGAAATTCAGATGGTCTTTTCTAGAAAGTAGTTATTATTTTCATTGCAGCTTGAAAGAACAGACTGATCTGTGATTGTTGGCAAACAAAGGAAAACTTCAGCAAAACTTTCAAGAACCATCAATTAAAGGGGCAGTGGACTGGCACACAATGGGTTAACTCTTTAGAGGCAAAGATAAAATTGGAACCATGTTTTACTTTTGGTCTCCATTAGGTTTTTCAGTCCCCTGGGAATGCCACTAAGAGCAATAGCCTTGCACTGTAAAGCAAAGGGAAAATGATTATTTGAATCTCCAAGATTTTACTTTGGAACAGATCCACCATGTTTTCCCAAAGCAACTCTAAAGGAGATTTCAAATTCATTTTCATGCATAACAAAAATGCTGCACAATAAAACCTTGTCTCTGCTACTGCAGCCCAGAGACTGAACCTGGTCAACCACCACCAGTTTCCATTTGCCTCAGACACAGAGGTCCATCGTGGGGCATTACAGGCACTGCCTCAGTGTCAGCTGTCAGCAGAGTTGTACTGGGTTCCTGACAAAGTCAGTGTGACCACCACAGGGCATCTGCTGGGTGAGCCCAAATCACCAACCTGGTCACAAGGACTGTGGCTCCCCACAGCAAACAAAGCTTTAGAGAGATGAAGAGCAGGTCATTGTGGAGAAATATCCCTTTCCCTAAGGGCAGCTCCCTGAAGGCTGCAAAAAAACAGGAGGAAACTTGACCTAAAGCAGTGATGTTTTCCTACAGCTTGGCCAAATGTTTTACCTCAGGGGAACTGCCACAGTTTATCATTAAAATGGAGATACAAAGCACTGTGTTTATCACAGCTTCATTGCTCACTGACAAGCTGTGCTTGGGTCCTGAACACAGAACACAGAGCTGGTTGTGAATAATAACTTGTGTTCCAACAGCTGGAGAAAGTCAAGCACCAAATACTACATCTCCCAGCTCAGGAACATCTCCCATACTTCCAAACAAGAAGCTATCTTGGACCCTGGAAGAGGAACAAAACCATTTTTTGAGGCTGTCTTCAATCTCAAGATTCATGTCACAATAGTTCTTGTGGACACATGCTTGTTCAAGCTCTGCCATCCTGAAATCATCTCTTGGAGAGAAGTCCATAATCAAAATGTGAAGCATAACATTTTCATATACTACCAATAAAAAAAACGATAAAAAGCCTTGGTCTGAGAGAGAACCAAGGGAAACCTCAAGGTTCTGCCTTTAATTTCATAGGCATTGCTGAGCCAAGAGAAGTTAAATCTAGCAATAGATTTTAAATGAAAGCTTTAGATCTTTTTATCCATCTCAGACAGAGCAACTGAACACATCCTCACACTACAACCATCTAAAGTTAATATAATCCATTATCAGGAAGGGATAGATGGAACACCATGGAGTAAGTCATGAAAGTATCATGAACAGCCCTTTTTAGTTGCCTTTGGAGGCTGCCTGCTGTACAGCAAGTAGTTTTATTTAACCACGGAAAAGATGAAACAAACCTTCAGAGTCTCTGAGGTCTGTAATCACAACTGACATATCCACAGGACATTCCTCATACCCCATTTAAACAGCATCATCTCAGGGATAGGATGACAGGCAGCAAAGCTGCCAAGTTTTTTAATCATGTTCTGTGTCAAATGGGAAGCTTGACATTCACAAGATCCCTTCTCCACTCTGGATCTTCCAATGTCAGTTTCAAGCAGTAGTTTGACCAGCACTAATTATCTCACATATTAAAGGCATTGTTGCTAGACTGTCACCCCAACAGCACATTAGTGTTTTCATATTCAAAGTCTTCAGAGCCAGTGAATATGTCTGGGAAGGAAAGCACCCCCTGACCCAAGGTTAAAAGGAACTAGAGGCAAAGCTCCACTGCCTTCAGCCAGTAACAGCTGCTACAAAACATCAGGGAGTTCAACATTCCACAGATCTGCTCAGCATGAGCTATATTTTACCATCCCTCAAGGAGTTCATTCACCTCTCTTTTATATAAGTTCTACAAAAACATCAGGTGTTATCCTACAAAGCCAGGAAGCAGAATTAAAGGAAGGTCAGATGTCACATGGAAACCACCTTGACTGAAGCTGAGCTGATTTAAAACTCAAATATGCCTCAGGTTCACACAAAATTCAGATGTGACAGCTCACAGTGGATGCACAAGACACCAGCCACCCAAAAAGGACTTGCCTGAATGTTAATGTTTGCCCACAGAAATAAGTAGGAGCTTTGGAGTAGAGCACGCCGTATGACTGAGAATCATTCCGAAGTGCTATGTTTCTTCGGCTGCTCAAACTGTAACCCTCCAGACCAGCTGTCCATTCTTCAAAGAAAACAAACAAATAAACCAAAAAAAAAAAAAAAAAAAAAAAAAAAAGCAAGAAAATTATGAACCTCAACCAGCTCCAGTCTGTGCAAAATCAAGCCAGTCCCAATGTCTACTCAGCCCACCTCATGCAGCTTAAGCTATGTTAAGAATGGGGTCTGGTTTTGTCTTTTTCTTACGGAGAGATTTGTTTTTCAAATAAATTGCAATTACAGAAAGTATTTTCCAGCTCAGAGTTCACCAGGAGTTCACTCTTTGCTGCAATCTCTGCCAAGTCTTATTGTAAGAAAAGGAAAGCCTTCATTACCCACTGTGCTTAGAAATTTATAAGTGAAGAAAAAATTTAAGTTTTCCTCTCTCCAAGATAAGAGCTTGTTATGAGCTCTAGGTCATCAAAAACGCTTATGTTGTGGTGAGGGAGAAGAAAAAATAATGCTTTTCTTCTGACTCACGTGTTTTCCACGGCTAAAGAAGCATTGAGCCACCTGTGAAAGGTTCGCTGAGCGTCCCTCAGCCAAGGAGGCCAAGAATGAGTTGTAGGCTGGAGGGCCAGCTCCTCACATGTGACCCCCCCAGGCAGGGACCCTGTGGGTCAGGGGGGCAGTACCGTGGGGTGCCAGCGAGGTGCGGCCGCTCTGGGGCACGCTCCAGGGGCTCCACTCCTGCCGCCCGTCCCTGCGCGCGCATACGCGGAACTGGTAATCCACGTGCGGGTCGATGTGCAGCACCAGGAACTCCGCCTCGGAGCCCACGTACACGTCCTCAAAGGGGCTGGCAGCGCTCTTGCGGTACTGCAGCCGGTAGTCCTGTGGTGTGAAATCGTCATCCACCTGCAGAAACAGCCCCTGTGTCAAAAAGGAGCCCTCTGAAGGGGCACGTGTCAGGACAGCACTGCGGGTGATCAGACACACAAGGGATTTCAGAGCAGACAATGTGCCCTGTAGAAAGTAACATCACTGTGAACCATCAGCCTCTGAACCAACAAAAAGATGTATCGGAATTATTTTATTACAGCTAGAAAATATCTACAGAAGAAGAAACATTTAACAGAAGGCTGTTCATTCTAGCAGAGATATAAAAAGATCCTTCAGCCAAAAGTTGAAAACAACTTTGCTGAAGAAATTCTGTGCCAATTTTTAACAGCAAGTGAAAATTAGTGTTGTTCTTCATAAACTGTTCCAGGGGATAATTTCCAGTTCTTTGATATGTGAGTCAAAAGATATATGCACACACACCCCCTCAAAGAAACCCCTCCATTATCCCCCAGGCACAACCAAATTCAGGGAACTCCTGTATAGCACAGAAAATGAAACCCCACCTGACAGCAGTGCCTGTGGTTTAATAACCTGAGTCCACATCCTTTATAAGTGAAGGGTGGCCAACAATGACTAGCTGTTGCCAGAACTGAAAAGGTTTGTTTGATGCTGCCAAGGAGCGTAGAGCTGTCCAACGACTAAACCACATCAGACCACAGCAGTGGTTTACTCAAAAATAGTTTTTGTGTGTTGAAGGGAAAGGCTACTGGACTAGCTAATATAATATTTTCTTTTTCTACCCACTGCATCTCCCTAGGAACACATGTTTAGGGGCAAAGTGTAACGGAGCAGGTGTCCAGCCTCATGCTGGGTCTGCTAAAGCAAGTGTCACTGCAGGCAGACACAAACCCCAGCAACAATTACACACCATCACTGGACTCCTTTGTCTTTAAATTACACCATTACCAGAAAAACCTCAAGTTTTTAACACTGGAGTGGACTAGTCCTTGGAAGGCAGTAGAAAACTCAGAAAGAAAGTGGATTCTTTGGGTTCTTTTAGAAAAAACTCAAGTCTAAAGGATTTTCACACAGGATATTTTACCTACCTTACACCATCGGACTAAAATACCTCCAGGCTTTTCCACAAATTCCTCCAGCTGTACAGGTGGGCGGGATGCCACAGTTCCATGTCTGAATATTTGGTTTTTCAATATAGTAAGGAGGCAGTCATCCAGCTGGGCAGATAAACAAGGCACATCAACCAAGGAGGGCACTTCTGGTAAGCTGAGAAAGGAAAGATTGCTGTAATGAGAGAGGCCAGCTTCTACAAATTCATATTTCATCCACACACTTGAATCTGTGCAGATCTGCAAAGAGAACAGCTGCAGAAATTGGCACGTGCACTCCAAACTTAAAAGACTCGGAAAACATTGTGTTTCAGCCCTAACCAGACTGTCTGTTTGTCAGCAAATACTCTGAAACACAGGCTGTTCTACAGGGAGTGGCTTCATCCTTCACAAATAAACAGCCTATATTTCCACAGAACATATGGAGGGTGAAACCCCCTCCACTCTGTGAGTGCCAGCCCCAATGAAAGTCTGAAACAAACAGGACAGCAGCACCTCAAATAAATCTTTTGAGGAAATGGAGCAGAAAGCTTTTGTTTCAAGGGAGAAATGACCCCCTACATGTGCTACTGCCTCAGATCACCTCAGAATTTTGGTGTCTTACCTATCTAGCTGAATATGTAAAGCTTTTTTTGTAAAGTTGCAAAGTTTCTCATTCTGTTGTCCCACATCTCCATCGACTGCACTCTCTCCTGCAACCAAACAGTAAAAGTATTCCTATGAGACAACGTCCACAGAAGGCATTCTTTGCTTCAAAGAACAACCAGTTCTGACATGAACAACCAATTAAATTGAAGCACTCTCAGTACTTTTGCTAGTCTTAACTAGAAGATACAATTACAGGTAAAAATAAAAAGCCTATCTAGCAACTTTTGAAGCTCTCAAAGCTACCTGTAGACACACCCCTAACATGTAATAATTTGCCTCAGGTCTCAGACTGGAGCAGAATTGGGGTCAGACGCCAAAAAATCAGGATTATTAATCCCTTTCTTCACCAGTTTTAAATGAAGAAAAAAGCAAAGCACTTTCACTGGTCAGAAAATAAAAAAGCAGACTCTTAAAAGCAAGAGATAATTTCAATCATTGTTCTGTTTGCTACAATCAAAACGGTACTATTGTCACAATGATGGAAATAATCCATGCACTGAAGTGTGGAGATAAATACAAATATTTTCCTAAGCTTTCCATATAAAGTAGCATCCCACATTTCATCTTACAGAGACATATGCCCCAGTCTCCTGTCTGCTGACTTTAGGGTAATTTATAACTTCAGCAAGCTCAGTCCTTTTCCAAGTGAAGGATTACACACATTAGAAATCTCTGAAGGAAAGCACACATCATAACTGGCAGCAGGAGATTTAATAACCACAGAGGCTTAACTTCTTTCTGACTCAGCTGCAGCGTGTGCAAGTCCTGCCCACAGCACTGGGTGATGCTCCTGCTCAGAGCACCAGGGGATGGGAACTACAGCAAGTCAACTTCTCCTGAGACCTCAGAGAACTTCACACAAAACACTTTTGCCACCACCCTGATTCAGTAACCTGAGACTTAAAATAAAAACAAGGTGAATACCAACTGTCCCAGAGCTGTGGTGGTAGAAGTTAATTAATCACAACAAATTAATCCTTAAACACTGTCACTGCTCCTGTGAGCAGGAGGCACTGAGCTCCCAAGCCAGCACAAAGCTTAGGGCTGAGGAGGAATTGGGAGCTTTTCCCACCCCTGGGACATAGCTCAATGTGCTTTAGCTCCCAGAACTGAGATCATGCTGAAGAAAGTTAAAGTTGAGACATGAGAACAATGCAAGGAAACTGCCAACACACTCATGGCTCAGACATGCTCCCAGTAGGTTCTCCAGCCTGGGGAAAACAGGCAAGAGTGACATTCCTTTCTGCCGAGGTATTTAGCATCAGCAGGGTACAGTCTGGCCCTTACAGTAATATTCCACATGTCCTTTTCTGTCTGCCTCATCTTCAGACTTTTTAGAGAAATTTTTCCCATACAGTGGCCATTTTATTCCTCATGTTCCCCAACTACAGCAAACATAATCATACTCAGCAGGACGATGTGTTTATTTCAGCTGCTATTTCAGCAAGACAGACATAATTTACTTCACCAAAACAGATACTTTGCTATAGTGGTACCCACAACGTATTTTATTTCAAAGTAGCCTAACATACTTCTCTGTCTAGCCTGGAGAGGTAGAGAATGTCTCTGCAGTGAAATAACTCTCAAATAGGTACTTCCTGCCCTTCAGGACAGGCTACACTGACATATGCACCCTAGGATTGAAGTGTTGAAACACAGATTTGTAAGAGAGAATAATGATCAGCTCTTCAATGCATCTACCCAATCTTTAACATTTAGTTTGAGGTAAGTCCAAAATGAGCCAAACACACGGGATAATACTGGGAATACTCCAGCCTTTTGACAGAGCCAGAGTGGAAGGCAGAGCTAAGACTCAGCCCCAGGTCCCGCTCACCTTCCCGCAGCAGATCATCGGCCGTGCTGACTCCATGCTCTATCAGCTTCTGGCACTCATCCAGCGGCTTGATGCTCTCCTGCTCGATGACATCCACTTCCTGCAGCAGGCACAGCAGTCGCTCGTCCAGCAGCTTCTTTAGGGTCCCTTTCAGATCGCTAAAATGCTGCTCGAGCACATCCCTGGTCAGTGTAGCACTATCTTTGATCTGAATTCAGGTAACAAGAAGGAAGCATTCAGGATAAAGGCAAAGGCCATGTGCGTCTTTTGTTTTTCTGAAGCATCTCATTTGCATTTGCTGGAGAAAAGCTGCAAGTGGAGTCTGCTTTAAAAAATTACCACTAGCAGTTAACAAATTAGTGAAGTCATTTTTAGTTCATGTACAATAGGGGGGAAGGCAAAAAAACCAGCCTGGATGAGGGGAAGAGCATAACTAAGCAAAATACAACTTGGATTATGTGTGCTTTGATCATGGAATTTTTCTAGTCGGAAAAATTCAGATTCTCTCCTCCCTGCTGCCCCTCAAAAAACCTCCACCGTTGTAATCCTACTCAAAAATCCACTCTGCCATCACACACAGGTAATCCTTCTTGCAAAAAAAAAAAAAAAACTATCAGACTTTTAGAAAACTATCTAGGAGCATTTTTCAAGCCCTATTACTTCAACAGATTTTTTAAATCCTCATAAAATAGCTTTTTTTCAATTTTGTTCCAACAGCAACCCTTGGTGACAGGACAGGGTGAAGAGCAAGTCTGTTTTGAATCTGGAAGAAGCTGACCACAGAAGGTTCTACAAGTGCTCATTAAAATGTCTGCAAACTTGCTGAATCTGGCTTTTATGGAAGAAAACACACTTGAACATTCCTGAACTAAAGATGCAAAAATCAAAAGTATACATCTCCCTGTGATCAACTTTTCTAAGTCATGCACACAAGGAAATGCTCCAACACGCTCACGGCCTTACACGTAATTTCTAGATCTTTAGAGGTACAGACAACCAGCACAGGAAGTTCTCTGGTTAGGTAAAATAAATTTCCTCTTCAACAAATATTCATGAAGCTCTGCAGCTACCACACAGCTCTGTTTCCCTTTTCTTGTAATTTCAATGCTTGAGAAAAAAAAAGGAAGCATTTAGCTTTGTGAAGGGGTGGGGCAAAGGAAGGCAGAACATTCACTTCTCCAAGCTCTTTACCCTTCCATTACAGGCAGATACAAGTTCAGCAGCTCAGCCCCAGAATTAGATACTGTTCATCATGGAAAAGAGGAAATGCACAACTGTCCTGAACACACAGAGCTGTGTGAAGCTTGAGGAAAATCCTGTCCCATTGGTCCAAAGGAAAAGGATGCAATGTAAGTGATCCAGTCCTATCACATCAGCCAAATAATAAAGCTGCCACTCTATGAACCCCAGTCTAGCACACTCAGCACTTTGGGAACACAGGGAACTCTTGGATGTGCATGAAACAGCAAGTGGTCCTGAAGATGAAAGAGAAAGAACAGAAACATGCACACAGCAAAGAAATTGCCCCCGAGAGCAAAAGGAAAGGTGAGCTAACTACACACTCCCTGCACAAAAGCACATGGGCTGCCTGTCACTGCACTTGGAATTGCCAAACAACGCTTTGAGATGACAAGGTTTGGATGAAAGACACCACGAACAATTCATTTTCTTAAGCAGTCCGTGGTTCAAATGCTAATAAATAACTAATTAAATGTCCAGTGATCACCCACATGCACTAAAAACAGAACACTCACCCAAAGATTAACAGCAGGTTTCTGCACTAACGGGATCGCTTCAGAAAAACTAACAGGTCACTGCAGAAACATTCTCTAAGTTTAGTTTTGTTTGGGTTTCTATTTACTCCTTGCAGAGCTGAATCAAAGACAGCGAGGCATCACTTCTAGTCTGCAAAGCCCCATATGCTGAGAGGCTGCCTGAGCAGAGGAGCCAGCCTTGCAGTGTGGCTCTCCCTGCCCACACCTGCCTATCTCCTCCTGCATCTCCCGGCGGGTGGGTCACAGCCCCGATGGAAACTGCCCTGGCTCCAGCGCACAGCTGCAGACAAACCAGCTAACCTGGAATGCTGGCAGCCCTCCTGCCTGACCCACGGAGTACGTGACCCAGGCACTGTGGGGCATGGGGACAGCAGCCTTCAGCACAGCATCCAAACCAGGGAGCAGCTTGCCCAGGCAGGTATGCGATGTCAAGATGGGGATAACACTCCCTGTTAAAACAGACTTAGCGTCCCAGCTACTCTGGAAAACGTATTTCTTTAAGATATTTATTCTTGCCTAGGAAAGCTCCCTACGGTCCCAGAAAATGAGGCTCAGCTCAGTAACAGACTTCAGCTCGCATCCCTTTCCTCCGTCACGTCGCACATCTGCCCATTCCCACTCCCTCCATCGCCGGCACCCCCGGGCCACACGTCGGGCCCAGGGCTCTCATCGCCCCCGGCCCAGCGGGGCTCCCAGTCCTCCCCCTGCCCGAGCCCCATCCCGGCTCTCCCGGCGGACAGGAACCACGGACAAACACCGGGCCCCGAGAGAGGAGCGGCCAGGGCCCAGCGGGGTCCCTGGTGCCGGCCACCCGGCCCGGGCCCGCCTGCGGGCACGGAGCAGGCACAGCCCGGGCAGCGCTCCGGCCGCTCTCCCGAGGCAGCTCCGGAGAGCCCCGTCCCGCTCCCCACCTGCTCCCGCGCCTGGTGCAGCCCCCGCAGCCGCTGCTGCAGCTCCCGCCGGTAGCTCCGCGCCGCCTCGATGCTCTCCCGAGCCTCCTGCAAGAGGAGCCGCACCTCGGCCTCAGAGGCCTCCATGGGCAGCCGTGGCTGCAGCGAGGCGGCGGCGGCGGCGGCGGCGGGGCGGGGCGGGCGGGGCTCGGCCCCGGAAGGGCCGCGCATCCGCGGGGCGGGGCGGGAAGCGCGGCGGGAGCGGGAGGCGGCCCCGGGACACGGACCGGCGGCTCGTGACGTCACACAAGCGTGACGTCAGCGGCGGCCAGGGCACGCGATAGCCGCGTGACGTCGCGGCCGCGGCGCTAAAGCCCTCCTGACAGCGGCGGAGGCGGGAGGGGCGCAGAGAGGGCGTGGCCTCGGCGAGAAAGTGGGGAAAAGGGCGTGGCCTCGGCGGAGAAAAGGGCGTGGCGGCCGCGCGCCGGTCCGCTCGCGTCACGTGACTGGGACAACGAGCGGCCGTTGGGCAGCGCGCGCGGGTCACGTGGGAGCGGTCCGAGGCCCCGCCCCCGCCTTCCGCGCGGCCGATCCGAATCTGGTCCCGCGCGCGCTTTTACCGCCCGCCCGGCGCGCGCGCCCGTCAGGCGGCACCCCCGGGCCATGGCGGCGGCGCGCGCCCCTCGGCCCTGAGGCACCGCCGGGGCCGAGCGCCCCGCGCTCCCCCCCCGAGCGATCCGGGAGGGCTCCGCGCCCGCAGCCGCCGGGACATGGTGGGCAGGGTCGCCGTGGCCGCGGCGGCCGCCTCCCCCCCCCTCCTCCCCGGGAACGACGGAGACGTTCAGGTGGGGACGCGGGCCGGGGGTCGCGCTGTGAGGGCAGAGAGGGGGTGCGGCTGGCAGGGGTGCCCCTTTGGCGTTTGCCTCCTCTGGGTGCTGCCCTGGCACGGCCCGTTCGGTTCCCCTCCTCTCGGTTCTGCCCTGGCACGGCCCGCTCGCTCTCTGCCGGCACGGGTTCGGCCGCTGCCCGGCCCCGCTGTCTGGCTCCCGGGGGCGCTGCTGGCGGTCGGCGCAGCCCCGCGGGCCGGGTTGTCATTAAACGCATTCGAGGGCTTTGGGAAGAGACGTTTTCTGCTTCAGAGGGTGCGATTTCAGAGGAGTTCGGTTTCTGGTACACCAAGAGCTATAAAAGTATTTAAGAACCAAAGTATCTTGGAGCTGTAGAAATCAATGATGTTTTATGGTTTGAATCATTATACAAAATAAGAATTCTCTTGTGTTCATTTTCTTTAAGTACTCTTAAAGGTAAACTGTCATCCTAAGATATGTCAGATGTTCATGGTAGCATCAGACGTTTTTAAGCGATGTTGGAATTCCCTCTTAAATGCTCCACATATGCTCTGGGGAACATCTCAAGGTCGATCATCTGAATTGACCTAGACTTTCAGACTTACACTATTGTGGAATCTCTGCAAAGCTGTTCTGGAGACCTTGTGGTCCCTTTCAGTTTTGACCATCTCAAGGTTTCAGAACAGGATTTTTATTTAACTGAAACAGCAGAACCTTTATTTCAAACTTAGATGGCCTTTGAAAACACAGAAATGTAGTTGATGCATGCACAGTCTGAGCACATTAACATGAATTTTTGTCTTCTGAAAAAATTCTATCTAAGTCGTCCTAAGTCTTTCAAAACTAAGATTCATGTTGTACCTTTTACAGCCATGCAAGAAGCGGCGAGAGGAAGATGCTTCTGTAAAAACAATCACAAGGTATTTTTCACCATTAGCAAAACCAGTGGATAAAGCATTGTCATCACCAAAATCCAACAATATCTTGGATTATTTTAAAAAGACATCTGCAGCTGAGAATGCTGCATTCCCAGTAGGAGCTGGAGATAATAAAGCACTGTTGGATGCTGATGACAAAGACTGTAAATCATCTCTCAAGCCATCTTTGAAGCGGAAGAGAAAAGGGAAGAAAATTAATTTAAATAATATGCCAAAAGAAATTAAAGAACCTGAGAATGACCTGGAAATAGAAATTATTAGTGATGACAGCAGAGTAACTACAGGACTGGAACAAGACAGTAATGACTTTATTGCATCTTGTACTGTAGTGGACAAAAAATGTGCAAGAGAATTAGCAGAAGATAATGATCAAGGAGAGAGAACGTCCCAAATGTTGTCCCCTCCAGAAAAAATGCAAAAAACTTTGGTTGTGAAACACATGGATCAAAAAATAGGGTAAGAAAATTAAGGAAAAGAAAGCACAAAGTAAATATTGATTTGTCCGAAAGCTTTTTATCAGAAAACCAGATGAATGAAACATGTGAAAAGGAAACTGAGGAGAAGACAAATGCAATAGCACAGTGTGATGCTGGTATTGGTGATTCCAGTTTTGAGGTTTGTATGGATGATGGGACATCCCAGGTAAATAATTGTATAATAACAGTGTCATTTGAGGACTTCTTGAGAAGTCAGGGAGATAATAATATTGAAGAAGACACAAAGGCAGCAATGGACACTTCTGGTACAGCAAATGAAATGGAGAAAAATGATAGTATTAGTGACCCAGAAAAGTGTGAGGAATCCCAGCAGCTGTCACTCAGAACACTGACTGTCCTTGCACAAGTTCATTCCATTCCCCCTAAATTACCTCCCTCACATAGGGAGCAGAAAGGCTCTAGGAAAATAGCTTCCATTTTTTTGAAGCAGAAAGGACGTGTAGGGGAAAAAGAAAGCAGCCCAGCCCCCTTGGACAGTGAGCAAGCTGAACAGGTGACTCAGAAAAGAAAATCCAATGTTGTTATTCAGGAAGAAGAATTGGAGCTGGCTGTTCTGGAGACTGCAGGGTCAGATTCTCTGAGGCCAAAATGTACTCTGGAAGAAAAGCATCAGTTTATGAAAGCTTTTAGACAACCAACAGCAGATGTAACAAAAAGTGGAGTTAAAAAGACACCTGGAAAACAAAAGCAAGCTGCTGCAAAGTCTTCAAAAGAAAAAGAAGGATCTGAAGATGTCGTTCCTTCAAATAAAGGATTAGAAAGCAGGATACCAGAAGATTATGTGGACAAACACACACATTCTAAACCTAAAAGCAATAGAACTAAACCTAGAAGATCTAAGAAGGTTCAGAAAAAAGGAAACAGAAGAAAGAAGGCTTCAAAAACTAAGGATACTGATGTCTCAAACACCAGCAATTATACTGGAAAAGAGGATTCAGATGCTAGTGTTGTTACTGTGGAAAACAACTTAGATGTAATAATTTTATCAAGTCCAGAAGTGAGTGAGTTAAGGAGGAGTTTAAGGCAGCAGAAAGCCAAAACATCAACAAATGTTGCACCTAAAAAGCCCAGGGCTAGAGGTGCCTGTTCTGCAGATGAATTAAGTGCCTGCCCATTAGAGACTTCCACCCCAAAAGCATGCAGACAATCCTGCAAGACAAGCAGCATGTACAGAGCTGAGGTGATTACTGTGCCCTTTGATGGAAGCAGCCCAATAAGGTAAACCTCTTAGAGTATATTCTACCTTTTTGCCCATTAATTGTATACGAGTATTTTGAAAATAAGACATAATTATAAATGGATTGTTTATCAAAGTTGCATGGATACTGATCACGGTGGGTAAAAATAGAGAGGAACCAAAGTTGACTATAAATGTGTTGGTACTAAAGACATCAAAAAAAACCCCAACCAGACAACAAAACTTGACCACCAGTTGGGGAGTTGCTTCTTTTTACAGCACTGTACTTTTAACGGCTTTTGAAAATGAGATTGAGAGAAACATTTCCCTTTATTAGCCAGTAATAATTTCATAATACTTTTTTCCTAATTAGAATGAGGTTTACACGTATCAAAGGAGCTACAAAATCAAATAAAGCTGAAGCAATGAAAAATGAAGAGTCTCATTCCAAAAACACAAAGGTAATTTATGTAACAATTGTTGTCAGTATTTTGTTATTTCCTGTATGGGTATAATTGTGGTGTATTCAGTATTGTGTAATAATCTAATGTAATACAATATGACAGTTCCCAGCTGCTCTATTGAAAGGGAATATACTCTGATTTATGATGAAATTTGAGATAGTTTCTTGTACCTTAGGTCTTAAAACATATTTTATTAGTAAAAATCCACCTTTCATAACAGAAAAATCCCATAAAATAGCATGCTCCTGTGCTGCAGGTTCTTAGGATGGGATATAGAAACGACTGATGTGGCACTTATTGCCATGGTTTATTTGACAAGGTGGTGATTGGCCAGAGGTTGGACTTGATGATCTCAGAGGTCTTTTCCAACCTAAATGATGCAGTGATTTGTGATAGGGTTTGGGCACAGCATAACAGCTGAGGCTTAAGAATGTCACTGCCCATATTTTATTTGTTCCATGAAAAAATTGGGATCTCCTTGCAGGGCTCTCACTCCCTTTTGAAAACTGTCGATATCATCTTGGTTTGCCTGTTCTTTCAATTATCTCATTTTCTTTTTGATACCAATGAAATTTTGCAACAATTACATACCTCTGTGAAAGTGAAAAATTATATTTATATGCAAAGTACTTAGCACTCTCTTCACTATTAATTACTATTTTGGTTTCTTTGCTCTTTGTGAACAGATAAACTCCACTTCTAAAAACATATCCAAAGCAAAGCAGCTGATTGAAAAAGCAAAGGCTTTACAGCAGAGCAGATCAAGAGTGACTGAAGACTCAGCAGCTCCTGTGAGGCGCTCGTCTCGACAGCGAGTTCTCACTGAGAAGAAGAAATTAGAAGAAAGTGATGTAAGGCTGTCCTTTGGGGGGGAATATTTTTATATATTTTTGATTGATATCAGCAACACAAATGATTCCTACTTGATTCTTTACAAGAAATGTTTGCAAGTTAAGGTAGATATCTGCAATGTACTCTTAATAACGAAGGAAAAGTTGGGTTTCCTTTCTTACTTGATTTGCTTTCCTTCTAGGAATCAGTAATAATTCTAGGTTCAAATGTGGATAATGTCACTACTACAGAGCAGAGTGTGAAGGAAAAGAAACTTCGGAGCTTAAATGATGTTTTGGGGAAGATGTCTAAAAATTTGAAGGTTGCAAAGAACTTCAATGGTAATTGGATTTTACTGAATGTTTATTTTTATTACAAAAACATTTTATATGTTACAATATGACTATTGTAACTTTATTTCATAAAGCTGCCATTGCTGTATAATAATCTTTTCTCATGATTTAACTTGTACAATATTCCAATATATACTTTCCCTTTTTATATGAATTAATAGTGCAGAGGTTATTTACATGTGTTGTTCTGCTTTTTCTTCATTTGGGGAAAACTGTTTGAAAAATTATCAATCATTATACCATGTTATGTTGCATCTCCTTTTTTTCCCTAATGTTAGAAAATAGCATCTATACTGAGGAAATAATTAGAAATAAAGCTATAATGAATTTTGTTAAAATACTCAACTTTCCCCTATGAGAAGTGATTCCCTGATGATGTTAAATGGAACATACAGGTAGTGAGCACAGAAGCAAGGTTAGAATCTTGTATCAGTGCTAATCTAATAATGGGGTTTTTTACCTTTTTAAAGGGAAACTGGAATGTCCACCTTCCTGCCTAGGCAAAAATGCTCAAAACTCTGCAGGTGAACCAATTGTGATCTTTGATGAAAGCAGGTCAGTTGCCAAGAGTGCACTTGCTTAAAAACTAAAATACAGTTCACGGTTACTTTAACATTCTCTCATGTTGACAGATTTAAATACACTTACTGAAATGTGCTGTAAATATTCATGACTTTTCATACTGATTAATATTTTAATCTGCTTGCAAAATTGTAGGGGTGTCTTGGAGAGTACCTCTACCATTTTAGAACCATTTTAAATGTCTGGAAATGTAGTTGATGACTGATTTAAAAAAAATCCTAAATTGCATATAAAAATACAAAGCCAAAGACAAATTTTTTTAGATTTAAACTTTTAACACAGAATTAATTTCAAACTAGCTACATTAAAAGTCATTCAAGCAGTTCTGACAGACTATTTTTAACTCATTTGGAAGAGAATATGATTAAATTCAGCCTTGCGTTGCTGGAAGTTCTACTAATTCTATATTTTTTTCTTTCTTTGCTGTTTTCGTTAAAGCCAAGATGCATCTGAAAATTCTCAGGATGATGATCCATTCAGAGCAAAACGTGAATTCCTGATGAGTGGATTGCCAGAGTCGCTAAAAAGGCAGATTGCAAAGAAGGCAGCAGCAATGGAAGCCTACTCCCTTGCAAGTTCCTGTTTTAAGACTGTTGTCCATGTACAGCAGAAGGATGACTGTAAGCTTTTGTTAAGCTTTTGGGTTTTGTTTAAATGTACATAATAATTTCTGAGGAATTTGTGCAAAAGAAGAAAAAAAATTTGAACAGCTTAGGGCTGGAATAGGTGGGAGTTTCCTCTTGCTTTGTGTCTTAGTAAGAGAACAAAACTTAGAAGCTTCCAGTGAGATGATTTTGAATACAAAATATACAAATTGATGCTAAAGTAGTCTGTACATGCATGGGTGAGGTTGCAACATTCTTAATATTTAGTCGAAAAAGTTGGTCTGTTAAGTTACAATTTGGAGAATAAAAATTGCGTTGCACTGATTTGGGTAGAAACCATTTCCTTCTGACAAAGGCAAAAGCCTTCACAGAAGAGAGAATACCAGCCCATTTCTTTTCCCCAGAACAGAAGTTAACTCTTGTTTTTGGTGGGGGTTCTTTTGTAGGTTCTCCTATGTGGAAATTGCAATCACCATCATGCCCTCTATTAACTAAGCTGAGGGAACTGAGTACTGAAGTCACCAACGTCACAAAAATCGCACTCTCACTTGGTGAATTTTCCACTGTGAATTCAAAGCAAACTGGAAATTGTTCTGCACCTGTGGTTAGTACTTTAAAATTCAAATTGTTTTGGTATTTGTTTGGAGTTATGTTGTTAATAAATCCTGTATTTTATTTTTTTTATTTCCCTGTGTGTGAGTTATCCATTTTTCATCTTACCATTAGACTGCTCTTTTCCGTTTTTAAGTTTCTGTTAATCTCCGAATTTAACAAGACACTACCAGTTTAAATTATGCAAAGTATTCTGTGTAAAGGTTTTAAGTAATTCTGTGAGTGTGTATTCCAGCTTTCAGGCCACCGACCAGCTTTTCCTGATGCATTCAAGAAGGATTTGCTAGAGAAGATTGTGGCTTCTAATTCTCAGTTTCCAGTGAGAAAATACTACTCCAGGTTCCTGAAAAAGCAAACAGAACGGTTGGCTTTGGAAAACAGTACACAAGGTTAGGAATCTGTGTAGGGGGAAAACCACCCTCACTCTCTCTGGCATTAAAAAACAACTGGTAATTTTAAAAAATGTGTTACTGAAGGAATACTGTTGTTGGAAATAAATTCTTTCTCACATTTTAGGTTATTTTGACCAAATTCTTCAAGTATGGCTTAAGCAAATGTACAGTCATAATGGACATAGCCTGAAATTATAAATGGATGCAATTTTTTTTTCTTAGAAAACAGAGATGGCACTGAAAATCTTAATGTAATTGAGAAACATCCTGACAACTGGAAGGAAACGAAGAGGAAAAGGAAAGAAACAGAAGACCGCAAGTCAAAAAGAAGAAAACAATTTGAAGGTACAGAGACTGAAATGAAATCAAGAGTTTCCAGGAACCTTAATCGTCCCATATCTGGAGAAAAACAGGCAGAGACAGGACAAGCCACACACTTGGGAAAAAACAAGACCCAGAAACCAGATAGTGTGACAGAAGACACTGGGTGTTTATCAGATCCAAGTGCACTTTCAGGTAACTGTATTTCCTGTCTCATTTTAATCTTTGCATTGAGGAAGTGTATGTGTGATGTGTCAGCTTTCCATTGTGATGCAAAAATCATATCTAGTCATAATACTCTGCTAGATTTGATCAGTTCTATTACATGAAGAACTGTTTAAAATGAACAATATTTTTTCTGTAGGTGTGGAAAAGGAAGACATGCTCTGGACAGAAAAATATCAGCCTCAAGATTCCAGTGAACTTGTAGGGAACAAGAAAGAAATTGAAAGGCTACACAGGTCAGAAGTTGGAATATGGATCCATTCCTAAAATAACTCAAAACCTCAGGTTACTTGATAATGCACAAGTACTGAGAAAGCAGTACTTTTCTGTACTTCCCTACAAGCATCCTGACCTTGCTGTATTCTCTGCTTTTGACAGGAATTTAGCACTGAAGTTCACCTAACACATTGTGCTTTCAGTTAAATTTTCTCGTGGGCTTAAGTTACTGGTGTGACTCTTACACAGAATTTAAAGATCCATCTTACAAAACAACACGGAATTATGAGTGAATAAGTAGTTCACCAAATGACTTGTTTTTGTCATTGTCATAGTTCACCAAATGACATTGTTTTTGTACCAGTCAGCTAACAGAATGGAAAATGAAAAAGAAAACCTGTTCTACAAAAGAATCAAATCCTGATCTTTTTGCTTTTACCTGAAAAGGCTTGATAGGTTTCTGCGGGGTAACAAGTGACTGATGTCCCCTATGTTTTATGGTCTGCTCTATCTTAATTTGGTTCACTTAATTCACCAGCAATTTTTATTCTTATTTTGTTCTGTCCTTTTATAGTTGGTTAAAAGAATGGAAAAAGAGAGCTGATTTGGAAGAAAAACGAAATCAGAAAAGGGAAAAGGAGGACAAAGAGCAAGAAGGTACTGATAGAATTAGTATAGTTTCTCTTTTGTTAAAAGTTGGCAAAAAATAACAATCCTTTCTTTTCTTTTTAATAATTCCACAGATTCTTTAAGCAGCCTTGACTTTAAAGATAGCAGATCTGATATTGAGGAAGAGACAACTCTTTGCAATACAGTTCTGATAACTGGCCCACCAGGAGTGGGGAAAACTGCTGCAGTGTATGCTTGTGCTCAGGAGCTTGGGTTTAAGGTTTGTGGAGTTCTTTCTTTCCTCAGTGCATTTTTCTTATTTATAACTAATGATACAAAAGCATTCGTGATACAAGATGTCTACAATTTAATTCTTTTTTGTAAATTAAATACCACTGCAGATATTTGAAGTCAATGCCTCTTGCCAGCGTAGTGGGAGACAGATTCTGTCCCAGCTGAAAGAAGCTACTCAGTCTCATCAAGTGGACAAAAAAGGTGCAAATGCACACAAGCCTTGCTTTTTTAACAGTTGTAGCAGTGCCAAGTCACCAAGTAAGTGTCCTGGTTCTTATCTGGGGTTCTTTGTTTGGTCTGAATTATGGGGTGGGTTTTATGGAGGGGAGGAGGTTGTTAAAGACTGAATGCCCCAAACAAATTTTAGATATCAGGTGTTTTTAAAATGATAGCAGATTAAGCTTACTTGGCCATAATAGGAAGAACTGGTCCATTGGTTAGCACAACTACAGACCAAATTAAATAATGACTTCATTAAAATACTGTCTCTTGATTACATTAATTCTGCAGTGGTGGAGCAAGTGCTGTGGCATTTGAATAGAAAGTTGAACAGAAAGATTTTCCTATAACAAGAGAAAAGGAAAACAAGCAAAAATCAGCACAGTAAACTTGTCATTTACCATAGATAAAAAATGGGGTTCACTTTAAATTTATCTGAGAAATATCAGTTTGACGTTACATGTGCAGATGAAGTTTAATATAAAACATACCTTGCAGAAAAAATGTATTCTCCAAAGAAAGTTATTTCTCCAAGAAAACTGCAACTGTCACCAAAAAGAGCAGGATCGAAACGAAACTCGACTTCTAAAACACTTGCAAACTACTTCCAAATTTCTGCCAAATGTAAAGGTATTGATGGAGAAGCAACATCTGAAGAAAAAAATGGAGGTAGGCATTCCTTTTTAATAATGAATTACCTTTGGAGATGGAAATGCTACACCATGTATGTGGAGCTGTGTGGACAAAAGAACAGATTCTCTTAAGCATTTGATACATGGGGGATTTTTGAAGCCAGTACCTGGAAAGCATTAAATGGTTTCACTCCTCCTTCCTGCTCAATTATTCATCTATCTGCAGGAAATACTCAGAATTCACTGGAAGTAAAGAAAGATGCTCAAATTAAGTCAATAAACAAAGAAGAAGGAGGAGAACACAACAGGAAAAGTGCAACATCCCTCATTCTTTTTGAAGAGGTACAATTCACATGAAATGTACTGTGACTCTGTTCACAGCTTGTAACTGCTGCTCAAGCTGTTGATACTCTGTTTTCTGTAGGTGGATATAATATTTGATGAAGATGCAGGATTTCTAAATGCAATAAAGACATTCATGGCAACTGCAAAGAGACCTGTAATTCTTACCACCAATGGTGAGTGTTGTTTGTAGCAGTAATTAGGCTTTACAGACAGAAGAGCCTCTTATAATTAGAGGCTGAATTTGGTGATGGTTGAATAGTGCTCCTAAATGAAAAAATTAATGAGTGGAGACTGTAAAGCAAGTGTTTGAGTGTTTGAATAAAGGTACTGGCTGCTCTAATGGATAAAGAAAATAACTAGGTTTGAATGTAATGTCATGACAGTTCTCTGATCTCTCTTTATAGATCCAACATTCAGCTTAATGTTTGATGGCTGTTTTGAAGAGATCAATTTTAAAACCCCTTCCTTGGTAAGTCTGTGTCTGGAAATGCAGGTACATCTTAAGCAAGTAATTGTCAGCTGATTTCAGTTTGAAATTTAAATGTTAGGGTAGGTTTATATATTTCTGATGTAACATGTTTGTTTGATCAGAGACATACATCTTTGGGGTTTATGTAAGGATGTGTAGGATGTATTTATCTTTACATATAGAAGCTGTTGTGCTAGCATGGAAAATTTATTTTCCAAAGAATTTAGTGGTACTGAGAATTAAAATAAGGACATCACTTAATCATGTCATTTAGTTCTTAGAATGTAGTTAGATAAATATCTGATAGCTCTGATCTCAAGGTTGTTATACCAGTACTGGTTCATTCATTAAAAAGTGTAGGAGTTATTTTAGAAATACTATGGGTTATTCCTTTAATGTAAACACTAGTGTTCTGTGTAGCAAATAGTTTTATTTGCAGCTATGTGTTAGGTGAAAAACCTAAATAAGTGAGAATCAGAGGGACTTAATTGTTGAGAAGGGGAAGTTTCTTAATGTGAAACTGAAAACCTGTTGGACTTACAGGCAATGGCAGAGTTAAACGAAAGAATGCAAGAAAAGCTTTTAAAATTAATACAGTTCAGTAAAAGCTGATCACTGATGATGAGAAGCAAGGCGTAGGTAGTGTCAGGACCATGAGCAGAATATGTTTGTGTTTGTTTTTAATCAGCTGAATTTCTAAACTTAACTTAATTTTCTGACATAGGCTACATAGATTTGCTTTCCCATACAGCTTTTAATCTAACTGTAATCTAATCTAATAAACTAATCTTCTGTATTAGAAGGCAAAGTGTATTGCGAGCATAAATAGAATAATTTGCTCTTGTATGACACCCTGCAGTGTGATTTGCAGGAGTTGTTTCAGTTGTCTGTCTGTAACTCTTGTTTAGATGAACTCTGTGAGCTACCTCCAAGCTCTGTGCCTGGCTGAGAACCTATGGACGGATGGGAAGGACTTGGCTGCTCTCCTGACCACAAATAACTGTGATATCAGACAAAGTGTTCTGTGCTTACAGTTCTGGGTTAGAAGTGGAGGTGGATGCTTGAAAGAGAAGTGTTTGGCACTTGGTGGTATGTTGATTTAATTTAATCTTAAAAAAATATCCATCTAAATATGAGTTTGACAAAATCGAAGCATTCTTAGACATGTATAAATAAATGGTAACTTCTGTAAGACTCCTAAATACTGGGGGAGGGGGCACTTCTGCTATTTTTAGCTACTTCAAGGCCTTGTATTTGTGCATAAGAAATTAAATTTTGAGGGTTTTATTGCCTGTCCTTATGGTACTTATTACCTCCCTTTCATGTTCTGAATAGCAAAACTGGGCAAAGAAGGGAACCAGTAGTAATTTTCCTCAGTTTGCAGTTCTTTATCCATGTAGCTGGGTTATAGACAATTCACCTAGAAGAAGCAGAGGTGAAAAAGGGGTAAAAATGGGACAGCTGGCAAGCAGGAGGGAGGAGGAACTTGATCCCAAATGATTCAGGAAGAGTTTAGGGGTGTGAGGGAGTGACAGGGAGAGACAAGTGAGCACAGCCTCCTTCAAAGGTTACTTGGGAATCAGGAGAGCAGGTTGGTAACACTGACAGCAGTGGTGTGGGCATGGGGATGTCTCATTTCAGCTGCTCTGTTCCTCCAGCACCACAGCAAGAGGTGACAGTTACAGCATTCTTTGACAGGAATTGAGGTAATGAGGTGGAAAATCAATTTCATGATGCAGTTGTTCGCTTCCAAGTAAAGCCTGTTATCTCTGTGCAGGAGGAGAAGAGACAAGGAAGGCAGATAATGTCATTCATCCTGCAAAGTCTAACCATTCCAAGGTGGATTTTTCTCAAGCTGATGATGCACATGTTCAGGAGTTTCCAAAATGTGAGACAGACTGTGTAGAAACATTGCTTGGCCTTAAGAACATCCTGTTGCCTTCAGAAGATTTGTTTACATTTCTTAAGGTATTTTTGTAGTTGACTTGGTAATACTTTCAGTGATTGCCAGACAATTGAGTGTAACCATCACCAGGAATAACATTATCTTAGAAGCAAATCTCTGAAAAGGTTTATTGTAGAAATTAGAGAATTCCATGGTTATTAAGTGCAATCTGAACTGGGGTGGTCTCCTGCAAGCAAAACAGTCCCTCACCTCATAAGCACAAAGCCAGGAGTTTGAGATTTTCTGTAGTAACATTTTTATTTTAAAAAAAATGTACTTTAATATATTGATAACACTTTCATGATTATTATTTTACAGCACAAAATCACAACCATGGAGGAATGGAATAAATTGATACAGCTTCTCACAGAATTCCAGATGAAGCATGTGGATTTTGTATATAGTAATCTTGAACTTATTCTTCCCTTACCAGTACAAGTATCGTCAAACCAGTCTGAAGCCTCAAAATCTATACTTGAAAGGACTACTATAGTTTCTTCAAAAGACAGATCTAAGAGTTCTTGCTCTGGGAAGAGTAGCCCTGGAAAAATGTCTAAAAAGAGAAAGGCTCAAAAAAGGCTTGAGATATTGGATGATAGTGACTTATTTGATTCTGAGCTGAACTATTCAGCTGAATTCATAACTTTGCCATCAGACAGTCCTAAATCATGTGCTGAAATGAATAAAAAGGAATCAAATTTGTTGGTGCAGAAAGAACAAGAAATTAAAACTAAACCCTCAGCAAATGAAAAAAGGTCTTCAGTTGTTTTTCAGTGTATGAATTCACTGACTGAGTTTGTGGAAAACATGTCCTTCCTGGATTGTTGTGTAAACACTAACACCAGGGAACCACTGGAGTTTTCAAAAAGTGAAGAATTTCATTGGACAAATGCCAAAATCAGAAATGGTCTGTGTGATGAGTTCAGTATAGAAAACACTGATTGGTGGAGTCTCCAGAGCTGTAGTGAAATAAAGGCAGCTATTGAAGCACTCAGCTTCACCAAAAGTTCTGTTAATATTTCACAAAACTTGGAATCCTTTTTGAGCACCAGTAAAACACCTGAAAGTGATCAGCTGAAGGGACTGACTCTGCCTGTCTCAAACACAAGGAATTGCATATCCTTCAGTCAGGCAGCTGATTCAAGGTAAGACATTGTTAGACATAATATTTCTAGAGTACAATGCAGTTATTTGTCAAGAAGATCATTCACAGGGTGTAGGACTGTGTCAGATTTAATGTATACACATTCATACCACTATGACTTGTCAGTGTGCCTCAAAACACTGCAATATATTGTTCACTGTGCTTTTACAACCTTAAATTAACTTCTTGTCCATCTGCAAAAAGTGACTTTTCTTGAACAGCCTGACTTTAATGTTATTAAGGAATGGTGGCCTTAGTCTAGTTACTTTAAAAATGGACAAACATCACCACCACCCCAGAAAGAATAACAGAACCCTAAAGGAATGGATTTTTCAAGACAGATGGGATTGTGCAAGTACCAAACATGCAAATTTCTCACCCAGTGCCTGCTCATACTGAACCCATGTTAAGTGTGTTGGTAGGTGTTGCTTGATGAAGACCTAAAAAACATCCAAAGTAAATTCTTTGTATTAACTCAATGCTAACAAAGAATAACTTTTAATATATTGTAAAAGACCGAAGAATACTATCAAGTGTGGTCATGAAACATGGTTTTTAACATAAACAAGTAATCATAGGTAAAACTGGCACAATGGGCACTTTAAAGCCCAATCAGGGGTCTGAACAGGAAGGTGGCTCAGAGCCTTTCTTCTGTAAATCAGTACCCAGAGGAGCAATGTCAGAATGGATCTGACCTTGCATCCTGTGACCAGGTTTATATCATGGGTTAGGCACTGGACCTGGCACTGATATTCTGGCAAATACCAATTGCATAATGCTTTTTATTTTTGAAGACCACAGATGCTTTCAGTTGTGGTTGTACTGAACCTCACATCTCTATCTAGACTGAAGAGCTCCCCAGATCAGACTTCTGATTAAGATAAGAACATTGGCCAAACAAACTGCTGGCCCTCATGTTTCTGTCCAAGTGCAGCTTTGGGGTGCTGTGTAAGCAGCACACAATTAGAAGCTGCAGACACCTGATCTATTGGGGTGCAGTTCTGGACATCAATTTAATGGAGTTTAAAACCAATGGCTTTGATCCTAAATAAATAAAATCATCACTGCACATTCTTGAATAAGAAACAATAAAGCTTCATTCTCTGTTTTAGCACTCATAAGAAAGCACAGAAGAGGCTGGCTGTCATCAAAACTGTATTTTCCAGAAATCCTTTAAATCTGGGCAATAAGCAAGCCAGTACCCTCGAATACCTCCCCACTCTCCGCAGTATCTGTAGGTCTGAGAAGCTTAAAGAGCAAGGGAAGACTAAAAGAAGGTAAGTTTGGGTTTTCCTAAATCTTGCTGCATTTCATTATAGAGGGTAGTTAAGGATTTTAATAAAATATATTGTTGAACAATTCTAGGCAAGGAAGGTGGACATTTGTCTCTCAAAATAATAAAAGTGTTGCCTTATATTTGGAAATAACTTTATTCCCTCAACAGTCTTTTTTACTTTTTTTTTTTAATAGGTTCTTGCATTATCTTGAAGGGATTCATCTTGAAATACCCAGACAAATGATAAATGGTCTGTCTTTGAACTTCCCTTAAAACTGCCAACACCAGAAATACTTTGTGCCTAATGGTGGTATTCTCACCATAGTTTGTTTGGTTTTATTTTAATTACCACATTATTGTATATTCAGAGCCATTTGTATATTAAATTTTTATAAGTATTTAAAATAATGTATATATCTATTGTCGTTATACTGCTCTCCACAGTTGAAATGTGGGTTTGTTTGGTGCTTATCCAGTAAGGGCATTCATTCATTCATAATACTAAATGCATGAACTATTCAGTGGGGACTTCTTGCTCTCTTTCTCTCTAATTTGTGGATCACATAGCAAGAAGTCCCTTTCTATCAACTGTCACAACTTACACTGCAAAGTTGCTATTTTCTGAGGAGGCTGTTTTTTTCAGATAAGTTTGTTTCTGAATTTGCAGTTAAAGTGATAAATAACTCGAGGTGGGAGGGGGTACAGAGAGGATGCAACAAGTGCTCCAAAGTCTGAATGACTAAACCAAATTCTTCACTTTGACCACAGGGAAAACAAAGCACTATGCTGCAATGTACATATATTTGTATACATTCCTTCCATTGTTTACAGCTGTCAGATCTGCATGTTAATCTCCTAAAAAGGTAGAGAAATAATTACCGTAGCTCAACATGGTCTCAAGAGATTTAGGCAAGATTTTGTACATAACAATTATCCCAGTGTTACTTTGGATACAGGAATATTTAACTACTTCTAGTCTTGTATATTGTGTTCTATTCTAAAGCTTCTTTTTTTGTATTTGACAAGACTTCAGCCCCAATATTTGTGATTGAATCCTTTTTTATACAACAATAAATTTGTGAGACTTTGCTACAATCTCAGTGTTTCTGTTGAATGAAAGGTAAAACTCATGAAACATTTTTTAAAGGATTTTAATACTGGAATTAGTTCTACCATGAACTTTTCTGCCTTTTCTTTGCAGTTGGACTGTTCCTGTTCCTCAAACTAAGTCAGACTGCTGCCAGGCAGTGGTGCTCCACTTACCTCAGTGTCTCTGTGAAAATAAGGAAGGCCATTTGCAAGTTCTGCTCTCATCTTACATTTTTCATGTCCTAAAGATGATCAGGAATTATAAATATTTATGGAAACAGTAAATTGTTCTAAGTTTATGCATTGTAGGTCATCTTTATAGTTTATTCCTTCCATAGCCCAGAATTATCAAAAATTAGTGATGGCTGTTAAAATCTTCATGGCTTGATTTTTTGTATCAACAGTCTATGCTTCTCCTGTATGATTTGTAAAAATAAATAAATATACATTTTAAATTTTTTAAAATAATAAAGTAAAAGTGCATCTGTTTACTGCTTTCTAAAGGTACTGTCAATCTAACTAGATTACAGTGAGGACTTACATAAATCAGAAACAAGTGCTCTGTAGTATTTTAGGAAATTCAGGGATAATTTGAAAGACCCAAATTAGAAAGCAGTGAGAGACAATTTACCTTTTTTTGAAGTCAGCTCTGGTTTTAATAACTGCTTTTAGAAGTTTGCAGAATCTGCTATAAGGGTAAGGTGGAATTCAAGTATTTTCCTTTTTCATCAGATATTTACCACACGAAATCACCTCAAGCTACTCTGAATGAAAGATAATCTGTGTGTGATGATCTGAGTTTTGATAAAGTAGCACCTTTGGATTTTTATGCATCAGGTATGAGCATCTTTTGTATGCTAGAATAAAGCAAGTTTCCAGGAGGGATGGGCTTGAGGAAAAGGGACCTGGGGCTGGTTTTGATTAACTCTGCTTAGAAGGAAATGTTTCACAAGCTGCATTCCAGTACTGTGAAATCTGCCTGCTTTTTGATGCAAAATATTTTCCTGCAATAGTTTGGCCCCTGGTTAGTCCTTTATGTATTGCCCCTCCAGGTACTTTCTGTGTCTTGAAATCAGAAGTAAAAACAACCCTGGAGGTTCACACTTACTCTCTTCCATTTAAGCAGCAGTTATTAGTAGGTGTACAGCGACTTAAAACCAACAACCTTGTTCTTGATGAAATCTCAACCAAGTTTCAAGCATTTCTGTCTTTTTACTGTCATTCCAATATTGCTTTCCAGAATGTAAATGAGGGTGATATTATTCTGTCATCCCATGAATAATATAGAAAAAAGCAGTTACGGTTGCAAGAATGAGCCAAATACTTAGGCTGTGTTAATGAATAGAGGTGAGAGGAGGGAAAGACCCCTTCAAGAGCAAGACCATCTCAAGTCTTTGTAAAAGATATATATTAGATATATAAATAACCACTCCCCAGATGTCATACAAAATCTTCCTTTCGTTCTACAGGAGTTGTAAGGACACTCCTAAAATTAAGCTAGCAAAAAGCTTTGGTGTATGGCTTGCAAGAAGATTACCTGGGGAAAATTAAATCCAGTGTGCAACAGTTCCTAGAGAGTGAGTGCTGAAAAGAGGTTCTATGTATGTAGTTGAACAACTTCTCAGATATTCTGCAGCTATTTATGTTGTAATTTCACAATAGTTACAAATAAATAAAAGGTACAATACTACTTAGTACTTAGAAGATGGAAAAAACGTTTCATTATTTGGAACTGATAATGATGTCTACGGTAGTGTTTAGTCATCTACAAAATTACGGTGTTTTTACAAGATTGTAGATAAACTTTACTAAAGAAGCATTGTGTATTATACTGCACTATAGCAATGCAAGTTAGCAACACAAATTAAATTCAACCTGAAACTAGAAAAATATTTGAATACCTCTTAATCTTTTTCTGAATTAACTAACCTTCTTGAAAATTTTTGTCTCAATTTTTTGTCTTGTCTCTTGTCTTAGATAAACAGAATGCTAAGTCATAGACTTTTTGGCATTTGCTTTAGCATCGAAGAGGAACGTTTTCAGTAGGATTGAAATGCTTTATTGTCCCTGTGTTGAGCTATGGGGCAGGGTTTTTCTGGCACTGCTTGGTGTCACCGAGCTCCCTTCGAGCCTGTGCTGAGTGCTCGCAGCTGCGTTGGGAGAGTGGGGCTCTCCTGCCCCGCGGTACCGGGGCTTTGGTCGGTGGCTGGGGCGCGACTGCCGTCCTGTTACCCAGTAGCTTTGGAACTGTTAACCTTCTTAGAGAGGTGGGATTGCGGCACACCTGCAGATGTGCGGCCGAGCCGTCCTGGCCCCTTAGTACCGAGCTGGCGTTGCGGTGAAGCTGTCGGGGCCGGCGGGCGGGTGCCCCGGGCCGGGGCCGCGCAGCCCGAGCCGCCTGGAGAGGAGGAGGCGCCCGGGGACACGGGAGGGGTCGGGGCGGCCCGGGCCGCTCCGGTTCCTCATTTCCCGGCCGGGCCGAGCCTCCCGCAAAGTCCGCGCCAGGCGCCGGGCGCGATGGACTACGAGCACAACAAAGCGCTGCTGCTGGAGCTGCAGAGGGCGGCCGGCACCGGTAACGATCGCTGCGCCGACTGCGGGCACCCAGGTGAGGCGGCTCCGCCGGGCAGTGCCCCGCGCCCCCCGAGCCGCTCCCAAGCGGACGGCGGCCGTGACGGGGACAGCGCCTCTGCGCGCTGCTCGTCCCGCTCCGCAGCCGTGTCCGTCGGTCCGTGCAGACATCCCGTGTCCCGGAGGGTGGCTGCGGGACGGTCCCGGCTGTCCGGGACACGGCTCTGGGGGAGCCCCATGGGGCCAGGGCATCGCCGCCGGGACAGGAAACGACCTCAGCACCAGGCGCTTGCCCGGGTTATTTGTGCACAGGGCACGAGGCTGCAGGAGGAGGAGGGTGCGTGGCGTGGATTCCCAGGTCGGGTAATGTCTGCGAGGGCTGGGGCAGAGAAAAGCACGGAAAACCCGCCGGAGCCCCCGCGCCGGGCTGGCGCCAGTGCCGGTTCTGCCCCGTGTGGGTGAAGCCAGCAGGCGCTGGAGAAGGCGTCAAGTTGCTTCTGTTTAGCGTGATAGGGAGAAGTGGGGGGTGGCGCAATCCAGGGAGATGGACTTGCCGGAACACTCAGTGCCTGTAGGGATGCACCTATGAAAGCTGCTTCAGGGGATGTAGCAGCAGGCAAGAGCAGGAGCCTTCACGGGCAGCGGACAGAGTCCTGGCTGTAGGTGGTTGTACCCTCTTGTACCCTGAATAGTGCACACTGTCTCTTTCCATTGTTAATTCAATAACAGCAGCATTTCATGCAGAACTAATAATTAGCTGAGCTTTTCCATCATTACTCACCTGCCTGCACAGTCACCTTAATTTTAAAGCAAATAGGCAGTTAGCATACAAACGCAGGGGCCACATTGTTCACTGGGGAAAGCAGGTACTGTTCCCCTGAGCACAGTGAAGTGACAGCCATAAACAATGGAGTGGGATACGAGGTATTTATTAGGTGTGAACCTGGGCTGTGCAGATGTGGGTTTTCATCTTTGCCTGTGGCTATGCCTTTTCCTGTGTATTAATTGATTCTTTGTGTTTTTATCTAGATCCAGAGTGGGCTTCTTACAAACTTGGAATATTCATTTGTTTGAATTGCTCTGGAATTCATCGAAATCTTCCTGAAATCAGCAGAGTGAAATCCTTCGGCTTGACTTCTGGGAGAGCAATTTAATAGAGGTACAGAGGAAAAAGCAGTAATTCTCCACATTTCATAACCTCCTCTGCCATGTAATTCCTGTGCCATCCATCATGGACAGTGCAACAGAGCCATACTGAGCCAAATTAACTGCATTCGTAACTTTAGGGGTTTTTTATGACCTGCTCAATCAAATTACAGTGAGAGGTGACCATGTTCCTAACAGTCTGTGGTGTGTATTTTATATACACAGTAACTTCTCACTGTGGTTTAGAAATCCACAAATATTTCCCAGTTGTATGTTCAGTTAAGAAAGCAACGTACTCTCCTTAAATATTGGTTCATTCTCTCATCATTCAGTTGAATTGTGTTAATAATACAATCAGAGTTAATAACTGGAAGAAGATGAAGGAATAGAGAGATCATAAATAAATTTTCCCCTAATTTTGTTCTTTTCATCAACAACCACATTTTTGTATTCCTTCACACATGGTTCAGAACTGTAAATGCTAAAAAGGTGCATCCACCTAAAAATAGTAAACTATATTGCCAAAGGGAATTTATAAAGGTGTGTAAATACACACTGAGAGTTATGGCAAGACTCAGCAAAAAGTGCAGCACTCCCTTTTGTACAAGCCTCATTTTGTGTTCATGACATGGTGTTGATTCAAAGTGGCATGCCTAACTGTAATTTATTTTGTATTTCAGTTTATGAGGAATCACGGGAATCTCTGGGCCAAAGCTAAATATGAGGCAAAGGTCCCTCCCTACTATTACATCCCCAAGTCCCATGACTGCATGTAAGTGATGGTGTATTCACTGCTGCAGACCTTTACATCTGCTTCCCTTACAGGTCTCCTTGGCTAGCTGCTGAAACTACACCAGAGACAGATCAGCTTTATCCATGTTTTCCTCTTTCAGGGTTTTAAGACAGCAGTGGATTAGAGCTAAATATGAGCGTGGGGAATTTCTTGACATCCAAGTCTGCCAAGATCCCTGTTCTGCAGGTAAGAGGGTTGTCAGGGAGGTTTCAGCCTCAAGGCCAACAGCACAATGTTCTGTTGCCAGCTTTGGACATCTCTAAGGTTGGCTTGTCACATTTGAGCTGCTGGATGTGCAGTCACTGCTTTGAATCTAGCTTTGAGAAGAAACTCCTAAGAAAAGGCACTTACACAAGTGCAAGGGTTTATTCAGATCTTACAATTCTCTGTTTCTTCCACTGATTTTTTTCATATGAGGGGAAAATTCTCAGATGAAGAAGAGACTTGAAACTGCCACGTCACCCTTAGCTAAACAGTCCTGCCCTTGTGCCACCCTTCTCTGACTCTCATCGGTCTGGTCTGCAGGCAGCCGTGAAGGATGCCTCTGGAAGCTCGGGAAGGGACACAGACAGTTCCAGAAGAGGCAGTTTCTTCTATCAGCAAGGGAAGGGGTGATGAAGTACTACAGGAAAGAAGTGAGTTCTTCAGCCAAAGCTGGTAATAGGTAGCAAGTCAACACCCGCCCCCAGACCTTGCTCTTTGTGGGCAAAACTCAGCACAAACAGCTTTGTCTCTAGTTTTGCAGCCATCCTGTGCTTAGAGGAGTCTACACGTTTCATCATTAACATTTGTAGTATATTGGGCAATTTTGGATTTAGTTCTCTTCCTCATCCCTTATCTCAACCCTGCAGCCTCCTTTTGCTTAGTGAACAAAGAAAATGGATACTGGCAGTTGAATAGCAAGACAAGAAGAGAGGATATTACCAAAAATATCCTCTCATCAGCTCCTGCAACAGGGTCCTCAACACAACTTCTTTCTGTGAGAGACTGTAGCTAATTGTTCTCTAAGTAGGAGACTGGAGATAGACCCTTCCCTTGCAATGCAGACCCAGCCCTCTTTAATAGTGACCCAGCATTTGTCAAGGAATCTTTGTAAGTGGTTTTATGTTTCAGGTATATCCAATATTGAGGTATTTTAGGACATCTGCTTTCTGTTCAGTAGGGATCTAGGTCTCTTACAGCTGATCTGTCCTGCAATACATTCCCTGAGAATGTACATCTACTTTAATACAGTGATGCTTTTTATTTCACAGTCCAAAAGTCCAAAAGCCGTTATCAGCGTTGAGACTCTGAATGCAATGTTCCAGGTGGACAAAATAGGACACAGTCATGGGCTGCAGATCACATACATCACAGATGGCCAAACAAGGAACCTTTTTGTCTATCACGAAAGTGGCAAGGTGAATATAATGGAGATTCTGGAGTAAGCAGGATGCTGAGGTGTTGGATCTGTATGGAAGAGTTACTGTGTCTGCAAGATCTGGTTTTGCTTGGCATCACTAAGACTTGTAGAATATAGAAAGTTGCAGAATTTGATACTCCTAACTGTAGCATCTTGCACCTTTTCTGGTGGGGCACATATTCAACCTCACCCTTTGGATAGTCTTAAGTGGTGCATGGATGTAAATCTCTGTAAGGTAACTGTCTTGTGCTTTTACACAATTTCCTGGTTAAAATCTTGACATGCATAGAGAATATTGTTCTACATTATTTCCAAGCCAATAATGATAATTTTAGAAAGTGTATCTCTATATATTGTTAGACTTCTGTTTCTTCCTTCAGCAGAGTTCTTGTGTCTTTCCAGGTACAGAGGTTTTTAAACAACCCATAACTGAATCAACTGAAAAAGCCTGTGTATACAGACTTGGGTGACTGTCTATGCTGAGAATGTCTTGGACCTCCCAGGACGGGCAGTCTTAAATTATTTTCAAGGGTCAATGTTTTTCAGGTGTCTGGGACAAATCACTGACTCTGCCCCTTGGGGAGAAAATAAATCTTTACAAAGAGGTCACTAGGAAGGAGAAGGGCATTTTGGAGAAGCCGTGCTCTTACTCTTCTTGTTGATCTTTGTGTTTGCTGTTTTCCCAGGAGATTGTTGACTGGTTCAATGCTATTCGGGCAGCACGTTACCATTATCTCAGAACAGCCTTCCCAAATGTTCCTGATCCTGAGGTGAGTATTGAACAGGGCTTGAAGCAGTCAAGCCAAACATAACATGGGAAAACATTTTATCACTTCTTACAGAGTCATGTGCTCACAATTCCCTTGGGTCCAGGGAATGGACAGAAGAGGTAGAAGGAAATCTGAATCAAATGCAAAAACTTGATCAGAATTTAAGGCCTTAAATCTCCATATGATCCTTACACAGTGTAATCTGTCAAAAATGTTATGTTCCTTCTTACTTCAGACTTCCCTTTACCCAGCAGCCAAAAAAATCCCAGACACCAAAAGCCACAATTGATAGTGATTAACTTTGACAAAAACAGAACAGAAATGCAATCTTGAATGAGACAGCCTATCCTGGTTTTGTCTGGGACAGACACAGACTTTTTTGTGCTTATATTCTCCTAGATCATACCCAGGATCACAAGAAATTTTGTCAAAGAAGGATATATGGAGAAAACAGGACCAAAAGTAAGTGCATACTTGGCACTGTACATACACAAACAGGGTCATTCCAGATAGAGGATATTTGGTAGTTCAATGATGCTGACTCGTAAAAGATTTGCTCAGTGACTCTCTGCATCTTGGGTTGATAAAAGACACTGTATTTAAGCCTGTCATGCTCTTTGGGACCATACTTCATTTTGTGTGGAAAATAAGATCAGGAAGAAGAATCCTTGAAGAGTAAGCAAGGTGGATTAACTGTCAATGGATATGCAAAGTGCTGTTACACAGCAGCACAGTGGATTGCTGTATCTGCTAACTGCAGCTCCTGCCACAGCAGAACATGACATGCTGACCCCCCTACTTCTCTGTTTCACTTAGAGTCAGTTGCACTTAAGTCACATCTACTTAGAGCAGCAAAGTGTTATTTGAGCAAATTTCTCTATGGTGAAGCCAGTAGGTTGGGTTTTTTTGTTGTGGAAAGTGTTTGGGGCAGTACTCTGTAACAGAAGAGTAAGGTTTTGGGCACTCCTGAAGGAGGAGTTAAGGATCTGAAGTCTTGTTTGAGCACAGCCACTTCTTTCCTTGCTTTCCTTTGAATGAGCCATGAGTCAAGTCCCATTATAAAGTTCAGTGGTGCAATGCTGATATTGAATATGCTGGGGTTTAGCTCAGCTTGTGCCAGTGCTCCAGCACCTCTTCTGCAGGTACTTAAAAAGAGCATGAAAGATTTTGTGTTTTTTTCTCCTGAGGCCTAAATTCTGCTTAAACTGAGGTGAGTCCTAGAAAAGGCCTCTTCATTTCAGCCTGGAGCAATTAATAACTCAGTAATGGTCAGGTAACTGTAGCTGATGGAATTAGCACTTAAAAAACAACTAGTATTGTACACCCAAAATTCCAGGGACAACTTCCCTGATCAGATCGTTGAAATTGATTGCCTTCTCTCTTCACTATTACCACTGGCTCAGGGGTTGTTCTCAGCAGTGCTTTCAATCCATTTCATGCAACTTCCTTAATCCTTCCCTGCCCAAAGGATTGTCATTGAATGTAAATCTGTATTTTGAGCCCAGGAGATGAAAGAGCTGAGGGCTGCACGAATAAGTGCTGTTACCTGTTTGCAGGGATAAAGGAAACTGAGGTCCAGCTCCAAGTCATTTAAGTGGTCCTGGGATTTGAATAGACCAAAGTCAACTTTGAGACTTGGGTCTTTAAAGAATTTCTACCATTTCCTTGCAGCAGAGCGAGGCCTTTAAGTTACGCTGGTTCTGCTTGGATTCTCAAGAGAGGAACCTGATATACTTTAAAAATCCACTGGTAAGAGTTCTTTGTTCCACAGCCCCTTCATGTAGCAGGTGGGGAGGGAAGGGTCTGTTCTCATTTACCTTTTTCAGTGGCTGTGCCAGACTGGAGCAGGCCCAGCCTCAAGAGCCCATCTTGAGCTGGTTGGGAACTCTGGCCTGTACAGTGATTGTCAGGAAGATGTTTTAAAAGTAACTGCTATTGCCTGTGGTGGTCATGCCCCCTCTCCCCCAGCCCTAATGCCTCTGGGGCTGTAACCTTAGCCAAGATGAGCAGGATACCAGTAGCAGGGGCTTGACAGCCCCAGTATCCTGCTTCTTAGCACTGCTTTAGCTATGGAATGTCCTTCCCTGCCCCTTCTGAACACCCACCAACCAGCTCGGTATGGGTGGGGCCCTGTCTTCTCCTGAGAATCCTGAGAGTGCAAAATACCCTTTGTGTGCTCCCTGCTAGTGTCACCAGTCCATGGCATCGGTTCCCCTCCGTGCATCCCCAGATCCTGTGCCCTGTCAAAGGATAGAGCAGTGTCTGTCTGAGCTCCACTGTCTCTTGGCTTATGGCTGTCTTCTGCTTCCTTCTTTCCAGGATGAATTTGCACAGGGCCAGGTTTTCATTGGACGGAGGGATGAGGGATATGAAGTACGAGATGATCTGCCCAGAAAGTCTGGGTGAAGAAGAAAAGACCAGCGATCACTCTGGTCACACCCGTGAGAGAGTTCGTGTTTATCTGTGAGAACGACAGGAAGCAGAGGGAGTGGATGGATGCCTTGAATGGAGTCATCACCCAGCTCTGATGTCCACAGGGAGGAGCAGGCAGGCAGCTGCATTCTGCCTGGCTGCAGCTTCTGGCCAGAGGGACAGGGTTGTTTTCATCAGAGTGGGGTGAATGTTTCTTATAGTGCTACATTTCGGGCACAATAAACAAGCCAAGTTTAAATTGTGGAGGATACTGTAATGGAATCACTTCTCTAATGGACTCACACTGATGCTTCTAGCTCCTTGCTTTCAGCAGTCTCTCCTGCTTGGCTTTTATGTGAGTGGCAAATCCAACATCCAATGACTTTTTTTCCAAAGCACAGCCGGACATGGTGCCCTGGTGAATACATCAAGAGTACAGGATGAGCATACACAGATTTGTCTCACCTGAGAACAGATGAAGTTTAATGAGCTTGATTTGACCGAACATTGAAAGGCAGAAACAACTTTTAGAAGTAATTTTTTCAGTGACTTGCTAGCAAACATTCCATGAATGAGAACTGGTGTTCAGTGTGGGAGGGGAGCCTTCTCATCAGGTACCGCAGTGTGCAGGAACTGATGGAGATTGCCGTGTCTGACACAGAGCACTGAGTCCATGCCTTAAGACAAAGTCTGAGATCTGGTTCTACCAAGCAGCAAGTCATTCACATATATAATTTTTATTTATAGATAGCCTTATTTTGCAAATCAAGAGAAAGTCTTGCAGATCAAGTTTCTGGTGAGGCTTCCAGCTTCTGCTGACAAATTGCCAGCTGGTCTTGAGATACTTGAAATAGTTCTTTTTTTGCAGAAATGAGAAGTGCCAATACTTGCAGGAATTAGTGGCACTAATTCTTCTTTCTCCCCACCCCCACTTGCCCAATAGTTCAGAGGAATTGTTAGAGTTGGACCATGATTCTGCCTTCCTCAGCCATCTCATCGTCCAGCTTTGAGCAATGTGCAGCAGTTTTACTTGTTGATATGTTCCCATGAACTTCCCTATGTTCTAGGCTCTGTCCCTGCACAACTTCATTTGTTGTAATTCACGTGGTGGTTCAGCAATTCTGTTAAACAGCCTAATCCTGCGAGCTCCTGAAATCAACAGAAGGCAGCTTTTGACTTGTAGGAGGAACAATGTCAATCTTCATTTGTTAATTGTTATTTCGAGATAACCTGAATGTCTCGGATCAGTTCAGAAGGGTTTGGTCCCTCCAGTAGCCTGAACTTCAGTCAGACAGGGGCTGCACTGTGCCGTGCTGTGCCACTGCTCTCCAGGCTGGGTCAGCAGACTGCCTGTGTCAGCAACTCTCACTATTACAAAATCGGGAAATTCACGGTGGAAATTAAATAGTACAGATGACTTTTTTTGGACAGTCAATGAAAGTCAAGGCTAGGCCCCAGAGAGTTCTGCGTCACAGTTCATTTCCACCCGGAACCCGAGTCTTGCGACCAAGGCATGTGAGAAGAGCAGAGCAGAATAGGGCGGGGCAGAACCGGCGCGGCCCGGCGCGTTCTCGGCACCGGAGGAGGGGAGCGGGGAAATGGAAACTGCGCGGCCGCTGCGCTCCGCCGCGGGCCCGGCCATGGCCGCCGTCATCGAGCTGGAGCGGCTGCAGCGCGTCCTGGAGCTGCAGTGCTCCTGCTGCCTGCAGCTCTTCGCGGAACCCGTGCGGCTCACGGGCTGCGACCACAGCTTCTGCCGGGGCTGCATCCTCCAGTACTGCGCGGGCCGGCCCCGCGCCCCCTGCCCGCTCTGCCGGCGCGCCTTCGAGCTCCGGCACCTGCGGCCCAACCGCGAGCTGGCCGCGCTGCTCAGCCTCCTCCCGCGGGAGCTGAAGGAAGAGCTGGAAACACAGGAGGAGCCGGAACCCTGTGGAGCTGCCGCCTGGAGCTCGGCGGGTCGGGGACCTGGGGAGAAGGTACGGCCTGAGGCAGTCCGGGGCTCCATCCCCCACACCCGGGAGCTTTACCCCCCGACGCCCCGGGACATTCCGGGATGGCATCCCGCGCTGACATCCCCCGACACCCCGGGACATTCCGGGATGGCATCCCGCGCTGACATCCCCCGACACCCCGGGACATTCCGGGGTGCGCATCCCGCGCTGACATCCCCCGACACCCCGGGACTCGCGACGTTCACCGTTCTGGGTGGGACAGCACCCAGTGGCACCCTCGGGACAGCCCAGGTTGCCATCCCACGGCATTCCCAGTGTAGCCCGGGGCTCCATCCTCTGCATCCCACGGCACAGTAAGACACTGAGCAAATGGCTAACGCCAAACAGTTGGCTAATGCAGTGTTTGGGGCTCACTGCTGGTGTCTGACACATTGAGAGCTGCATAGCTGAATTAGAAGGACTAATACCTGTACATATTCAGCTGATGCACAGTAGTAATGAGTGCTTCTTTGTGCTGGGTGTTATTTATTGCATCAGCATTGCATTGGAGACCGCTGGAAGGATAACATTTTTAGACAGTGCTACAGCTCCACCCAGCTTAGTGGCACAAAATGGAACAGGTTCATGATCTAGGTCTCTGCTTAAAACGACTCCCAGAGGAAGAGATGAGAAAATGTGTTGACCTTCATTATTTTAGCACATAATGTATCTTACTCAGTCTAGCTAAGAGCATATTGAAGGTCACAATTATAGTTGAACATGTAATTAATTGGTGACTGTTGACGTTGACTTCATTGTGATTATTCCTACTCCGTATTGTAACTTACAGGCACCTCCTCAATCAGTCCATTGCTTAACTAATGTCAGTGATAAAGGGAATTTTTATTATCCTGCTGCTTAACCTAGTCATGCTTTCTCTGAGGTTTATATAGATAAATAGTCCAATGTGTCACTTTAAAGGAGGAAGAGATCTGGGAAAGCTCCAAGCAACAAGAAATAACTGCAGAGACCATCCACCTGTTGAGAAAAGATCTCAATAAAACAAAGGTACACATTGTACATTCATCATGTACAGTAACTTTCTCTTTCCACTGTTCTGGGCTGGAGATGTGATTGACTGCAGGGTTGCCTTCCAGATAAGAGCAGGAATTTGCCTTTTTGTTTCCTTCTTTTCTGACACAATCCTGTTGTTACTGATGAGAATGAATACATGGCATCAGCTGCAGTAGTATGTGTCTTGGCTGGCACAAAGGCCACTGGAGTTGTGCATGGTTACGTTTTTCTGCTTATCCCAGGAGTAGCCTGAATGTTTCTCGTACATTTAGATGCAAATTACAAATCATAAGAGGGGATACTGAATTTTCTGAGTTGTCAAGCAGAGTCCACTGCCCATAAAATAGTCATGATCCTTAACATGCCCCAAATCTCATTGCATGTAATGCAGAATAGTGTCAAATGTATTTTATTCATTTGAATAAAGTTTTCTGGTCTGCAGTGGTCAGGTTAGTCAAAGAGCACATTAGATGGGGTAATAATTCTCATATTCCATGCATCTTTCCAAACCACAATGAACTCCATATTTTCTACCTTGCAGGAGTATACATCTCAGATCAAAAGCCAGATTACTAAAGATTTCTGTTGCATAAAAGAATATGTTGAAAGACAGGAGAGAAACACACTGATGTTCATTGAACAAGAACAGAAAGTTGCTCAACAGAAAATTGAAGAGGCTATTCACCAGCTCACCGACATCAAAGCCCAAACTGTAAGTGATGAAATGAAGTGACAGAATATGAGTAGAAACTCTTAAGCTGAATGTCTGGCATAGCTGAATATGTACAGAGCACCTTTGAGGTCCCCACTGCACCATTCTCAAAGAGACGATGGTGCCAATCCATGGGCATTGTTGTCAGCAGGGAGAGTCTGGAGTGAGAAATTCAGAGGGAAAAAAAAGTACTGAAAGAGGCACAGGCTGGGAGTGGAATTCAGAACTAGATTTTTTCCAAGGATATTGGTGAGCTGGAATGTAGTGTGAACTGCAGTACTGAAATCCAGTCCTCAGTCAAATCTAAAGTTGAGACCTTTCATCAGTTGATCTTTCATCATCAAGTTGAGATCTTTTTCTTTTCCAGAATTTGTATTTGCACATAGTTAAAGAACTCACAGAGTTATTAAATATTTTGTAATAACTTTTGTGGGGAAGACACATCAAGGGCCCTGAAAAGATGCACTTCAGATTGTGCAGAGCCCGTTTTGATGTTGAAAATTACAGTGCCAAGTGATGAAAGTTAGCCAGCAGGAATTTGGAGTGGGGCTCATTGGTTGTGGCAGTGCCATGAGACACAACTGGACTTCCAGGATGCAGGCACAGGTGCCCACATTGCAATTTACCTGATCCAGGGTCCTGTTACAGGCAGTGAGAAGAAATGGGTACTTTGAGAGTTATTTGGCCTACTTGAGATATTCACCTGCAAAGGAGATTAATCCAGCCTCCAAAAGGCTCTTTCCTCCTACAGCCTGTACACACAGACTTAACAGTGCAACTTCAGATGAAGATTTCAGCAATTTCTAAATTTAGGCAAACTAGGTTTACCCTTTTCTCCCACTGATACATTTTCAAACTTTTGGTTTTGGTTCTACAAGAAGGAAGTTTAAAAAGAGTAACTTTGTGTATTCATATGAATACTCAAGGAAGTTGTCATATTATATATATATATATATATGGAAGAAAAATTAGTCACATTCTCGGTTTTCTTGAGGAAAACAGAGTCTTTTTAATTTTTAATAAGAATATCCTTCACTATTTTCTGTAAGTTTTCAGGTTGGTTTGCTCAGGTAACTGCCTTATAAAGGAAACTTCTGATACAAAGAGTAAGATTGTTGGAGAGATCACTGCTCTTTTTCAACTTGGGTTTCATATTATAATCTGATCTGTGAGATTAAATAACTGCTGTTGTTTACATCTTTCCCTTGATCCTTTTGTCATTATTAGAGTGACTTACCTGAGAGGAAGAGGCACAAAGGCTCACCTTCAACAGTTAATAAAATTACACTTGATGAGAAGCTTAATGTTGTTAAAAATGCTGTAGAAAATCTTAAGAGAAAGTTGGAACTTTTACTCTTGAAGAATTATGCTCAGCAACTCCCACCAGGTGAGTTTCCCTTATTTTGAAATCTTGTTCTTAAAGGCAGTGGATCTAGCAAATGGTGTAAAAAATTACTTTGTGCTTATTAAATGCATGTGCAAATAAAACAAGAAACACAATACTCAGCAAAAAACACGAAAAAGAACACTGTAAAAAATTTTAAGACAGAAACTGCTTTATCTGCATAGAATGATCCAACTGCTTTACCATCTCACTCTTCTGACAGTTCCCTTCTGACCACAGCAATGTACAGTGTTTTGTTAATTTTGGGTAAAATGTCTGCCTACATGTCTTTTGTAATTTTTACAATCAAGAAAAGCAACTCCTTGTTTTGTACTTGAACCAATAGCTAAGTTTATTTAAGGTGTGTTTTCCTTTAGAAGCTTAAATACTTCCTATGTACATTTTGAAGAAATGCCTTAACACTTACTTTTGTGTTTAGTGCAGCCTCCAGACTCCTATCAGGAGCCAAGTGTCTGCTCATCATCTCCAGAGTCTGTAGCTGAAAGTGCTGAACTAGCCACTTCCAGCCAGTTCTCTCAGTGTAAGTATCCAAGCCAGCAGGACTCTTAACATCATCCAGGTGACCCTGAGGCTGGGTTTGCTGAAGAAAACTGTCCTTGCCAACATCAGCAGGAGATGTGTCTGTTTACCGAAGCATGGAAACACATAGGAGTTGCCAAGAATGAATCAGTTACTCACACATAATGTAACACTGTACCTGACTCTGCCTGTAGGATAAAAAAGAGATAAGAAACCTGTTTTGTGTCACCACCTGTGTGGTGTCTTGTGCTGGCTGCAGAGTCTGAGCTGGTGTTCAGGCAGTTACTGCACCTCACTGATCTTTGCTGTTAAGCTGTAATTATTCCAGTTGTTACTTGAATTCTGCATCATTTTGACAGAAATATTTTTACAGTCAATACGCTGTACTACAGCTGTAGCTTAACACAGAAAACAAATGTTTTTGCTGATAAAATATGTAAGAACTTGTCCCAGTGAACAGATGACTGTAAGCTTTATTAAGGTAAGCATCCCATTTATTATTGACAAAAAGGTAATTTATAAAAAAAATATTGTGGCTAGGAATAAAATCCATCTTGCAGGGTGCAAGATACTTTCACCTTTCCACTGGCGTGCATATGAGTCTGTCATGGATATTGACACAGTTGTGTCTGTTAAATGTTTCAGTATCAGTAGGATACAGTTGGTAGTGCTTGGTTGAGGATTCTTGAACTTTTGAGTCAGGTTTATGGTATAATCATTTGGTTTCATTTCTCTCTGGGAGCAGGGATGCACCTGCCTTCTTTTTGCCTGCATGTGAGAATATTTTCCTTTCTGTCTTCCAGGGGCAGATGATGTAACTTTTGACCCCACAAGAGTACACGACCGCTTGGCACTCACAGCCCAGAACAGGAGAGTGATGGTTTCCAGCCACCTGACCAGCTATCAGCCATCCCCCAGAAGATTCTGCATCAGCCAAGTGATGTGTTCACAGGGCTTCTCTACTGGGTGTCACTACTGGGAAGTAATTACCAAAGACAGTGATGGATGGGCTGTTGGAGTTGCTCATGAAATGATTGGCAAAAGGGACAAATTGGGAAGAACTGAGCATTCCTGGTGTGTAGAATGGCTGGGTCCTAAAAAACAGCTGTCAGCGTGGCATAAGGCTCAGGAAACACTATTACACAAGGACAAACCGCTGAAGGTTGGAGTTTTCCTGGAGATACAGAGGAAGACTGTGTCATTTTACTCCATTGCTGACAAAGAAATGCTTTTGCACACCTTTGAAATCAGTACCTCAAATCCTCTCTACCCTGCTTTCTGGCTGTATGCTCTAGAAAGAAATGGATCTTTAACTATAAGTCAGCCAAACAGGAGGTAAAGCCTATTGAGAACAGGGACAATTTTGGCAATGACTGCAGAGTTTCTATAAAAGCCTTGGTGTTTAGCACAGGAATGTACCAAGGAATGCATAACTACCCAGGCTTTCCTGGGACTCAGCAGCTGATACTTCTGTCTGCTCTGCTTCTCTTCACGCTGTGCTCTGGTCTAGCCATACTTCATTAAAGCAAATCTAGCCTATGCTAGAGGCAGTAACCACCCCTGTGGAAATCAGGTGGGTTTCTCAAGCAGCTGTAGGTAGTCCCAGGATATTCCTAGGAAAAAATGTACTAAGGAAGTTCTAATGTTGGGGATAAGCCTTTCTCATGGACGAATTTTTCCTACATTGATATTAAAAAATACAGAAGAACAGATTACTTTCTGTCAAGTGAATTTTCTTTAGACAGATCTTATTGATTAAGGAACACTCAGAGGGCAAGAATGTTTCTGACCTTAGGTATGAGAATCTTTCCCTTTAGGGTAGGCACTAAGTAGGAAATAGGCTTTGGATTTGAGGACCTGACAATTCAGGGAGGTGTCCCAGAAGAACAATATCTCACTGGAACCATATTTTAGTCTTGCCTAGGCCAAAGGGTTGTCAGTCCTGGTGGTGGTGTGACCATGGGCATGGTTGTGGAAGCAGGTGTTCAGGTGTGTTTATACCAACTAATAAATTGTGCTGTCACTTTGCTGCCCTTTTAAAGGGCCTGCAAACAGGACTCTGTCATGGGAAGGGCCATCTGGTCTTGCCCACGAGCCTGAGACAAAGCAAGAGGTTCTCATTGGCCCGTGGGGGATGAAGGGCCTGGACCTGAGGTCCCGCAGCTATGGACAGCTTGATTCCTGAGAGATCCACTGCTTCATGCAGGCAAACTGAAAACAGCATTCCCAAGAAGCAAAAGCTTTTTCAGGAAGTCTGTGGCATTCCAGAATAGACAGAATAACAGAATGGAGCTCCTTGGCTTTTGAAGTAATTGACAGAACTGTTGCTCACCTTCACTTACTCTCTGCTGTCACTGAACACTCTGATGCACTAAATGCACACTTGAATGATCTCAGAGGTGTGTCTTTCAGCATCTCCAAGGCTGGGGTAGCTTTCCTGGGATAGACAAAGCCACTGCCTTGTTAGTATTGAGGTGTCCTTTGCTGGTTCATCTGGAAAAACAACAGCTACAGCATGAACTCCCTGGACATCCCTAATTTCCCACATACGAGTTGGACCGTAGTGCCCAGGGGCAGCAATTTGTTATGGTTTGGATCACAGCAACAGCACACATAACAACACACACTGCAGATGAGAACCCACTGTGTCACTGTTTGAACATTGGGAAGAATTTCCTGATTAGGTGATTAAACATTGGGTAGGGCTGCCCACGTTGGAGTGCCCATCGCTACGGCACTCGGTGCCACGGTCTGGCTGAGGCGGTGGTGTTCGCTTATCGGTTGGGTGGGATGATCTCGGAGGTGTTTTACACCCTCGCTGATCCCCGGCGTGCCCCGAGTGCCCGGCTGTCCCTCAGCGCTCGCTGCGCCCGGCCCGGCCCGGAGCGGCCGCCGCCGCCTCCCGCCCGCGCCCTCAGCGGCGGCCGCCGCCTCCCGCCCCGCGCAGCCGCCGCGCAGCCGCCGGGCCCTCGCGAGCCGCCGTAGCGCGCCCGCCCCGCGCCGTGAGGGGAGCCCGGGCAGCCCAGGCCGCAGCGGCGCCGCCGCCGCCGCCCCGCCCGATGTGAGCGGCCCCGGGCCGGGGGCAGCGAGCGCCGCCATGAAGAAGGACGTGCGGATCCTGCTGGTGGGAGAACGTGAGTGCCGCGGCAGGAGGGCCGGGGAGCGGGGGGGGCTGCCGGCTGTCATATGGCCCCGGTGCCGCGAGGCTCAGCCCGGCCCGGGCGGGGGGCGCGGGGCGCGGGGCAGCGCCGGCCCCGCGGGACGGGCAGGGCTCGCGTGGGCTCGGCGTGAGCGCGGCCTGGGGCCCTCGGCTCCCTGCTCCGGGCACCGGCACGGCCGCGCTCGGTGGAATCGTGCGGCTTCGACGTCCCTGGAGATGACACCGGCGTGGAATTCTTGCCCGGTATTTAGCCACGGCCTGTTTAAACTTTTGTTTGGGGGGGTTTCTCTCTCTTTTTTTTTTTTTTTTTTTTTTTTTTTTTTCCTCTTTTTCCTTTTGTACCCTTGTGAAGATTACACTTGCACGTTTCCCATTTACTGACTTTGGAAATCAGTGGCCTGGTGTACTCCTAGTGGTTTTAGGTCGGGTGTTTGGGTTTATAGCCAGGACAGGGCTAGGGAGTCCAGATCCCTTTTTTTTGCTTTTAACTTTCTGCGTGACCTTGAGTAAACAGCGCACACGTAGGTGCATGCCAGAGGTACTGTGAGTCTGATTTTTTCATGTGTTCCGATAATTGTGTCCTGAAGTTCATGCTTAGGTACCCAAATCATTGACAAGAGGCTCAGCTTCTCATCGGTATAAATAGCAGCAAGGAGGTTCTGTTAGTTTGCAAAGGCAGCTTACGTTCCTCGAGGGGAAAGAATACAGAGTAATTACGAAGCGTTATTAGTAAAATTACCTAGTTATGCTAAGAATGTGGTACTACTAACAAAGCTTTCCTGAGAATTGGATGCCCCATATATATTCGGAGTGCAGTTTATGGAGTTGTTTTATAGTGCAGGTTGGCTCTGTCTGTACTGCATAGAAAGGCTGTGACTTTTCTAGAGAAGAATCTTGAGGGAGCTGTCACTGTGCAGAAAGAGCTTACTCATTAAGATTGTATTTGGTTAGTTTTGCATGACTGTGTTTAGGAGTTGATACCTTTGAATACACAGTTTAATTCCTCTTTAAAGTACCTGCCCGATTTACATCACTGCATTTGGCAAGGCTGTGTTCTGGGCTGGCTCTGCACAGGTGTAACGGGTACTTTGTTTTGGCAAAAAGGTTCACAGTGTGTCCAAATGGAATTATCAAAGATACAGGTTTCTTAGATACAGCAATGTATAGTACACAGCACACATCAGAGATTGTGGGCACCTCTATGTTACACCTCGTTTGACTTGTAGTGAGGAGGGAGAAATTTATTTGACAAATTGGTAAAACTTGTCAGTTTTAGTGCCAGTCCTGCTTTGTGTATGTCTCATTCTATTTCAGTATATCTCATGTGTATTTATGAGTGTGAAGCCACAAGTTAGTCCAGTCCATATAAAACTTGTTAGATGAAAACAGCAGACCATCAGGTTTGGAATCTGAAATAAACCAATAACTCTATATTGTAAGCCTGTTCCAAAACTCAGCCTTTTTTTTCCCCAGTGGTCCACAGTTTAGGTTTAAGTTGGTTTAGTCCTTGTATACAGGGTGCAAACATCAATTTTTAATAGCCATGGAGCTTGATGTGAAAGACTTATATATGAGGAAGAAGACAAATTAATTATCATAAAGTGCTGTGCTGCTTTCCTTCATCCCAGTCAGCTGACACTGTTTGGGCTGTTATTTCTAAGACTGTAAACAGATTGGGAAAGACAGAGGGTTGACCTAGATTTGAAAAAAAAATAACCCAAATCTCTACACTAGAACCTATGGATTTGCCTATAACTCAAGGACACTAGAAAGTGTATCAAGAGTTTCTAAATACTGAATATTTACTCACCAGCAACACATAATCTTCTATTTTCAGTCATAAGAAGTGTGTTTCTGTATCTGCAAAACCAGTTTCAAGTTAGAACTGTCTTGGTCAGGGGCAAAATACACATCACTATTTTCACTAATTTGTAGCTTTACTTACCTATAAGGAAAGCAGTAAATTTTTTTTCCCTATGGAAATAGGAGAGCTTCTGAAGCTCTTTTGATTCTGTCAAGATGAAAATTAAGATGGAGTTGATGCAGGACGATGCCTGGCAGTTTAAGTTAGGATTTTAGCTCATTTGATAGAAACACAACTGCATTGCTGTTGGGAAACCTGCAACCTGCTGCTCAGCAGGGAGTGCTGCTGGGACGAAGTTTACAGCTCTTCTCTGTAAGAAATCTTTCTCCTCAGAGCAGCTTTTCTTCACTTTTCGTTGTTTTGTTACAGCTGCTCTTCATCGTGCTAAGTTAAAGAGAAGGTTTTATTTCTGGATGTCAGAACATGTTACTGTCCCAAAAATAGACTTAGATAAGTTGGGTATACTCTGACTGGATCATCAGTTCTGTAACACTGATCCCTGCACCAAATCAACCAGGGATACAATCATACCTCTTCGTTTTCCCCATTCAGAATTCTCTGTTATTACATAGAGGAGTGTAAATGCAGTGATGTCAGCTGAACACCTTCTGTGCCCTGGTGACATTTGCTGCTGGTTGCAGTAGGAGCAGTGACCCGAGCTCTGACTGGTGGTGAGCAGTGCCCTGGTTGGTAACACATTCCTACTGCCACAGGTGCTGGTACATCCAGGGTGAAATTGAATTTTGCTTGAATTGAGAGCTGTTGGAAACAGACAATTCCAGAAGATATTTGAATATGAACATTTTGGTTTTTAAGAAATGTCTCAAAATCAAATGAAACAGTTATAAGTCTTACAAAGCTTCCAGAGGACCAGAAAATTCACAGATCAAGAGGTTTAGAGGGAGTGGAACCCTGAGAGAAGTTACCAGCTGTTGGTTTTAAATGGTCACATTAGAGCTTCTCCAAACCAGGCAGCTCAGTTTGTGATATCACAAGTCTGAACTTTGCAGGTAAACAAAGTCATTTGTTTGATTGAATGGTGGTGGGTACTGAAGCCAGGATGATCATCTTAGATTTTAGGAGAGTTGGGATATTTTTCACTTCTAGTGGGGGACAGCTCATTTGTATCAAAGGGATAAAGCTCTTGCACTTTAGAAGTAGTCAAAGTACTGCAGACTTTGTTTTTTTCCTCTTGTCCAGTTCTCATCCTTGGTATTTTAGGACTAAAGTGCAATCATCGTATCAAGAGTTCTATAAAAACGGTTGATTTCTACGTGTATTTCTGTGTGCTTTCTTTGTTTCTATTTCTGAAGTTGTATTAAAGCATTTCTAGTTTGTTTTGATTATTTGTTCGTTTAAGTGTTCTATGTTAAGGCTAAAACCTGGCAATTCTTCTGTGTAAGACAGAGCAGAATTCACTTCCCTTCTGGAGGAAATGCAGAAGTGGGAGATGGAGCTCAAGTTTTTGCAATAAAAGAAGTATGAGAAAATTGCTGTCATCCATATTGAATATGATTAAACAACAACTTAAAAGCTTTTTATGTGGTGAATTGGAAAATGTTTTTTAAATCTTCCCATTTTAAGATGGGGTACAACTGTTAAGTGTAACAAAACAAATTATCTAATGTCTGTTTTTAATGCTTTTGCAGCCAGAGTTGGGAAGACATCACTAATTATGTCTCTTGTCAGTGAGGAATTCCCAGAAGAGGTAGAGCACTTTTATTTGTTTTCTAAGTTTTATTTCTGTCCTGTCATATAATAAGTTGGTAGACTCTGCTCTAAAGTAATGTTTAAAAACAAATTTAAAATGGCAAAGATGACTTCATGAAGAACAATATTGGTTAGTTTAAATATATCTCTGCATGTAGATTAAAAAATCTAGGTTTTATCTAGGTTCCTTTCTTATTTTTCACGCTGTTAATTAAACCAATTTTTTTATATGTGATGAATGGTAGGTTTTTTAAGGAGCTGTAATTGGTTCAAACTGGCAGCATTTTTCAGTATGAGAGACACATAAATGGGAAGGTGCTGAAAGAGACAAGACCATCAATTATTTTGGGAGGGGTGTTGCATTTAAAGAGCAATTAGATTGCAAAGTGATTGAGAATGAGGAATTAAAAGTCAAATTGTATAAGTTACACTTAGCCATTTTTGTAACTAAGCAAGACATTGCCTTTACTTCTCTCTTTGAAGAATGTTTTATTGACTCTGGAAGTAAAAACTGCAGAAAAAGCTACTTCACATAATTTTCTTTTTACCATAAAATAGAACCACAGTTCTATTTTCATGCAAATAGTTAAGCTTTTCACATATAAACATGAATGTTTATTTCTTCTGATCACAAGTCTTAAAATAGACATCATGTGCTGCTCTTTGAATCTACTCTGCTCTGGGTTTAATGCAAATCAGTAGGTTACCACAGTTCAGGAGTCAAGATTGGATTGTAAACAAAGCTGAATTTTGTTAACATAACTGAATTTAGTTCCTAACCTTGCAGGTAAAAGGAGATCCAGTTCCTTTGGCAGGTTGTTTCTTATTGTATTGAGTGAGTTGTAGTCCTCTGTTCACTTCTCAGCTTCTTCCTGCAGTATAACTTAGAAGATTTATCTAAATTTGCGTGTAGAGAAAAAGTGTAATTCATATATAACACAAGCTCTCCCTGAAATTGCAGAAAAAGCTTTTGTAAAAATACTGCATCCTATAAAAGCTACTGAGAGAGACCTGCCCAGTTCCTCAGGCTGGTCAGGCAGATCTGAGCAGCATTATGGGGTCTAAAGGCACTGAAGGCTTGGAAATAGTGTTTAATATGCAGGATGTTATCAGTAATCACTCTTGAGGAAGATTGAGCAGAGCCTGAAGCTTTTAAAAGAGACATTCTTGTGGTGATTGACTTTTCTTTTTCCCTTGTTTTACTAGAAGTAAAGTATCATAAAAGTTCAGTGTCAACAGGTGAAAGGCAATAAATGGATGTGCAGGAGGTTTTAATTAAAATTAGGTTTAAGTTGATTGTTCCTGAATGCGGATTAGTGTTCTTTGGAAAAAAAGGGCTATCAGAGTTTACATAATTTTTCAGAATTAGCTTTTTTTTTAGCATCATGTTTTGCTTTGCAGAATTTCTGAATTTAACATTCAGCACTGTCAGAAGCAAGGACATTGTGAGGTTACAGTTGTGTAAAATTGAGCCTTGTATTTTGTCTGTCATGCCTGTTTAGGTGTTGCATAGAGTGGGTTTGAGTTTTATAGAAATATTCATTGAATGTATCCTTAACGGCTTTGCTGTTCTGCAAAGCATGCCGGAAGTTCTGTATGCAGTGACTGGACAGGTCAAAAATGAGAAGGTAGCAGTGACTTTCAGTGCTTAAAAAGAAAAGAAAACCAAACAAGTAAAAACCAAAAGTACTTGAATAACTAAGCAACTTGAACAACTAATATTATTTGCTCTGTTTAAAGCTGACTAAATGGCAGCTGTATTTTAGTGTATGACCTTTTTCACCATCTGGGCTACCTTGAAAGGCTCTTTTCTTGCTGTTCCTTTCAACCCCAGGTTCCCCCCGAGCTGAAGAAATCACCATTCCAGCCGATGTCACTCCTGAGAGAGTGCCAACCCACATAGTGGACTATTCAGGTAGGGGCTGCTCAGAGCCATCACTGGTTTGGGTGGAATTGTTTGTCTGACTCAACAGCCCCTGTCACAGTCAGTCAGGTCAGGGACCAGAGCTACAGGTGGGAGAAGCCTGGAATAAAGTAGAAACTTTCTGAATTTCAAAGTTAGGACACCTCATAATTTTGTGTCAGTTTACTCTTTTGTATTTTTTTCTTGTATTTTAAATTTATTACTCAGTAGATAAATAGATTCACTGTGAAGGTTCATGTGCTGTCATAAATCTGTGCAACTTGCAAAGCTAGAAAAACCCTCTGCCCTTTACAGTGCAAGGCAGGAGTTAGGCCGTGTTAGCAGGTACCTTCCTGTCTTCTCTCTCCCATCACTGCTGAGGAAATGTCTTTGATGTGTTTAACCACCTGGAAAAAGAGATAATGCTGTTGTTGGACTTGATCTGAAATTTATGTTGAGTGAGTTTTTCTTTCTATTGAATGAATTTTTCATAGATTCAGTTAACAGAAGCTTGATATCACTAAAAAAACATCACCCCTGTAATAAAATCAACATAAGTCATATTTTGATGTAAAAGTTTATATTATAGAAGGAAGGGGCTGTTGAGAAATGTAGAAGGATGCAAACTATGACTTGTTCCAAAGAGAACTTCTCTACAAATATAATTATTCCTCTTCAAAATATCTGCAAAATCTTGGTGTGAAACAGATTGTTTTTGTCTTACAAATTAATGGACCGATTTAATTATTGTTTTGGAAGGAGCACTCATTAGAGTATTTTATAAAAAGAAGTTTAAATAACAAGGCTTTGACAAAGCTGTCTCATAAGCATTCTGAAATACCCTAGCTCAGTTTCAGAATGTTATTTTTGTTTGCAAAAATGTTAGTATTAATTAATAACTTCTTCTGTTGAACACAGAAGCAGAGCAAAGTGATGAGCAGCTTTACCATGAAATATCACAGGTAAGTGTATTTTAGTGTTTACTAGAAAATAGTTTAGGAAAAAGTCTTTCCTTTGAAGTTCTCTGCATTAGATGGGCTTCAGTTTGAATTGAAGGAAAAAACCTTTCTTGCTTGGCATTTTCTATTTTGTTTTGTAATTCGTGCTATAGGAAAGTTGTATCTATTTAAGAAATCTTAAGTAAAGAAAGTAGATAATGACTGTGTTGGTGAATTGAGCTTAAGCTTTGTCCTTCCAAGTGAAAGGACAGAACCTAAATATCCTTAATCAGCAAGCCAGTTTTGTATAAATAATTCTACCCTAAAAAAGATCCATTTTACTTCTTTCTGTCACATGGTACTATTGCATTTATGAATAGCACAGGCTTCTTGGTGACTTTTTTTCATCTCTTCTGATTCCTATTTTCAATTCTTTCCGAGCACCTTTGCGCATTTTCTGCACAGTCTGTCATGGTGTTGAGTTCCATTTCTGGCATTTAGTTTGGTGCTTCAGTGGAGGCTGCACATTATAACTCTTCAGTTTGGATTTCCTGGTGGCACAGGTCTCTGCAGGCACAAGCTGTGACTGTCACACTGCAAGACAGGCTTTTTGGCACTTTTCACCATATGAGTTCTTTGTTCTGATCTTGTTGTTCAGGGTCCAAGTAGCTTAAACAAGCCAGGAGCAGAGTTCTGTAGTGAGTTTATCTGATGTTGTTAAGTATGGTCTTTGATTGTCTCTGTTGCTCAGGGGTTTCTGAGCAGTGGAATTCCATGCCTTTCCTTTCTCTTCCTTTCAGGCAAATGTGATTTGTATAGTCTATGCTGTTAACAACAAGAATTCTATTGATAAGGTACAGTAACACATTTTATCCCATTATTGAGGTGTAACTTGTGCACTGTTAATTGTTGTCAAGCTGAAATCTGGATTAGACATTTCAAATGCCTGAGATGGAGTTTGAGATCAGTTGTTAAGAGAATGAACAGACATGGGTTTGCTTCTGCTCCATTTCAACATATGAGTTTTAGTCATTTCACTTGTCTGAGAAAGTTGCTCGTTAATCAGCTCCAAGTTTTGTTTCCTCCTTTGTGGGTCAGTATGTGCCTTTTGGGGAAAGAAGCAGTAGCAGTTGTAATGAAACTTGTGCACAGTTCAGTCATCTTTAATTTGAATATGTATTTTTCATGTCTGTTTTTAATCCCACTGTAGGTAACGAGTCGATGGATTCCTCTCATCAATGAAAGGACAGACAAAGATAGCAGGTGCTTAAGTAAAGCTGAGAAGTGTGAATTAGGCTGCACATCGATGGGTGTCAATGAACAGTGTTGAGGATGTTAATTGTTTAAGAAAATCAAATACTAAACTTAAAGTTTATATAAGAGTCCAAGCAGCGTGAGATTTGAAGTATGTAGGTCTGTTACATGTGCCAGCAATGTTATTTACTTTGAATTTCATGGGCAGCTTTTACCAGGTGTGTTTATATTTGCTATGAATAACTGGCTTTGGCTCTATGGTCTGTATAGCTTTTCTGCTGATGCTGGTTTGGGTAAAAGCTGTGATTAGTTACCATTGTATTTAAATGTGTGGGTTTTGTAGAATCAACAAGTACATTTCTCTCTAAGTGTATATCAAAACACTTAATTTAAACTGCTGTCATTTAGTTTTGCCCATTGCCTCAAGTGCCATCATGAAAATAATACAATGGTTTCTGGTGGGACATAAAATGCTAAATTACACTATATATTTTTATCCATCTGTCTTTAAAGCTCTTATTATTCTTTTGTTTTTAGGCTGCCTCTTATATTAGTTGGAAACAAGTCTGATCTAGTGGAGTACAGTAGTATGGAAACTATCCTTCCCATTATGAATCAATATACAGAGATAGAAACGTGTGTAGAGGTATGCAAGACTTTCTGAAGTTAAAGCAAGTAACAAAAAATACATTCTTGCAAATCATGTATGGCAACTTTATAGTAGAAAAAGTGATTCTTTTTTTTTACAAACATGAGTAATTATAATAGTGAGTTTATATGTTATCTTTCTTTAGGGAAGATTACACTATTGTAAAATCAATTATTACTCTCAAATCCTAATATTTAGAGCCTCCTCACATACTTCCCCTTTAACAAGGGTCTTTCAATTTAATACTAAGCCAGACAAATGTCTGCAAAGTATTCAAAATTGATTTGATATGTGTGGATATGTCTCTTTTTTTATTTCCAAAGTAGATACAGCTTTTTGATTTCTGTTCTTGGTATGACAGCAAATTGTTATGAAACCCCATTTGTTAATTAGCTGAACAGGTACAGGGGCTGGCTGTCCTTTTTCCAAACCATCCCTGTACTGACAGGAGGGGACTAAGTCTTTAAAAATTTAATGCTTACTTAAATTTCAGAAGAAATTGCCCAATAATCAAGAAACTAGCTCATCAATGTGAGGATTTCTCTTTCAGTGTTCAGCCAAAAACTTGAAGAATATATCTGAGCTATTTTATTATGCACAGAAAGCTGTTCTACATCCTACAGGCCCTCTTTATTGCCCAGAGGAGAAAGAGGTATTTATCCATAGGTTCTCAGAGCAAATACTTTGGGGGGAGTGAATCACTTTCCTGTTCTTTCCTTTTCAGTGGATTTTGCATCTCTTAGTGTGTTCTGTTACCAGCACCCCACCCCCAAATGTCAGGCTTTGCATCCCAGAACCACAGGGGTTGTTTTGTGATGTATGAACCTGATGTGTCTTTCCTCTTCGTTGAAAGCAGTGAAGACAATTTTTTGTTGCCTGTGTGAACTGCTGGGTAAAACGAGAAGCTTTGCTAATGGCTTTGAGCCAAATGTAACGTGACCCAAATTATGTCTTCAGTTCAGTTCTCCTTTAGATGTACATTTCACAGGAACTCCATTGATTTCAGTGAAAACACTCTAGACTTGGCCTGATGTAAGAGAATTTTGTTTTTCCGAGAATCTTGTGAAACTTTAGCAAAAGAGCTAAGAAAGAAGTGATGAGTCTGGGTTTTAGGTATTAGGTGGTTAGCTGAGTGTATTATGAAGGAGTATTAAAAAAAAAATATTTTCCTGGGCAAATACAAATAGAATCTCTAATTGTATCCATTCAGTATTGGGAAGTAGCAACGTTGCTTCATCTGTAAATACTTTGTTAAGTAGAGAATCAGAGAATAACCCTGTTTTGATTTCTTCCATCAGAATCATCTATATGAGTTAGTAATGTTGTGATAAAATTGTTGTGCTGAAATCTTTTTGGTTTTCCAAAACCAATCTCTATGCAATCTGTGTGACCTCTGTGAAGAGAAGAGTCCATCATCACGGTAGTTGTTGGGAGAGAATTACCAGTGTCTGTTTTCCTTCACTTGGAAGGTATCCTAGCAGTTCTTTTGTCTAGAGATAGTCCATATGCTCAATGCTTTGCCTGGTAGATGAATGAGCCCTGTGAAGTTTTCACATTTGATGTTTGAAGCGAGCTGGCTGTAGTTCTAGACCTATTTAGTTTTGCAAAGCACTGGAATTTTAAGGTGGTTTCCTTTTCCCCACCAAAAAATGTTTTGAGAAAAAAATTATTTAGTTGTTTCTTGAAGTTTTCTATAGCAATAAGACTGAATTTAGAGAACTGAGGTTTTTTTTTTTTTTTAATAACTTAGTAGTGCCACCTTCATCTTGTGAAGAGCTTGAGATTCTTCTAATAACCGAATAGAAAAACACTTAATGTGGAATAATCCTTCAAATTTATGGATATAAATTTGCTAAATCAATTTTTTTTCCTCTTGCTTTTTACTTTTGTAAATGTGTACATGTGAATGAATGTCTCTGTTCTGAAACTGTAAATGAAGACTAGTGTGTGTTTCCATGTGATTGAGCTGCCTGATGTCATTCAGTGTCGTCTTTTTATATTCAAGCCCAGAGAGATACTGAACTTCCTTTTATTCCTTAGATGAAACCTGCCTGTATTAAAGCACTGACTCGCATTTTTAGAATTTCTGATCAAGATAATGATGGTACTCTCAATGATGCAGAGCTCAACTTCTTTCAGGTACCTTTCTTGCTTACGTTTCCTCCATGCTTAAAGGTGAACTATATAATTCTAGAAAAACAAGTGATTGGTTTTGAATAAACAATAGGAAGGTGAACTATAAGGGAATTGGGCCTAAATACTACATCTCAAGTGCAGCATAGACAAATGGATTTGTAAAAACAGAAATGGAATTATTTTTATTTCTAACCACGTTCACATTTGAGTTCAAGAGGAAGATTAAAAAATCTATTAATGTACTTAAAATAAAGTGCAATTTGTGCACCTTTATTTCCACTAAGAAATTGGATTGTCCTTAACTAGCTTATCAGAATGTTAAGGCTGCGTTTCATACACAGCATGTTGTTTGTCCAGCTCAGTAGCCAGTGGTGCTCACATGCTATTTTTGGGTTTTGTGTTAGAGAATTTGTTTTAATACACCACTGGCACCTCAAGCTTTGGAAGACGTAAAGAATGTAGTCAGGAAAAACCTAAGTGATGGAGTTGCAGATAATGGATTGACATTAAAAGGTGAGTCTTATTTAACTTTTAAAAGATGTGTCTTTATACAGTTGATAGTCACCCTTACATGAGAAAGGTGGTCTTTTGGAGTATGATTTCTGTCTTGGTTTTCAGACTGCAAGAGCTGAGCTTACTAAACAGTGATATCTTAGTGTTCTTTAAGCCCTGGGAAGTGCCAAACAAAAATCCTACCCCTTGTATTTTGATACAAGAGAACTAAAAGCAGTCTCCCATGAGACCCCTCTCCAGGCTTCTCCAGGCCAAAGCGTTCTGGTTTAAACTATTGCAAATATTTGGTTTATTTTCATACAGTTCTAAAATGCTGGTACTGGAAAAGGCAAACAACAGAAAACCAAGGGGATTGTTTGAAGGAAACAGTTCCTTGGAGAACAGTTTTACAAATATCATGCTTTCTGAATGTTCAGTCTGTGTAGATAATGCTGTAATATGACCCCGGGGGTTTAAAATCTTAATGTGTATTTCAAGCTCTTTTTTTGTTTCCAAGTCTGATACTGATTCTATTGAAAACACTTGTATCAGCTAAAGCACTTCAGGGCCTTAAGATTTCACCATTTTTGATTTTTAGGTTTTCTTTTTCTCCACACACTTTTCATTCAGCGTGGAAGGCATGAGACAACCTGGACTGTTCTGCGCCGCTTTGGCTACGATGATGACTTAGAGCTGACCCCAGAGTACCTGTTCCCTCCGTAGGTACCACTGCAGCTTCCTCAGCTGGAGTTGAGGTGTGCTGCTCCTGCCTTGGCACAGGAGAGGGTTATTGCACTGTGGTTATTTAACACAGTGTTACGTCAAGTACCTCCCTTCCTTAGTGACCTCCCAGCCAAAACCTTCTTGGGACTGAACTCAAAGGAAGAATTCCCTTGTGCCAAATCATGTTCTGTGCTCTTCGTAAGAAAGGTGGCAGAAGAGACTCTTAATACAAAACTGGAACATAAATCTGAGCAGTTGCTTATTGTATGTAGCATTAAATTCTAAAAGACTTGTCAATATTTTTGTAGCATTTGAGACCTACTGAAAATCCCCAAATTAAGAAGTTAAGAGATTGACAATTTTGTGGCTTCTGTTAAAAAAATGTAACTGCATCATTTTTTGTTAAAAAAACCCCAAAGTACAAAAACAAAGCAAACAAAAAAAAAAACGTGTTTCCTATAGAGTTATATATCATGTAATATAAAGGCACTCACTCATCACTTTAGAATTCCAAAAAAAAGTATGTGCTTTGATCTATGTGAAAATAAATTATTAAAGCTAAGTGCCAAGGTCAGATACTAAATGTTATAATTCATAACCTATGTATTTTGAGTTTTAATATTTCATAAACAGTTAATGCTTGTTGTATTTATTTTTGTTTTCAATCAACAGCTTAAAAATTCCCCCTGACTGCACAACAGAACTAAATCATCATGCATACTTGTTTCTTCAAAGTATTTTTGATAAACATGATTTGGTAAGCATTTAGAGTGTGTGTGTCTTTATACTTATAAGCCTTGGTTTGTCAGGAGTTTTTCCTAACAAAAACATGTTTTTATCGTGATGTCATTTTATTCAGAAACTGGCTTTAGCTTAACTTACGGAGTCAGAACTAACTTGCAGCCTGTGATTGTCTACAAGGAGAGTTGGCAGTTATAGCTGTAGTACCAAATTGGTTTTAACTAGCTCACACATTTAATCTTATTAAGAAACAAGGAAAGAATGATGATTAAAAAGAAATAAGCTTAGTTTCTTGAATCTTGCAAGTGTACAGCAAAAAAATACCAGTTTAGAATAGACATGAACTAATTATGTCTGATACTGTATTTTGTTTCAGGATAGAGACTGTGCTTTATCTCCTGATGAATTGAAGGACTTGTTCAAAGTCTTCCCTTACATGCCATGGGGACCTGATGTGAACAACACAGTTTGTACAAATGAAAGAGGATGGATCACATACCAAGGGTTTCTCTCGCAGTGGACGTGAGTGTGATACAGGACATTCTAGTAATTGAGAACTTTGGGTATGATCATGTGTTTGCAGATTCCTCTTAAAAAAATGTTGGAAAGAGTAGAAGTTTTATAGTTGAAAATCTATCCAAGCAGTCAAGTTTTTGTAGACCTCCAGTGGCCTGATCTTCAAACTGTTCAAACCTGTTCAGGATTTGGCCAGTAATTAGTGGTAACAATGAAGAAGTGTCACTTCAAAACATGCAAATCCCTATGATTCCTGTTGAAATGTTATTTCTGTTGTTCTGCCCCTTAGAGACGGTTTGAAAAATGGTGCTTGATAATGAGGGTTATCTTTTCCCAATTTAAAATACAGAAAATGAGAAACACATTATTTGGGGAGATAATAAAAGGCAGTGTGGGATAGGCCTCAGCAGGTACTGCCTTCCTAGAGTTCCAGTGACCAATAAGACTGGTGAAGTTACCATCATTTACTCTGAGACTTTTGTCCTTCAGTACTGCAGAGTGCCAGGAATGTTTTTGTCATGTCAGTCTGGAGACAGGAGATAATGATTGTTTCAGTACTATGAAGAATTGGTACTGCAGATGTTGACAATTGAAAGTTCTTTTTGTCCCCTCTGCCAGACTAACCACGTACCTGGACGTGCAGCGTTGCCTGGAGTACCTGGGTTATTTAGGCTACTCCATACTTGCAGAACAAGAATCTCAAGCATCAGCAATTACAGGTAATAAAAATTTGATACAACACAAAAATTTAAATATAGAAATGTGCTAAAGAGTAAATTGTTTAATGGTTCAGCTATTTTCATTTACTCTCATTTGCTTTCTGCTCAAGAGAAACTTTTGATTTAATATTTTTGAGAGATTGTTTTGTGTGTATTTTCGTGTTTTCACATGCATTTATATCTTGTGAAAAATATTTGTGTTTTTCCAAAAGTCACAAGAGATAAAAAGATAGACCTCCAGAAAAAACAGACTCAGCGAAATGTCTTCCGATGCAATGTTGTTGGAATGAAAGGCTGTGGGAAAAGTGGAGTTCTTCAAGCTCTTCTTGGAAGAAATCTAATAGTAAGAAACATATTGCCTATATTCACCTATATATGCTCTTGAGATAAGATTAGACAGCAGAAGTGTTTGATCTTGGAGCTTTAATGGGTATTGCTTAGTTTGCAGAGTTCCTCGAGGAAATATGGAGTTACTAAGGAAGAGTTTAGTATTTTGTTTGTTTTTTCTTACTCTCTTTTGACCGTGGTTGTTGCATGCAATAGTGACTTGTACGTCATAGATTATAGCTATGCATTTCCTTGCAAAAACCCCAAAGATTACTCTAATTTTAATTCATTAATAAATGGAGTAAACCAGCTGTTCAAATCTTAACTTAAAGGGAAAAGTTGCTGTGGTCTAACATGAAATTCTGCGTTTTCAGAGACAGAGGCAAATACGTGCAGAACACAAATCTTACTACGCCATTAATACAGTCTATGTATATGGACAGGAAAAATACTTGCTGGTAAGGCTGCCTCATTCTTGTTTGCCTAAGACTCGTTTATGTTAAAATTCTGTGAATCATTCAGAGCCTTCTACAACAAACTAGTTTTAATTCTCTCTTCTTAAAGTGGATTCCCCCCAGTTATTTTCTGTCCAAAATAACTTTTGGGTTTTTTTGTCGATAACTTAGCTGAACCTGGTCAGACCTGTTATTTTTGAGTTGCACAAAACCTAGTCCATTTGTGATTACACTGCAGCATATCAAATTATAACATGTGATAAATGATCAGAAGTCAGTCTACCTATTTAGTAAGAAGCATCTGTCACACAGAGTGATTAGAATGGCTAAAATTAGTATTCAGTGGGAGAAATCAGTTCTTTAAGACTTTTTCCGTTCTGGTTTTCCTTTATGATAATACGACTTCTTTGTTTTCTGAGATCTAGTCCTGCTCTGTGGTTTTCCTCTGTAGGATGAATGCCCATTTCTGTGGATGTTTAAGCCTTTGTTTTAAGTAAATATCACTTTTTTATGTTGAGGTGGTGATTGCCTGCAGATGTGATGTTAATAGCTCACATATGCTGGCTGCATGGTAAATTCCTACTGTTCTTTTTTATTAATTCTGCCTATTGTCCATTAGCTTGAAGGATACATAAAAATAAGCCATAAAAATTATGAGACAAGTTACAAAATTCCTTTAACTACATAATGACAAGCTTTTCTCCCTCTGCAACCATCTTTTTTTTCAGCTACATGATGTCAGTGACTCAGACTTTTTAACTGATGCTGAGACCATATGCGATGCTGTCTGCCTGGTATATGATGTCAGTAATCCTAAATCCTTTGAGTACTGTGCCAGGATATTTAAGGTTTGTAGAGTTTATATTTACAAACTTCTGCATTTATATTTCTTCTCACTGACTAAATATTCATTATCGGTTACCTCACCTATATACTGGTTCTCGTGCTTAAAAGACATTTTACTTCTAGGTGCTGGTTATATATATCAGGATACCTTAGCAGTGGTGCAGTTCTGTTACCCATACAAAGCAAACATTTACTTTTCTATGTAAATTATTCTGCTTCTAGAAATGCCTGACTTCAGTGCCATGAATATATCTTAATGCTGCTGCAACCAGTGCAATACAGCCTCTTCCAGGTTGAAGGTGTCATATACTGTTTCTTTCACTTTTTTTTTTTCTTTAAATTTGCAGCAGCACTTCATGGATAGCAGAATACCATGTTTAGTGGTAGCTGCCAAGTCTGACTTGCATGAAGTTAGACAAGAATATAGTATTTCTCCTGCTGAATTCTGCAAAAAACACAAAATGCCTCCACCCCAAGCCTTTACTTGTAATACTGCTGATGTGCCAAGTAAGGATATCTTTGTTAAGCTGACAACTATGGCAATGTATCCGTAAGTACTGGAGCTGTTCTGTTTTCCGTGTGCATGGTCACACAGCACCACTCACTGCATGCCTTCATTAGCCACAGGATGGAACTGCTTCACCATGCTTTAGCAACAGAGAGACATGAATGGCCTGAGTAGAATCTTTAAACTATTGCAAATTTAGGAACTTGGCATATATCCAACACAGAAATCAGTCTCAGCTGTTGTAGCTAAGTTGTTTTTGAAGAATACCCTAGTTCATCCGTCTCATGATGCAAATTCTAACAAATAGGGTTCTGTTTGGTCCATATTGGAGATACAAAATGTATATCAGTTTTCATATCTTGGTATTTTTGAGAGTGAGTTGTACTGTAATCCATGTTGGTAGCTCAACTTGACAGCTGATTACAAGCAATGGCACTTTAGTGTGCAACAGTTACCCCAATGCACTGCTTAAAGTACTTCTTGTTTGCAGGGTGTTTATTACTATGTGCTTCAGTTCATTCATCTAATAAATCTTATAATTTTAATAGAATATTTGTATAAACATCTGGACTTCATGTACAAGATACTGAAGTTCACATTCTCCTTCACTACACATCTCACTGTTGCTAAACTCACTTTGCATCTCTTTTTTTGATGGGTGAAGCTTTTAATATGGTGATGAACTACATAAATACTACAGCAGATGGAGTCTAGTATGACAGCTGACATTTGCTTTAAAATGAATAGAACTAATGTCACTTTCACCCAAAATAATAGGGTATTTTTTATTATTTGAAAGTGAATTTACTGAATTACATCTGTAAAGCTTTAGTTTTGTTTTTTCTCTTGCGTTCATTTTGTAGCACTGGAATACTGGGAAACCACTAAAGTGTAGCACTGACCAAATGTCTGTCATATCAATATTCCTGCTTCTCCCTTACTTTTCAAGCATGTGTGTTTGGTAGGGTGGGAAAAATAGAGGTAACGCTCACCCTGTGAAGGGTTCATTGGAAGTGGTAGAAAATGTGGCTTCCTTTCCTTTGAAAGAGAGGTGTTACCTATTGCTGTGCAGACATACTCAGAAGCCTTTAAATGCTTCCCTTTTATGGGAGCTTGTATAAATTCAGCAAACATTTTCATTCATGTTTGTGCTTTGCTGTTAAGATCTGTATATGGTGGTGATGCCAAAATGTCCAGGACATAGAACCTCTAACCTTTAAATTCTGCACAGCTGTAGTTGTACCCTTTCTTCCCCAGTGTATTTTTTTTTTCCTCCTCTCCTTACTCATTCAAATGTACCTTTTATTCCTAAATCTCTCTCTTGATTGTGGCACAGTCCTAATGTGCACCTGATTTGATGAGCAAGATTTCAACTCCTGTCCTTCTGTGTGTTTTCGCAGCCATGCCCGGTTACGCTGTATGTGCGCCTGCAACAGGTGTACATTTTGCATCTGTCAGAACTTCCTCAACTCAGACTTGCTGCAATCTGTAAAGAACAAACTCTTCACTGCAGTTCTTAACAGGTCCTTAACTTTATTTACTAGGTACCAGGTGTGCTTTTAAAATAAAGGGTGTCTTTGCAAAAGCAATCGGTAACCTCATATACTGCAGGTTTTTCACTCCATATCCACTAAACAGGCTGATACTTTTATAATTGTCATAGAATTATCAAACTTGCTTTAACTTGGAGGTTCTTTTGAGCTTAGTTCAATCATTTTTCTGAAACATTACCAATTTGGTTGTTGATTCAGGCTCTTTGTGATGGCAGAAATACTGTGCAGGAATTAGGACTGTGTTTTTAGGGAACTGCTAATTGACATTAAGTAGTGTCTACAAATCTCTGTAATGTTTCTCACTTGAGACATTACAGGTTCGTTTAGTATTGATTAGAGCTAGTGCCTTTTAGATCCCAGTTACACAGATACTTTGATAAAGGCACAGCTTGACTTACTGCAGCATCATGTAACATATTACATGTTTAGTATTGCTAATTTGATATTTGGGAGTTCATAGAATTTGCGTGTGTGTGTGTGTGTGTGATATGCTTGGTTTACACAAAGAGTGGGCATTTTGTGTTAAAAAATAGTCCAGATCTTTTAACATCCAATTCCTTTCTGAATGAAATGCAACATGTAAGAAGTGGTAGATGCTTAAACATTTGCATTTCCAGATACTTTTGGAAAAACAATTGGTAAAGAGAGATAACTGGTTTTCAGCATTGAAAACAGTGCTATAGCTTGTCCTGTGTGTACTGCAGGCAGTTTTCGACACACAGGATTTACTGACATCTCAGCACTTGTCATCACACCTCAGCAAATGGAGTTCAAACCAAACAACTGTTGCAGTGCAGTGGTTCCATCCTTCATGGCCTTCTTGGAGGCTTAGATGGTAAATGTGTTTATTTGAAGGCCATGGTTGGAGTATCCTGAGATGCTGCTGGTCATTGGATGTTAGTACTTGGTACAGGTTTCAGATGTAGCTGCTCCATGTAAGAGTGTCTTTCTCCTTTAAATGCAAACGACACACATGTGGGAGGTCTGCTAATAGACCCACCTACAGGACTGAGCATTTTCCTTGTCAAATACCACTTTAATCCAAGATACAAGTGTTAACCACAGAGTGAGAATTCCAGGAAGGGCGAAAAAACTCATTACCTTAGGAAAAGATTGAATGAGTGAGGCTCTTTATACTGCATCTCTTCTACAGCAGTCACCCCATAGACAGAAACCCCTTGAAACAGCAATCTCTTTGCATATTGTCACTCTAAAACTTCATTGAGCAGTCATTACTGGAAAGTCCAAACTCTTCATTATTGAGGCTGAAATCACCTCTGACACATCTTGGTTTTTTGGAACTGGCATGGGTTGCTCCATTTGCTGTTGTGGTTTGTTTCTCTGTTGTATGGGGGGTTTTTTTGAGTCCTGCATTAGACATTGAACTTCATTCCTCTGAAATGCCGTCAGGGTCTCAGGGTACTGAACTCTTTCATTGAGGTTTTGGATGCTGTCATTCTACACCTAATCACAAGGGAGTCTGGAACAAACATAGGAATTCACTACTGCCTAAGAAGTTTAATTCAAGGTGAGGAGAATTCCTAATTGGCCTTCCCCTCCAGAAAGGAATTATTTTAGAATCCCCTTGTCTCAGTTACTAGAGTTTGTTCCAGGTTTCCAGCACACTCGCTTCATCTCACCATCTCCCCAACCAAACACCTTGCTGCAGGTTAATTACCATTCAGCATATGAGCTGCTGCATAACTGCAGATATAATAGAGCTGGGATACCTGTAAACAAGAGGGAATAGCTCCCAGTTGTAGGCATAGGAGGGTGGACATGAGTTTCTTGTCATATAAAAATCATACATCTAATGATGTGTGATTAGATTAATCATTTGGATCAAGAGGGCTTTCTGATTCAGTTAGTTTCTATAACTTTTCTTATTTTGCCTTTACAAGTGCTTACCATTATGTCAGATTGCTGGGCAAAAGTTATCTAAGTGATGGGGGAAGGAGGTTTCTCACAAGTTTCTCACACTTTATTCCTCTGATCCCCTCCTATTCCTTAGGCTGTGGAAGCTTCTCAGGTAAACTGCAGTGTTTCACACTGGACCCCTTCTGTGTCCTTTAGGGGTTGCTAAGTAACCCCTAAACACTGTTACCAAGCCACAATATAAAATCACATTTGAATATTCCCACCATAGTAATTAAAGGAAGCACATTGCCTCCTGCATCTGAGAAACCTGTTCATGCCCCCCTCAGTTTCTCTTCTGTGGACAAACTTCAGGGCCTCCCCCAAGGGTTGCAGGCTGTCAGAAAGGCAGCTTGGAGATTGCTGTATTGGTTTGAACTGCCCAGGGACACATTTTACTGGTTCCTTGAGGAAGGAGTCACAGCATTCAAACCACTGGGCATGCATGTGTGAGACTTGCTAGTAGCCTGTAGTATTTTTATAGTTTGAATTTGTTCTTTCTTTTAGGTGTTCACTTGTGTTTGGCTGGCTGGCACCTAATCTCTTTTTACTACATTGTTTTACCAAAAGCAGGATTTCTGCTTTTGTCATTCTAACCCTTTCATTAACAATGACCTCAGAGTTTTGGTGTTTTTTTTCCTTGGTTTCAAATTTGTCCATGTTGCCTTTTGCTTGTACAGTAGTGGCATTTTTCTGTCAGCTGAGTTCACTTCAAAATCAGATGATCCTAATGCATGAGAATTGTGGTGATTGGTAAGAAGACTTCTCGAAGAATGTTTTTCTTCTAAAGTTTTTAAAACATTGTGGAATTGAAGTGAAATTCTACTTCTGTATGAAAACTGGTTGTTTCAGGAATTATTAGTAAGGTTTTGCTTTCTGTGACAACCTTCCTTCTGTGAAATTAAAGTTAAGACAATACATTATTCTTGTGTTTTCCTGTATAATGTGAAAGTTGTAAGAGTATAACCAGGATTTACCTTTCACTATGTGTGGAGTATGCAGTCTATTTTTCAAAGCTTGCATATTGCCATTAAATCTAATTGCAGAAATCTATCTCTACACAATGTTCCGAAATTAGGACATTCTAAATGACATCCCCAAAATAACATTAGGACATTAGAAATTTCTAATTTATTTTCCTCCTTCTCTAAGCTGTTTAATGCCCCAGACTGCATAGGAATTTGCAAAGCTGTGTCCTCTGATTTCTTTCTAAACAGAGTGTATTGAATTGGAATTTTACATCCATTTTTAGGTTTTATGGGTAATAAGATGAATTTGGAGCTTTTCACATTTTAGATGACTGTTGCATGGGGGAAAATTCTAACTGCTGGACTGAGTTTGCATCCTAGGAAAATATGTGCCTGGAGGGAAGCTGCAGCTGCTCGTGCAGGTTATGTGATGCTTTTGGAATTCAGTTGCTTATATTTAATGCTAAGAACCTTTGTCAGAGCAGGCTGCTGCATGAACTTGCTTTGAGTTCTGTTGTGAGTAGCCATGTGAGCAGCCTGTTGGCCCCAGCACTTTGCTTTTAAAATGCTTTGGAAGTTACTGTAGGAATGTTTTTGAACTCCTGTATTTTAGGATAAACCTTCCCAGACCAGGGGATTATTCTGCTGCTGGCCCAGGGAGAAGTGTCAGCATAAATCCATAACTCAGCAGTTTTCTGTGTGTATCCATGACAGGCATGCTCAGTTAACTTCTTAGCAAGTGCATGTTGCAAACTTCTTGTGAGTTGTTAATGTCTCTTGAAAAAAACCCCAACTGTTCATCTTTCTAAGATCTTATTCAACAAGTGACAAAGTACTTGACTCACTGTTTAGGGTAGGTTGAATAAAAATATGTCCTTGTTTTTTCCCCAAAATATGTATTAAAATATGAATTTTGTGTCAAAGGCAAAATTTCTAGATTTTGTATATTTGTGGAACTAAATGTTTGATTAAATACACAGAGTGGCCTGTCTGGAAAGTTTTGAAACATCCTTCTTATTATTAATAAGCAAGAGTTTCCAATACAGCTTCATTTATGGAGTCCTGACTACTGCTCTCTGTGTGTATAAGTACACATCTATTTATATGGTTTACCCTTGGAGAGAATATTTTTCCTAATTCAGGGTTACTCTCTTACTAACAAGATAGTAATAATTTCCACCAGTGATGAAAATTAGTTTCATAAGCACAACTAGACTGAATTAGTTTGAATATTATTTTTTTAAAAGGTAGAATTTTTCAGTGTGTATTGAAAAAGGTTTCTGTGCATTGTACCCACCTCTGCAAAGAGCCTGCACTAGAAACAAATATTGATCCTTTTTTATTATCTCAGATTTTTTTTTTTTTGTTTCTTTAATGGCAGCTAAACAATATTAAAGATTAAAGTTGTAAAAATTGATTTTATGACAGCATAAGGAACATTACAAGAAGAAAATACTGGATGTTTATTGGATGAAGCTGTAAAGCAGTTAGACATCCATTATGTTCTGAATTTCAGTAAGCATTTTGAACTTTGGATTTTCGAGCTGATACATTGAGTAGATTTCCTTGAGGTTTTAAGACTAGTCTCTGTCTCGAATTAGTTCCTTATTTAAATGAAAAGAGTCTGCTATTGTTAGGCTTAGAAAAGGGATCAAAGCCAATTTAGTCTCCCTTTAGACATTACAAGAGTATTTTATCATGGCTGAGAACATATTAATTGTTTTTAGAAAGATGAAGTGTGCTCAGCGAGTTTTTTGCATACTATTCAATATGGACATGTGCAAAACAAGGCATATTACAGATAGGAATCAGAAAATCTAGATGTGAGATAGTGCTTTATGAGGCAATGCAAAAGCATTAATTTGCAATTTAAACATTGACTTGCATATTTAAAGGGATGGGGTTTTAAATTGTACAAATAGTTGGGCATTTGAATTAACCAGATTGAACTGGAGACTTGTTAGTTACACAAATACTCATCCAACAGTAGAATAGTCACTGTGTACTATCCAGCAGAGCTTGTCATGTAATCTAGTAAAATCATCTTACCTACAAGTGATTCATTTTACATACATAGATCAGTTTTAGAATTTACAGATCTGAAGACAAGGATTTTTCAGTCTTTTACTTAGAATTACCCCAAACTACCACTGTAGTGATAAAATACAGTCTTTGAGTTCTCAACAGTAGTGGGATCTCCTCAGTTGTACAGCTGATGTGCATGTGGTGCAGGGGTTTTGCAGTGTCCAGTGGGACACATGGAAGTTGAGGCTGTGGAGATGGAATGGGAAGAGAAATCCATTTTCTTAAAAAGGTTTTTTTGTCCTTAAAGCAATGGCATTTAGCTACATGAAGTCATGCATTTTACTTAGCTTATTAAAAGCACAAACTTGATTTGTTTCTGGTTTTCTCCAAGCACTTAAGTTTTTAACAACTGCACCAGAATCAGGGCCTAGGTGGCTATAAATCAGAAATTCTCTGGGCTTTTTGATTTGAGAGGGTTGCTGTTGTTGAGCCATGCACTGAACTGCACTGTGCATGTGTGTGAAAAGGTTAAGAGCCTACCTAGCTGAGGTGGGGGCCATGCTGTTAGCAGACGAGGAGAGCAGGATTATGCAGCAGGTGCACGCCGTCCACTCTGTAGAAGATTCCATCTTCATGGAGTCATCTCTTGGTCCACGTTTGCTTGAAGACAGGTAACAACTGCCAAACCCAGGTGACTTTGCCATTGCCTTTCCCCTTCCTTCCCCTCAGCAAGCCACCTGACATCCAGTTTGCAGAGACTTTGTCAAAACTAGCTGTAGAAAAACTAATGCTTGCAGGAGTTCTTGGATTTGGTCTGTTCTGTAACCCAGTAAGACATTCTTAAATAAGATCAGGATTTTTTAGACTGAAGAGCAGCTGTGTGTGCATCAAAGAGCCTGCTCTTCTGCATGTGGTGTGGCAGAACCCTGAGTAACTATCTGGCTGATATGGCTCCTGCTAAATGACTACTAAAGCATATTGAAAACTGGTTTTGTGTGTTTTGATAGCAAGTAGCAATTCCTGCTCTGTTAAACTGCTCGTGAGCTACAGCTCTGCAGTTCTCACCCTGTCAACTCCTGTGTGTGCTTAGGATCTCTGTGCTCCTTTACTTAACCCTCCTGCAGCTTCACTAAGTAACCCATGGTGATCACAGGCTAAAATACATAGGCTAGTGAAGTTCTGTTCTATCTCCAAAGCAAACAAATAAAAATCAACTTTACTATTGTTTAGGAACTTCCTGTGCTTTGAATTATGGCATTTATGATAACTTGTTTAAATAGTAGCTCCTGCTTTCTGGTAAGCTGTCATACTTCAGACTGCTGTCGAGGGTGGCCAGGCTTGTTTAACTGAGCATGTTCACTGACTTCTTGCAATATTTGGGAGAGTTGGGTCATTGCCTGTCTCCACTGTCATGTGAGATGTGGCTTTTTTTGTCATACAGTCACTCCATACTGTCTTTTTCTGTTGGTGCCATCGTCACTGCTTGTTTCACTCGCACTCTCTCTTAGCTTTCAGCTTGGTGTTGGATGACTGTGTGTTACTCTTCTTATGACTACTGGGAAGAAAGGGATTTAAAAATGGTTTGATTCTAGCTTTTGGAAAAATATTACTTGCTACTTGTCAGTAAACTTTTTTGGGGGGGTAGAATAAGTAGATATTCAACAGGACTGGGAAGTTTTTCATGTAAAAGCAGAAATACTAAACTCATCATTTAGAAAAGAAAAAAAATAAAAAAGGATTTTGCTGGACAGAGTTGTTCTAAGAGTTATTAATTTGTAGCTGTTTTTGTTTCCCTTTCCTGAATGCTTGCTGGTACTCTCAAAGGAGACACCCTGCCCTCCCCACATCCCTGAGTAATGATCTGCTGCTGCATTTCTCCTCAGCTGTGTGAGCACTCTGACTTCAGGGAGAGCGGATGTGGTCAGGGCTGCAGATCAAATCCTGAACTTTAAGAAAAGCAAAATGACTGCAAAGTGCTCCTAAAGCTGAATTGTGAGCTGTTTGCCTGTGACAAGTGTAGTGATGAATTTCCAAAAGCAGACTAGTTTAGCACAAGCTGTGTGGAGTTCCTATCGTGGAATTAACCTGCTTTTGTATGTATGTTAAATTTCAGGCATGTAACACAAGCGGACCTCAAGAGCTCAACGTTCTGGCTCCGAGCAAGTTTTGGTGCTACTGTGTTTGCAGTTTTGGGTTTTGCCATGTACAAGGCACTACTAAAGCAGCGATGATCTGAGGAAGAAGCACATCTGGCCCTACCAAATAAATTAAAAACCACTTTTATGTACATTCTGAATGCTTTAAATTCTGCTAGAAATATTTATATATGCAGAGTTACTTTATTAATATTTGTAATTCATGCATAAGATTATTTTAAATTATAGCTCCAACTCCAGTATTGCATAATGTGTGGAAAAAAGGAATTGCATCTTAACAGCCAGCTGAAATGGCTTAACTTGTGAGGCCAAAAGGGAATTTGTTGTAAATAACCTGTACATATGAAAACAAGTAAGACATTGCTTCCCAAAAACTTATTCAAAATACTGTTCTTAGATGTTCACCATGATGACATTCTAGTGTATAGGTGAAATTCAGTTTCAGTAGAGTAGATTCAACTCAAGGATCATACTTCCTCAAGGATTGCTTATTTATTTCACATTCATCTGAAGTGACGACTTCTTTTTGGACTATAAGGTATATCAGGCAGAATTTGTGATTTTCATTCATATTTTTTAACTAATGAACAAATTTGCCCCTCTAATCATGTATTTCAGGAAAGAGTCACCTTTGCTATCCTGGCCTATGATTTTGTATTTTACATCACCAATGACATATTTAGAGTCTGGTCTTTCTTTTAAAAGGAAAAAAAGTTAACTTTGAAAACTGCCAGATCAGCTTCATACACTGTGTGTAACCCATGTTTTTCGTTTTTCACTGTTGTGTTTTATAACCCTCATAAATCAGATGAGCAACTTTTGTATGTTATAAACAGCTATAATTTGGAAAGTGTTGCAGTTTAATTTCTCACGTCTGTCAGTCATACTCATTGAAAGCTGTGTATAAGAGAAAACCACAACAGTACACAGTGCCTATTCTACTGTAGTACATTAGTTGCATGGATCACAGTGCATTCTGTAATGGGCTAGAACTACCTATAGACACAGCTTTTTTAATGATCAAGTAAGCCAAACATCAAATTCCTCACGACAAAGCTATTTTTCCATTGCTGGCCTTTTCAAGTATTTCAATAAAATAACTGTGTACTGTGTCTGTGTTTATCTTTTCTTTTGTGCCCTGAAAGGTGGAGTTTAATAGAACTTTGTTGTTTATGTGAATGGATGCTGCTGGTGCAATCACTTGTTGGAGGTTATGTATCTTGGCAGTGCAGTTTCTCTTATGCTTCCATTAGAAGTTTATTTCTGATTTATATCAGAAAACCAAGATGCCTTCTATGATACCTCAGAACTGAAATGCAAATAGTCTACTAGGAACTTTGTATTTGCTGTCAAAGACTGTGAGAAAAGACCAAATAGTTCAGTGGGGTTTTGGAAGCTGTGGGCAGTGAATTGGTGAATATATTTGTGTTTAAGCAGTCTCCAGCAGCGCGGCATTCCCTGGTAGCTGGGAGCAGTCCGGGGATGCTCCAGGGAAAATCCCCCGCGGGACTCCGGCCTGCCCGGCAGCGGCCGCCAGGAGGCGCTGCAGCTGAGCCACGGGAGCCGCCGGGGGAGGAGGCCTGAGGGGGACCGTGTGCGGGACGGGAGAGGCCCGTGTGGGAACGGGAGAGACCGTGTGGGACGGGAGAGCCCGTGTGGAACGGGAGAGCCCGTGTGGAACGGGAGAGCCCGTGTGGGACGGGAGAGATGTGTGGACGGAGGCGTGTGGAACGGGAGTGAGAGTCGTGTGGAACGGGAGAGATCGTGTGGAACGGGAGAGCCGTGTGGAACGGGAGAGCCCGTGTGGAACGGGAGAGATCGTGTGGAACGGGAGAGCCCGTGTGGAACGGGAGAGCTCGTGTGGAACGGGAGAGTCGTGTGGAACGGGAGAGCCCGTGTGGGACGGGAGAGACCGTGTGGGACGGGAGAGACGTGTGGGACGGGAGAGATCGTGTGGAACGGGAGAGCCCGTGTGGGACGGGAGAGATCGTGTGGGACGGGAGAGCCCGTGTGGGACGGGAGAGATCGTGTGGAACGGGAGAGCCGTGTGTGAGACGGGAGAGCCCGTGTGGAAGCGTGGAGAGACCCGTGTGGGACGGGAGAGATCGTGTGGAACGGGAGAGCCGGTATGCAACGGGAGAGCCCGTGTAGAACGGGAGAGCCCGTGTGGGACGGGAGAGACGGTATGGAACGGGAGAGCCTGTGTAGAACGGGAGAGCCCGTGTGGAACTGGAGAGAGAACATGTGGGACGGGAGAGACCGTGTGGGATGGGAGGAGACCGTGTGGGACGGGAGACCGCGTGTGGAACGGGAGAGACCGTGTGGAACGGGAGTGACCGAATGGAACAGAAGAGATGGTGTGGGACGGGAGAGCCGGTATGGAACGGGAGAGCCCGTGTGGAACGGGAGAGCCGGTATGCAACGGGAGAGCCGTGTAGAACGGGAGAGCCCGTGTGGGACGGGAGAGACGGTATGGAACGGGAGAGCCGGTATGGAACGGGAGAGCCTGTGTAGAACGGGAGAGCCCGTGTGGAACTGGAGGAGAACATGTGGGACAGGAGAGCCTGTGTGGAACAGGAGAGACCCTGTGGGATGGCAGAGCCCGTGTGGGACGGGAGACACCGTGTGGAACGGGAGAGCCCGTGTGGGACAGGAGAGCCGGTATGGAACGGGAGAGCCAGTTTGGAACGGGAGAGCCGGTATGGAACGGGAGAGCCCGTGTTGAACGGGAGAGACCGTATGGAAAGGGAGAGACAGTATGGAAAGGGAGAGACCATGTGGGACGGGAGAGACGGTGTGGGAGGGGAGAGATCGTGTGGAATGGGAGAGATTGTGTGGAACTGGAAAAAACGTGTGGGACAGGAGAGCTTGTGTGGGACGGGAGAGACCATGTGGGACGGGAGAGACGGTATGGAACGGGAGAGACCGTATGGAACGGGAGAGCCCGTGTAGGATGGGAGCAACGGTATGGAACGGGAGAGATCATGTGGAACAGGAGAGACCTTATTGAACGGGTGAGACCGTATGGAACGGGAGAGACCGTGTAGAAGGGGAGAGCCGTGTGGAACGGGAGAGCCGGCATGGACCGGGAGAGACCGTATGGGACGTGAGAGCCCGTGTGGAATGGTAGAGACTGTGTGGAACGGGAGAGAGACTGTGTGGGACGGGAGAGCCCGTGTGGAACGGGAGAGACCGTATGAGACGGGAGAGCCCGTGTGGGACGGGAGAGACCGTGTGGAACAGGAGAGACCGTGTGGGACATGAGAACCGGTATGGAACGGGAGAGCTGGTATGGAACGGGAGAGCCCGTGTGGAACGGTAGGACCCGTGTGGAAGGGGAGATCCGGTATGGAACGGGAGGGCCCGTGTGGAATGGGAGAGCCCGTGTGGAATGGGAGAGGCCGTGTGGAATGGGAGAGCCGGTATGGAACGGGAGAGCCCGTGTGGGACGGGAGACCGCGTGTGGAACGGGAGAGCCCGTGTAGAATGGGAGGGACCGTTTGGAACGGGAGAGCCTGTGTGGAACGGGAAGGCCCGTGTGAACCGGGAGAGACCGTGTGGGATGGGTGAGCCGGTATGTAATGGGAGAGCCGGTATGGAACGGGAGAGCCGGCATGGAACAGGAGAGCCGGTAAGGAACGGGAGAGCCGGTATGGAACGGGAGAGCCAGTATGGAACGCGAGTGACGGTATGGAACCGGAGAGCCCGTGTGGAACAAGAGAGCCCGTGTGGAACGAGAGAGCCCGTGTGGAATGGGTGAGCCGGTATGGAATGGGGGTGCCGGTATGGAACGGGAGAGACGGTATGGAACGGGAGAGCCCGTGTGGGACGAGAGAGCCGGTATGGAATGGTAGAGCCCGTGTGGGACGGGAGAGACCGTGTGGAACGGGAGAGCCCGTGTGGGATGGGCGAGCCCGTGTGGGACGGGAGAGACGTTATGGAACGGGAGAGCCGGTATGGAACGGGAGAGACGGTATGGAACGGGAGAGCCTGTGTGGAACGGGAGAGCCCGTGTGGAACGGGAGAGCCGGTATTGAACGGGGGAGATAGTGTGGAACGGGAGAGCCCGTGTGGAATGGGAGAGCCGGTATGTGACGGGAGAGCCGGTATGGAACAGCCTGATCAACCCGGCCTGGTGGGAAATCCTCCATGGAATGGGGAATCCTGTATGGAATGGGGGATCCTGTATGGAACGGAACGGGAGATCCTGTATGGAACGGGAGATCCTGTATGGAACGGCCTGATCAGCCTGGCCCGGCGGGAAAGCCTGTATGGAACAGGGGATCCTGTATGGAACGGGAGATCCTGTATGGAGCATGAGATCCTCCATGGAACGGGAGATCCTGTATGGAACGGGAGATCCTCCATGGAACGGGGGATCCTGTATGGAACGGGTGATCCTCCATGGAACGGGGGATCCTCTATGGAGTGGCCCCGTCAGCCCGGCCTGCGGGAGCGGTTCCGCCCCTGAGGGAAGCGGCCCTGCCCGGGGCACTGCCTGCCCGCCCTCACAGCCCGGGACGGATTCCCGCCTGCTTATATAAAACAGGACTTGCCTAGTGGTTTGGGGACAGGAATTTTCTTAGTGAAGAGCACAGAAGTCTTGTTATCCAGCTCTGCTGTGGCTTCTTCCAGGCGGGCTGTCAGTGTTCTCTGAGGGAGTCCCGGTGCTGCTGGCCAAGCCCTCCTGGATCTTGTGCGGATTACAGTTACCGTGAGGGGAAATTCTTCTTCTCATGGAGTATGTAAGGAAGAATGTCCAAAAGTTAGCTACTGGAATTAAGAGCTCTGAAGATGGAGCAGTACCCCAGTCTATTTGCTTTCGACAGTGATTTGTTTTCTTTCTTCTGGTGCTGTCAGTTTTCTAACAACTTCTTTAATTGTATTTTCTACAATCAGACTCGATTTCTTCTTGCTCAATCTGATGCGTGAATTGCCTGACCATGGTGTAAAGTCACTGAGAGGACAAAGACCTTGATTCGTCTTCCTTGGACACACATCCTTCACCTCTCAGCTTTGACCTCTTGTCTGAAAGCTTGTGGGTTCAGGATTGATAGTAAGAAAGACTTGATTGTATATTGGAAATTAACCTGAGTTACTAATTGGTCTCCATTTCAAACAATTCTTTTGTTAGGAATGAACCTCTGGTGCGATCCCAGGAGGTGACAGGTAACACTAAGCAGACACATCTTAAAATACCACAAGGCTGACCTGATAGGAGAGCTCCCTTTTAAGACAACTGCCCCAAAAAGAGTTAATGGAAGATTGAATTATTTCCCTAACTGCAACCAAAAGGACAATTTAAACCAGCTGCAACCAATAACAGGTACTGTGGAAGAAGAGAGCTGCAGGTGGAAAGACTAGAGTGCTTTATCAGTGCTGGACTTGGAAAGTTCTAAGTATAACATGGAATAGGGAGGGTCAGGATGATGGTCTTTCAACAAAAGTTAGAAATTGCAGAAGAGATTGGACTTTATTTTTTCCCACTATTTCGTCACTTCAGGAGGGAGAGTACTCACGAGTCAGGGGGGGCCAAATGGTAGCACATGTATTGTTTCTTATTCATATTGGTTCTGAAAGGTAAACTTGTGTTGTCCCAGCAGAAGGAATGTGATGCTTGAAGAGTCCTTTACCACTGCTACCTTTTGGACTTGAGTTTAAGCCCCTGTCTCAAACCTTCTGTTGTCCTTAGAGGCTTTTAGCTGTTTTCATGAGTAGGAACAGGTTAATTTGACAGGTCTGATCCAGTCTCAACTGTGTATGTGCTATCTAATTTCCTCCTAAGGTTGTGTTTGTGTGCAGCATTTTGGGGTTTTGATCCAAAATGCTGCATTTTTCTTCAGAAGATGCCTCCCAAGTCTGGCCATCTGGCTGAGCTCTGGTGTGGAAATCAAGCTAGGTAAGTTTCTCCACTTAGTTCCTGTTGTCAGAATTCAAGAAGTTTTGTAAAAGCCCTTTGGGGCTACTTTGGGTGAAAAAAAGACTGGTGAACAAACTGTTTAGATTTGATCCAGAGGGCTTAGCTAACAGATGTTGGCTGGGTCCCTGCTTTGAGGGGGGGTTATTGCATATTCATGAGCTGACCTTTTGAGTCACTTCCTATGCAGGGAGGACTTGTTTGCAGTATTTGGAATATAAAAGTTGCCCATATGACTGAGTGTGAAAATGGATTTGGGTTATTATCTCAAGTCCTTTCTGTCTGCATTTCTTCTGAAGCACTCCCTTCTGTCTGCATCTCCTCTGGGGTGGCCCACAAACCCCCAGTTTATCTAGCAATTACTGTCTTCCAAGGTAGAGTCCCCAGGCTATGCAGTGAGGAGAAATGACATTCTAAATTAAGAGACTCTCACACACTTGCAAGATGATAATTTGTCTGTAACGAAACTCCTCATTAGAATACTGTTAATTTCCTTTCTGTAACAATTATAGCACAGCACTAGCTCATATGTGCAATGTGCAGAGATATTTCCCTTGAAAAAAACCAAAAAAACCTATCATTACCACTAGTGAAAACCAGTCCTTAGAGGAGAAAAATGAACTTGTAATTTTGCAGCAATTTCCCAATTTAGTGGGAGTTTGGTGTTAAGGTAAGGAGTTTTGGGGGTAGTCCCTGTTGTTGATGGCATTCATGTTAGACTTCACAGTTGGTATTTTCCCACTAGGAAAATTTCTGGAATCAGAGATGATATAGTCCCCAGCTGAGTGGAACCTGTTACCCCTGAAATTCAGCTCATTTATTTTCTCTTTACTCTAAAAACTCACTTCCCTCCTCCCTAAAGACATCTTTAAATGTCTGCTGTTTCTTTCTGTTGACATAGCATATTTTTGCTTATCCATCTGTTTTGAAGTTTTGATGAGGTTTAGTTTTTCAATCAAAAAGAGATTGTTCGTATAATCGCTGTTTAGTGCCTGGAATATTTTGGCAGGAGTGGTGTTGTATGAGTGAAGTGGGTTAGTGCTTCTCAGAAGGGCTGGATTTGGTATCCTGTTCTTACGCTTCAGGAGAGCAGGCTGGACTAGGCCAGCAAGAAATGGCTCAAGGAATTGCCTTTAAATGTGCAGAAGGTCTGCTCTGTTTCACTAATGTGATTAAGCAGACAGAAGCCCTCCTGTTCATCAGTTGCACTGAAGACCTCATCAGAAGAGCTTTTATTTTGTTGCCATTTTCCTACCCGAATCCTGAGCTAGAAAATTTCTGGTCAGGTCCAAGGATCCTGGTTTTACTTCTCTGATGTATGCTCTGCTACTGCAGGATGGAAGATCTGCTCCTTTTCCAGAGGTATTCTAGATGATTAGTTTTACTTTTTGTTTTTGTGGTTGGTTGATTTTTAAACAGATTGTAGAGAAAAGAGGGACTTCCAGCTTCTGTACTCGTGGCTGAGGTGTGTCTGATCTGGTACTGGACCTTTCCATCAAGAAAACATGGCCTGTGATGCTGGACTGCCCTGACTGTGCTCTGTCTGACTTTTAGCAGAAAGCAGAGGCACTGGCACCATGTGGATCAGCCTGGCTCTGCTCGCCCTTCCCCCTTGCCAACCTGCTATTTCTGTACTTGATTGGAAGAAGCTAAAACTGCTGGATTTTTGCCGGCAGTCAAGGCATTCCTCAAGTTCCTAATCCAGGCTCCAGATGGTTAAGTTGCCCATCCTGACATATAAGAACAAATTATCATGGTAAAACATGTAAAACCCCACACCAGCCCCTCACGTTGAGACTCTGAGACAGAGAAGTCTCCTGCAGAGAGCCCCGATGAACCGGCACGTCTGGTCACCGGTCCGCGGGCAGGAGGGCAGGGCTGGAACCGGCCGGGCTCCGTCGCAGAGGCTGCCCGGTGCCGGCACGGCCGATCCTCCGCGGGTCGCCCCGTGGGAGGCGGTGCCGGCCGCGGGCAGGGGCCACCCGGCGCTGCTGCCCTCGCCGCCGCCCAGCCCGCATCCTCGGAAGTGCCGCGCCTCCGGGCTCTGCCTCCCAGAGCCCCCGGGGCTCCCCCGCGCCGGGAAGGGCGGACCCCCGTCCCCGGGCGATGGCTCGGGGGAGGCGCCGGCCGTGCCCGGGCCGGGGGCACCGCCCGGCCGCAGGGGCGGGAGGCGGGGAGGGGTCACTGCCCCGGCCGGAGCTCGGCCGCTGGGATGCCGCCCGCCGGCGCTGCCCGCGCTAATTGGATGTTCCGTGGATGGAGGATTTCCTCCCCTCTCGGCTGCGGGAGTCATGAAGGCAGGCTCGGCGCTTGAAAGTTTGCCAACCAGCAGCTAGGTTTAATTTCTTTAAGGATCTGGGGAGAAGGGGGGCGGGGGCTGGAGGGGGACCGTTTCCAAGCATGGGAGACAGGCTGCCGGAGCCTCACGCCAGCTCTTCCCCTGCTGTGGCTGCCAGCTCGGAGGCGGAAGAAATCGAGGTGCTGGACTCCGAGGATGTCCTACCTATGGCCGCAGAGGATGTAAGTTTCCTTTGCTCGGTATCTTCCCCCCTCTCCCCCGGGCCGGGATAATCGGCTCAAGCTATTCATAGCTGAAGCCCGGGCTGGGCACAGGAGCGGGGCCGGTGACCCTGCAGGACCAGGGAAAGCCGCCGTCCCCGCCGCCCTCCCACCGCCCTACGCGCCTCTCGCCGCTGGGTGTCTGCGGGCTCCAGCAGCCGCCGGGCTGGCTCCGTCCCCGGGGCCGCAGCTCCCGTCCCTCCAAGCCCAGGCGGCCGGGACAGGCTCCGCTTCGCTGGGTGCCCGCGTCCCGTGGGGAGATGCCGGCGGCTGGCCGGGCAGGGGCAGCGGACTGCGCACGGTCGCGACTCTGGAGCCCGGAGAGGGGCTGACGCCTTGGCTCGAGGGGCTGCCAGGGGCAGAGAGCTTCTCCAGAGTCACAGCCACCCGGAGGGCGACACATGGGAAACGCTCCCGCTCTCGCCAGCTGCTCCCTCTTCCAGCCCCCGAGCAACAAACAGTCGAGTAAGTTGTGTCCTCGGCTCGACAGGGCTGATGGCTTCTCTCCACCCTCCGTGCTCTGATGGCACGTGAGGGGGGGTAACTTGGCACCGGCTCTCTGCTCACCCAGCCCAGAAGGACGCGGAGGGGTCCTGCGCACTCCCGATCTGCTCCTGCCGTGCCGAGCGGCAGTGCCCGCAGAGCTGGGGCAGTTGTTCTGCATCTGCCGGACACGGGGGCAGGAGCACGCCGTGCACCTGTCTGGGAGGGAGTGAACGCGAGAGATCCTGCATTCCTGGTGCATCCCAGGACTGCTCACAGCTCTCCTTCCCAGAAAACTCGGCTGGGATGAGGACTACAAAGTGTCTGCTCAGTCTGCAGCGGTAAGTGCAGGGTCTGTTCCAGCCTGTCAGACATGAAGCAGAGATACTAAATGTCTTTCTGAAGAGGGCTCTGGCTCGGGTCTTGCACCGCTATAAAAGGAACACTTTGGAGCTGAACGTCCAGCAATGGCGCATCTCCTCAGCCCTCTCTCTACCTTTTTGATGCTGCTGGAGGAAGTTGCCCAGGCATGCTTAAGGACAGAACCTGCTCTTCACCCCTCAGCCCTTCCTTCTGAATCACGTAGAATTCGGTTGCTGTTGGATTTTCCTCCCAGAGGGTAGCAGAGGAAGTGCAGTTGCTTGCTAGAACTGCATTCCCCGTCTGTATTCCTGAGCACAGTGCAGTCAGGAGGGAGCGTGTGATGCAGTTTGACCTCTGCTACACACTGCCAGACAGTCCTAAGAGGAGATGCTTGACTCAGGGATGTGTGTAGCTTGACTTGGAAAGGGTGGCTTTCCAGGAGCTTTCACAGTCCAGGTTTCCAAATCCCAGTGTTTGCTTACGTCAGACTGTGACCTTTTCTTCTCTGAAATTTTGTGCTTGTCTGGATGGTCCTATAAGAAAGATTTCCTGTTGTGATGCAACCTATGGAGTTGCTCCAGCCTCTACACAAACGCAGCCATTAGCTATTCAATCCTGCCAGGGGGCCCAGGAGATGCTGAAATGCTGAGTGTCTGGCAGGACTGCACTCCTGGGACAGGAGCTGTCCCTGATAATGTCTCCATTCTCATCCCAGTTCCACTGCTGCCTTGCTGCTTGACCTTGAGGTAGGACAGCTTGGGTCAGATCCAGCTTGCAGTGTCTCGCCATTACTTGCATTGTTATTTGATTCTGGTACCTTGTTTTCTATAATCAACAAAGCTAAAGCCTGCAGCTGCACTGGTTATGGGAAGCTGCTGAGACCTGGCAATAGATGATGTGACAGGAGCCTGAGGTATCATGTATCATCTGCAAGTCAGAAAAGCAGGAAGCAGTGTAAATGCCCTCCTTCTACTCCGCCAAGATTTCCTGCTGAAACAAGCAGGCTACAAAGCATCATCTCTGAAAATTTCAACTACTCTGTGCTACTCTGTGCCCCCCGAGACCTAACTGGGGGTTGATTTTGTGTTGTTGCTATTACATCTGAAAGCCTCATGGAAGTTCTCTGCCCTGGCCAGTAAGAACTGACACAAGGTCTGTTCTTTTTGTGTTCTTAACCACAGAATTATAACACAGTGGAGGTTTGGCTGTCGCAGCTTTGACAGTGTGTAACAGCTCAGCTGTGATGTCATCGTAGCTCTCAAAGCAGTGTTCCATAAAGCCAGGATTCAGGCAGTCCCAAAGTGTTCTCTTTAAAGTGCTGGGCTGATTTATGATGATAAATGGGAGCTAATAAATGGAGAGAGACATGGGGAGGAGGGGAGCCAACAACTTAACTAATTAAAAGGAATTCAGTGGCCTGATACCCCCCTATCTCTCCAGTCAATTCTGGTTTGGATTTGCCTACCATATGAGAGGAAATGTTCTTCCAGGACTAGATAAGACTCTCACCAGATTTCTGCTTTGCTAATAGCACTGTGAGGAGATTTGCCTCTAAGAGTCTGATATTTGCTGTTTTACTTAATTTCCTTTTTCTGGGAAAGTGAATGAAGCAGAAAAAAGATGTTTTGCTGAACAGCACTTCAGACAATGGAGCTGGAAATGTGCAAATATTTCTGGGGATCCTAAACCAGCTGTTACCCCAGTGCTGCCCCATGGAAGTTGCTGTCTTCTCAAGTGGCCCCTAAATCCAGAATAGATGAGAGCCTTAAACAATTCATTAGGAATTTCCTCTGTTTCATGGGACTGTGAGACAGCAAGTCTGCATCAAGGAGGTGAGTTGACATCAGTCTCTCTACAAAGCATAAATCAGAGCCAGTTTCCAGCTTATTTTTTCTGTTTCCAAATGACAAGGCCTTCTGGAGTGTTCACGTGGTTGTGAACATTGAAGTGGAACTTCCTCCTATACAGCATTTTAAGGCAGATCTGATAGAATAAAAGATGTGGGGTAAATCCTTGCTGTGGGCTCTCTCCAGCCTTCCATCCTCCCACCTTGCACAAGAGGAATTACCTGTTGTTCAGATGTGGACGTGTGAGTTTCAGAGAACTGATGGGTTATCAAAAAGCCTGCAGAAAGCCAGAGTCAGGAGCAGGCAGTTGACAGGACTCTGACAACCCAGCAAAGCAATTGATGGGTCAGTGTCGGGCTACAGGATCTCAGAAAGTGATCTGGAAAAACGTTGCTAATTTGTCCTTTCCCTGGAATACACAGAGTTTTCTTGATCTCTGTGAGTAAAACACCCTTTTTTCCTTTCTTGCATGCAAATAGACAAAGTGGGAGAAAACAGAATGTTTTCAGAACAGAACTTGGATGTTTTGAGTTCATCCTAATTTAGATTTGTAAATGAAAACTGTTCTCCCTGTGTTTGGTAGATTCCCCTGCCTCCTCCTCCGGAAGGGTAGGTGATTCTGGGATGAAGAAGGATGTTGGAAATGGCATTAAATCATTTGGTTATTTCTCTGTTAGAATATACTTCTACAGTTTACTGCATGTTAGTGTCGTTGCTCTTATACCTTCTTTTTATTTTTTCTTCCCTTATGCTGCCTCTCAGCACTGGAAAGCCTATTTGATCAGGTATGTGAACAACTGATATATTCTCCCTGTCTTGTGGGCAAAGAGCCTAACCTCTGGTTAATTTCCTCTGTACTGGCTTTTCCCTGCATTTAAAATACAGCCTAGGAGTAATGTGCTGCATGCTCCCAGTTCTGAAGATGCTGGTGTGGAAGTGGTAATTACCACGGCTGCTTTGGGCCTTTCTCTCAGTTTCTCTGCAGAGTAGGGACAGGAGTGAGCCTGGGGCACAGGGGCTGAGCCAAGGTGCTGCAGCAGGTGCTCTGTTTGCTGGCAGTTGTGCTGTCCTTGCTTGTGGATTAGAGGATCTTCTACTCTTTCAGGCAGGCAGACTAAGACCTGTAAAACAAGCACGGTGTTCTTTGAAATGGCTCCCCAGCTGCTAAACTGACTTCTGCAGGGTTACATCATCGAGGCAGGACCTGCTGCTTTAAACTTGCAGAGAATTAGCAAAGAATCTGCTTCTGTACCAAAGACTGGTTGTGTCAGGTCTTGGGTCAGATCTGTAGCTGGCTGAAGTCAGCACAGCTCTGAAGAGCTCTGAACTAGAGCTCCTGAGATTTTGGGTTGTGGGTTCTGGTTTGTAAATTATGCTTTTAGCTGCTTTAACTGACACGTTTGCTTTGTGGTATCCCTTCCATCTGCTGGGTTGAAATGTGTAGCAGCTATAAACAGAGGGATTTTTCTAGGGATGATTTGCTTCTAAACTGCAGCACTCTCTTGATGTCATAAACTTTTGTGCTGTGTGCGTGCATGTAAATGTCACCTTCTGTAAGGGAGCTTGCTCTCATGCTGGCATCATCCTGGCAATAAAGTTCGGATGGGATTTCATCCCTGCTTTATGAGGTGATAATCTTGCCTCTGTGTCTGGCTGAACTACAAAGGCAAAAGCTGTGGCGCAGCCCAAAAGGATGTCCTTGGTACCCTGGGGGTCCTGTTACCATTCAGCTATTAACTGGGGCTGCCTGTTCTGATGAGTGCTCATTTATACCCGGTTAGCCGTGACCAGCTGCTAATCCACGTGTCTGGACTGCAGCAAGTTGGCTTCGGTGCAGTCTGCTGGTGGTTGGAGCTGCTGTTATGATTGTTGATCACACCTAAATCGTGTGGTGTGTTTGAATTTGCTGGGGCTCATAGGGAATGCTGCCACTGAAAAGGTGGATGCACAATAAATTGCTTGTGGTCTGGGCTGAATGTTCCAGCCACTTTGAATTCTCCTGTCTCCAACACTGGCCCTAATTTGGAGTCTTATTCTACAAGCATCCTTTGAAGTCATTGAGTCCTTGCGGGACAGGGCTGTTGGCTGGTAGCTACCTCAGGCTCAAAGAGAGGAATCTGTAATTTCCCATTGGACTTGCTTGAATAGTAGATGGGATTTTTTCCTTTTTTTTTTTTTTTTTTTTTTTTTTTTTTAAAGGAAGGGAGAGTTTGACTGTTGGATGTACAAAACGTTAGCCCAGTAACAATGGAACAGGCTATAAAGGCAGACCTTCAATAATTAGCTATGTTTCAATTAGGGCTGCAGCTGAATTTTAAACCTTGTCTGTAAGGCTTTATTATCAAAGAGAATGCAACCTGTGGCAACTACACATAAGTCCTGAATAAATCAATAATGTCCTTGTTGCCTGTGGGCAAAGCTGGCGTCTTCCTGGAGCATTATATCAGCAAAGCAATGCAATTAGTCCTGTAGTGAATTGCAAGATGCTGTTTGTCACGGAACAAGGTTGCTATTGCCAGCAGCAACGTGCTGGGAGGAGAGGGGAGCACTTTGTTTAGCTCTGATTGGCATCCATGTGAAACATGAGGACAGTCTTAACAACTAGAGAAAGCCTGTGTGTTGACAGTGGGAACAGTTGCAGCCTTCCCTGGGAGTCAGGACCTGGCTGGGTGTGTACTTGGAGTGGAAACGGGCAGCCCAGGGTGCATGTGTGTTTGTGACTCATGGGCTGGGACTGAGCTTTGAGCCACCCTCTCAGCTGAGAGATGTGGACCTCTGCACTCACCACCTCCTAGGAGAGCAAGAGAAGGCTCTGGAGAACGTGTTAAGAGTAGTTGGGAATTTACAGGCTGGTAGTCTGCAAGTGCCTTGTTGCTGTTGTACTCCATAATCTCATAAATCTGTGAAGGAGAGGTCAGCACACAAACACGCAGCCTTTGAGAGGGGAAAGAAATTATTATTAATGCTTGGGGTTTTTTTTCTCTGAGGAGGTGTTTTTAAAACTTTTATTTAAGTTTACTGACAAAAAACCCATCAGGTTTCTGTTTAGGCTTAAGAAATTTAAGGGGTTTGTTTTTTTTATGATTCTCTCCCTCCCCAGCTTAAATTAAAAATTCAGAACTTCTTGATGGAAAAATTGCTGCTCAGCCATAAAGCAGTGCTTTTTGCTTGGTTATTTCAGGAGAGAGGAGTGACTGTCCATGTTTTCTGGAGGAATTTTTTATTTGTTTTGATCCAACTCTAATTTGTCACACCAGGAACTGTCAGTGACCCAAGCCAAGATCTTCAGCCACTTGCAGATTGATTAATTTAAGAAGTAAAGAAACTTAAATTCAACAAAATGTCAGACTGAGAACTGCTTCCTATGCTTTGAGGTTCAAAGAAGCCCCTCCCAGGACAAAATCCTGAATACACTAAAGCAAGTACCAAAATTCCTCCTGGATATAGTGGGGTCAGCACTTCACCCAAGAGTATGGGAACAGGCAGACTCCCAGCTCTTCAGTGCTGCAGCCAGACAGTTACAGTTCAGCTGCTGCCTCATACTGTGCTTGCAAGATGTGGTTTTTATTATGAGGCCATGGCCCTCGGGCAGCTCTAACTCACTTTTATATGGGAACTTTTATAGGGATTCATACATTTATTTATTGTGCTCATAAACACCCTCCACCCCCACGCACACATTAGCTCCGCATCTGCTGCCTTCTGCAGAGCCTGCACCATCACCGTGTGCTCTGTGCTGTCTCCATGAAGAATCTGAGCTCTGAGCAGAGCAAGCTCTCTCCATCCCTCTGCAATCATTTGGGGTTTTCTTCATTTTTTCTTCAGTGGCCAAAGCCCCATTTTTTTGTTAATCTTCTGGTAAAGTTGAAAATATGACAATCCTAGGAGCAGTTGCTGACAGTTCTTTGCCTCTCTGTGCTAAGATCCATTAATTGCCTTGCACTCAGACTTGACAACGTCTCTCAGTCCTTGCTGAAGCCCAGTTGCCTGATGGTTGGAGAGTGAGTCTGCAGATGAGTGTCCTGAGGGGCTGTTCCTGCTTTGCTCTGTCCTCTCGAGGGTCTCAGGTGCAGTTCTGTGCCTCCATGTCCCCAGTGCCTCTGCTTTGACAATGACTGCAGCACGTTGGTGTTATGCAGCCCTTGGCTGGGCTGGGTGAAAGGGGCTGTCTAGGACAACAGTGTTTGTTTTTGGGCCAGACCTGCCTTCTGAAGGTGAATTTTAACCTTGTTAGATGCCAAGAGCTTGTATCATCTTTTCTGTTTCCTCATCCCCATGGCTGCTGAGATTTTGAGGGTGAATTAGCATTATCAGCCCTCATCTTGGAGTTCTCACTTCTTCTCACCCATACCCTGGTTTGTAGTCATGACAACAAACTTGTTTTAAATAGACACACACAAAACTCTCCAAAAAGACCCTCCTCACTGGCTCAACACCTTGATCCTATTGCTTGTCAATCCAGGCTGTGTTTTTGTTGCAGCTGCTTTAGAAATCCTAGATTCCTCTCTGAGACTTGTATGTGGGTGTGATGGCAACAGATGAACAGGGTTTATGGGGAATGCAGAAAGATGCCAAGTTACCCAGTTTGTGTAGGCAGCTAATGGAAAACTTGAGCTCAGAAACAAGGCTGTAGAGATAGACAAGCACTTGCCAGAAAGAGTTCCGTTGCTGACACTACCAGCAGTGGGTGCAGCTGAACCTGCTCCACCGTGGTCTCATAAAACACTAAAATATGCTTTAAAAGGTGCTGACTTTGCAGCTGCCTTAAATCCAGGGCTGGTTCCTGCACAATTGAAATTGCAGAACAGTCCATAAAATTGGGGCAGCTATTATCATGGTTGGTGGTAACTGAGGAAGGGAATTATTTTGAACTTAATGATCTTTTATATTAACTGTCCCTTTTCTCTGGGTAACCTTTAGCGCATGCAGGCATAGCTATTTCCCACACTGTAAAAGAAATTCCAATTTATTTACTGGGGCACTGTTGAGCTAAACATGACCCTTCACTTTGAAAAATTTCCCTGCCTATTGTTGCTGGCAAACCCCTGCCAGCTGTGCCTGCACGACCCTCTCCAGTCAGGTCTCACTGAGCTGAAGGCACTGGGATTTTTTCGCCCTGAGACTTCGCTTCTTTCTCTAACAACAGCCTGTGTCTCGCTGCTGGTTTGTTGGATCATTGGGAACAGGTGGAGCACAAACTGTAATATAAAGAATAAGAAATGATGGCACTGGATAGCAGCAGTTTAGGCAGCGGGGCTAAACCCAGGGTTGTGTGTAACCTTCAAGTCTTTGCCTGAATTTTGGACTATTGCTGCCTGTTTTAGTGTTCATTGGGACATCTGTCCACATTGAAATGGAGTGGTGCTGCAGACAGGAGGCAATGGGAACTGCAATTAGGAAATCAACTTGTTACTTCAGCTGCTGAGGTGACTGGGGAATCAGGGGTGCTGGTGGGAAGACTGTCCATGGTGATAACAGATTAGCATTCAGGCCCCAAACCAGTATCTGCCTTTTCTGCCATATCAGATGCCTCTGAGAGTGTGACAAGAAATGTGTCCCCTTGTCCCCCTCTGCCAAGCTGTGCATTGTAAAGGGGAGAGACATTTTAAACTCGACAGGGGTCTCTTGGCAATGCACAGAGGGGGTTCTGCATCTGCCCCATGCCTTGAAGTCTAATCTCATTTACAGTCGTCAGCGTGGGCTGCTGGAGGAGATGAAAGGCAGAGGACAAGGAGGGAGAATAGATTAGTCTCGAGCAGAGGGCACTGGGAGTGCACCTGCCCCTGCCCTGATACCTTGAGGAGGGGCGGCTCAAGGAGGGGCGGCGGTAGCAGCTGGGCATGTGTCATCTGCTGCTCTTTGAGGCACCAAGCCATGGAGCACACGATTAATGACTCAAGGGGCTGGGCTTTTGTGAGTGATAAAGCCCTGGGATTTAGGCCCGGCTCTCAGGCTTTTTCTCTGAGCAGCACCATCACTTTACATTTCTCAAGTGGCGTTGTGGTCACAGCAAGCTGCTGTCTGTGGCCACAATGCTTCCCTTTCTCCTCTCTCCCCAAACTGGGCTGACCTTTGTCCTGAAGCATTAACCCTTTGACTCTTCCACTTTGGGTTATGGGGTTGGGGAAAAAAAAAAGAATCCCTTCAAATTCATTGCCCTGTGGATAGCCTTGAAGGGAAGAAGAGGCTAGTAGGAGATGACCTGTTTTTGCTGAAGGAGATTGGTTTGCTAATGCCCCCTGAATTATCAATTCCTCACTGCCTTCAGCCAGAGGCTTTTTTGAATACAGCCTAGGAAAGGAGAGGGGAATTTATCCTTTCCTCAGTCAAGGAGGGAAACTTAGGCATTGAGCAGCAAATATATGTCCAAGAGACTATTCCCTCTGCAAGATAGGCTTTTACCATACCTGGATTAGCCTGTGTCTATCCCCAGTGTTGTTACAGTGGATGGCAATCTCCCAGCTCTTCAAGGCTTATACCAAGATCTGGCTTTTAGCCACGATACCCTGGAGTGATGGCTCAGCATGAAAAAGCCACATGGAGGTCATTAATGAGCTTCCCACCCCTTGCAAAATGAACAGCAAAAATGTCCCAGGTTCCTCCTTAATCCTTTAAATACCTCTGTACCCGGAGCACCAACCAGCCCTTACACTGAATGTGGATCTCTGAGATTGTATTTATACCGTCCCTTACAGTGTGAAAGGTTTGTGATCAGCTACCCCATTTCTCCTTTCCCTGGCTATTTGGACACTCCTCTCTCCAATCCCACCAGCCTTTATGCAGACTGCTGACTTTAACCAGTGCAAAAAGTTGGGAGTAGGAGCCATCAATATGAACCAGATATTGGCAGCATAGCAAACACAGCACTCTTAAGCTTGTGCCAATAAAAGCAGGCATCTCCTGAAATGTTTCAAGGAGTCATAACAAACACACCAAAAAACACATGGAGGCTGAGTCAGTCTTACCCAGCTCATGAGCTATTGGCAGCTTGATGTGTCTAGATTTGTAAAAAGCCTCAGGAGACTTCCTACTCATTACACATTTGTGTACCTTCCACGTCTGAGCCTAGAAACCTGCACACTGGAGTGCAGTATCCAAGAGGGATGTTGAGCTGTGCCCAGAGCTGTGTGTCTCTGCTGCTTCCTGATCCCAGCTGCAGTGGGGGCTTTGGAATCTCAGCTCTGCCGTTTCAGCTAAATGTGCGGGATGGGATTTAGGCACATAGATCTTTGCTAATGCATTGTTCTCAAATCCTGTCTTGCACATAGAAAATCATTGAAGCAATAAAACATTTAAGCCTTCGTGTTTAGAAAGAAAGGGGAGGAAAAGCCATAAACACTGAGTGGATTGATGCTGTTTTGCAAATCAGCTGGTGCATTGTGCTCTGTGGCTGTATGCTGTCATGACAGAGAAGGGGAAGAGATCACCTCGTCTTTAGAGGAACAAGCCAGCTGCTTAGTGAGTGGAAATAGTTTGGAGTTTTACTTTTCTACGCCATCATCACGTAGACCTGTAACATTTGCAGGACTTTAAAAGTTGCTTTCTACCAGACAAAACAAATGTTTCTCCTCTACAGTAGGAAGTAGGATGTTCCCATTGCTTTCTGGTATTTGCAGTTAGTGCAAAAGTAGTGGGGCACATATGCAAATTGAATGCAGCAGTGGGAGTGTTTGAGTTTGACAGCAGCCAAGGAAGCTGTGATCTCTTTCTGCCTCCTCACTAGGTGTTGTACTATATGTTAGTCTGAAATCAGTTAAGTACCAACAGACCATGAGACAAAGTTGACAGGATTCAGCTGATGGGCTGTTTTCCTGCACGACTGTACATACTGAGGCTCCTGAGGAAAGCTGATCTCTGAATGCCCTGGATTTTTGTGTGATTCAAACCTTGCTGCATTTGCCTGTTCAAGCTGTAGTGCTTCTTTCCCTGTCCCAGTCTCCTGAGTGGTGGCATCAACCCCGATTGGGCTGCTCAGGGGTGACAGAGGGAATATTCTGTTCACCAGAGACAATATTTCTTGGTGAAAAGTGTAGTGAAAATCCTGAATGTTTGTGAATCTGCTGGGTCTCATTTGGACCTTTAATTCTTTCAACTTTAAAAGTAAAACCCCACACTAGCAAGACACAGAGAATTTATGTGTTCTTAGTGTCCATTCCTGTTGCTTAGGAACAGCTATCTGCAGTGACCCTGTGTTGCTGGTGAGAGAAGAGTAGTGATGTATAAAACAGATGTTAAACAAGCAAGATCAATCTTACCCCTAGGAACTGTTCTTCATGTTCTTTGATATTTGATGTACTTTGTAAGTAGCAGATACTCTGGAGTCTCCTGACTTGCATGAGGGAAAGATGAATGAGGCAGCTGGAGGCAGAGCTGTTTGTGACTATCATCAAACCTCTGGTCTGATGCACTTCTTCAGGGCAGTGTTCCCTGAGGAAACATCTATGCCTCAGTGATCCTTCACAAATAGGTACCAGTGATGATGGAGTCCCTGGTTTGCGTAGCACACTTGTTTGTGATGTACAATGGTAGTGGAAGGGTTTGTTGATGGCAGCCTGCAGCCAGTGAGACGTTGATTTGTTTGCCTCTTGGCAGAGAAAGGATCAATATTATAGAAGTTGAAAAACTGAAAATTTTACAAAAGCTATTGGAGGACCTGATCCTGGGTGCTCTGATTTGGTTTAGCAAAGCACTTGAAAACAAGTGTGTCAGTTGTCCTGGATTGTTAATGTGTCTGACATAAACTGTATGTTTTGCTGGGGTTAGTAGCAAAATGGGGTGTGCCCTAAGGAATTTAGAGAGCAAGGTGGGTTTTTAGTTCTGCCCCTTGTCCCTAAGGCAGAGCCAGGTGCTTTTCTTCCTGCCACTCCTCTTATGTTTACCTTCACACTAAAAAATAATGGGAATTAGGACTTGAGCATTTTTTCTCACTACAGGTAGTGGCCTCCATGGAATTATGTTGGTTTTTAGCCTTGTCTTTTGTTCTGGGGAGGAAAATCAAAGTGTTTATTGTGGTTCCTTTTTCCATTTAAACTCTTCTCTCAGCTACTCCCTCTTGCTGCTAGAGGAGCTGCTTTCACACACAGTCCCACAATCACTGGATTTCTGTCACTGGGTTGTTCTCCTCCCTCTCAACAGGGAAGGCACAAACATTTACAAATATTTTTCCTTCATATGTCCTCTGACGATAGTATTTGGGTCTTGGGGAAATGTTTATTTTTGCATGGATTTGTGCATTTATGCAGCCCTTTTGGGGGAGACTGCTGTGGAGAACATGGGAGATGGTCCTGCTGCTGTTGTCCTTGGTCTCTGAGCTGTGCCTGGAAACCGTGGCTGGAGGAGTAACTTCCTTCCAACCTAAATAAAGTGTCTGAAGAATTTTTATTAAGCTGTAAGTTTGCTTTATCACACTTGGAATTGCCAGCCCTGGGAACTGTTGGGGCAGGTCTTGTGTATATATGTTGTATGCAGGATGTGCCTTTGGCATGTTAAACATTCTGGTGTTGTCTCCTCTAGGGCTTAATGAACCAAAGTCCCATTCAACAAGAACAGTGCTCTGGATGGCTTGTCCCAGGGCGGTGATAGCCAAAATTCCTCCCAAAGAATTGCTTTAATGTGTCTGAAACAGTGTTTTCCATCTTACTTCCCCATGTGCTCCATGAGCTGAGAGCTGCCATTGCTGCAATGATTTATGGGATCTTTTAGTGTTGGTACCGGTGGCCAAGAAGGGCCAGAAAGTCATTTGCCAGCTGCTGATTTATGACTCTAGTGAACAGTCCTGAAAAGCACAGTAAGAATTTTCTGGGCCTTATGCAGTTCCATCTGACTGGAAGCTCCAGACTGTTATTTGACCATGTGGAGTAATAAAACTGTGAAAACTAATTAACTTTTGTGCCTACTGCAAAACAAACAAGATCATGCAAAAATACTCCACCCTTGCAAGCAACAGTGACTTTATGGGTTTATAAGTCTGTGTTTAATGACCAAGCGTGTAGTGCAATGTGTGAAGTTCCTTTTGCTGACTTTCAAAGCTGAACAGAGTATAACAAGCTTTGCTGATCACTGAGGCTCTGAATATCAGCTTGGGATAATGTACTCTTTCATCCTTATTAATTATGTAGCTGATGTGTGGGTGGAGGTTTGACACAAAGGAGGTTTGACACTGCATTGGATGCTTTCGTGTAGTCTAAACCAGCCTGAATTACGCTGAGCCGCTGCAGTTCATTCAAGGAAAGCTGCTCTCTGCGGTGTGAGTACTGGAGTCTTTCTGAGGTCATTCTCTGCTCGTCAGATGCAGGTGAATGAGTCGTTCTCAGTGGGAATACCAAGGTGTGTTTCTGATGTTAGCAGGCGAAGAGTCAGCCCTGCTCAGGACCTGTCTCCTGTGGTGGGGATGCTCTGTGTGCCAGCTGTGATGTTGACATCAGAGCAGAGATGTTTCCCAGTGCCCTGGTGTTGTGTTCCTTGCCAGTGAAAAGGCACTTACCAACATTGTATAGCTGATCCAGCCTCTGTCACCTGACACCGATTCAGAAGGAGAGAATGACTGGCTGTTCTTCTCCCTTCATCAAATTACTGAGATAACCCTCCTGTGGTCCCCTCACTCCCGCATTGCTCAGGAGCCCCTAATTCTGGATGTTTAACTCTGTGTTGTTAGATTCAAAGCTGCTGATTCTTATTGTCCTTTCCTAGGATCTATCAGTTTAGCCAAGATAGTTGTCATGATTGCTGATATGGGAGCAGGTATTTGGAATTTGGAAGAGAAATCATCTTAAAAGCAGGAAAACTGTGATGTGACAAGATTTAAAAAAATTATTTATTCTCTTTGTGATGGATTTGCTCAAGTTGTCATGGTACTCAATACCAAAGCACCAGCCAGCATGGGTCTACCCCAGCTTTAGTTTTCTCCCCAAAGTTAAGTATTATTGTAGAGCTATTATTAACCTAAAATAAATGTGCGTGCATACTCACTGCTATAGAATTCTGTTTTTCATGCATCAAATCAAGTCCCTGTGGATTTTCACCTCCCTCCCAGATCTGGCAGACAGTGAAAAAGGGAGCTATTTTTAATCTGAAATGTTCTATGTTTTGAGTCCAGAGTATGGAAATGTAGTTTTTCTCCTGACAAGTTTCATGGATTATTGATATAAAGCTTCATGTCTATAAAGAAAGGATGAAATTTCCTTCAGGAAAGGCAGAAGTTCTGGTTTTGGGGGTTGCAGATTTTAGTTCCTCTGAGAAACTGTAAACAGTGTCAGTCACTGTCCTCATATTAAAGATTTTACCAAGAAGATCAATTTATCAGAGGAGACAAACAAAAATCTTGTGTGTTAGAGTGATACCAAAAGACCCAGTTCTCTTCCAAGGGGGGAAGATGAAAGTCACTGGATTAGGAATCCTTTGCCTGAAACAATATTTCTGGCAATCAGAGCGATTGGCATCACTGTCAGAATGGTGCTTACAAACATTTCATCATCTTGCTGTCACTACAGTTCTGTCATCCCACTGGAGTGCCTGTTCCATCTGTCCTCCTGAAAGACTGGCATGTATTGTCCAGGAGAGAAGATGGATTTCTGGTCCAAATGCAGTCCCTGCTCAGAAGAGACAGAAGAAGTTTCTTCCTTTCCCCACCGAATGTGCTCTTCTGTGCCTGAGCCCTGTCTGATGGGCCAAAGGGGAGGTCACTCTCCAGAGCAGGTCCATCCTTCCATGCTGAGAGTCCTGCACCCAGGGGTGTGGTGATGGGATAGCAAGATGCTACCAGGATGCAGATGCTGGTCTCTGCAATAAGAGCTGAGGCCACTGGCTTCTTTTTGCTCTACAGGGAGGAGGAGGGAGAGAAGCAGAGCAGATCTGACTGTGCAGGAAGGCTTGAGTTGGGGAAAAGCAGAGTGCCCAGTTTTACAAGGTAGCTTTAGGTCAGGACTTCAGACCAGGCATTAGGCAGGAAACCTTGGATGTGACAGGAGCAACATTCCCGTGTCAGCACTGAACCAACACTGGTGGAGCTGCTTCAGTGCAAAGCCCAGCTCAGCTTTTTTCTGACTCCCAGTGCTGAAGGGGGCGTTTGTGACAGTCCAGGTGGTCTCTGTGCTGGTGCTCCTCTAACTGGGACAGCCCTCATCTGCCCTGCTGCAGCCTTTTTACACACAAGAGTTACAGCTAATGAAACACAAGGCAAGAGAAGTTCCCTGCAGCTGTAAGGGCAGAACTTTTCCTTGCTGAGTAAATTTCTGCTCGAGTTTCCACCTGGCAGCACGTGGTAGGCACAGCCCTGGTCTTTGCTGTAAGGGGTGTCTTAGGTAGCCCATCAGTCACAGCGTCCTGGCACCTGATAAGGCTTAGGGGGACAGCCAAGCTCTGAGCCCAGCAGCTCTTCCACGGACTGCCCTGCAGTGTGCTCCTCTTTTCTGCCTGATGGAGCAGAAAAAGGAGGAGCAGCTCCCAGGGCTGGCTGGGTCCTTGATATTTCTGCCTGGCTATCCTCTTGCTGGTGTTGCTCACCAGATATGTCACTAAACAGCAGCAGGGAGAGACCCGTGGCTCAGATCTGATTAACCTCTACAACTTTATCCTGTGTCTTAATTGGATTAGCTGCAGGGGGCGGTTTTGCACTTGTTTTTTTTTCTTAGACAGGTACTTATCATTGTGACATCTAATGGAAGCAACAAGTTCGAGTAGCAAGACCTGTGAATACACAAGCAGTGTTTGCTTCTTCCCCACTGCTCAACTACAGCTCCTGCCCTTCCTTTCTAAGATACTGCTGTAGCTGATGCCTGTGAGATGGATTTGAATAAGTCAGATCTCTTGGGAGGTGTGGGCTTTGCCTAGCAGCCTGAACCCAGTGTCCCTGATTGGTAATTGTAGTTCTGTCACTTTTGGGACGAATTTCTGCTTAGTAAATGTTCAAAGCAGTATTAACTTTCCATGTTCAGTTTCTTTCATCTTTTGTCTGAGCTTTTTAGTTTCCTTCAGAGCCTGATTCTTCTGCACCTCAGGGTTTTTGCATGTATCACCACAGTGGCTATGGGTTGTAGGGAATTGGCCTTACTCAGCACTTCAATAGCCCTTCCCCTTCCAGGACTTCAAAGCTCATTCTCCAGTATCAGTTCATTTAGTTTCATAGGTGGGAAAATGGAATAAGGAAATCACTGATCATATTCTGTTACAGTGGGAAACTGTCTGTTACAGACCTGAAAAAGGAATTGAATCCATTTGATTGTGGGATTGCCCCTAACTCCTCAAGGTGTTGTCTACCTGTGTGGTGCCTAATTGAAATAAGGAGAACCAGTTTAGAGGAGTCTTTCCCCCATATCTATTCTTCTGCCTGCAGCACCCAATTTCCTTTTCAAGAAGCTTAAAATAGAAGCCTTTTTCCTTGCCATGGCTGTAATTGGTGCTGGACTGGGCACTGGAGAGGTGATGGAGGGGGTACAGGCTGCTGAGAAGCCCTCTCTTACATCTGTTTCTAGACAGCTGTGCACAAAGAGTGTATTGTAGGTGTGATATCAGGCCACAGTTCTGTTCCAGGAGGAATAATAGATGTACCAGCAACAATCTGGCTGCTTCAAGATCAAAAGTGCTGTTACATTAAAGCTGGTAATACTGCCTAGCTTGGCAAAAGCCTGACAAAGCGTTCCAGGGTTTTAATGTATATTCAGATAAACTATCTTCCACAGTGAGGCTCAGGCCTTTGAATTTAGTCCATGTACAATAGCAAGGGTTTTAGTGACTTGGTAAGAAGGTAGCTCTTAGGAATTCCCTCTTTGTACAGGGCTTGAATGTAATTAATTTGTGAACGCTGTGCAGCACAGTTACAGTCTCAGCAGAGGGTTCAGTGCTTCTTGGCACCTGGGGTGCCTTTGCAGGATGACAGGCAGGGGCTCTGGTGCTGCTCCTGAGGAAAACATGATATTAAGTTGAGTTATAATGGACATTAGTTTCCTTTTTCAGATTTAATACATTCATGTATTTTGTGTCCACTTGCCTCTCAGCAGCTGGCAGGCTGGATATGTGAATTGGTAGCTGCAGAGGATGACTGACCTGTTAATAGGTAAAATTTGATGCTCATAAAATGAATGCATGTAATGTTGCATGGCAATGGTTTTCTTGAATCTTTAAGTCTCCTGAGGATCTCTTACCTGGAATTCTGTGTCTCTGGCTGTATTTGTTACTAAAAGCAATACAAATGGAGAGGCCCTGTGGTTTCTGAGGGCTGGC